>OX451735.1:957578301-958778301 GCA_948472305.1 Vicia faba
CACAGGTAAAGATGACCGTGATTTGCTCAACAAAATTATTCGAGCTTGGAGTAGGGTCAACAAAATAAAGGCCGAAAGGAAGAATGTTGTGGCTAGAGAACCCTATACTCATTGGGTTTTAGAAAGAGTTCAAATTGTTAAGCTACCGTTTGACGTTGATCCTAAGTACAAGCCATACGTGCCATATCCCCTTCCTATGCCCGAAGAAGAGATAAACAACTTGAAGAAATCCTTAGATCAAGCTCAAAAGGAGAAGGAGGGATTAGAGCTTAGCCTTCATGATCTTACTAGGGAGAAAATAAAGTTGCAGCAAGAGCTTGAGTCAAACGATCAACATATTCAGAAAGACCATGAAGCACTTGAGAAGGAGAGCCTTAAGCGAAATCATTCGACTGAGGGATTATTGAGTGCTACTTTCAACTTTGATCCCCGCAGTCAACATTTGTATGGTGCTGCTAGGGAAATTGTAAAATTAAATAGGTGGTATGAAAAGTTTTGCAAGACAAAAAGGAGATGAAAGCAAATCTGAGAGCCCAAATCCAAGGGTTAACACAAGGAGCTCTAGATTCGGAGGACCAAATCAAGTTCCTTACCACCAGTCTCCGTGAAAGCCAAAAATCAGAGGTAAGAGAACGCCTTAGAAAGATGGAAGCAAAGATTCTTCTCTCTCAAAAGATAGAAGAATATGGGAAAGTCTGTCACGAGCTAGAAGACCTCTGAAAGAATTTCCTCATACAAAGAAGACTCTATACAGAGATAAGGGCTGGAAAATTATATTAGGAAGGACAATATGCAAAGATTTCCAAAGCTGGATAAGATGATAAGAAGATAGTTCTAAACATCTAGAAGGAATACCAGATCTACAAAGACAAGCACGCAAAGCTTTTCTTCCTAGCCAATAATCTCATTGAAGACATTCCAAGGAGCCTAAAAGATGCGAAAGCAACAACGGTTCCTCTCCAGAAAGATGTTAAAGACTTTCTCAAGCTTTATAGAAAAATGGTTGATGGTTTTAGGGCAGAGATCTGCAAGCGCATCTGGGAGATTCTTTGTTTCCCTTTGGTTCAACATTTACTTTAAGTACTTTCCCTTTGATGTTTCGATTCAAACTTTTGGAGTGTATTTCCCTTGATGGTTTAAATTAATAAAATTATTCTTGTTTCCCTATTCAGATTGTATATTTGTTTTGAGATACTCACAAATAAAAAGAAAAACCTGAAAAAAATATATGAAAAACATATAACAATAAGGAAATCTAATGTGAATAAGACAAAAATTAAATTTTTTTAGCATATTCACACGCATCCATGCATTCACAAGCACTACATTTAGAAAATTAATAAATAAAGCTCACATTTTTCAAAAAAAATCATTCTCCAGTTAAATCATTTGTAGAAAAGCACCACCTTTCTGACCTTCATATCAAATAATAGCTCATTAAAAGAAAGTGATGGAACAAATAGAAGAGAATCAGTCTGCTTTCAGAGAAGATTTGGAGCAAGTAAAGGGTAACATCAACTAAATGAAAAGAGATATGATCCAAGTTCTTCTATCCTTGAAGAACATCATTGAGAGACAAGATCAAATTCCTAGGGCAACCTTCGAAGAAGTAGCCCAGACTATTCGTGCATCGAGCGGTCACCAACCAAGAAGAGAACCAGAGTCAGGACCTCTAAAGTTAACTGTGGCTCAACAAGAGTTCAGGTAAGCTGATACTGAAGAATTTGTCTCACCTCCACTGAAGGTAGGTGCATCTCATACCTTGAAGATTCCAATCAACATTTAACACAACATGGATAATTATATAGACCTGTAGTATGGATACCATGACTTAGAAGATGTAAACCAAGTACCTCAAAGGATAACCCATACCCATGTCACTGAAAGGTTTAAGGTTGTGGAGGGTTACAACACTTTCAATGTTGATGCTCTCAAAATGGGTCTAGTTCCAGATGTGGTAATCCCTCTAAAATTCAAAGTACCTAACTTTGGAGATTATAAGGGAATCACGTCCCCGAGGAACCATCTACACATGTATTACAGAAAAATGCACGCCTATGCTCAAGATCAGAAGCTAATGATCCATTGTTTCCAAGACAGTTTGAGTGAGGCATCTTTAGACTGGTATATGCAATTGGAGCGAGTTCATATCCAGACATGGGTAGATCCCGCTAACACTTTCTGAAGAAAATATAAATATAACTTGGACATGGCTCCTAACTGTATGCAACTCTAGAACTTATTTCAAAATAAAGATGAGTCCTTCAAAGAGTATTCTCAATGATGGAGAGAAATGGAAGCCCGTGTACAACCACCACTCATGGAGAAAGAATTGGTCGATATGTTCATGGGTACTCTACAAAGCCTATATTATGATAAAATGGTGGGAAGCGTCTCTTTCGGATTTTTTGATTTGGTAACTATTGGTGAAAGGATTGAGGCTGGTATAAAAAGTGGCAAGATACAAGGGGAATCGTTCAATGCTCCTTACAGTTCAAAGAAGCATCCAAGGGCACAACTACCATTGGTAATTCCAAGAGAACAAAAAAAAAGGTATTAAAGGCCCTCAAAAAGATTAGATCCTATTCCCATGTCTCACAGTCAACTACTACATCACTTACTCAAAGCGTCTCTGGTAGAGTTGAAGCCACTACCTAATCCGATTGGGGCATTCCTGCCAAAATATGATGCCAATGCAAGATTCGAATATCATGCCAACTCTCTGGGGCATACCATAGAAAAATTTTGGTCCTTAAGATATAAGGTTCAAGATTTGCTGGATTCCCAAGATATCACTTTCGATAAGCCTAATATCAAGACGAACCCCATGCCTCAACATGATGGGCCAACTGTGAACGTAATTGAGGTAGTCACTGGCTTTGGGCAGCTAGACGAGTATAAGCTCTGATTGATCTTCTGAAGGAATATCTGTTTGAACATGGTTTCCTTTTGTATCATAATAAAGCTTTTGAGAAGACGTTACAGAAATTGGTGGATCAAGGGATAGTTCAATTCGGACGATACCCTGTAGGAGAATATGTAGCTACAATCGATGGAAATACAAATAAGCCATTGTTAATTCCTTTCCAAGGGCCGAGTCCTGCTAAGAAAACTCTTGTAATTCCTTTGGGAGAGTCAAGTATGACAAAAGAACCAATGACAATACGGCGCCAAAATCTAAGGAGACTAGTGATTCCAAAGACTAAAATGGTGATTAGGGGGCCGTCTCCCACTCCTTATGAAAGTGACAAAGTTGTGCCATGGGGTTATGATTCTATTGTCTATGTCAATGGTTTAAAGCAAGAATGTGGTCCATCAACAAGCCAAGAACCTGCAATCACAAATATAGTAGGGACATGGGGTATAACTCATAGTTATCGAATCTATGGCCCCGAACAACAAAAGAAGAATGATGTTGTGGTTATGTGTTGTACCCCAAAATTTGCCTTCTCATTTCTCAATAATTTTCTCACGAGATCTCTATTGGTTCAAGACTACACAAGGTTTGATCAGCTCAAGATACCTCAAACACTTTTGACTCAAAACCAGGGTTTGAGTTTTCACAAGTACATTTGGACTTCTAATTCCCCATATAGTTTCCATGTATCATATTGGGCTCTCAAGCGAAAGGACGAAGATGGAACTTCTGAATCCTCGAAAGGAGGAAGAGGAAACTGTTGAAAGAGTAAAGCAGATAAAAAAGGTGTGTACTTGCAATTAATCATGTCAAATTCAAAATCTAGTTCAGGCTGTTCGAACCACATGACTGATCGAAGGAGTGGTTGGCAGATTTTGACATGTCGAAGAATAGAAAGCTCACTTCGATCCCCAAGCTTCAACTGGGAAATGTCTTCCTTCGAGCATACCTACTTCAAACTACAAGCCTTCGAGCAACCTGCTTCGATCCACCTCTAAACCCTTCTACACACATAATTTCGACACTATGAATTACAAGTCTATCTTCATGCTTGCTTCGATCCACAAGCTTCTACTGGGCAATGACTTCCTTTGAAAAACCTGCTTCGATCCACTTCTAAACCCTTCAACACAAATAGTTTCGACACTATGAATTACAAGTCTATCTTCATGCTTGCTTCGATCCACAAGCTTCGACCGGGAAATTGCTTCCTTCGAGCAACCTGCTTCGATCCACCTCTAAACCCTTCGACACACATAGTTTCAAAACTATGAATTACAATTTAACAAAAAAACTTGCTGATAATAGTTCATTGCAAGATAATGATCAATTCGACAGAAAGATAGTTGGTTGTGGCATTTGATGTTTGGACATTTGAACTTTCGACCACTTAATCAACTGCTTACTCAATATATGGTTACTGGTATTCCAAGTCTTGAGATGCCTGAAAAAACTTTGTGAAGTTTGTTTAGTAGGAAAGCAATCCAGAAATTCTTTCATTTCGACTATGCCAATGAGATCATCTTGCATACTCAAGGTGGTACATTCAGATGAATGTGGTCCATTCGAAGAATATACAATTGGTGGAAACAAATATTGTTTTGTCTGTTGATGAGTTTGGTCGAAAGTTGGATCTATGTAATCAAAATGAAAGGGCGGAGTATTCGACCAAAGTAAAGAAAAAGATCAAAGTTCTACAGACATTCAAGATCTTTGTAGAAGGAATCAAGTCGAAGACAAAATTTTCAAGAAGATTGATCAAATCCATAGGCCATGCTACATGATCTTGCTTTGTAGGCCTCAAACTTGTGTTTCACTCCATAATTAATTGTTTACACAATTAATTAAGCTCTTACCCAAGTGTTTAAAGTATTGTCCAAGCCAATTTTTCCTTAATGGCACAAAGTTACCATTGCCATTTTAGAAAAGAAAGTTTATGCAAATTGTTAATGCATTGAGCCTTGTGACCTTTATCTCTGATTGCAAGCAATATCAAAAGCATGAATCAAGTCTCCTGCTCCCAACAAACATCAGGCCATGCTTGTACTTGAACTTTGGAACCATGAAAATCCATTCAACTTGATATTTTCATTTACAACTAAACCATAACATGTTATTTCAAGATTCTGGTTACTACAAGATGTCAAACCTCTTCCCTATAAATAGAGACATAATTTGCAACATAAAAAAGGGGATTGCCAGCCTTAGAAAACTCTCAAAAAATCCATGAACTCAGAATTTGCATCAAAAGCCACATTGCTTGCTATTTCTAACTTTGAAGAGCCAACTCCAAAATCCTTCGTGCATTTTCCATTTTTTTTCCATTCGAACATCATCTGTACACCACATAGACACTATCTCAGCCCTTAAACCACCTCTGTAATTCCTTCTTCCTCATCCACCATTTCAAAAATCCTTCTGGCTTTTAAAGCAAAGTAGTGATCCCACTAGCTCAAGAAAGGTCCCTGCAAGTTTAATCCATCATCGAACCATTTCTGGAAGTCATATAAAGGTCATTCAAATTTCACTTCAAGAGGTAACTTTTTTTCAAACTTGGAACTCTTCATTCAAGCATCATTTCTATATACATTGTGAAGAAAAGATGTAGGTATCATGCCTAGGAAGCTGACCATGTCCATACTTTTGATTATCTTTGCTTGTACATTGAGAATTTCATCTCTGACCAGTTAGGTTTTAGTTTTGGTACTGAACAAAATTCACGCTAACCTTCGATCCATAGCTTTTGAAAATTATGTGGTTAGATCCGTATTCAAATTTTAGGCAGGTTTGATGTTTACATTTTTTTGATTTGGCTGAGAAATGAAGCTTTTAGAAGCTTAACAATGGGGATATATATCCCTGCGCGCGCGAAGGAAGAAGATGAATCCATGTTCAAATTTTCAGAAAATGAATTCATTTTATATTTAGTGCAAGTTGGATAACTAACAGATGAAACAGACCACCCCAGTGGTACAAACAGCACGCGCGTAAGGCATTCATGTATAATGTCTTGGGTTCGAGCCTCAACGAGACCTTTTGTATTTATTTTGTCATATTTTCCAAACTAACATGCAGGTTTATAACATAATGAGTGTTAGTTGTTTTAAATGGAAGGTGTGGAGAACCTGGGTTCAAACCTTGGCAGGACCAAAACAAATTTTTATCACTTGTTTGTTTTCAATTTTTTTAACAAACTTCAACATTTTTTCCAACCAATCAAAACAACTCCTTTTGAGTTGATTTTTTGCAAACTATTTATTTACAATTCCTATTTTATGAATATATAAAAATATCACAAAAAATATTTTATTTTCATATTTATTTTAATTAACCAAAAGCCTTCCATAAAACCCCTAAAAAATAATTTCTTGATTAATTTGATTTCCTTTTAACTTTGGATTAATTTTCCTTTTTTTTATTAATCACATCCCTTTAGGTTAATTAGGTCATAAAAAATTTCCTAACAAAAATCCAAAGCAAAATCCATTTCTTTTTGTATTCCTTGTACATTATATTCATGTCATTTTTGTACAAATTCAATATGGTTGTAATAGATAATCAGGGTTTAATTTCTTGCAATTCCCATTTGTAAATTTGTATCCCCAACCCCAAATGATGTAATAATATAGTAAATTTACTTTCCACAATTTATCGCTTTCATATCAATGCTAGTAAATTAGGGTTTGTATGGAAATATAAAATCAATACTTAGAAAACCCTAATTAAACACTTGCACACTTACACCTCTAGGGTTAACTCCACTTGTTGCCTTGATAAAATGGTCATGATATGCATGTGAGACATCTTAGCAAGAACAATAAAAAATACGAGATCATAGTCCCTCGATGACGCTATGAATGTTTCCTTATAAATGATCTTAGTCCCTCAAGAGAAATGCTAAGATATCTCACAACATGGTTATTCATGACTATACTATGACCCACGCCCGTCCCTTTACATCCAAAGATAAGGCTTCTTACCAATTAATGGTAAGATAGCAATATCAAATGAAGGAAGAAATGAACAAGAGACTTTTGAGTAGGTAGAACGTTCTTAGTTACTTGCTCACAATCCATCTTCAAAATAAATATATTTTCAAACACACCAAACACTTTAAAAACATGAAATATTTTAAAAATTCCAACACTTTGTATGCATTCTTATAGAGACGAGAATCATTACAAAGTTTTCCTAAACGAAGGCGCTTTTCAAAAATACTTTGAAAACCCACCACAAAACACATTTCAAACAAAGAAATCTCAAAAGCGGTGTAGCAAGCAACTAAGAGACCATAGATACCTATGGATGATGTTGTACCCCAAAATTTTCCCTCTCATTTATCAAATATTTCTTCACAAAGACCTCTCTTGGTTCAAGACTGCACAAGGGTTGATCAGCTCAAGACACCTCCTTAAGCACTGATGACCAAAATTAGGGTTTGAGATTGCACAAGGATATTTGAACTTTAAATGATTCATATGACTTTCATGGATCATTATGGACCCCCAATATTACTCATGTCAATTTTCAAACTTTGGATCACACTTTTGCTCAGTCAATTGAGCAGTTGACCTAAAATCAGTTATATTGGGGAAAATGTTAACTATGGCCAATTTACAGTCAAAACTCATTATTTTTTATCAACATCAACATTATAAACTCATATGTATCATTTTATCAAGTTTGGACCATAATTCCTCAAGAAATTTGATCAAATCATCAGAAGGGCAAAATGGTCAAAATTAGGGTTTTGATTGAGAAAAGGCAATTTCTGATTTTTGACCTAGCAAATGGTCAATTGGTTTGAAGCATGATTTCAAGAGTTCAATTGCATCATTTTGACCTAATGGCATGGCCTAAAACATTTCTCAAGATCAATTGGATTGATAGTGAATTTTCAGTCAACTGATCAAAAAGTCAACTGTACACTAAAAAGTCAAACTTTGACTTTTTGGTCAAAGTTCAATGTTAAATATCACAATTCATAAAAACATGAAAAAATATGAAACTTATTCATCAATAAATCAAAAAGTCAAAATTTCATTTTGAAAAGTCAAAGTTTTCTAACTTAGAAATTTTTCTAAGTGTTTAAACTTCATGTTTTTTTCATAACTTTGGGCCAATTTTTCACCATGATGCAAGAGGATTCAAAAGAAACTTTCAACATGAAAGTTGTAGATATACATGATATATACAACATTTCTTTAGACAAATTCTCCTAAAAATTCCTGGATCTCAAGTTATTAATTCCTAAAGTCATGGTCTTGAAATTGGACACTTAGTGAAATTTTGCCATAGTTATGGTCAGGATTTTGACCTAACTTCATGGCACTTTTTCATATAGTTCCAAGGTGAATTTTCAAAAGTGATTCAAAGAGGGTTTGTAGAGAAAATTACAAGCTTTCCAAAATATCAAAGAACTCCTTGATATCATTCTTGAGTAGGGAGAATCGAAGAGATGAAGTTAGGGTTTTCACACTTGAAATACAAGTCTTTTTGTGATGAACAAGATTCAAATTTCAAATCTATGCTGCATAATATCTACTTTATAGGCCTCAAACTTTTTAGGCACTCTATAATTAATTGCTTGCACAATTGTTATAGGTCTCAATTCAAGCATTCAATGCAAGGCCATGCTTTATATCCATTTTGGGAAGAAAATGCACAATGCCATTTTGATAAAGTAGAATTTTGCACAAAACTTGTTCTTGAGCCTTGCAATTGTTTTCTTCTGATCATACATGTCCAATAACTCAAGAGAAGTTTTTCTAAACACTTACAACCACTCAGCCCATGCTTGTAGTTCCTCTTGGAACCATACTTCCCACTTTTCTTCAAAATCAAGTAACATATCAATCAGCCTAGAACTGGAACTTCTGACCCTCTCAAGCACTCAAGCCTTTTATTATACATACACAAGTAATTTGTCACAAAACACACGCATGCCTGAGCCCTGAAAAAACCAAGAACTCAGATTTTCATCTCATACCTCCATTTTCACATAACCTGACCAAAAGTTTGAAACTCATAACTCCCTCGTGTGTTTTCAAGCCTCTTTGTTCCCAAAGCTTCTAAGCATCATTTAGAAGTCATCCCTCATACTGTTACAGTTCTATAACACCTCCATCACCATCCTCCATTTCCAAAAACTGAGGTCTGCATCTTGACTTCTCCAGGCTAGTTCAAGCACTTACAACTCAAAGTAACCATTGCATTAGCTTCCTGGGACCTCAGTGGAGCTATTCTGATCATCACAACACCTTGAGGAGTGCTCATTTGCAGAACACGACTTCCAGTTTTGAGGTAAGTTATCTCAACTTTGAACTCTACATTCAAGCATCATTAATGTTTAATTTGTGAATGAAAAATGTAGACATCGTTGTTCTGAAGCTAACCATGTCTTTAGATTTCATTTATATTACTTGAGTAGTTAGAATTTTGAATATGAAAATCCTGAAAAAATTAGGTCAGAATTTGGTACCATTCACAATTCGTGTTCATTATTGAGAATTAGTTTAAGTTGTTTAACTTTCTGGAATCGTGGTAAAATTTTACACAAGTTTCATGTTTACTTTGTTGCAAATGGTTGAGAAATGAACAAGTTACTGGTGGTCTGGCTGGAGGTTGAAGATGAAGTGTAATCAGGGCGCGTTTTATGTTATATATTTATGGTTTTGCATAAGTTAACAAATGTATCACCACCCCAGTGGTTAAAGCGCACGCCTGTCACTAAGAGGTCCTGCGTTCAAGCCCCAGCGTGACCTTTTGTGATTTTTTCCCCACATTTTTGATTTTTTTTGCAGCGCTGGGCTTCACTCCTTTGGGCCTATTCTTTTTTTGCTTATTCTAACTCACCTGGACTATTCACACCTCTGGCCCATCTTATTTGCTTTCTCTCATTTTTCATTTATTTATTTTCTTTAATATTTTATCTAATATTAAAAAAAATCAGAAAAAAATATAAAAACATTAGATTTATATTTTGATATAGTTTATTTAGTTTTTACAATAAAAATTAATTTTATTTAATCATACTTTATTTATTTTACTAATTGGTTTGTAAATTTAATTAAAAACTAGGGTTTTAGTTATTTTCTTTTACACAATTAAAATATATTATTTTAAAACCAAAAAAGACCAAAAATATTTTATAATACTATAAATCATTTTTAAGACAAAAATACCAAAAATATTCTTCTTACAAACTTAATTTATTTTTTTAATCAATTAATATTTAGATTAGGGTTTTATTTAAATTCTTTTCCTAGTAAATTTAGGTTTACTTTTTACTAATTTAATTAATTATTTTCTTTTAGTTAATTAGGTTAAAACCAAACCCTTTCCTAAAAAATCCAAACAAAAATCTATTTTTCTTTCCATTTACATTCTTGTATATTTAATCCTTTTTATACATTATTTGTCCAAATTCAATATGGTTGTAATAGATAATTAGGTTTATTTTCTTGCAATCCCCATTTGTAATTTGTACACCCCTCCCACAAGTATTGTAATAGCGTAGTAATTTTAAATTCCGCAATCTATCGCTTTATATACAAATGCTAGTAATTAGGGTTTTAAACAGAAAGACTAAAACCAATCAATTAGAAAACCCTAATACAAGATAAAATAAATCATGAAAAATCAACACACTTGCATACAAGCACCCCTAGGGTAAAATCTACTTGGTTGCCTTACAAAATGGCCATGTTATGCATGTGAGGTATCTTAGCAAAAACAAACAAACACAAGATCATAGTCCCTCGATGACGCTATCAAAAGTTGCCTTTCAAAATGATCTTAGTCCCTAAAGAAAGATGCTAAGATACCTTGCAACATTGTTAATCATGTCTATACGATGACCCATCCTTGTTCCGTTTACATCCAAAGATAGGGTTGCTTACCAAATCAATGGTAAGTTAACAATGTCAAAGGAAAGAGAAAATAAACAAGAAATACTTTTGAGTAGGTAGAATGTTCCTAGTTACTTGCTCAATTTCAAAACCAAAATATCCTTGCTATTTTTAAAACAAACACCAACACTTTCAAAACGTCTTTCAAACTTGAAAACATTTTCAAAAGATCAACACTTTGTATACATTCTTACGAACGAGAATCATTACAAATTTTTCCTAAACGATGGCGCCTTTGAAAAATACTTTCAAAAACCACACAAAGCATATTTTCAAACAAAAGCAAGTGATCTAACAAGTAACTAAGAGCCCTTGGAAAATCATGGATGAAAAGGGTGCTGATACCTTCCCTTTTCACAATCTACCCCTCGAACTCAAGAAACAATCTCAAAGGTCTTTCCTGTGCCTTTTCACCTTTCCTTTTAGATAAAAGAAAATTCGGTGGCGAATCTTGCTAACCGCAACTTTTGCGATAAAATGCAAAAACACCCAAGTCAGTTTTCCCACCGCATCACAGAACTGGCGACTCTGCTGGGGAGAATTATAAAAGTGGGGTCACCTTAGGGTTAGATCATATTTACTTGCTTTCTTTGTTTGACTTGTGTGCTTTACATTTTGGTTCTTTGTTTGGGTTTGAATCCTCTACCCGGATTTGGGATACCTTATATGTAAGTAGCAATACATTGTGGAAACTGTGCGGGGTATACATATACGGTCTAAGTAATAACTACGTTAGTGCGACATATTTGTGGGTACAGGTAGCCCTTGAGTAGTCAAGGATAATACGGGGCCGCTGAGTGATGTCATGAAGCACTAATGAACTTTTAGAACCTTTACTTGACCAACTTGGTCTTTAGGACGTAGTGGGATGACCGACTTTGGTGCAGTCCGAAGTTGGTAGATACTCGATACTACACTCATTGAGGTTTGGTTTTTTGGGATATTTCGGTCGCCATTAAAGAGGCTTGTGCTGAAACAATGCCCAAGGAAACAAACCAGGGATATTGAGCTCCTTAGAACCCAGTTAGTATTACTAGGACAGGTTTGAGCAAACTAAACTTCAAAAGGGTACTTACCTATGAGACTCCATGCAAGCCTAAACCTAAGGACTTGTTTTCCTTGTTTGTATATACTTGTACATAACATCATAAACATCATAAAATCATACTCACTAACCATTTCAAGGATTTTTTGGGATTTATCTTTGTTCTGTTTTGTAGGACATGGATTCTATTAGCAGGAAAACCGTTCAAGTCAATCTTGTAAGAATCCCTCCTCAACTCAAAGAGTTAGCATCAAGGATTCCTGAAAATTCTCCATTTACTGAAAGAAATGGTCGCCTACTAAACTTGTTCACCTCCAACACTGATGAAGACATGATGAAGGTGCTCTTTCAGTTCTTTGATCCCTTACACGATTGCTTCACATTTCCCGATTATCAACTTGTGCAAACTTTGGAAGAATTCTCCCAACTCTTGAGGATTCCCATTCTCAATCAACTACCTTTCAACAGTATGGAAAGAGATCCAAAGCCAAAAGAGATTTCTCAAGCTCTACATTTGAAACCATCTGATATCACAACTAATTGGGAAACAAGGAGTGGTGTCAAAGGTTTCCTAGCAAAGTTCTTGTTTGAGAAAGCCCAAAACTGTTGGAACTCTTTGGATTTGCAAGCCTTTGAGGAAATTATGGCTCTCCTCATATATGGGATGGTTTTGTTTCCAAATCCTGAACAAATCATAGATGTGAAATCCTTCAAAATATTCACATCTCGTAACCCATTGCCTACTTTGCTAGGGGATATCCTACATTATTTTCACACTCGCACGATGAGGAAAAGAGGTATCCTTATGTGCTGTACTCCTCTTTTGGCAAGATGGTTTATTTCGCATCTTCCCCAATCTGTATTGAAGAATGAGCAAGGTTCAAGGTAGTCACATAGGTTGATGATGCTCAGACATTCAGATATTCATTGGTGTTCCCGCTCTTTGGAGAATGTTACTATCATCGACGGTTATGGAGAATTCCCTAATATCCCTTTACTTGGCATTAGAGGAGGTATCACCTACAACCCTTGCTTAGCCTTAAGACAATTTGGTTACGCCCAAAGGGATGGTCCACACGAGATGCTTATTCAAGGTTTTGTATTTGACTACGAGAGCGACGATCAAGGTTAACGTCAAAGGTTTATCCGAGCTTGGAGGATGTTGAAAAAGGTGGATAGCAAGACGCTAGGACACAAGAATTTCATTCCCCTCGAGCCTTACCTTAAATGGGTGCGAGCTCGTGCTCAGAAACTTGTGATGCCTTATCCCTCCATCTTACCAGTCATTGTGGAGACTGTGGTTGAAGGGGATGTTCCCTACACTATCCTCCATCTAGACATGCCTACCTCTCTCGAAGACTTACAAAAGGGTTGGGTCCAGCTGAAGGAAGAGAGAGATACTTTCGAGGCCCAATTTTATGCTAGTGAGAAGAGAGTCTTGGAGCTTACGAAGAAGTTACAAGAAAAGCAAAGTATGAACGCTTATCTCGCACTAAAGAGGATGTGCTCAGTCTTTTTATCTTAGAAAGCTATTTTGTAAGCCCAAGAGGCATGAAGTAACCATTCTTGTTTTGTCTAAATGAAAATTAAAGTTTGTTCATTCTGTTGTCTACACAAATTTAAATTTCATTAATCCTTGAAATCATTTGCATGAACATATTCCATGTATCATGACATGACAAGTTTTCGCATAACATGTTTCCTTATCTTTCTGCTATTTATTTCAGCAAGATGGATCTAGAGAAAACTGTGACTGATCTCCAAGCCCAGAATTCTCAGTTTCAGGAAGCTCTACTAGCCCTAGCCAAGGGACAACAAGATATGATGGCTTTGCTGACCGTTAAGAAGAAGCCAAAGAAGAAAGCTCTACAAAACATGGGTAGAAGGTTCAAGGAGACAATCTGTCAAATCCCAGTAGGAGGAGACTCATCTAAAGAGGACGAGAACCAGGTCGGTGAGGTCAAAAGTACTCAGGCTGAATGTGCTAATGATCAAGAATCTGATGATGATTATTTCAACGAGCAATATCCACCTGCTGATATCAAATACAAGCAGTTAGAAGACATGTTGAAAGCCGTTGAAATCCAAGCCGTCCCCGGTTTAGATTTTGATGATTTGGGTTTGATCTCTGGGGTAGTCATCCCCCACAAATTCAAAGTACCAATCTTTTCCAAGTACGATGGGGTTTCTTGTCCAAAACTCCATTTGAAGTCTTATGTGCGCAAGATACAGCTGCACAGTGCCGATAAGAAGCTATGGGTTCACTTTTTCCAAGAGAGTTTGGCTGGAACACAACTTGAATGGTTTTATCAGTTAGATGGTTCTCGCATAAATACTTGGGAGGATCTAGCTACTGCCTTCTACCATTAGTATCAATACAACACCGACTTGGCACCAACGAGGGTTCAATTGCAAGATATGACCATGGGGAAGAACGAAGGATTTAAGGAATATGCGTAAGAGTGGAGAGACCTTGCTAGTAGGGTCCAGTATCCCTTTACTGATAGGGAGCACATAGACATGTTCATGGTCACTTTATCTGGCCCTTTCTTTAATCTGTTGGTTGGCTGCTCTTCTTCTGGTTTCACCGAATTAATCTTAACCGGTGAAAGAGTTGAAAGTGGCATCAAGAGTGGGAAGATCTCTGTGGCATCTACCTCTACCGCCAATCCTATCAAGAAACATTTTGCTGCAAAGAAGGAAGTTAATACTATGTATGGGGAAAGGGCCCATACCAAGAAGAATGATTGTCCGTCTGTCAATGCTGTCAGAATTTCCAATCCAACTCCTACTCCAAGACCATCTGCAAATCATCAAAGTTTTGAAACTCCAAGAAGACAATTTACAAGGTTAGGCATGTCACTGTCTCAAGCACTTCAACATTTTCTCAAGGCTAATTTAGTGACATTGCGCGATACTCCCGCCAACCCTGACACATCGTCACCAAAGTATAATTCGAACGCAAAGTGTGCTTACCATTCAAACAACCCTGGGCACGAGACTGACCAATGCTGGGCCTTGAAGAACAAGATCCAGGATTTAATTGACAACAAGACTATTGAATTTGATCCTCCTCCAATGCTGAATGTAATTACCGCTCCAATTCCGAAGCATAACAAAGGTGTTAATGCTGTCGAAGATACAATTTTTGTTGCCTCTGTTGAAGAATTGACTACTCCACTGAATGTAATCAAGAAATTTTTTTTGAAAGCTGGGATCTTCCCTGGCTGTGAAAAAGACTGTGTGTGTTATACAAGACAACTCAATGGATGTGAAGGGCTGAAGAAAGGCATAAAACGCCCGATGAATAGCCATAAAATTATGTTTGAAAAAACTCCACCTACCAAGAGTTTGATGAACAAATGTGCAAACCTCTCCATTATTACCATCTCTAACAAACCTCTTAGGATCACCTCTAAAGGTCCTATTAGGATTTCAAATGAACCCACTATTACTCCATTAATCATTACCAATCCCAGACCAATTCCCTACTCTTCAAATAAAGCGGTACCATGGAATTACGGTACTGAAGTGTTCTATCATGGGATTAAACAAGATGCATGGATCGAGGAAGAAAAAGATATCAATGTCAGCAACATAGCTGGCTCAAGCAAAGTAACTAGAACTGGAAGAATATTTTCACCCAATATCTCACCACCAGTTGTTACAAGGATGCCCATCCGCATTACTGCTGCCAAGCCAAGTACCGATGCCAGATGTAAGGAAAAGGTTGTTGAGCCGGTTGTGATTGAATTACCCTCCAAATACGTAGCTGATGAAGAACCCTCCGCTCGTGAAATGGACGAGATTTTGAAGATCATAAAGAGAAGCGACTTTAAAATTGTAGAACAGTTGGGGCAAACCCCTTCTAAGATTTCAATGTTGTCATTGCTGCTTTGATATGATGCCCATGCTCGAACATTAATCAAGTTCCTGAAAAAAGCTCATGTCCCCCATGAGAAAACAACATATCAATTTGAGAATTGCATGGCTAGCCTGACATCTAATAATGGCTTGGGATTTTCAGATGCTGACTTAACACCTCTCGGGAAAAATCACAATAAAGATTTACATGTGTCAATCGAGTGAAAAGGGACCACCTTAGCACATGTGCTAGTCGACACTGGTTCTTCTCTAAATGTATTACCCAAGGGGGCGTTAGGCCGTCTTGACTGTGAGGATTTAGTCTTGAAGCCAAGCGACATCATTGTAAGAGCGTTTGACGGATCAAAAAGGACTGTTCATGGGGAAGTGGATCTTACAATCAAAGTGGGCTCCCAAATCTTCAACTCTACCTTCTATATTATGGATATTCGGCTGGCCTATTCTTGTCTGTTAGGTCACCCATGGATCCATAAAGCTGGGACAGTAACCTCAACCCTCCACCAGAAACTCAAATATCCAGTCAAGGGCAGAATAGTCACCGTCTGCGGAGAAGAAGAGTTTATGGTCAACCACCTTAACTCTTTCAAATACGTAGAGATGGATGGGGAATTCATTGAAACCCAATGTCAAGCCTTTGAGGTCGTACCACTGATGATTGGTGCTACTAAATGTTCTTCCGATGAGTCTAAAGCTGTTAAGGCCACGCCAAAGATGGTCTTAGTCAAGGATGCCCGCGCGACAATTGAAGAAGGGAACTGTGATACTTGGGGGCAAGTCCTCAATATCCCATTTAAAGCGGACAAGTTTAGTATGGGCTTCACTGTTAAAGCTCAGAAGGAAGTGAGGCATGCTTGTGCTGGAAAGCCACCTCTCCGCATTGGAAGCCATGAAGTCAACACCATGGATGATTCTGAAAAAGAAGCTACATTTGAAGAGTGGGTGTACCCAACTACAACGAAGCTGAAGAATTGGCATACAAAGGACTTTGTGCCCATCTCCTTCATTGAGGAGTAATATACTTGTTATTTATTTTATTTCAATTCAAGAACTTGTTGTCTGTAATATTTTAATAATGACTTTTCAGCCATGTGCCTGGACCGAGGCACTTTGGTCCATTTGTCAAGGGTTTTATTTATATTCATCTAATCATATGATCATTCATTACATTGGACTCTTTTGCATTCAAATATTTGTGTTCATTGTCTTTCCTTTCTTTCAAATACATTTTCAAAAATAGCCATATATCTTACATGCACACACACACACACATACACACACACTTTTGCAGGTCCACATCCACTCTAGATCCTATTGCCAATGACTCTATTATTGTTGACTATGACTTTGAATGTCCTATCAACCAAGCCGAATACGAAGGCGAGGAAGATTGTGACATACCGGGAGAACTAGCCAGACTTCTATTACAAGAGGAAAAAGTTATTCAACCGCATGAAGAGTCAGTTGAAGTTATCAACCTGGGTACTGAGTCAGATAAGATGGAAATCAGGATCGACGCTAATTTGGAAAGCAGTGTTAAGAGCAGGTTGGGTCAGATGTTGCGTGATTATGTGGAAGTATTTTCTTGGTCTTATGAATATATGCTTGGGTTGGATACCGACATCGTAGTTCATCGTCTGCCTACAAGAGAGGACTGCCCTCCTGTTAAACAAAAGGTTCGTCGCATGAGGCCTGATATGTCTGAAAAGATCAAAGCTGAAGTGATGAAACAATTTAATGCGGGGTTCCTAGCTGTGACATCTTATCCTCAATGGGTAGCCAATGTGGTGCCAGTGCCAAAGAAAGACGGGAAAGTTCGCATGTGCGTAGACTATATGGATCTGAATAGGGCAAGCCCCAAGGATGACTTCCCTCTACCACACATTGACGTTTTAGTTGATAATGCTGCTCAACATAAAGTATTCTCATTCATGGATGGCTTCTCAGGCTATAATCAAATAAGGATGGCTCCCGAGGATATGGAAAAGACTACTTTCGTTACGCAATGAGGCACCTTCTTCTACAAGGTCATGCCGTTCGGATTAAAGAATGCAGGGGCAACATATCAAAGGGCTATGGTAGCTTTATTTCATGACATGATTCATCATGAGATAGAGGTATATGTGGATGATATGATTTCTAGATCACAAACCAAAGAGGAACATGTCGATCACCTGTACAAATTATTCGAGAGGCTGAAGAAGTACAAGCTGAGGTTAAGCCCTAACAAGTGTACATTCAGAGTACGATCTGGAAAGCTTCTATGTTTTGTTGTCAGCAATAAAGGCATTGAAGTTGATCCTGCCAAAATAAAGGCCATCCAAGAAATTCCATTCCCTCATTCTGAAAAATAAGTCATAGGATTCGTGGGTCGTCTCAATTATATTTCCCGTTTCATATCTCACTTGACTGCTACTTGTGAGCCACTTTTCAAACTCTTGAAGAAAGATCAGGTGGTCAGATGGAACGATGAGTGCCAGATTTCCTTTGACAAAATCAAAGAATACCTATAAGAAACTCCTATTCTCGTGCCTCCAGTTGAAGGAAGACCCTTGATCATGTACTTGACAGTACTAGAGAATTCTATGGGGTGTGTTTTGGGCCAACATGACGAGTCTGGCCGAAAAGAGCATGTTATTTATTACCTGAGCAAAAAGTTTACCGACTGTGAAACCAGATATTCACTGCTCGAGAAAATTTGCTATGCTCTGGCATGGGCTGCTCACCAGCTAAGACAATATATGTTGACTCATACCACTCTGTTGATTTCTAAAATGGACCCAATCAAATACATCTTCGAGAAACCTGCCCTTTCAGGACGGATAGCCAGATGGCAAATGATCTTGACTGAGTACGACATTCAATATACGACTCAAAAAGCCATCAAAGGAAGTGTAATAGCAGATCATTTGGCCCATCAAGCTGTGGATGATTATCAGTCAATGAACTTTGACTTCCCTGATGAGAACATCATGCTGGTAACCGACTGTGCGAGACCTGGACCGTATGACGGACCTGAACAAGGATCCCGATGGACTATGGTATTCGATGGGGCTTCTAACGCCTTAGGTAACGGAATTGGTGATATGATCATCTCTCCTGAAGGTTGTCACATTCCTTTCACCGCCATACTATGCTTCGATTGCACAAACAATATGGCCGAGTATGAAGCATGCATCTTAGGTCTAAAAGCTGCTATTGACTTAAGGATCAAGCATTTGGATGTGTTCGGAGATTCCGCCCTAGTGACTAGCCAAGTAAAAGGATATTGGGACACTAAACACCCTAATCTCATCCCTTACAAGGAACTTGTGCTGTCCTTAATTCCTCACTTCGAAGAGATCACTTTTGAGCACTTCCCTAGGGAAGAAAACCAGTTGGCTGACGCTCTGGCAACCATGTCTTCAATGTTCAAAGTTAAATGGGACAATGAAGCCCCTATGATAACAATTAAAATATTCAATGAACCTGCACATTGCTATGAACTTGACACTGATGCGGAAAAGCCATGGTACATAAGGTGATGAGATACCTTGAAGCACAAGAATATCCAGAGGGGACATCTATTAATGACAGAAAGTTCTTGAAAAGATTTGCAGCCAAATTCTTCCTAAGTAACGAGATATTGTACAAGTGCAACCATGATTCAACTCTACTCCGATGTATGGATAAGAAGGAGGCAGAGGAAATTATGGAAGACATGTACGATGGACTCTTGCGTACTCACTAAAGTGAACATATGATGGCTAAGAAAATCTTAAGAGCTGGTTACTATTGGTCAACGATGGAGACTGATTGCCATCAACATTCAAGAACTTGTCACAAATGTTAAATTTATGCTGACAAGGTCCATGTGCCTCCTATCCCTTTGAATGTCATGACCGCTCCGTGGCCATTTGCAATGTGGGGCATTGACATGATTGGAGAGATCAAGCCCACAGCTTCCAACGGACACCGCTTCATTCTTATTGCTATCGACTACTTTACCAAATGGGTCGAAGCTGCCTCATTTGCCTCAGTCACCAAGAATGTGGTAGCCAGATTCATCAGACACAATCTCATATGCCATTATGGTATCCCCGAAATGATCATCACCGACAATGGGACTAAACTCAACAATGCAATGATCACCGAGCTTTGCACTCAGTTTAAGATCAAGCATCACAATTCTTCTCCGTATAGACTGAAAATGAATGGCGCAGTCAAAGCGGCCAACAAAAATATCAAGAAGATTATGCAGAAAATGGTAGTAACCTATAAGGATTGGCATGAGATGTTTCCATTTTCTCTACATGGATATCGTACTTCAACTAGAACATCAACTGGGGCAACTCCCTTTTCTCTAGTCTATGGCATGGAAGCTGTTTTTCCAGTGGAAGTTTAGATTCCCTCTCTAAGAATTATGAAGGAGGCAGGCCTAGGTGAGGACAAGTGGATTCAAACGAGATTGGATCAGCTGAACTTGATTGACAGAAAATGGTTAGCTTCTATTTTCCATGGTCAAACGTACCAAAAATGGATGATCAAGGCTTTCAACAAAAAGGTCAAGCCTCGAGTATATCAAGTTGGCAACCTGGTGATAAAACGCATCATTCTACCACAAGGCGACCTCAAAGGCAAATGTACTCCCACCTATGAAGGGCCATTTGTTGTCAAGAGAGTTTTCTCTGGCGGTGCCATGATGCTGACTACCATGGATGGTGAAGATTTCCCACATCCTATAAACGCGAACATAGTTAAAAAATACTACACATAAGAGACCCGTTAGGTTGACACACCTAAGCAAAATAAGGGCATCCCGGAAAACCAAAAGGTTTGGGAAAAAAATTAGGGATATATGCAAAAGATTGTACACCTGGAAAGTTGAAAACCTAAAAGGGCGACTTGAGAAAAAAAGGGTATCCTGGTGGGCTGAAAACACGAAAGGGCGGTTCAGGAAAAAGTTAAGGATTAAAAGTGTATGACTATGTCCCGTGGAATCAACACAGTCAATTTTATCACCAAGGTCCAAGATCAATCCAACCAACTTCTGTCAACGGCAAGGGACATTCGAAGACATTGGGGCAATAATAGAGCTGGAAGGTAATAAGATCATTTCACATGGCTATTTGTTTTCATTCTCAATTTTGTTTTCCTTTCGACGATTTCCTCTTACTAGGATCTTCGTCTCTCTATACAAAAAACGCCTATTCATGGGTAAAATATCAATACAAATATACTTTGAAGTGCAAAATTTCTGTCTTTGTTTTGAATGCAAATTTGTCCAATGACTAAAATTGAATGAACATATGCATATGAACATAGTTAAAACTATTTGGCACATGTGTCCTGCTAAGCACCGGCAAGCATATCTTTAATATATATAAAATATCCCTACAGAGTTATCTCATTATCATTATCCCCACGAGGACGGCTGCAATAAACCTTTCCCCAACATGTTTTATTTCTCAAAAAGCTTCATCAGCCGAGTTCAAATTTACTCAACATACAACAATCAAGACACCGCGTAGTTCCCTAGCTGAACCTATCTTCCCTAGCTGAGTATATCTTCCCCAACCAAGGCTACTATCTCCAAATGGAGTCTATCCTCCCCAAGCTGAGTCTGTCCTACCCGACCGAGTCTACACTCTCTAGTTTGAATTATTGCAAATCATAGGGCCACAACCCCTGATCCCCAGTAAAGCCGTCAGCAAAGCCTTTGCTATTTCCAAAAAGATACTATGAAGCCAGGATCCGACCAGATATTAGTACAATTTTCAAGTTATTACTGAAACATGGACCCTACCAGATAACCGTTTGAATACCTGAAACCTGGATCCGACCAGATAATAGTTGATCTCAATTTCTAGATGCTATGAAACCTGTACCCAACCAGATAGTAGTCTAACTCCTCGAAGATATAGAAGAACCTGGACTCAACCTGACCAAGGTTTAACTTCTCTTCCCCAGCAGAGTTTGCCTCTGCCCCAACAAATTACTGCGAAACCTGGATCCGACCAGATGTCAGTTTTCAATTTCATCTTTTCAAGCAAGTTGTTGTGAAGCCTGGATCTGACCATATAGAAATTACCCTCAGAGATTCATTGTGAAACCTAGAAACTGACCAGATAACAACTAAATTCCCAAACAGTTTATTA
This sequence comes from Vicia faba, assembly GCA_948472305.1. Taxonomy (NCBI): domain Eukaryota; kingdom Viridiplantae; phylum Streptophyta; class Magnoliopsida; order Fabales; family Fabaceae; genus Vicia; species Vicia faba. The sequence goes on from OX451735.1 coordinate 957,600,193, forward strand.
TGAAGCCTAGATCCGACCAGATAGCAATTGACCTCATCAATCTCAGAAATCTACAAAGCCTGGACCCGACGAGATATTAGTTTTTTAAATAGTTCATTGTGAAGCCTGGAGCCCGACCAGTTAACAATTAACTGCGATCCCCAGAGATACACTATGAAGCTTGGACTTGACCAGATAATAGTACAACTTTCCAAAAAACCATGAAACCTAGACCCGACCAGATAGTAGTTATCACTTCAAGTTACTGCGAAGCCTGGATCCGACCAGATAACAGTTAACTTTCGTATCCCTAGCAAGTTCTTGTGAAGCCTGGATCCGACCAAATAACTATTCAATTTCAAGAATTTTTCTGCAAAGCCTGGAATCCGACCAGATAACAGTTAATTCGTCCCTTCCTCCAGTAAGTTTCCGTGAAGCCTGGATCCGACTAGATAGCAGTCGACTACTTCATCCTCAAAAATTATGAAGCCTGGATCCGACCAGATAACAACTGACATTTAAGTGATATTCCCCAGCGAAAGCATCCTTTCAACAAAATTTAAAGATATGCATATTCCTTATCTCCAACGGCACTCAGGGATTTAACCTCCCAGAATTTCCTTAGCAGCAGTTAGGAATTTATTTCCCCGGACAAAAACATACATCTCACATTCATACATCATAGCATGTACATACCATATGCTTTTAGCATAATACCACATCTGATGAACATCATACATGCATTTGCATTTTACTAACTCTTTTCTCCCACAGGTAAAACATCAAGTTTTAGTATAAATCAACAAGAGATTTGTGCTGATACTTCTTCCAGTGTTTACCAACATTCCTCCAAATGGCATCTATAAGCCCATTCACCATCCATCTTCGAGTGCAAATTTCTGGGCACTCTAGTGTTCAATCATCTTTCACCTTCAAGTCACGAATGACGGATCCGCCAATCTAACTCTTCAGGTTTAAGAAGATTGAACAGGGGCATATGTTGTACCCCAAAATTTTCCCTCTCATTTATCAAATATTTCTTCACAAAGACCTCTTTTGGTTCAAGACTGCACTAGGGTTGATCAGCTCAAGACACCTCCTTAAGCACTGATGACCAAAATTAGGGTTTTAGATTGCACAAGGATATTTGAACTTTCAATGCTTCATATGACTTTCATGGATCATTATGGACCCCTAAGACTACTCATGTCAAGTTTCAAACTTTGGATCACACTTTTGCTCAGTCAATTGAGCAGTTGACCTAAAATCAGTTGTATTGGGGAAAAAGTCAACTATGGCCAATTTACAGTCAAACCTCGTGATTTTTGATCCATATCAACATTATAAACTCATATGTATCATTTGATCAAGTTTGTACCACAATTCCTCAAGAAATTTGATTAAATCATCAGAAGGGCAAAATGGTCAAAATTAGGGTTTTGATTGAGAAAAGGCAATTTCTGATTTTTGACCTAGCAAATGGCCAACTGGTTTGAAGCATGATTTCAAGAGTTCAATTGCATCATTTTGACCTAATGGCATGACCTAAAACATTTCTCAAGATCAATTGGATTGATAGTGAATTTTCAATCAACTGATCAAAAAGTCAATTGTACACTAAAAAGTCAAACTTTGACTTTTTGGTCAAAGTTCAATGTCAAAGATCACAATTAATAAAAACATGTCAAAATATGAAAATTATTCATCAAGAAACCAAAAATTCAAGATTTCATTTTGAAAAGTCAATGTTTTTTAACTTAGAAATTTTTCTAAGTGTTTAAACTTCATGTTTTTTTCATAACTTTGGGCCAATTTTTCACCATGATGCAAGAGGATTCAGAAGAAACTTTCAACATGAAATTTGTAGATATCCATGATATCTACAACATTTCTTTACAAAAATTCTCCTAAAAATTCTTGGATCTCAAGTTATTAATTCCTAAAGTAATGGTTTTGAAATTGGACACTTAGTGAAATTTTGCCCTAGTTTTGGTCAGGATTTTGACCTAACTTCATGGAACTTTTTCATATAGTTACAAGGGGAATTTCCAAAATTGATTCAAAGAGGGGTTGCAGAGCACATTACAAGCTTTCCAAAATATCCAAGAACTCCTTGAGATCATTCTTGAGTAGGGAGAATCAAAGATATGAAGTTAGGGTTTTCACACTTGAAATACAAGTCTTTTTGTGATGAACAAGATTCAAATTTCTAACCTATGCTGCATAATCTCTACTTTACAGGCCTCAAACTTGTTAGGCACTCCATAATTAATTGCTTGCATAACTTTTATAGGTCTCAATTTAAGCATTCAATGCAAGGCCATGATTTATATCCATTTTGGGAAGAAAGTGCAGAATGTCATTTTGATAAAGTAGCTTTTTGCACAAAAAATGTTCTTGAGCCTTGCAATTGTTTTCTTCTGATCATACATGTCCTATAACTCAAGAGAAGTTTTTCTAAACACTTACAATCACTCATCCCATGCTTGTACTTCCTCTTGGAACCATACTTCCCACTTTTCTTCAAAATCAAGTAACATAGCAATCAGTCTAGAACTGGCACTTCTGACCCTCTCAAGCACTCAAGCCTTTTTCTTATACATACACAAGTAATTTGTCACAAAACACACACATTCCCGAGCCCTGAAAACACCAAGAACTCAGATTTGTATCTCATACCTCCATTTTCACATAACCTGACCGAAAGTTTGAAACTCATAACTCCCTCATGCGTTTTCAAGCCTCTTTGTTCCCAAAGCTTCTAAACATTATTTAGAAGTCATCCCTCATTCTGTTACAGTTCTGTAACACCTCCATCACCATCCTCCATTTCCAAAATAGAGGTCTACATCTTGACTTCTCCAGGCTAGTTCAAGCACTTATAACTCAAAGTAACCATTATATTAGCTTCCTGGGACCTTAGTGGAGCTATTCTGATCATCGCAACACCTTGAGGAGTGCTCATTTGCAGAACATGACTTCCAGTTTTGAGGTAAGTTATCTCAACTTTGAACTCTTCATACAAGCATCATTAATGTTTAATTTGTGAATGAAAAATGTAGACATCATTGTTCTGAAGCTAACCATGTCTTTAGATTTCATTTATATTACTTGAGTAGTTAGAATTTTAAATCTGAACATACTGAAAAAATTAGGTCAGAATTTGGTACCATTCACAATTTATGTTCATTCTTGAGAATTAGTTTAAGTTGTTTACATTTCTAGAATCGTGGTAAAAGTTTACACAAGTTTCATGTTTACTTTGTTGCAAATGGTTGAGAAATGAACAAGTTACAGGTGGTTTGGCTGGAGGTTGAAGATGAAGTGTAATCAGGGCGCGTTTTATGTTATATATTTATGGTTTCGCATAAGTTAACAGATGTATCACCATCCCAGTGGTTAAAGCGCATGCCTGTCACTATGAGGTCCTGGGTTCAAGCCCCAACGTGACCTTTTGTGATTTGTTTTCCACATTTTTGACTTTTTTTGCAGCGCTGGGCTTCACTCCTTTGGGCCTATTCTTTTTTTGCTTATTCTAACTCACCTGGACTATTCACACCCATGGCCCATCTTATTTGCTTTTTCTCATTTTTCATTTATTTATTTTCTTTAATATTTTATCTAATATTAAAAAAAATCAGAAAAAAATATAAAAACATTAGATTTATATTTTGATATAATTTATTTAGTTTTTACAATAAAAATTAATTTTATTTAATCATACTTTATTTATTTTACTAATTGGTTTGTAAATTTAATTAAAAACTAGTGTTTTAGTTATTTTCTTTTACACAATTAAAATATATTATTTTAAAACCAAAAAAGACAAAAAATATTTTATAATACTATAAATCATTTTTAAGACAAAAATACCAAAAATATTATTCTTACAAACTTAATTTCTTTTTTTAATCAATTAATATTTAGATTAGGGTTTTATTTAAATTCTTTTCCTAATAAATTTAGGTTTACTTTTTACTAATTTAATTAATTATTTTCTTTTAGTTAATTAGGTTAAAACCAAACCCTTTCCTGAAAAATCCAAACAAAAATCCAAACAAAAATCCATTTTTCTTTCCATTTACATTCTTGTATATTGATTCATTTTTATACATTATTTGTCCAAATTCAATATGGTTGTAATAGATAATTAGGTTTATTTTCTTGCAATCCCCATTTGTAATTTTTACACCCCCTCTCACAAGTATTGTAATAGCGTAGTAATTTTAAATTCCGTAATTTATCGCTTTTATATAAAAATACTAGTAATTAGGGTTTTGAACAGAAAGACTAAAACAAATCAATTAGAAAACCCTAATACAAGACAAAATAAAGCATGAAAAATCAACACACTTGCGCACAAGCACCCCTAGGATAAAATCCACTTGGTTGCCTTACAAAATGGCCATGTTATGCATGTGAGGTATCTTAGCAAAAACAAACAAACACAAGATCATAGTCCCTCGATGACACTATCAAAAGTTGCCTTTCAAAATGATCTTAGTTCCTAAAGAAAGATTCTAAGATACCTTGCAACATTGCTAATCATGGCTATACGATGACCCATGCCCGTCCTATTTACATCCAAAGATAGGGTTGCTTACCAAATTAATGGTAAGATAACAATGTCCAAGGAAAGAGAAAATAAACAAGAAATACTTTTGAGTAGGTAGAATGTTCCTAGTTACTTGCTCAATTTTAAAACCAAAATATCCTTGCTATTTTCAAAACAAACACCAACACTTTCAAAACATCTTTCAAACTTGAAAGTATTTTCAAAATATCAACACTTTGTATACATTCTTACGAACGAGAATCATTACAAAGTTTTCCTAAACGATGGCGCCTTTTCAAAATAATTTCAAAAACCACACAAAGCATATTTTCAAACAAAAGAAAGTGATCTAGCAAGTAACTAAGAGCCCATGGAAAACCATGGATGAAAAGGGTGCTAATACCTTCCCTTTTCATAATCTACCCGCCGAACTCAAGAAACAATCTCAAAGGTCTTTCCTGTGCTTTTTCATCTTTCCTTTTGGATAAAAGAAAAGTTGGTGGCGACTCTTGCTAACCGCAACATTTGTGATAAAACACAAAAACACCCAAGTCAATTCTCCCACCGTATCACAGATGAAAAGGGTGCTAACACCTTCCATTTTCATAATCTACCCCCCGAACTAAAGAAAACATGTCAAAGTTCTTTCTTGTTCTTTTCACCATTTCCTTATTGGACAAAAGAAAAGTCAGTGGCGACTCTTGCTATCCGCAACAATTGCAATTAAACGCAAAACAACCAACTCAGTTCTCCCACCATATTACAGAACTAGCGACTCTGCTGGAGACTTACTTAAAAGTGGGGGTTACCTTAGAGTTAGATCATATTTACTTGCTTTCATTGTTTGATTTGTTTGCTTTATATTTATGGGTCCTTGTTTGGGTGTGTATTAATCCTCTACGCGGATCGAGGAATACCATTAGGTAAGTAGCAATAGATTATGGAAACTGTTTGGGGTATACCGACATGGTTGAAGCGATGGCTACATTAGTGTGACATATTTGTTGGTACCGGTAGCCCTTCATTTTAGTCAAGGATAATACGGGGTTGCTGTGTGGTGTCATGAAGAACTAACTGACTGTAGAGCCTTTAAATTGAACAACTTGGCCATTAGAAAGTAGTGAAATAGTCGACTTTGGTGCAATCCGAAGTTGGTTGATACTCGATACTACGCTCATTGAGATCGGACTTTTGGGATATTTCCGTCGCCAATAAAGAGGCTTGCACTGAAATAATGCCCGATGAAGAAAGATCGATGATATTGATATTCCCTAGAACCCGGTTACTTTCTAGGACAGGTTGAATCAACTAAACTTCAAAAGGGTATTTACCAATGAACCTCATGCAAGCCTAAACCTAAGGACTTGTTCACTCTATGTGTATATGTTTGTTTGTACATAACATCATGACATCATACCATGGCATTTTTGCACTAACCATTTCAAGGATCTAGAGATTTATCTTTGTTTTGTTTTGTAGGATATGACTTCCACTCACAGAAATACTGTCCAAATCAACCTCGTCAAAACGCCTCCTCAACTCAAAGAACTAGCATCAATGGTCCCTGAGAATTCTCTGTTCACCGAGAGACATGGACGACTTCTCAACCTGGTTACCTTAAGTTATGATGAAGACATGATGAAGGTTCTCTTCCAATTCTTCGACCCTTTACACCATTGCTTTACCTTTCATGATTACCAACTTGTGCCCACTATGGAAGAACTTTCTCAACTCTTGGGAATCCCTATCCTTGATCAACTACCCTTTAACGGTATTTAAAGAGACCCAATACCCGAGGAGATTGCTCGAGCTTTACGTTTGCAACGATCTGACGTTGTGGCCAATTGGGAAATGAGAAGTGGCATCAAATGGTTTTTAGCCAAGTTTTTGTCTGAGAGGGCTCAATTTTTTTGGGATGCTCTGGATTTATAAGCCTTTGAAGAAGTGTTGGATCTTCTCATCTATGGGATGGTTCTGTTTCCCAATCTGGACCAACTTATAGATGTGAACACAGTCAAAAATTTTCTATCTCACAATCCGGTGCCCACTTTATTTGGGGATATCTTGCATTCTCTTCACTCTCGCACCACGAAGAGAAGAGCACTTCTTATGTGTTGCACTCCTCTTTTGGCTAGGTGGTTTATTTCGAACCTACCCCGATATATTATAAAGAACGAGCAAGGTTTAACATGGTCTAGTAGGTTAATGTCACTCACACATTCTGATATCTATTGGTGAGCTCGATCTATGGAGGACATTACTATTATTGACCGTTATGGGGAATTCCCTAATGTACCTCTACTTGGAATTAGGGGAGGTATCACTTACAATCCTTGTTTGGCTCTACGACAGTTTGGGTATGCTAGGAGGGATGGCCCCCATGATGCACTTGTCCAAGGAATTATTTTTGGCTATGAGAGTGATGTACAAGGTTATCGTCAGAGATTCATACGAACTTAAGGCATGGTTAACAAGGTTGATAGCAAGATGTTAGGGCATAAGAACTCCATTCCTTTGGAGCCTTATCTCAAGTGGGTGCGATATCGCGCCCAGAACCTCATGATGCCTTATGAAGCCATCCTACCTATCATCATGGAGCCTGTCGCTGAAGGAGATGTTCCATATACTTTCCTTTACCATGATATGCCAACTTCTCTTGAAGATTTGCAAAGAGTTTGGATTCAGCTAAAGGATAAGCGATACACCTTTGAAGCCCAGTTTTATGCAAGCAAGAAGAAGACATTGGAGCTCACGAGACAAGTTCATGAGGAGAGGAGCTTGAATGCCTATATTGCTCCAAAGAGGAAACATCCATAGGAGACTTGAGCCATTTTTATTGTATTTTAGTTCATTTTGTTTCTTTTGTTTCAATGAAATCCCAAGAAGCATGTTGTAATCAATTTGAACTTATTATTGCAATTTATGTTTGTTCCTTTTGTCTAAACAAATTTAAATCTCCTAAGTCCTTGAAATCATTTTCATATGCATTTTCATGCATCATAACATAAACAGGTTTTCCACAACAGGTTTCCTTATCTTTCTACTATTTATTTCAGTAAGATGGATATTGAACAAACAATGAAGGACTTGCAAGTGCAGAATTCCCAGTTCCAAGAGACCTTGCTGACCCTGGCTAAGGGACAACAAGAGATGATGACTATGCTAGTAGAAAAGAAGAAAACCAAAAATAAGGCCTTCATCAACATGGGTAAGAGATTCAAAGGTCCGGTTCGTCAGGTACAAATAGTCGAAGAGTCGTTTGAGGAGGACGAAAATTAAGACGAGGAGGCAAGGATCACCCGTGCTGGGGGTGCCAACAATCAAGCTTCCAAAGACGAAGAATACTTTAATGAACAATACCCACATGCCGAGGATAAATACAAGCAGTTAGAGGATAAACTGAAAGCTGTTGGAATTCAAGCCATACCTGGTTTGGACTTTGGTGATTTGGGCTTAGTACCTGGGGTCATCATCCCCCATAAGTTCAAAATACCGGTATTCGCTAAGTATGACAAGGTTTCCTTCCCAAAACTTCATCTAAGGTCTTACGTGCGCAAGATGCAGCCACACACTACCGACAAAAAGCTTCAGATCCATTTCTTCCAAGAGAGTCTGGCTGGGACTCAACTAGAATGGTTCTATCAATTGGAGGGTTCTCACATCCACACATGGGAAGATCTAGCCACTACTTTTTATCATCAGTATTAATACAATGCCGATCTGGCGCCTACCAGAGCCCAACTTCAAAGTATGACCATGGGTACTAATGAGGGGTTCAAGGAGTACACACAAAAATGGAGGGATCTTTCTGGTAGGGTCCAACCACCACTAAGTGGCCGATAACTAGTTGACATGTTCATGGGTACATTAACTGGCCCATTTTCAACCTTTTGATTGGCAGTTCTTCGTCTGGTTTCACCGAGTTGATCCTAACTGGTGAAAGGGTCGAAAGTGGCATTAAAAGCCGAAAAATTCCCATGACATATGCTTCCGCATCCAACGCTATAAAGAATACTTTCACTGGAAAGAAGGAAACAAATGCTGTGTAAGGGGCAAGGGCCCGTACCAAGAAGGATCCCTGATCCTCTATTAATGCTGTGTTAATCTCCAACCCTCCACCTGATCAAAGACAATCATCAAACAATCAACGATCCAAAGTTCCTCGAAGACAGTTCACGAGAATAAACATGTCGTTGTCCCAAGCCTTACAACATATGTTGAAGGCCAACTTAGTGACATTGCACAATCCATCATCCAATCCAGAAATTTCATCACCTAAGTACAATCCAAATGCCAAGTGCGCGTGTCATTCCAACATTCTTGGGCATGAAACTGATCAGTGCTGGACTCTGAAGAATACGATTCAAGACCTGATAGACAATAAAACAATTGAATTTGATCCACCCACTACTCCAAATATGATAACCGCACCAATGTCGAACCATAACAAATGTGTTAATGTAATTGATGATACTACTTTTGTTTCCTCGATTAAAGATTTAACAACTCCATTAACTACTGTGAATGTTAACTTGCTTAGAGTCGGGGTGTTCCATGGCTGTTCTAAAGATTGTGTTTTCTATGATCAATAAGTAAATGGCTGCCATCAACTAAAGGAAGGTGTGCAACACTTGATAGATAGCCGCAAGATTCTCTTTGAGAAGATTCCTACCATCAAAAGTTTAACCAACAAAACTGAAGACGTGTCCATAATAACAATTTCCAATAAGGCTTTTAGAATCCCCTTAAAGGGTCTCATTAGAATTTCAAATGAACCAACCATTTCTCCTTTAATAATCACTGCCGCTGGGCCTATCCCCTACTCCCCTGACAAAGTAGTTCCATGGAACTATGGTGCTAAGGTTTATTATCATGGGATAAAATAAGTTTCTTCAATCAACAAAGATGAATCTGATGTCATTAATATTGTAGGTTCTAGTAAAGTGACAAGAACAAGGAGGATCTTTTCCCCTGGTATCTCACCACCCACTACTACAATAACTCCCGTCCGCATAACCAATGACAAGTCTAGTGCCAACACTAGAGGCAAAGAAAAAGAAGGTGAGCCTGCTGGGATAGATGCACCTACCAAAGATATTGATGCTGAAGAGCCCTCCACTCAAGAGATGGAGGAAATCCTGAAAATCATAAAGAAGAGCGACTTCAAAATAATGGAGCAACTGGGGAAAACCCCCTCTAGAATTTCCATGCTGTCATTATTACTCTATTAAAACGTTCATGCCCAGGCACTAATCAAGTTCTTGAATAAAGCCCATGTGCCCCAAGAAACCATCACTGACCAGTTCGAGAATTGTCTAGCAAGTTCAATGGCTGACAATGGATTAGGGTTCTCCGACGCTGATTTGACTCCTATGGGAAGGAACCACAACAAAGCCTTGCATATCTCTATTGAGTGCAAGGGGACCACCCTGGGCCATGTCCTAATTGATAATGGCTCATATTTAAATGTGTTACCCAAAGGTCCTTTGGACCGGCTAGATTGTGAAGGACTGGTTTTAAAGCCAAGCGATATTATTGTAAGGGCTTTCGATGGGTCTAAAAGGATGGTTCATGGAGAGGTGGATCTCCCAATTAAAGTTGGCTCAAAATTTTTCAACTCTACCTTTTATATAATGGATATACATCCCGCTTATTATTGTTTTCTTGGACGCCCTTAGATCCACGGGGCAGGGGCAGTAACATCCACCCTTCATCAAAAATTAAAGTATCCAGTCAAAGCGAAGATCGTTACTGTTAGCGGCGAAGAAGAATTTATGGTGAGCCATCTTAATTCCTTCAAGTATATGGAAATGGATGGTGAATTCATAGAGACTCTGTGCCATGCCTTCAAAATTGTTCCTCCTATGGTTGCCGCCACCAAAATCTCCTCCAACATATCAAAAGCTGATGAAGTTGTACCAAGAATTGTTTCGCTTAAGGATGCTCGTGCCGTGGTCGAAGATGGTAACTATACTATCTGGGGATAACTTCTCGACATTCTATTTAAAGTAGATAAATTTGGGTTGGGTTTCACAATCAAAGCTCATAAAGAAGTCAGGCGCGCTCGCGTGGGAAAGCCACCTCTCCGCATCGGGAATCATGAAGTGAACTCTGTGGAAGACTCTGATGATGGAAATACTTTTGAAGATTGGATCTACCCTACTGTTGAAGGAAAGCTCAACAATTGGCATGAAAAGGATTTCACTCCCATCTCCTTCATTGAGGAGTAATTACTGTTTACTATTTTCTGTCAATTCAAGAACTTCTGTCTGTAATCTTAATTTCTAAAACAATGACTTTTAAGCCATGTGCCTTGCCCAGGGCACTATGGTCAATTTGTTAAGAGTTTTATTCATGTTCATTTATCATATGATTATTTAATATAAACCATTGGACCTTTTGCATTCAAATTTTTGTGTTCATTGTCTTTCTTTTCCTTTATTACATTTTTCAATATCCATGTATCTTACATGCACACACACACACTTGCAGATCTTAATCCACTCCGGATCTCATTGCCAATGACTCTACTATTGCCAATTATGATTTCAAACATCCAGTCAATCAAGTCGAAGACGAAGGCGAGGAGGATTGTGAAATACCAGGAGAATTAGCCAGACTTCTAATGCAAGAAGAGAAAGCTATTCAACCTCATGAAGATCTAGTCAAAGTTATCAACTTAGGTACTGAGATAGATAAGAGAGAGGTCAAGATCCGCGCCAACCTAAAGGATGGTATCAAGAGAAGATTGGTTTAGATGTTACATGACTAGGTTGAAGTGTTTGCTTGGTCATATGAAGATATGCCAGGATTTGATACCGACATTGTGGTTCATCGTCTGCCAACGAAGGAAGATTGTCCCTCTGTTAAGCAAAAGGTTCATCGTATGTGGACCGACATGTCTGGAAAGATAAAAGCCAAGGTAATGAAGCAATTTGATGCAAGTTTTCTGGCTGTCACATCTTATCCTCAATGGATTACGAACGTGGTCCCCGTGCCAAAGGAAGATGGAAAGGTGCGCATGTGTGTAGATTATAGAGATCTGAATAGAGAAAGCCCCAAAGATGATTTCCCTCTACCACATATTGACGTCTTGGTTGACAACACCGCTCAACATAAAGTCTTCTCCTTCATGGATGGATTTTCTGTCTACAACCAAATCAAGATGGCTCTCAAGGACATGGAAAATACTACCTTTGTTACATAATGGGGAACCTTTTGCTACAAAGTCATGCCGTTCGGATTAAAGAATGCAGGGGAAATGTATCAAAGAGCTATGGTAGCTTTATTTCATGATATGATTCATCATGGAATAGAATTTTATATGGATAATATGATTGCAAGATTGCAAACCAAAGAAGAGCATCTCAATCACCTACACAAGCTATTTGAGAGGCTGAAGAAGTACAAGTTGAGGTTGAACCCTAATAAGTTCACATTCGAAGTACGGTTTGGAAAGCTTCTAGGTTTTGTCATTAGTGGTAAAGGCATCGAAGTTGATCCTACAAAGGTAAAAGCCATTCAACAAATGCCAGTTCCCCGCTCTGAAAAAGAAGTTAGATGATTCTTGGGTCGTCTTAATTACATTGCTCGCTTCATCTCTCACTTAACTGCTACTTGTGTGCCAATCTTCAAACTCTTGAAGAAAGATAAAGTAGTCAGATGGAACAACGATTGTTAAGATGCCTTTGATAAAATCAAGGAATATTTGAAAGAACCTTCAATCCTGATGCTTCCAGTGGAAGAAAGACCTTTGATCATGTACTTAACTATGCTAGAGAATTCTATGGGGTGTGTGTTGGGCCAACATGACGAGTCTGGCTGAAAAGAGCATGCAATATACTACCTGAGCAAAAAGTTTACCAACCGTGAAACCAGATATTCACTGCTCAAGAAAACTTGATGCGCTCTGGCCTGGGTTTCTCACCGGATAAGACAGTATATGTTGATACACACCAGTTTATTGATTTCTAGGATGGACCCTATCAAGTACATCTTCGAGAAGCCTGCTCTCTTCGGATGGATAGCCATATGGCAAATGATTCTGACTGAATACGATATTCAATATACAACACAAAAAGCCATCAAAGGAAGTGTATTAGCAGATCACTTGGCCCATCAATCTGTTGACGATTATCAATATATGAATTTTGACTTCCCGGATGAGAATATCATGTTAGTGACTGACTGTGCAAGACATAGACCGTATGACATACCTGAACAAGGATCCCGATGGACTATGGTTTTTGATGGGGATTCCAATGCTTTAGGCAATGGAATTGGTGTTGTGATAATTTCTCCTGAAGGGTGTCACACTCCTTTCACTGCTAGATTATGCTTCGATTGTACGAATAACATGGATGAGTACGAGGTGTGCATTCTAGGTTTTAAGGTTGATATTGACTTAAGGATCAAGCATTTGGATGTATTTGGATATTCTTCTCTAGTGATCAGTCAAGTTAAAGGAGAATGGGACACTAAGCATCCTAACCTGATTCCTTACAAGGAGCTTATGTTAACTCTGATTCCATGCTTCGAGGAGATCATCTTTGAGCATTTCCCTAGGAAGGAAAATTAGTTAGCCGACGCTTTGGCCACAATGTCTTCCATGTTCAAAGTCAAATGGCACAACGAAGCTCCTATGATAACAATCGAAAGATTTGAAGAACCTGCACACTTCTATGAGCTTGATACTGACAAAGAGAAACCATGGTACCATGAGGTGAGGAGATATCTTGAGGCACAAGAATATCCTGAAGGAGCTTCCGTCAATGATAAGAAATTCTTGTGAAGATTTTCAGCCAAATTCTTTCTAAGAAACTGATTCCTATACAAGCGCAACCATGATTCTACTCTACTCCGATGTGTGGACAAGAAGGATGCAGAGAAAATTATGGAAGACATGCATGATGGCCTCTTCGGGACCCACTCTAGTGGACACACTATAGCCAAGAAAATCCCGAGGGCTGGTTACTATTGGTCCACAATGGAAACTGATTGTCATCATCACTCAAGTACTTGCCACAAGTGTCAAATCTATGCTGACAAGGTCCATGTACCACCTATTCCTCTAAATGTCATGCTGCTCCGTGGCCGTTTGCAATGTGGGGCATTGACATGATTTGAGAGATCAAACCTACTGCCTCAAATGGAAATCATTTCATCCTTGTTGCCATTGATTACTTTACCAAGTGGGTCGAAGCTGCTTCATATGCCTCAATCACCAAGAACATTGTAGCCAGGTTTAACAAGCATAACTTCATCTGCCGCTATGGTATCCCCGAAAGGATCATCACTGGCAATGGAACGAACCTCAATAACACTATGACTTCAGAACTCTACACTCAGTTCAAAATCAAGCATCACAATTCTTCTCCGTACAAACCCAAGATGAATGGCGCGGTGGAAGCTACCAATAAAAATATCAAGAAGATTGTGCAAAAGATGGTGGTAACCTACAAAGACTGGCATGAGATGTTATAATTTTTTCTCCATGGTTATCGTACTTCGGCTCGTATGTAAACTAGGGAAACTCCTTTCTCCTTGGTCTATGGAATGGAATCCATCTTACCTATAGAAGTTCAAATTCCCTCTCTAAGGATAATGAAAGAAGCATGTCTAGGAGAATATGAATGGATTCAGACTAGGTTGGATTAGCTAAACTTGATTGACGTGAAGCGGCTGGCTACTGTTTTCCATAGTTACATGTATCAAAAACGTATGATCAAGGTGTTCAACAAAAAGATAAACACTCGAGTGTATCAAACTGGCGACTTGGTAATAAAGCGTATCATTCTTACACAAGGCGACCCCAGGGGAAAATGGACTCCCACTTATGAAGGACCATTTGGTGTAAGGAAAGTTTTCTATGGGGGTGCCATGATGATGACTACTATGGATGGTAAAGACTTCCCACATCCCGTAAACGCGGACATAGTTAAAAAATAATACTCATAAAATGACCCGCTAGGTTGACACACCTAGGCAAAAATATGGGCATCCCAGTGAACCAAAGAGGTTCGGGAAAAAGTTAGGGATATATGCAAAATATTGTACACCCGGTGAGTCGAAAACATGAAAGGGTGACTTGGGGAAAAATGGGTATCCTGGTGGGATGAAAACCCAAAAGGCGGTCCAGGAAAAAGTTAAGGATTAAAGCGTATGACTATGTACTGTGGGATCTCTACAGCCAGCTTTATTACCGAGGTCCAAGTTCAAATGGTCCAAGATCAATCCAATCAACTCCTTTCAACAACAATGGATTATGTTCAAAGACATAAGGGCAATAGTGGGGTTAGAACACAATGAGATCACTTTCACATGGCTATTATTTTGTTTTCTCTTTGTATTATTTCCATTCTTTTGACGATTTCCTATTACTAGGATCTCGGTCTCTTTGTACAAAAACGCCTATTCATGGGAAAAACATCAATACGAATATACTTTGAAGTGCAAACTTTCCGTCTTTTCTGTTTTGAGTGCAAAAGTGTCCAATGACTAAAATTGAATGAACATATCCATATGAACATGATTAAAATTTTAAAAAATGTATGCTTAAAAAACAGTGACAAGCATCTCCTTAAATACATTTGAGATATCCCCACAGAGTTATTTCAATAACATTATCCCCATAAATTTGGATTCATAAAATCCCCAACCAGAGTTTCAATCTCCGGAAAATCCTCTCCCCAACTGAGTTGGTCTTAAAAGGAAGCCTTATGGAATTCTTCCTAAAAAACTCTCCTCCCCGGCATTTCTTCAAATATCCTCTTCAACGGGATTTATTTCCCCAACAAACTATAGATTCCCAAACTTGGGTTTTGCCTTGCAGACTATTACAAATCAAGGGACCACAACCCCTAATCCCCAGTGAAGTTGTCAACAGAGTCATTACTATCTCCGAAAGTTGTTGTAAACCTGGAACCCGACCAAATAACCGTTAACTTCATCCTTTCAAGTAAGTTACTATGAAGCCTGGGCCCGACCATAAACTAGTTCAACTTCATCCTACTCTCAACTTACTGTGAAGACTGGACCCGACCAGATAACAGTAAATCTCAATTCCAAGTTACTAAAGCCTGGACCCGACCAGATATTAGTTTAACTTCTCAAATTGTTAAAACCTGGACCCGACCAAATAACAGGTTGAGTTGCTAAATCCTAGACCCGACTAGATAATAGTTTGACTTCTTCAAATGCTGAAACCTGGACCCGACCAGATAACAGTTTGAGTTTCTGAAACCTGAACCCAACCAGATAACAGTTAATCTCAATTTTAAGATACTAAAGCCTGGACCCGGCCAGATAATAGTTTGACTTCTTCAATTGCTAAAACCTGGACCCGACTAGATAACAGTTTGATTTTTTGAAACCTGGACCCGACCAGATAATAGTTAATCTTAATTTTAAGTTACTAAAGCCTGGGCCCGACTGGATAATAGTTTGACTTTTTCAATTGCTGAAACCTGGACCCGACCAGATAACAGTTTGAGTTTCTAAAACCTGGACCCGACCAGATAACAATCAATCTCAATTTTAAGTTACTAAAGCCTGGATCAGACCAGATAATAGTCTGACTTCCGCAATGGATGAAGCCTGGACCCGACCAGATAACAGTTGATCTCAAGTTCAAATTGCTGAAGACTGGACCTAACAAGATAACAGTTCCAATTGCTAAAACCTGGACCCGACCAGATAGTAACTTAACTACCTATAATTACTGCAAAGCCTGGACCCAACCAGAATTTTCTTTTAAGTTACTAAAGCCTGGAGCTGACCAGATAACAGTTTAAGCCTGGACCTGACCTGTCAACAGCTCAAGCCTGGACCCGACCAAATAATAGCTTAACTTCTTCAAATCACTGCAAAGCCTGGACCCGACCAGATAGAAGTTTAAAAGCTCCTCTTCCCCAATATAGTTTGCCACTATCCCCAGTTAGTTATTGTAAAGCCTGGGATATGACCGGATAATAGTTAACTTCCTTTTCCCCAGCAAGTCATTGTGAAGCCTGGAAACTGACCCGATAACAACTAACTTTCAAGAGATAATTCCCCACCGGAGCAACAAACGACTAAAAATCCTAAGCTCTTATCCCCAAGCAGAAGCCAATATTCCCCAGCGGAGTTCTTCTTAACAAAGTAGGAATCCCCAACCGAAGCACATTTTAAGTCAGAGGACATACATAATTTTCATCTCCAACAGCCGTCCGAGATTAAAAGCTCCCCAATATCTGTTAAGGATACACTTCGATAACATGTCGCATTCATACAACATACATAACATATAACACAACATAATCTCATTTATTTTGAGAACATTATTACGCCATGCATACATGTGTATATAGCTAACTCTCTTGTTCCTTACATATAAGATCATGGATCCTAAGACCTCTTATGGATCAGATTTGTTTCTCCCAGTTAAAGACATGCGAGACATCTAGTGTCAGTATGAACCAACCAAAGGTTTATGCTGATGTTTCTCCTAGTTTCTATATCATCTCTCCAAATGGCATCTATAAGCCCATTCCCAAATCAACACATCATCGAGTGCAAATTTAAGGGCTCTTTAGTGTTCAATCATCTTTAACCCTCAAGTCACGAAAGGTGGATCCACCAATCTCACTCTTTAGGTTCAAGAATATTGAATAGGGGCAGCTGTTGTACCCCAAAATTTGCCCTCTTATTTCTCAAGAATTTTTTCACGATATCTCTATTGGTTCAAGACTGCACAAGGTTTGATCAATTCAAGATACCTCCTCAAACACTGATGACTCAAAACTAGGGTTTGAGTTTGCACAAGTACATTTGGACTTTTAATGCCCCATATAGTTTCCATGGATCATATTGGGATCTCAAGCATCAGGTCAAAGATGGAACTTATGAATCCTCGAAAGGAGGAAGAGGAAATTGTTGAAAGAGAAAAGCAGATAAAAAAAGGCGTGTAGTTGCAGTTAACAATGTCAAATTCAAAATCTGGTTCAGGCTATTCGAACCACATGACTGATCGAAAGGATTGGTTGGCAGATTTTGACAAGTCAAAGAAGAGCAAGCTTGATTCGATCTCCAAGCTTCGACTGGGCAATGGCTTCCTTCGAGCATACCTGCTTCGATCCACAAGCTTCGACTGGGAAATGGCTTCCTTCGAGCAACCTGCTTCGATCCACCTCTGAACCCTTTGACACACATAGTTTCGACACTATGAATTACAAGTCTATCTTCATGCCTGCTTTGATCCACAAGCTCAAAAGGAGAATGAGGGATTAAAGCTTAGCCTTCATGATATTAATAGGGAGAAAAAAGCTACATCAAGAGCTTGATTCAAACGGTCAACATATTCAGAAAGACCGTGAAGCACTTGAGAAGGAGAGCCTTAAGAGAAAGCATTCGACCGAGATATTATTGAGTGCTACTTTCAACTTCGATTCTCGCAGTCAACATTTGGATGATGCTTCTTGGGAAATTGGAAAATTAAATAGGTGGTATGAAAAAGTTTTACAAGAAAAAAAGGAGATGAAAGCAAATCTGAGAGCCCAAATCCAAGGGTTAACACAAGGAGCTCTAGTTTCGGAGGACCAAATCAAGTTCCTTACCACCAGTCTCCGTGAAAGCCAAGAATCAGAGGTAAGAGAACGCCCGAGAAAGATGGAAGCAAAGATTCTTCTCTCTCAAAAGATAGAAGAATATGAGAAAGTCTGTCACGAGCTAGAAGACTTCCAAAAAATTTCCTCACACAAAGAAGACTCTATACAGAGATGAGGGCTGAAAATTTATATTGGGAAGGACAATATGAAACGATCGCCAAATATGGAGAAGATAATAAGAAGATAATTCCGAACATCTACAAGGAATACCAGATATATAAAGACAAGCTTGCAAAGCTTTCCTTCCTAGCCAACAATCTCATTGAAGACATTCCAAGGAGCCTAAAAGATGCGGAAGCAACAATGGTTCCTCTCCTAAAAGATGTTAAAGACTTTCTCAAACTTTATAGAAAAATGGTTGATGGTTTTAGGGTGGAGATCCGCAAGCGCATCTAGGAGATTCTTTGTTTCCCTTTGGTTCAGCATTTACTTTAAGTACTTTCCCTTTGGTGTTTCGATTCAAACTTTTGGAGTGTATTTCCCTTGATGGTTTAAATTAATAAAAGTATTCTTGTTTCCCTATTCAGATTGTATATTTGTTTTGAGATACTCACAAATAAAAAGCAAAACCTGAAGAAAAAAATGAAAAAAACATATAACAATAAGTAAATCTGATGTGAATAAGACAAAAAATTAAATTTGTTTAGCATATTCACACGCATCCATGCATTCACAAGCACTACATTTAGAAAATTCATACATAAAGCTCACATTTTTCAAAAATAATCATTCTCCAGTTAAATCATTTGTAGAAAAGCGCCACCTCTCTGACCTTCATATCAAACAATAGCTCATCAAAAACAATGATGGAACAAATTAAAGAGAATGAGGCTGCTTTTAGAGAATATTTGGAGCAAGTAAAGGGTAACATCAACTCAATGAAAAGAGACATGATCCAAGTTCTTCTAGCATTGAAGAACACCATTGGGAGACAAGATCAAATTACTAAGGCAGCCTTCGAAGAAGTAGCCCGTACTATTCATGCATCGAGCAGTCACCAACCAAGAAGAGAACCAGAGTCAGGACCTCTAAAGTTAACCGTGGCTCAGCAAGAGGTCAGGCAAGTTGATAATGAAGGATTTGCCTCACCTCCACTGAAGGTAGTGGCATCTCATACCTTGCAGATCCCAGTCAACAATCCACACAACATGGATAATTATATAGACCCATAGTATGGAGAGCATGACTTAGAAGACATCAACCAAGTACCTCAAAGGATAACCTATACCCATGTCACTGAAAGGTTTAAGGTTGTGGAGGGTTACAATGCTTTCAATGTTGATG
Source organism: Vicia faba (assembly GCA_948472305.1). Classification (NCBI taxonomy): domain Eukaryota; kingdom Viridiplantae; phylum Streptophyta; class Magnoliopsida; order Fabales; family Fabaceae; genus Vicia; species Vicia faba. The sequence continues at coordinate 957,619,654 of OX451735.1, forward strand.
CTCTCAAAATGGGTCTAGTTCCAGATGTGGTAATCCCTCCAAAATTCAAAGTACCTAACTTTGGAGATTCTAAGGGAATCGTGTGCCCGAGGAACCATCTACACATGTATTACATAAAAATGCATGCCTATTCTCAAGATCAGAAGCTAATGATCCATTGTTTCCAAGACAGTTTGAGTGGGGCATCTTTAGACTGGTATATGCAATTGGAGCGAGTTCATATCCAGACATGGGCAGATCTCGCTAACACTTTCTTAAGACAATATAAATACAACTTGGACATGGATCCTAACCGTATGCATCTCTAGAACTTATTTCAAAATAAATATGAGTCCTTAAAAGAGTATTCTCAATGATGGAGAGAAATGGAAGCCCGCGTACAACCACCACTCATGGAGAAAGAATTGGTCGATATGTTCATGGGTACTCTGCAAGGCCTATAATATGATAAAATGGTGGGAAGCGTCTCTTTCAGATTTTCTGATTTGGTAACTATTGGTGAAAGGATTGAGGCGGGTATAAAAAGTGGCAAGATATAAGGGGCATCATCCAATGCTCCTTATAGTTCAAAGAAGCATGTTCCTAACTTCTCGAAGAAGAAGGGAGAAATTAATGTTCTCACATCACATCCAAGGGCACAACAACCATTGGTAATTCCACGAGAAAAAACAACAAAAAATAGGTTTGAAAGGCCCTCAAAAAGATTAGATCCTCTTCCCATGTCTCAGAGTCAACTACTACATCACTTACTCAAAGCGTCTCTGGTAGAGTTGAAGCCACTAGCTCATCCGATTGGGGCATTCCTGCCAAAATATGATACCAATGCAAGGTGCAAATATCATGCCAACTCTCTGGGGAATACCATAGAAAAGTGTTGGTCCTTAAGACATAAGGTTCAAGATTTGATGGATTCCCAAGATATCACTTTCGACAAGCCTAATCTCAAGACGAACCCCATGCCTCCGCATAGTGGGCCAACTGTGAATGTAATTGACGTAGTCACTGACTTTGGGCCAGCTAGACGAGTAAAAGCTCTGATAGATATTCTAAAGGAATATCTGTTTGAACATGGTTTCCTTTTGGATCATAATAAAGCTTTTGAGAATACGTTACATAAATTGGTGGATCAAGGGATAATATAATTCGGGCGATACCTTGTAGGAGAATATGTAGCTGCAATCGATGGAAATACAAAGAAGCCATTGTTAATTCCTTGCCAAGGTCCGAGTCCTGCTAATAAAACACTTATAATTCCTTGGGGAGAGTCAAGTATGACAAAAGCACCAGTGACAATACCACGCCAAACTCTAAGGACACCAATGATTCCAAAGACTACAATGGTGATTAGGGGGCCTTCTCCAACTCCTTATGAAAGTGACAAAGTTGTGCCATGGGGTTATGATTCTACTGTCTATGTCAATCGTTTAAAGCAAGAATGTGATCCATCGACGAGCCAAGAACCTGCAATCACAAATATAGCAGGGACATGGGGTATAACTCACAGTGGTCGAATCTATGGCCCCGAAAAACAAAAGAAGAATGATGTTATGGTTAAGTGTTGTACCCAAAAATTTGCCATCTTATTTCTCAAGATGTTTCTCACGAGATCTCTATTTGTTCAAGACTGCACAAGGTTTGATCAACTCAAGATACCTCCTCAAACACTGATGACTCAAAAATAGGGTTTGAGTTTGCACAAGTACATTTGGACTTTTAATGCCCCATATAGTTTCCATGGATCATATTGGGCTCTCAAGCATCAGGTCAAAGATGAAACTTATGAAACCTCGAAAGGAGGAAGAGGAAACTGTCGAAAGAGAAAAGCAGATTAAAAAAGGTGTGTAGTTGCAATTAATCATGTCGAATTCAAAATCAGGTTCAGGCTGTTCGAACCACATGACTGATCGAAAGGAGTGGTTGGAAGATTTTGACAAGTCTAAGAAGAGCAAGCTTGCTTCGGTCCCTAAGCTTCGACTGGGGAATGGCTTCCTTCGAGCATACCTGCTTCGATCCACAAGCTTTGACTGGGAAATGGCTTCCTTCGAGCAATCTGCTTCGATCCACCTCTAAACCCTTCGACACACATAGTTTGGACACTATGAATTACAAGTCTATCTTTATGCTTGCTTTGATCCAAAAGCTTCGACTTGGAAATGGCTTCCTTCGAGCCACCTGCTTCGTTCCACCTCTAAACCCTTCGACACACCGACACTATGAATTACAAGTCTATCTTCATGCTTGCTTCAATCCACAAGCTTCGACTGGGAAATGGCTTCCTTCGAGCAACCTGCTTCGATCCACCTATAAACCCTTCGACACACATAGTTTCGACACTATGAATTACAATTTAACAAAAATACTTGCTGATAATAGTTCATTGCAAGATAATGATCAATTCGACAGAAGGATAGTTGGTTGTGGCATTTGAAGTTTGGACATTTGAACTTTCGACCACTTAATCAACTGCTTACTCAATATATGGTTACTGGTATTCCAAATCTTGAGATTCCTAAAAAAACTTTGTGAAGTTTGTTTAGTGGGAAAGAAATCCAGAAATTCTTTCATTTCGACTATGCCAATGAGATCATCTTGCATACTCAAGGTGGTACATTCAGATGAATATGGTCCATTCGAAGAACATACAATTGGTGGAAACAAATATTGTTTTGTATGTTGATGAGTTTGGTAGAAATTGGGATCTATGTAATCAAAATGAAATGACAGAGTATTCGACCAGAGTAAAGAAAAATATTAAAGTTCTACAGAGATTCAAGATCTTTGTAGAACGAATCAAGTCGAAGATAGAATTTTCAAGAAGATTGATCAAATCCATAGGCCATGCTACATGATCTTGCTTTGTAGGACTCAAAATTGTATTTCACTCCATAATTAATTGTTTAAACAATTAATTAAGCTCTTACCCAAGTGTTTAAAGTATTGTCCAAGCCAATTTTCCCTTAATGGCACAAAGTTACCATTGCCATTTTAGAAAAGAAAGCTTTATGAAAATTGTCAATATATTGAGCCTTGTGATCTTTATCTCTGATTGGAAGCAATATCAAAAGCATGAATCAAGTCTCTTGCACCCAACAAACATCAGGCCATGCTTGTACTTGAACTTTGGAACCATGAAAATCCATTCAACATGATCTTTTCATTTTCAACTAAACCATAACATGTTATCTCAAGATTCTGGTTACTACAAGATTTCAAACCTCTTCCCTATAAATAGAGACATTATTTTCAACATAAAAAAGGGGATTACCAGCCTTAGAACACTCTCAAAAACTCCTTGAACTCAGAATTTACATCAAAAGCTCCATTGCTTGCTATTTATGACTTTGAAGAGCCAACTCCAAAATACTTCGTGCATTTTCCATTGTTTCCATTCGAACATCATCTATACACCACATAGACACTATCTCAGCCCTTAAACCACCTCTGTAATTCCTTCTTCCTCATCCACCATTTCCAAAATCCTTCTGGCTTTCAAAGCAAATTAGTGATCCCACTAGCTCAAGAAAGGTCCCTGCAAGCTTAATCCATCATCGAACCATTTCTGGATGTTATATAAAAGTCATTTGAATTTCACTTCAAGAGGTAAGTTTGATTTCAAACTTGGAACTCTTCATTCAAGCATCATTTGTATATACATTGTGAAGAAAAGATGTAGGTATCATGTCTAGGAAGCCGACCATGTCCATGCTTTTGATTATCTTTGCTTGTACATTGAGAATTTCATCTATGATCAGTTAGGTTTTAGTTTTGGTACTGGACAAAATTCATGCTAACCTTCGATCCATAGCTTTTGAAAATTATGTGGTTAGGTCTGTATTCAAATTTTAGGCAGGTTTGATGTTTACATTTTTTTGATTTGGATGAGAAATGAAGCTCTTAGAAGCTTAACAATGGTGATATATATCCCTTCACACGCAAAGGAAGAAGATGAATCCATGTTCGAATTTTCAGAAAATGAGTTCATTTTATATTTAATGCAAGTTGGATAACTAACGAATGAAACATACCACCCCAGTGGTACAAACAGCACGCGCGTAAGGCATTCATGTATAAGGTCCTGGGTTCGAGCCCCAGCGAGACCTTTTGTATTTATTTTGTCATATTTTCCAAACTAACATGCAGGTTTATAACATATTGAGTGTTGGCTGTTTTGAATGGAAGGTGTGGAGAACCTGGGTTCAAACCTTGGCAGGACCAAAACAAATTTTTATCACTTGTTTGTTTTCAATTTTTTTAACAAACTTCAACATTTTTTCCAACCAATCAAAACAACTCCTTTTGAGTTAATTTTTTGCACACTATTTATTTACAATGCGTATTTTATGAATATATAAAAAATATCACAAAAAATATTTTATTTTCATATTTATTTTAATTAACCAAAATCCTTCCATAAAAACCCTAAAAACTGATTTCTTGATTAATTTGATTTCCTTTTAACTTAGGATTAATTTTCCTTTTTTTATTATTAATCACATCTCTTTAGGTTAATAAGGTCCAAAAAAATTTCCTAACAAAAATCCAAAGCAAAATCCATTTCTTTTTGTATTCCTTGTACATTATATTCATGTCATTTCTTGTACAAATTCAATATGGTTGTAATAGATAATTAGGGTTTAATTTCTTACAATCCCCATTTGTAAATTTATATCCCCCTCCCCAAATGATGTAATAGTGTAGTAAATTTACTTTCCGCAATTTATCGCTTTCATATCAATGCTAGTAAATTAGGGTTTGTATGGAAAGATAAAATCAATACTTAGAAAACCCTAATTCAAGATAAACCAAGCATGAAAAAAAATAAAAACTTGCACACTTACGCCTCTAAGGTTAACTCCACTTGTTGGCTTGATAAAATGGTCATGATATGCACGTGATACATCTTAGCAAAAACAATAAAAAATACAAGATCATAGTCCCTCGATGACGCTACGAATGTTGCCTTTTAAATGATCTTTCTCCCTCAAGAGAAATGCTAATATATCTCACAACATTGCTATTCATGACTATACGATGACCCACGTTCATCCTGTGGCGGTAGAAATGTGCAAGACTAAGCCATTGGATTGACTAGACTTTATACAAATCAAAATAAAAATCGCCACCGTGCTTTATTGTATCCAAAGGAATGGGAAAAGAGCGAATAACCCAAAAAGAGGGGGAAAAATTTAAGGTAAGAGGGTTGGTTATGCAAAGGGAAGGTATTAGCACCCTAAACATCTACGGTACTCCGTAGGAACCTCTTTGAAAAATCTGTATATTTTAGCTATAAAAATGTGTTGTATATAAAATGGATGGTGGAGGTGAGAAAAGAAATATTTTTATGGTTTTTGCACCCGCCGCGGTTGCGAACCTTTAGTGCCTACGTACCACCTTTCGTACAATAGGGGATCAGGGTACATGTAGTTCCTCTTTTAAAAATTTGAAACACAAGTATGTTGGTTGATTTTATGAGATAAGACATCATCGCAATTGTCCGTGTGAAAAAAATACTTACTACCCACAATCACGAGAAAGGAGAATTTGCATCATCTCAAAGTGGAGGATATAGCTTGGATTTTAAAATCAACAATGCCTCACTCAACACCCAAGTGGAAAATATCTCACTTCACTACACATTGTAGAAGTATAGTTGTTTGCATTACTACAAGGATTGACAAGAGTCTAATCTTTTGAGAAAAGTTTAAAGATAAAAGCCAAAGTGGCAAAATGGTTTGAAATGAGATTGATTGACTTTTAGTCTTCTCACAAAAAAAAGGTCAAGGTATTATTAAATTGATTGAAATTTATTTATGAAAATTTTTCGAAGATGCATGGACCTAAGTCCAAGTTTATTATGAAAATGTTTCAAGTTTCAAAACGAGAGGAGTTTTTTTTAAAGGAGGGAGAAGATATTTTGAAATTAAAGAAGATGGGAGGAGAAGAAGAGGCTATCCTAAAGCATAAGGTAAAAGATAGGGATAAGAACCATCTAACCAACAAGAAGCCAATACTTGACATTATGAGTCAATATAGAATTCCCATTCTTCGGATTGAAACAAAGCAAGAAAAGATACTAGACCTCTTGAGAGAACCAAACTTCAAGTGTTTTAAGTCTTCGCAAAAATTGGGCAGAGTAACGGCTGTATACGGGTGAATTCCAGATTACAAACAAAGATTGTAATCTCAATAACCTGCACACAAAACAAACAAACAACCCAATGTCTTGAGGTAAACCTCAAGAACTCCAGATAAAATATCAAATAAAGTCACAAAGTCTCCAAGATAGGCCAAGGTCTCTAATCCTAAGTCCAAGAAGTCCATCACTCCATAATGCAAAGGATAGTAACCATGTATTCCAAGTATCATTAATGATTTTTATGGTTCATGTTGATTATTAGGTGTCTTTAAAAAGAAAGAAAAGCTCAAGTGAGCAAAATAAAAATGACATAAAAGTAAATGCTCAAGTGAGCAAAGATGAAAATATCATGAAATGTAAAATGCTAAAAGTAAATGGTACATAAAGCATGGAAATAAAAGCGTAAAGTAAAGTTAATTGTTAGTAATTAGTGGTTAGTTGGATGACCATCTTGAAACTTGCATTTGGAACTCATTAGAGGATTGGTAGAACCAAAGCCTCCACATAACAAGTTGCATTTGCTTTTTGTCAAGTATATCATCCATTTTGGAATTCTCACAAGGCAACATGTAATGATCAACGATGTTTAAGTGATTCGCGTTGACCAAAGGTATTGTAGATCCATTAGAGGATTGGTAGAACCAAAGCCTCCACATAATGAATCTCAAGGTTATTGGATAAAAGAGATCAAATTAACATACTTGGGCTTGCAATCATAAGTTTGGGCCACAAATGATCATTTATTCGAATCGGGACAAAATTTAGCGCTATGTTAAGCAATCGTAAGTGGACTTATGTAGAAGTCACACCTATTTTGAGGCCGGTCAATAGCAATCTATGTACTTCATGTTTGGATAAATGATATAGATATCACCATCCCTTAACATGTAGCACAATTAAAAAAATAAAGGGATAAGATGAAGAGGGAGGGAAATGATAAGCTAGTTTGGATCACCATTTCAAAATTCTTTCATCTTTAAATTCAACCACTCCTCTAGATGGATTAAAGCACTAAACATATCATTAATCTAAAGCATCAAAAATGAATTAAATAATTCACTCTTAGGTAGATTTGAATTGATGAACATTTATCCAACTTCATCTACATCACAAAGTCCATTGAGTTTAAAGACAAATTGGACATTTAAAATTGCAATTCAAACCAACAATCAAAAGGAGTGAGTAGAAAAAGCATTTTGGATCAAAGCTGCCCCAAAACAAGGCAAAAAAGTGCATTTTGTCCCTGTGTAAATTGATTGCACTATTGTGTAAATCGATTTACACAGTACAGTTTTCAAAAATCTGCGTGAAATTGCTTCTGTGCAATCGATTGCACCACAGTGCAAATCGATTGCACACAATTACAGTAGCAAAAACAACATTTTAAAGGCCAATTTCTTGTTCAAACTTTCCATCAAACACCTTATGATCATGGATCCACTTGAGCACGAAAATTACATCAAATTATGAGAAAATAACACCATTGAAATCACAAAATAATGCTCAAAGAATCAATCCCAAAGATCACCAAGAGATCACATTGTGAAAGATGAATTATCCAACTTAACAAAGGTAGATCTAGAGAATTATCAAAACAACTTCAAGAATTTGCTTCAATTCAACCACAAGAATCAATTGACCAAGCTTGGATGTAGAGAATTGATGGAGAAAAAGTGTTTGGATGAAGGTTTAGCTCAAAGATTAGTAAGCTCCAATGCAAAGCTTACTAACTTTTTGAAAATGGAGCTTTGAGTGAATTTGGTAGATGGAGAGAATTGAGAGATTTTTTAGCAAGGTGGATTTGGCTATCCAAAGCTTGAAATTTGAATGAAATGAGAGCTCTATTTATAGAGTTTTAGGATTGGGATTAGTGGTAATTTGGTAATTGATTCTTGGAGCCAAAATTTGAATTAATGATAACTCTTTCAAAAATTAGAGCCAAAATTTGAATTAATGATAATTCTTTCAAATATTAGAGCTAAAATTTGAATTAATGATAATTCTTTTTAAAAATGAAAGATTGGCACTAAAATTTGAATTAATGATGCATCTTTCAAAAGTGAAGGAAAATTGGAGCCAAAATTTTGACAAGTTTAAAATGCTGATTTTTTTCAAATTTTCACACTGTGCAATCGATTGCACTATAATGCAAATCGATTTGCACAGTGTATTTTTTCAAAAATGGCGCAAAATGCACTATGTGCAATCGATTGCACTCTAAGAGCAATCGATTGCATCAGTGAAAAAAATGAAAATTTTTAATTCTTTTTCTTTGCAAATTGAGATTTTAGGAAAATAATACCAGAAATCCTTATTTGTCAGATGCTTCGACTTGGTACCTACAAAACAAAAATATACAAAGACAAAGACAAATATTTTTTGTATTTTGATTAGAAGTTAGTCAACAACGCATATACAAAATACACAACCAAGGTGCTTGGAGATTCCTCAAGAGCAAACTTAAAGATAGGAACAAAGAGGAAGAACCAACCCTAATGTGATCTTGTTATGATTGAGTTGATATGATATGATAGAGGAATCTTAGGGGAAAAAATTGGGGTACAACAACTGCCCTTATTTAAGTGTCTTCTATCCGGAGATACGAAGGTTACAAATCTTCGTGTCGACGCGATTAAAGATAATTAAATATAAAACAAGCCCTATTTTTGTCTCTAAGATGCCATGCAATGCTTATGATTATGGATGCATATGAACAGAACAAAAGAGATGCAAAGTAACACTGGGGATGCCACAAAAATGAAGAAACAAAGGAGAAACCCCACCAGGAAAATAAATCACTGGTGGACCAAAAGAATAGAGCCAGAGAGGAGGATAACAAGCATCGACGTTCACTGCCGATGTATACCAACGTTCACTGAAGGTAGAGAGAAGAAGATATACTGACTCATAGATGACGGTAAACTACCAACTCAATAGTTGAAGGTAGAAGAGAAAATATATCATGCCATCGCTGTTCACTGACGAGGAACCACCACCATTCACTGATGATAGCAAAAAGATAAGAAACACCGACGTTCACTGGCGATGCACTACCAACGTTCACTGAAGGTAGATTTTGAAAATATCATACCATCACTATTCACTGACGAGGAACCACCACCATTCACTGATGATAGCAAAAAGATAAGAAACACCGACGTTCACTGCTGATGCACTACCAACATTCACTGAAGGTAGATTTTGAAAATATCATACCATCGCCGTTCACTGACGAGGAACTACCATCGTTCACTGATGATAGCAAAAAGATAAGAAACACCGACGTTCACTACTGATGCACTACCAACGTTCATTGAAGGTAGATTTTGAAAATATCATACCATCGTCGTTCACTGACGAGGAACCACCACCGTTCACTGATGATAGCAAAAAGATAAGAAACACCAACGTTCACTGCCGATGCACTACCAACGTTCACTGAAGGTAGATTTTGAAAATATCATACCATCGCTGTTCACTGACGAGGAACCACCACCGTTCACTGATGATAGAAAAAAGATAAGAAACACCGACGTTCACTGCCGATGCACTACCAACGTTCACTGAAGGTAGATTTTGAAAATATCATACCATCGCCGTTCACTGACGAGGAACCACCATCGTTCACTGATGATAGCAAAAAGATAAGAAACACTGACGTTCACTGCCGATGCACTACCAACATTCACTGAAGGTAGATTTTGAAAATATCATACCATCGCCGTTCACTGACGAGGAACCACCACCGTTCATTGATGATAGCAAAAAGATAAGAAACATCGATGTTCACTGCCGATGCACTACCAACGTTCACTGAAGGTAGATTTTTAAAATATCATACCATCGCCGTTCACTGATGAGGAACCACCACCGTTCACTGATGATAGCAAAAAGATAAGAAACACCGACGTTCACTGCCGATGCACTACCAACGTTCACTGAAGGTAGATTTTAAAAATATCATATGTTCCCTAAACTTCTGGTGTTTCACCTAGAACAGGTCTCAACTTCTTCCTTAACCAAGGAATTCCACCTGGAAAGGGTAATATGTAAGCTATCTCAAATAAAGAGACTTCCACTTGCAAAGATTTCACAACGAGCAATTTCTGTGAATTTGAAAGTCTTGCCATCCACTGGCGTAAACTGACGACGGACTGCAAGCTAACCACTCATAGAGGAAATAGCAAAAAAAGTTACGTCAACTTGTACAGGGAAGCACGAGTTGCTCAAACAAAGATACCTGTTGCTTGTTATCATGGAGGATTGAAAAAAGAAACGACTTTCTGGGGATAGAAATGTGGCTTCCCGGGGAAAGAGATATGACTTCCTGGGGAAATGAGATATGACTTCCTGGGGAAATGAGATATGACTTCCTGGGGAAATGCCACATTATTCCTGCTGAAGAGATAAAGTCTTCTCGTGCAAAATAAATGCACAAATCAAAGCTCAAAGTCCTCAGAAATCCAGAGTAAATAATATTGTCATGCAACCACAAATCCAATTAGAAACAAACTGGAGCAAGAAGGCCAAAGAAGATACATCCTTTGAGAAATAAACTCAAGAGGGAAAACCAAATCCAACTAAGCAAGGAGCGCTGCAGGAAGGTTTGATCATAATGTCAATAAAAAATGATTTGTAACAATGCATGATGCATGTATGAATGTATGAGTGATATCGTGCATATGCTGGTAAAAGGATAAATAATTGAACAAAACTACCTCAGGTACTAACAACATTGGTCTAAACTTCAACCAGAAAGATCATTCCAAGAAAGGTAAAAGCAACTGCGGAAACCAAACCTATTGTCTGTCCTAACTTCACTGAGGAGAAACATAATCCGGATGTAGCTAAATCAAACAGATACCGGGATAGAACATCTTTCTTCCGTTTTCATCGGAGAAACCAGTTTTCCAAAAACAACGTGCCTACTGAAGATTGCAAAACTAGTCTCAAATAAAGCAGACTGACGCCGAGACAACCAAACCTCACTGAGGAATTCAAACCCACTTCCCTGGAGAAAAAAAACTGAGGATTGAAAAATTTTCATCATGAATACTCATTCCAACAAGAGATGCCCTGGGATAACCTTCCCAGGGAATAACACACAGACTTCCATGGGGAAAACAAATGTTTCAAAGTCCGTACTCTTACTGGGGATTTCGATACTGATTATGAATAAGGCAAATGGAAACCAAATTGTCAAAACATTCACTGGGGAAATCAGGCCCACTTTGAAGGAAGAAAAACATACAGACTTCACTAAGGGAGACAATACTTCATCATCGAGACCTCTACCGGGGACTTGATGCTGACTTTATTGGGGAGGTCGACACCACATCATCAAGGGGAAACCAAGATACGTTCTTCATTGGGGAAAAAGGACTTATATCAAATAAACAAGGCCTTCACTGGAAAATACTGGATTGAGTCTTCATATCAACCAAACCTATTCCAACAAAAGATGCCCTGGTGTAGTCTTCCTGGGAAATCAAGAAGTCAACACTAATGCCAATACTGCAAAAAGAGCGATATCTTAGCACACCAAGGGAATAAAACCTTTCATCATATGAGGGAAAACTTAGCTGGGGAACCTGGGACAGAGGCTTCTGACCATGCAAACCCAAAATCAAAAGCGAACCAAGACTTGGCCGGGGATCATGGGATCACAAACCTAATACTGTACCTTACGCCAACTGGTATCGTCTTTAATTATCTGAGAAACACACAAAGATTGCGCATATACCAACAAGATGACCTGAGAAAAACCTTCACGAAGGAAGTAAATATTCTTAAAACAACCGGAGTTTGTTCGTTCCAGGGATCGCCATTTTTGTTGTCATTGTTTCATCACAAATCCCAAAGTAAATTGAATTGTAAAGATGTCTTTCTTTTTGAAAAGTCAATTTTGTTTTTTTAATCTTTTTGCTTTGAAAGTTATTATCAGTAATAAATGAAGTCTTTGCAAGCTAAATAAAAATAAGAACACAAAGAATTGGGCAAAAGCTCGAATTTTATTAATAGAATGGTAGTCTGCGAATGGCGAGACTCCATGGATGATTACAAAGTTTGGGAAATGGTAATATATAATGGAAAAGATACATTGAGATACAATGACCACCATTCCCCTAACAACTTTTGAAGTCCTGAGCAGCAGCTTTTGTTGAAGTATGGTGAGGATCCGAGAAGATTGTTGCTTCAACGATCAAGTCTTGTCTGACGTAGTTACTTGCCAAGAAAAATCCCTAACTTTTGCCTAAGCTGCCCTTACGGGTTTTCAACTTAGCGGGAAATTTATTCTGTTTATGTCTCTAATTTTTGCCTAGACCGCCCTTTCGGGTTTTCAGCCTACCGAGACGCTCCTTTTTGCCTAAGCCGCCCTTTCGGGTTTTCAACTTAGCGAGCTGTTCTTTTATTTCTTTAGGCAAAGTATTTCTTGACTACGTCAGCATTCATGGGACGTGGGAACTCCTCGCCATCCATAGTTTTAAGAATTAATGCACCACCAGAGAAGGCTTTCTTGACAACATACGGGCCTTCAAAATTGGGAGTTCACTTGCCCCTAAAATCAGTGTTAAAAGACATGATCTTCCTGAGCACGAGGTCACCTTCTCTGAATTCACGAGGTTTGACCTTTTTATCAAATGCTTTCTTCATTCTTTTCTGATATAACTGCCCATGACATAAAGCTTTCATCCTCTTCTCTTCAATCAAATTCAATTGGTCAAACCTGTTCTGGACCCATTCAGCCTCTGTCAACTTGGCTTCCATTATCACACACAACGAGGGAATCTCTACCTCAACAGGGAGTACAACTTCCATTCCATATACCAGGGAGAACGGGGTTGCTCCTGTTGAAGTGCGGACATATGTTCGATATCCATGCAGAGAAAAAGGGAGCATTTCATGCCAATCCTTATAAGTAATAACCATTTTCTGGATAATTCTCATGATATTCTTATTAGCAGCCTCAACAGCCCCATTCATCTTTGGCCTGTATGGAGACGAATTGTGATGCACAATCTTGAATTCTTCACACAGTTCTGTCATCATTTTGTTGTTCAAATTTGAGCCATTGTCAGTGATGATTCTACTCGGCACACCATACCGGCATATCAGATTGTTTTTAATGAAACGCACAACCACTTATTTGGTAACATTGGCATAAGAAGCAGCCTCTACCCATTTGGTAAAGTAGTCAATCGCTACCAAAATGAAACGGTGTCCATTCGAAGCTTTGGGTTCTATCATCCCGATCATGTCAATACCCCACATAGAGAAAGGCCATGGGGAGGAAATTACATTGAGAAGTGTCGGAGGCACATGGATCTTATCTGCATAAATCTGGCATTTATGGCACTTCTTTGCAAATTTGCAACAATCAGATTCCATTGTCAACCAATAGTAACCTGCCCTTAGCATCTTTTTAGCCATCAAATGTCCATTAGCATGAGTGCCAAATGAACCTTCATGAATCTCATGCATCAACATGTCTGCTTCGTGTCTATCCACGCATCTGAGCAAGACCGAGTCATAATTTCTCTTGTATAGCACATTTTCACTGAGGAAGAAACTGCCTGCCAATCTTCTCAATGTCTTTCTATCTTTCCTCGATGCACCAATCGGGTATTCCTGAGTCTGAAGAAAATGCTTGATATCATAATACCAAGGTTTTTTCACCTGTTACCTCCTCTGTCGCAAACACATGAGCGGGCCTATCCAGCCGTTGAATTGTAATACGGGGTATATCATTCCAAGAATTCACTTGATACATGGAAGCCAGAGTTGCCAGAGCATCTGCCATTTGATTTTCATCTCTAGGGATGTGATGGAATTTAACTTTATTGAAGAAGGGTAGCAATCTTCTAGCATAATCTTTGTAAGGGATCAAGCCAGGGTGACGAGTATCCCATTCTCCTTTAATCTGATTTATTACCAAAGCTGAATCACCATACACATCTAGAATTTTGATTCTGAGATCAATAGCTTCCTCAAGACCCATGATGCAAGCCTCATATTCCGCCATATTATTAGTGCAATCAAATGTTAGCCTCGCAGTAAAAGGAATGTGCAATCCATGAGGAGTGACAATCACAACACCAATTCCTTTACCATAAGCATTCACCGCTCCATCAAAAATCATACTCCAATGAGATTCAGGGTCAGGGCCTTCCTCAGGCAATGGTTCATCACAATCTTTCACTTTCAAGAACATCACATCCTCATCAGGGAATTCAAATTCTGCAGACTGATGATCTTCCACCGGTTGGTGAGCAAGGTAATCTGCCAACATACTACTTTTAATAGCTTTTTGAGTGCGGTACTCAATATCATATTCAGACAACAACATCTGCCAGCGGGCAATTCTCCCCGTAAGAGCAGGCTTCTCAAAAATATACTTGATTGGATCCATTTTGGAGATCAACCAAGTGGTATGATTCAACATATACTGCCGCAAACGCTTTTCCGCCCAAGCCAAAGCAATACATGTCTTTTCTAGAATGGAATACCGCAACTCACAATCAGTGAACTTTTTGCTGAGATAATAAATGGCGAACTCTTTCTTTCCCGTTTCATCCTGTTGTCCCAGAATACAACCCATGGATTTATCTAACACCGTTAGATACATAATCAGCGGTCTTCCTTCTACGGGAGGGAGCAAGATAGAAGGTTCACGCAGATACTCTTTAATACTCTCAAATGCCCTTTGGCAGTCATCCGTCCATACACAACCTTGATCTTTCTTTAACAACTTAAAGATCGGTTCACACTTTGCAGTCATGTGGGAAATGAATCTGGAAATATAATTCAAACGCCCGAGGAAAACCCTGACTTGCTTTTCAGTTCTTGGTGCTGGCATTTCTTGAATTGCTCTGACTTTATCAGGATCAACTTCAAATCCTTTCTGGCTAACAATAAAACCCAACAATTTCCCCGATCTAACTCCGAAGGTGCATTTATTTGGATTCAAGCGGAGACGAAACTTCCTCAAACGCTGAAACAACTTCAACAAATCTTTTATATGCCCTTCTTCAGTTTTGGATTTGGCAATCATATCATCAACATATACTTCAATTTCCTTGTGCATCAGATCATGGAATAGGGTTGTCATAGCCCTCTGGTACGTTGCACCAGCGTTCTTCAACCCGAAGGGCATCACTCTGTAACAGAATGTTCCCCAGGGTGTGATAAACGTTGTTTTTTCCATGTCCTCTGGAGCCATTCTCATTTGATTATACCCGGAAAATCCGTCCATGAACGAGAATACTTTGAATTTTGCTGTGCTATCCACTAACATATCAATGTGAGGCAATGGAAAATCATCTTTTGGACTAACTTTATTTAGATCTCTGTAATCTACGCACATGCGGACTTTTCCGTCTTTTTTCAGTACTGGGACAATATTGGCAATCCATTGAGGATATACTGACGTCACAAGAAAACCAGCATTAATCTGCTTTAGGACCTCCTCTTTGATCTTTACTGCCATATCTGGCTGGGTTCTTCTCAACTTTTGTTTAACTGGCAGACACTCTGGCTTCAATGGCAAATGATGCTCAACAATGTCTGTATCTAGACCAGGCATGTCTTGATAAGACCAAGCAAAAATATCCACATACTCCTTCAATAACTCAATCAACCCGCTCTTCACATCAAGATGCAACGATACTCCAATCTTAATCTCTTTCGGATCTTCTTCTGAACCCAAATTAATCACTTCCAAAGGCTCCTTATATGGCTGAATGGTATTATCCTTGTGCTCAAGCAACCGTGAGACCTCTTCTGGAATCTCATCATAATCTTCTTCTTCAGCCCCAAACACAGGACATTCAAAGTTGGGAGAGGGTGCAGGGTCATTGTATTCAACGGGTTTTTTAATTAATCTGCACATATGATTTATGATTGCTTTTAGAAACTGACACATATAACAAGTGATCATGCAGATTAATTTTCAGTTATCATTTATTTTGAAAGGTTTTTTTATTTGATTACCATTTCCCAAGAAAAAGCAGAAAATAAAGACATATTTTTAGAAGCAAAGACAACTTTTATTAATGATCTTAAAAATCAAAGCAAACGGATAAGCCGATACAATACTTTCACCTTGGGCAGAGTGAAAGATTTTCAAAGAAAGAAACAGATTAACAAAACAAATTACTTTGAAATATGTATGCAAGAAGGAACATCAATGGTGACCCAGTTCTGAACTCGGACTCCATGCGTCACAAAATTCGGTACTTCCTGCTCTGCTTCATCTTCTTCAACATCATTGATTCCAGAACCAATTGGATGGAGGTAGCCTCCGCTGCGGAAAACATCATGATAACTGTTCACAGGAGACTTTGACTTCAAACTTTCGCCTTTTCCATTCTTCGAAGAAAAACCCAAACCAGTTCTGTTCTTGTTCACGGGTGGATCCACCAGTTGTCCTCAAAATGCATTATGACCATTGCGCATAACCTGTTGCGCGTCCTTCAGCGAAACCACAGAGTTCTCATTCAAATACTCCACATCAAAAATTCTGAGTTCATCAGGACATCCAGAAACCATATTCACTTCCTCTTCATATTCTGCCCTAGGCCTGATTATATATATGGATTAAAACTTCATCCATCATCTCCTGCAAATCAACATTTATCTTCTCGCAACCCTGTATATTTGTACTGCAAACAGCACAACCGGTATGGTCATGCGTATAATAACTGAATTTACAGAGATCTGCGTGCATCTTCACCAAATCCCCTTTACCCAGATTAATGTCAAAAATTCGAAAGTCGCCTGGACAACCAGCCACCATATTCACAGCATTCACTCCCCCGTGCTTGGGTAGAGGATTGTCTTTCACATTAGGTCCCACGTCTTTGAAAGATAAAATTCCAGACTTCAACAACCTTTGCACTTCAGTCCTCAAAGGATAATAGTTCTCAACACTATGCCCTGGTGCTCCCTGATGAAAGGCACACGTCTGGTCTGCTTTGTAATACCACGACAATGGTGATGGTACAGCGGGAGGTGGTCGTGTCTGGACCAACTTCTTCTGAACCAATGCTGGTAATAGCTCTGCATAGCTCATGGGAATAGGATCATAGTTCTCCCTTCTCTGATTATACCCTTGATTCCCCTGCTGGGATGGTCTTTGATAAGCAACGGTAGTTGGAGCGGCATTCATAACAGGAGTAACTGAGGCGACTTCCTGATGACGCTGATAATTCCTTCTAGGAGCGTTTACCTTTCTCTCTTGCATAACAGCATTTTTATCCCCCTCTTTCTTCTTTGTAAACCCGTAAGATGGCTTCTTCACACCTCCAGATCCTTCACCCTTTGTCAAACGGCCTTCTCTTACTGCCTCTTCTAGGCGGACACCCATTCCTACCATCTCTGTAAAATCACTTGGGGAAATTGCTACCATTCTTTCGTAGTAGAAAGCTCCTAGCGTCTTTAGAAAAATCTTGGTCATTTCTTTCGCTTCCATGGGCGGAATCACTTGTGTAGCCACTTCGCGCCATCTCTGCGCATACTCTTTGAATGATTCTCTGTCTTTCTGAACCATGGCCCTAAGCTGGTCACGGTCAGGCGCCATGTCCACATTGTACTTATATTGTTTAATGAATGCTTCTCCCAAATCATTAAAAGTATGGATGTTGACGTTGTATAAACTCATGTACCATTTCAACGCAACACCGGTCAGACTATCCTGGAAAAAATGAATCAGCAGACGCTGATCATCAGTATGGGTAGACATCCTTATCACATACATCACCAAATGAGCACGAGGGCAAGTGTTGCCCTTGTACTTCTCAAATTCCGGGACCTTGAACTTAGCAGGTACTTTAACATTCGGGACCAAACACAGCTCATTCACATTCTGCCCGAACAACTCTTTTCCCCTAAGAGCCTTCATCTCTCTTTGAATTCTATCAAACTGCTCTTGGAAATCATCCATTCTATCATAAAGACCCAAGTCTTCACTCGGCGGAGGGAAAGGACGACACACATCTTCATTAACAAACGGAACCAAATTCACCGAAGGAGGTGCAGCAGGAACAGTATGCACCACAAGAGGTGCAGGAGTAACAACATTTGGAACCACTGGAGCATCTTGAGGACTTAGATTGAAACCTTCAGGTGCAAAATTCTCTGGCATTCCCCACGGATAACCCTGAGGCATACGGTTTTGAATAACAACCGGAGTAGCGGATACAGGAATAGTCAGAACTTCAGTACTTGCCCTTGTTGGTTGAGGTTGAACACTCGGTGGCTGATTCTGAGCAACCACCAGAGCTTCCATCAGAGTAGTCAAGTTGGCCAAGCCAGCTTTCAAAGCAGAAACTTCTTTGCTCAGCTCGCGATTCTCCTGTTCTAAGTTGTCCATCTTCTTTTTGAAATTAGGCCGAGTGTTGTAGTGATGAGTCAGCTTGCTGAATGAAATAAAGAAGCTGGGTAAGTCACCTGGATATGCATAACAAATGCAAAAACATGTGCAATATGATGCATGATATGCAATGTATATGATTATTATTATTTTATCGTTTAATATTTCAAGGGATTTAAGATTTACAGACATATTGCAAACATCAAATAACAACGCATTTGAAATACTGAAAACTTTTATTATAATAACTTCGAAATGGGTTACAAGTTTCAATGATCCCAAGTACAAGATGAAAATACAATCTAAAATCCTGAGAAAAGGAACTGATAGAGATCAATCTGTACGAATGCACTTCCCTATGAGCCTGGTAATCTGAGCTCTCAACCTCTGGTTTTCTTCCCCTTGTCTGATGGCAAACTCCTTCCAATCATCTGAATCAGGAAGTGAACAAACAACACCTCTTTGAGGCTTAGGAGAAAATAAATCTCCTTGCCTCTCCATAGACTCTACTGCTCGACTCTCAAGGATCTCGATCAAATCATCTCTCTCCTTCAGGTCTGCTCTGTAGGAACTCTCTAAAGTCTGGAACTTGTTCTTCCAAGCATCCCTTTCCTATTGCATCCTAACCAAAGAAAGCTAAGAACTGAGCTGGTAATCCTCTAATCCCTCCTTTGGTAGTCATATGAGCTTCCACCTCAGACTTCCCCAGATGAATCAAAGCAGCAATCTCATGTGGTTTTGGCTCACCCTCCAAACCAGTAAAAGGAACACGATCGGTAACAGGTAAATCCAATAGATAGGAATACTCTTCCAGTGTTGGCATCAACTGATAATCGGGAAAAGTAAAGCAGTGATACACCAGATCATATAACTGGACCAAAGTTGAGCGAAAACCCTCCTTCATCTTCAGCTTCTTGAGAGGAATAATGGATCCATACTTCTTTCGAAAGTATGCAGAACACTCGATCTCGGGAATTAGACTGATCAACTCATCTATCTTAGGATCCTTGAAACTGTATTTCCCGATCTTTCTCTTTCCAGAATCCATGGTTTAAAAGTACCTGAGATATTCACAAATAGTCAACCTTTAAATCCCTTGAAATATTGTTTTTTCAAAAGATGCTTATGAGTGCATGGATGCATGATGCAACAATCACACACAAGATCACACATATAGGGTTCATAGGTTCAACGTCACGAGCATGAGGTCGAAGGTACTACCCATAAGGTATTGGTCTAAAAAGTTATCACCTGCCGAAAAAGGTTCTAGAGGTTCTCAGAGTCTACATCCTTCCTTCAGATATTACTAACTTCCCGATTAACTCGGTAATTAGTAATATTCTCAAGAAAGACTCGTCCGAGCGTAGTATCGCGTGACAACTACTTCCGGATTACTCCGTTATAGCTTCCGCACTACACCTAAAAGGCCAAGAGGGGTTAGGTAATCTACGGTCCTCAGCTTCGGCAGGCTCCCAGGTCGAAAGCAGTACGTCTTCCCGATTACTCGGTAAACGACACTACAGTCAAAGGGGCCTCCACTGAGTGGCGGATCTCATGCCTCCTTTTTTGGGATTACTCCCTCAAAGTTAACATGACTATACCGCCCGTCCTATCTTAAAGTTTTCCCAAGTCCGGGTATAGGACTTATGAGTAATCACCAAGCACCCTGTAAACCAGGAAAATCCAGACAAACATATATACAAAATATAACACATAAACAACAATAGCACATATACATATATAAACAAAGATAGGTTTAACCCACTTAGGGATGGACCAGCAAGAGGTCAATCTGTCCCCAGTGAAGTCGCCATTTTTCTGTGGCGGTAGAAATGTGCAAGACTAAGCCATTGGATTGACTAGACTTTATATAAATAAAAATAAAAATCGCCACCGCGCTTTATTGTTTCCAAAGGAATGGGAAAAGAGCGAATAACCCAAAAAGAGGGGGAAAGATTCAAGGTAAGGGGGTTGGTTATGCAAAGGGAAGGTACTAGCACCCTAAACATCTATGGTACTCCGCAGGAACCTCTTTGAAAAATCTGTATATTTTGGCTATAAAAATGTGTTGTATATAAAATGGATGGTGGAGGTGAGAAAATAAATATTTTTATGATTTTTGCACCCGCCGCGGTTGCGAACCTTTAGTGCCTACGTACCACCTTTCGTGAAATAGGGGATCAGGGTACACGTAGTTCCTCTTTTAAAAATTTGAAACACAAGTATGTTGGTTGATTTTATGAGATAAGACATCATCGCAATTGTCCGTGTGAAAAACATACTTACTACCCACAATCACGAGAAAGGAGAATTTGCATCATCTCAAAGTGGAGGATATGGCTTGGATTTTAAAGCGTATGACTATGTCCCGTGGGATCTCTACAGCCAGCTTTATTACCGAGGTCCAAGTTCAAATGGTCCAAGATCAATCCAATCAACTCCTTTCAACGACAATGGATTATGTTCAAAGACATAAGGGCAATAGTGGGGTTAGAACACAATGAGATCACTTTCACATGGCTATTATTTTGTTTTCTCTTTGTATTATTTCCATTCTTTTGACGATTTCCTCTTACTAGGATCTCGGTCTCTTTGTACAAAAACGCCTATTCATGGGAAAAACATCAATACGAATATACTTTGAAGTGCAAACTTTCCGTCTTTTCTGTTTTGAGTGCAAAAGTGTCCAATGACTAAAATTGAATGAACATATCCATATGAACATGATTAAAATTTTAAAAAATGTATGCTTAAAAAACAGTGACAAGCATCTCCTTAAATACATTTGAGATATCCCCACAAAGTTATTTCAATAACATTATCCCCATAAATTTGGATTCATAAAATCCCCAACCAGAGTTTCAATCTCCGGAAAATCCTCTCCCCAACCGAGTTGGTCTTAAAAGGAAGCCTTATGGAATTCTTCCTAAAAAAATCTCCTCCCCAGCATTTCTTCAAATATCCTCTTCAACGGGATTTATTTCCCAAACAAACTATAGATTCCCCAACTTGGGTTTTGCCCTGCAGACTATTACAAATCAAGGGACCACAACCCCTAATCCCCAGTGAAGTTGTCAACAGAGTCATTACTATCTCCGAAAGTTGTTGTAAACCTGGATCCCGACCAAATAACCGTTAACTTCATCCTTTCAAGTAAGTTACTATGAAGCCTGGGCCCGACCATAAACTAGTTCAACTTCATCCTACTCTCAACTTACTGTGAAGACTGGACCCGACCAGATAACAGTAAATCTCAATTCCAAGTTACTAAAGCCTGGACCCGACCATATATTAGTTTAACTTCTCAAATTGTTGAAACCTGGACCCGACCAAATAACAGTTTGAGTTGCTAAATCCTAGACCCGACCAGATAATAGTTTGACTTCTTCAAATGCTGAAACCTGGACCCGACCAGATAACAGTTTGAGTTTCTGAAACCTGAACCCAACCCGATAACAGTTAATCTCAATTTTAAGATACTAAAGCCTGGACCCGGCCAGATAATAGTTTGACTTCTTCAATTGCTAAAACCTGGACCCGACTAGATAACAGTTTGATTTTTTGAAACCTGGACCCGACCAGATAATAGTTAATGTCAATTTTAAGTTACTAAAGCCTGGACCCGACTGGATAATAGTTTGACTTTTTCAATTGCTGAAACCTGGACCCGACCAGATAACAGTTTGAGTTTCTGAAACCTGGACCCGACTAGATAACAATCAATCTCAATTTTAAGTTACTAAAGCCGGGATTCGACCAGATAATACTTTGACTTCCGCAATGGATGAAGCCTGGACCTGACCAGATAACAGTTGATCTCAAGTTCAAATTGCTGAAGACTGGACCTAACAAGATAACAATTCCAATTGCTAAAACCTGGACCCGACCAGATAGTAGCTTAACTACCTATAATTACTGCAAAGCCTGGACCCAACCAGAATTTTTTTTAAGTTACTAAAGCCTAGAGCCGACCAGATAACAGTTTAAGCCTGGACCTGGCCTTTCAACAGCTCAAGCCTGGACCCGACCAGATAATAGCTTAACTTCTTCAAATCACTGCAAAGCCTGGACCCGACCAGATAGAAGTTTAAAAGCTCCTCTTCCCCAATAGAGTTTGCCACTATCCCCAGTTAGTTATTGTAAAGCCTGGGATATGACCAGATAATAGTTAACTTACTTTTCCCCAGTAAGTCATTGTGAAGCTTGGAAACCGACCCGATAACAACTAACTTTCAAGAGATAATTCCCCACCGGAGCAACAAACGACTAAAAATCCTAAGCTCTTATCCCCAAGCAGAAGCCAATATTCCCCAGCGGAGTTCTTCTTAACAAATTAGGAATCCCCAACCGAAGCACATTTTAAGTCAGAAGACATACATACTTTTCATCTCCAACAGTCGTCCGAGATTAAAAGCTCCCCAATATCTGTTAAGGATACACTTCGATAACATGTCACATTCATACAACATACATAACATATAACACAATATAATCTCATTTATTTTGAGAACATTATTACGCCATGCATACATGTGTATATAGCTAACTCTCTTGTTCCTTACATATAAGATCATGGATCCTAAGACCTCTTCTGGATCAGATTTGTTTCTCCCAGTTAAAGACATGCGAGACATCTAGTGTCAGTATGAACCAACCAAAGGTTTATGCTGATGTTTCTCCTAGTTTCTATATCATCTCTCCAAATGGCATCTATAAGCCCATTCCCAAATCAACACATCATCGAGTGCAAATTTAAGGGCACTTTAGTGTTCAATCATCTTTAACCCTCAAGTCACGAAAGGCGGATCCACCAATCTCACTCTTTAGGTTCAAGAATATTGAATAGGGGCAGCTGTTGTACCCCAAAATTTGCCCTCTTATTTCTCAAGAATTTTTTCACGAGATCTCTATTGGTTCAAGACTGCACAAGGTTTGATCAATTCAAGATACCTCCTCAAACACTGATGACTCAAAACTAGGGTTTGAGTTTGCACAAGTACATTTGGACTTTTAATGCCCCATATAGTTTCCATGGATCATATTGGGATCTCAAGCATCAGGTCAAAGATGGAACTTATGAATCCTCGAAAGGAGGAAGAGGAAATTGTTGAAAGAGCAAAGCAGATAAAAAAGGTGTGTAGTTGCAGTTAACCATGTCAAATTCAAAATCTGGTTCAGGCTATTCGAACCACATGACTGATCGAAAGGATTGGTTGGAAGATTTTGACAAGTCAAAGAAGAGCAAGCTTGATTCAATCTCCAAGATTCGACTGGGCAATGGCTTCCTTCGAGCATACCTGCTTCGATCCACAAGCTTCGACTGGGAAATGGCTTCCTTCGAGCAACCTGCTTCGATCCACCTCTGAACCCTTTGACACACATAGTTTTGACACTATGAATTACAAGTCTATCTTCATGCTTGCTTTGATCCACAAGCTCAAAAGGAGAATGAGGGATTAGAGCTTAGCCTTCATGATATTACTAGGGAGAAAAAAGCTACATCAAGAGCTTGATTCAAACGGTCAACATATTCAGAAAGACCGTGAAGCACTTGAGAAGGAGAGCCTTAAGAGAAAGCATTCGACCGAGAGATTATTGAGTGCTACTTTCAACTTCGATTCTCGCAGTCAACATTTGGATGATGCTTCTAGGGAAATTGGAAAATTAAATAGGTGGTATGAAAAAGTTTTACAAGACAAAAAGGAGATGAAAGCAAATCTGAGAGCCCAAATCCAAGGGTTAACACAAGGAG
Organism: Vicia faba; assembly: GCA_948472305.1. Lineage (NCBI taxonomy): Eukaryota > Viridiplantae > Streptophyta > Magnoliopsida > Fabales > Fabaceae > Vicia > Vicia faba. The sequence continues at coordinate 957,643,912 of OX451735.1, forward strand.
CTCTAGTTTCGGAGGACCAAATCAAGTTCCTTACCACCAGTCTCCGTGAAAGCCAAGAATCAGAGGTAAGAGAACGCCCGAGAAAGATGGAAGAAAAGATTCTTCTCTCTCAAAAGATAGAAGAATATGAGAAAGTCTGTCACGAGCTAGAAGACTTCCGAAAAATTTCCTCACACAAAGAAGACTCTATACAGAGATAAGGGCTGAAAATTTATATTGGGAAGGACAATATGAAAAGATCGCCAAATATGGAGAAGTTAATAAGAAGATAGTTCCGAACATCTACAAGGAATACCATATCTATAAAGACAAGCTTGCAAAGCTTTCCTTCCTAGCCAACAATCTCATTGAAGACATTCCAAGGAGCCTAAAAGATGCGGAAGCAACAATGGTTCCTCTCCTAAAAGATGTTAAAGACTTTCTCAAACTTTATTGAAAAATGGTTGATGGTTTTAGGGTGGAGATCTGCAAGCGCATCTAGGATATTCTTTGTTTCCCTTTGGTTCAGCATTTACTTTAAGTACTTTCCCTTTGGTGTTTCAATTCAAACTTTTGCAGTGTATTTCCCTTGATGGTTTAAATTAATAAAAGTATTCTTGTTTCCCTATTCAGATTGTATATTTGTTTTGAGATACTCACAAATAAAAAGCAAAACCTGAAGAAAAAAAATGAAAAAAACATATAACAATAAGTAAATCTGATGTGAATAAGACAAAAAATTAAATTTGTTTAGCATATTCACACGCATCCATGCATTCACAAGCACTACATTTAGAAAATTCATACATAAAGCTCACATTTTTCAAAAATAATCATTCTCCAGTTAAATCATTTGTAGAAAAGTGCCACCTCTCTGACCTTCATATCAAACAAGAGCTCATCAAAAACAATGATGGAACAAATTAAAGAGAATGAGGATGCTTTTAGAGAATATTTGGAGCAAGTAAAGGGTAACATCAACTCAATGAAAAGAGACATGATCCAAGTTCTTCTAGCATTGAAGAACACCATTGGGAGACAAGATCAAATTCCTAAGGCAACCTTCGAAGAAGTAGCCCATACTATTCATGCATCGAGCGGTCACCAACCAAGAAGAGAACCAGAGTCAGGACCTCTAAAGTTAACCGTGGCTCAACAAGAGGTCAGGAAAGTTGATAATGAAGGATTTACCTCACCTCCACCTAAGGTAGTGGCATCTCATACCTTGCAGATCCCAGTCAACAATCCACACAACATGGATAATTATATAGACCCATAGTATGGAGACCATGACTTAGAAGACATCAACCAAGTACCTCAAAGGATAACCCATACCCATGTCACTGAAAGGTTTAAGGTTGTGGAGGGTTACAATGCTTTCAATGTTGATGCTCTCAAAATGGGTCTAGTTCCAGATGTGGTAATCCCTCCAAAATTCAAAGTACCTAACTTTGGAGATTCTAAGGGAATCGTGTGCCCGAGGAACCATCTACAAATGTATTACATAAAAATGCATGCATATTCTCAAGATCAGAAGCTAATGATCCATTGTTTCCAAGACAGTTTGAGTGGGGCATCTTTAGACTGGTATATGCAATTGGAGCGAGTTCATATCCAGACATGGGCAGATCTCGCTAACACTTTCTTAAGACAATATAAATACAACTTGGACATGGATCCTAACTGTATGCATCTCTAGAACTTATTTCAAAATAAACATGAGTCCTTCAAAGAGTATTCTCAATGATGGAGAGAAATGGAAGCCCGCGTACAACCACCACTCATGGAGAAAGAATTGGTCGATATGTTCATGGGTACTCTGCAAGGCCTATACTATGATAAAATGGTGGGAAGCGTCTCTTTCAGATTTTCTGATTTGGTAACTATTGGTGAAAGGATTGAGGCGGGTATAAAAAGTGGCAAGATATAAGGGGCATCATCCAATGCTCCTTATAGTTCAAAGAAGCATGTTCCTAACTTCTCGAAGAAGAAGAAGGGAGAAATTAATGTTGTCGCATCACATCCAAGGGCACAACAACCATTGGTAATTCCACGAGAAAAACAACAAAAAATAGGTTTGAAAGGCCCTCAAAAAGATTAGATCCTCTTCCCATGTCTCAGAGTCAACTACTACATCACTTACTCAAAGCGTCTCTGGTAGAGTTGAAGCCACTAGCTCATCCGATTGGGGCATTCCTGCCAAAATATGATACCAATGCAAGGTGCAAATATCATGCCAACTCTCTGGGGAATACCATAGAAAAGTGTTGGTCCTTAAGACATAAGGTTCAAGATTTGATGGATTCCCAAGATATCACTTTCGACAAGCGTAATATCAAGACGAACCCCATGCCTCCGCATAGTGGGCCAACTGTGAATGTAATTGACGTAGTCACTGACTTTGGGCCAACTAGATGAGTAAAAGCTCTGATAGATATTATAAAGGAATATCTATTTGAACATGGTTTCCTTTTGGATCATAATAAAGCTTTTGAGAATATGTTACATAAATTGGTGGATCAAGGGATAATACAATTCGGGCGATACCTTGTAGGAGAATATGTAGCTGTAATCGATGGAAATACAAAGAAGCCATTGTTAATTCCTTGCCAAGGTCCGAGTCCTGCTAAGAAAACACTTATAATTCCTTGGGGAGAGTCAAGTATGACAAAAGCACCAGTGACAATACCACGCCAAACTCTAAGGACACCAGTGATTCCAAAGACTACAATGGTGATTAGGGGGCCTTCTCCAACTCCTTATGAAAGTGAAAAAGTTGTGCCATGGGGTTATGATTCTACTGTCTATGTCAATGGTTTAAAGCTAGAATGTGATCCATCGACGAGCCAAGAACCTGCAATCACAAATATAGCAGGGACATGGGGTATAACTCACAGTGGTCGAATCTATGGCCCCGAAAAACAAAAGAAGAATGATGTTATGGTTAAGTGTTGTACCCAAAAATTTGCCATCTTATTTCTCAAGATGTTTCTCACGAGATCTTTATTTGTTCAAGACTGCACAAGGTTTGATCAACTCAAGATACCTCCTCAAACACTGATGACTCAAAAATAGGGTTTGAGTTTGCACAAGTACATTTGGACTTTTAATGCCCCATATAGTTTCCATGGATCATATTGGGCTCTCAAGCATCAGGTCGAAGATGGAACTTATGAAACCTCGAAAGGAGGAAGAGGAAACTGTCGAAAGAGAAAAGCAGATTAAAAAAGGTGTGTAGTTGCAATTAATCATGTCGAATTCAAAATCAGGTTCAGGCTGTTCGAACCACATGACTGATCGAAAGGAGTGGTTGGCAGATTTTGACAAGTCTAAGAAGAGCAAGCTTGCTTCGGTCTCTAAGCTTCGACTGGGCAATGGCTTCCTTCGAGCATACCTGCTTCGATCCACAAGCTTTGACTGGGCAATGGCTTCCTTCGAGCAACCTGCTTCGATCCACCTCTAAACCCTTCGATACACATAGTTTTGACACTATGAATTACAAGTCTATCTTTATGCTTGCTTTAATCCAAAAGCTTCGACTTGGAAATGGCTTCCTTCGAGCCACCTGCTTCGTTCCACCTCTAAACCCTTCGACACACCGACACTATGAATTACAAGTCTATCTTCATGCTTGCTTCAATCCACAAGCTTCGACTGGGAAATGGCTTCGTTCGAGCAACCTGCTTCGATCCACCTATAAACCCTTCGACATACATAGTTTCGACACTATGAATTACAATTTAACAAAAAAACTTGCTGATAATAGTTCATTGCAAGATAATGATCAATTCGACATAAGGATAGTTGGTTGTGGCATTTGAAGTTTGGACATTTGAACTTTCGACCACTTAATCAACTGCTTACTCAATATATGGTTACTGGTATTCCAAGTCTTGAGATTCCTGAAAAAACGTTGTGAAGTTTGTTTAGTGGGAAAGAAATCCAGAAATTCTTTCATTTCGACTATGCCAATGAGATCATCTTGCATACTCAAGGTGGTACATTCAGATGAATGTGGTCCATTCGAAGAACATACAATTGGTGGAAACAAATATTGTTTTGTATGTTGATGAGTTTGGTCGAAATTTGGATCTATGTAATCAAAATGAAATGACAGAGTATTCGACCAAAGTAAAGAAAAAGATTAAAGTTCTACAGAGATTCAAGATCTTTGTAGAAGGAATCAAGTCGAAGATAGAATTTTCAAGAAGATTGATCAAATCCATAGGCCATGCTATATGATCTTGCTTTGTAGGACTCAAAATTGTATTTCACTCCATAATTAATTGTTTAAACAATTAATTAAGCTCTTACCCAAGTGTTTAAAGTATTTTCCAAGCCAATTTTCCCTTAATGGCACAAAGTTACCATTGCCATTTTAGAAAAGCAAGCTTTATGCAAATTGTCAATGTATTGAGCCTTGTGATCTTTATCTCTGATTGGAAGCAATATCAAAAGCATGAATCAAGTCTCTTGCACCCAACAAACACCAGGCCATGCTTGTACTTGAACTTTGGAACCATGAAAATCCATTCAACTTGATCTTTTCATTTTCAACTAAACCATAACATGTTATCTCAAGATTCTGGTTACTACCAGATTTCAAACCTCTTCCCTATAAATAGAGACATTATTTGCAACATAAAAAAGGGGATTACCAGCCTTAGAACACTCTCAAAAACTCCTTGAACTCAGAATTTAAATCAAAAGCTACATTGCTTGCTATTTCTGACTTTGAAGAGCCAACTCCAAAATCCTTCGTGCATTTTCCATTGTTTCCATTTGAACATCATCTATACACCACATAAACACTATCTCAACCCTTAAACCACCTCTGTAATTCCTTCTTCCTCATCCACCATTTCCAAAATCCTTCTGGCTTTCAAAGCAAAGTAGTGATCCCACTAGCTCAAGAAAGGTCCCTGCAAGCTTAATCCATCATCGAACCATTTCTAGATGTTATATAAAAGTCATTCGAATTTCACTTCAAGAGGTAAGTTTGATTTCAAACTTGGAACTTATCATTCAAGCATCATTTGTATATACATTATGAAGAAAAGATGTAGGTATCATGTCTAGGAAGCCGACCATGTCCATGCTTTTGATTATCTTTGCTTGTACATTGAGAATTTCATCTATGATCAGTTAGGTTTTAGTTTTGGTACTGGACAAAATTCATGCTAACCTTCGGTCCATAGCTTTTGAAAATTATGTGGTTAGGTCTGTATTCAAATTTTAGGCAGGTTTGATGTTTACATTTTTTTGATTTGGATGAGAAATGAAGCTTTTAGAAGCTTAACAATGGTGATATATATCCCTTCACACGCAAAGGAAGAAGATGAATCCATGTTCGAATTTTCAGAAAATGAGTTCATTTTATATTTAATGCAAGTTGGATAACTAACGAATGAAACATACCACCCCAGTGGTACAAACAGCGCGCGCGTAAGGCATTCATGTATAAGGTCCTGGGTTCGAGCCCCAGCGAGACCTTTTGTATTTATTTTGTCATATTTTCCAAACTAACATGCAGGTTTATAACATATTGAGTGTTGGCTGTTTTGAATGGAAGGTGTGGAGAACCTGGGTTCAAACCTTGGCAGGACCAAAACAAATTTTTATCACTTGTTTGTTTTCAATTTTTTTAACAAACTTCAACATTTTTTCCAACCAATCAAAACAACTCCTTTTGAGTTGATTTTTTGCACACTATTTATTTACAATGCGTATTTTATGAATATATAAAAAATATCACAAAAAATATTTTATTTTCATATTTATTTTAATTAACCAAAATCCTTCCATAAAAAACCCTAAAAACTTATTTCTTGATTAATTTAATTTCCTTTTAACTTAGGATTAATTTACCTTTTTTTTATTATTAATCACATCCCTTTAGGTTAATAAGGTCCAAAAAAATTTCCTAACAAAAATCCAAAGCAAAATCCATTTCTTTTTGTATTCCTTGTACATTACATTCATGTCATTTCTTGTACAAATTCAATATGGTTGTAATAGATAATTAGGGTTTAATTTCTTGCAATCCCCATTTGTAAATTTATATCCCCCTCCCCAAATGATGTAATAGTGTAGTAAATTTACTTTCCGCAATTTATCGCTTTCATATCAATGCTAGTAAATTAGGGTTTGTATGGAAAGATAAAATCAATACTTAGAAAACCCTAATTCAAGATAAACCAAGCATGAAAAAAAATAAAAACTTGCACACTTACGCCTCTAAGGTTAACTCCACTTGTTGGCTTGAGAAAATGGTCATGATATGCACGTGATACATCTTAGCAAAAACAATAAAAAATACAAGATCATAGTCCCTCGATGACGCTACAAATGTTGCCTTTTAAATGATCTTTGTCCCTCAAGAGAAATGCTAAGATATCTCACAACATTGCTATTCATGACTATACGATGACCCGCGTTCATCCTGTGGCGGTAGAAATGTGCAAGACTAAGCCATTGGATTGACTAGACTTTATACAAATCAAAATAAAAATCGCCACCGTGCTTTATTGTTTCCAAAGGAATGGGAAAAGAGCGAATAACCCAAAAAGAGGGGGAAAGATTTAAGGTAAGAGGGTTGGTTATGCAAAGGGAAGGTATTAGAACCCTAAACATCTACGGTACTCCACAGGAACCTCTTTGAAAAATCTGTATATTTTGGCTATAAAAATGTATTGTATATAAAATGGATGGTGGAGGTGAGAAAAGAAATATTTTTATGATTTTTGCACCCGCCGCGGTTGCGAACCTTTAGTGCCTACGTACCACCTTTCGTGCAATAGGGGATCAGGGTACACGTAGTTCCTCTTTTAAAAATTTGAAACACAAGTATGTTGGTTGATTTTATGAGATAAGACATCATCGCAATTGTCCGTGTGAAAAACATACTTACTACCCACAATCACGAGAAAGGAGAATTTGCATCATCTCAAAGTGGAGGATATGGCTTGGATTTTAAAATCAACAATGCCTCACTCAACACCCAAGTGGAAAATATCTCACTTCACTACACATTGTAGAAGTATAGTTGTTTGCATTACTACAAAGATTGACAAGAGTCTAATCTTTTGAGAAAAGTTTAAAGATAAAAGCCAAAGTGGCAAAATGGTTTGAAATGAGATTGATTGACTTTTAGTCTTCTCACAAAAAAAAGGTCAAGGTATTATTAAATTGATTGAAATTTATTTATGAAAATGTTTCAAAGATGCATGGACCTAAGTCCAAGTTTATTATGAAAATGTTTCAAGTTTCAAAACAAGAGGAGTTTTTTTAAAGGAGGTAGAAGATATTTTAAAATTAAAGAACATGGGAGGAGAAGAAGAGGCTATCCTAAAGCATAAGGTAAAAGCTAGGGATAAGAACCATCTAACCAACAAGAAGCCAATACTTGACATTATGAGTCAATATAGAATTCCCATTCTTCGGATTGAAACCAAGCAAGCAAAGATACTAGACCTCTTGAGAGAACCAAACTTCAAGTGTTTTAAGTCTTCGCAAAAATTGGGCAGAGTAACGGCTGTATACGGGTGAATTCCAGATTACAAACAAAGATTGTAATCTCAATAACTTGCACACAAAACAAACAAACAACCCAATGTCTTGAGGTAAACCTCAAGAACTCCAAACAAAATATCAAATAAAGTCACAAAGTCTCTAAGATAGGCCAAGGTCTCTAATCCTAAGTCCTAGAAGTCCATCACTCCATAATGCAAAGGATAGTAACCATGTAGTCCAAGTATCATTAATGATTTTTATGGTTCATGTTGATTATTAGTTGTCTTTAAAAAGAAAGAAAAGCTCAAGTGAGCAAAATAAAAATGACATAAAAGTAAATGCTCAAGTGAGCAAAGATGAAAATATCATGAAATGTAAAATGCTAAAAGTAAATGGTACATAAAGCATGGAAATAAAAGCATAAAGTAAAGTTAATTGTTAGTAATTAGTGGTTAGTTGGATGACCATCTTGAAACTTGCATTTGGAACTCATTAGAGGATTGGTAGAACCAAAGCCTCCACACAATAAGTCGCATTTGCTTTTTGTCAAGTATATCCTCCATTTTGGAATTCTCACAAGGCAACATGTAATGATCAATGATGTTTAAGTGATTCGCGTTGACCAAAGGTGTTGTAGATCCATTAGAGGATTGGTAGAACCAAAGCCTCCACATAATGAATCTCAAGGTTATTGGATCAAAGAGATCAAATTAACATACTTGGGCTTGCAATCATAAGTTTGGGCCACGAATGATCATTTATTCGAATCGGGACAAAATTTAGCACTATGTTAAGCAATCGTAAGTGGACTTATGTAGAAGTCACACATATTTTGAGGCCGGTCAATAGCAATCTATGTACTTCATGTTTGGATAAATGATATAGATATCACCCTCCCTTAACATGTAGCACAATTAAAAAAATAAAGGGATAAGATGAAGAGGGAGGGAAATGATAAGCTAATTTGGATCACCATTTCAAAATTCTTTCATCTTTAAATTTAACCACTCATCTAGATGGATTAAAGCACTAAACATATCATTAATCTAAAGCATCAAAAATGAATTAAATAATTCATTCTTAGGTAGATTTGAATTGCTGAACATTTATCCAACTTCATCTACATCACAAAGTCCTTTGAGTTTAAAGACAAATTGGACATTTAAAATTGCAATTCAAACCAACAATCAAAAGGAGTGAGTAGAAAAAGCATTTTGGATCAAAGCTACCCCAAAACAAGGCAAAAAAGTGTATTTTGTCCCTGTGTAAATTGATTGCACTATTGTGTAAATCGATTTACACAGTAAAGTTTTCAAAAATCTGCGTGAAATTGCTTCTGTGCAATCGATTGCACCACAGTGCAAATCGATTGCACACAGTTACAGTAGCAAAAACAGCATTTTAAAGGCCAATTTCTTGTTCAAACTTTCCATCAAACACCTTATGATCATGGATCCACTTGAGCACGAAAATTCCATCAAATTATGAGAAAATAACACCATTGAAATCACAAAATAATGCTCAAAGAATCAATCCCAAAGATCACTAAGAGATCAGATTGTGAAAGATGAATTATCCAACTTAACAAAGGTAGATCTAGAGAATTATCAAAACAACTTCAAGAATTTGCTTCAATTCAACCACAAGAATTAATTGACCAAGCTTGGATCTAGAGAATTGATGGAGAAAAAGTGTTTGGATGAAGGTTTAGCTCAAAGACTAGTAAGCTTCAATGCAAAGCTTACTAACTTTTTGAAAATGGAGCTTTGAGTGAATTTGGTAGATGGAGAGAATTGAGAGATTTTTTAGCAAGGGGGATTTGGCTATCAAAAGCTTGAAATTTGAATGAAATAAGAGCTCTATTTATAGAGTTTTAGGATTGGGATTAGTGGTAATTTGGTAATTGATTCTTGGAGCCAAAATTTGAATTAATGATAACTATTTTAAAAATTATAGCCAAAAATTTAATTAATGATAATTCTTTCAAATATTAGAGCCAAAATTTGAATTAATGATAATTCTTTTTAAAAATGAAAGATTGGCACTAAAATTTGAATTAATGATACATCTTTCAAAAGTGAAGGAAAATTGGAGCCAAAATTTTGACAAGTTTAAAATGCTGATTTTTTTTCAAATTTTCACACTGTGCAATCGATTGCACTATAGTGCAAATCGATTTGCACAATGTATTTTTTCAAAAATGGCATAAAATGCACTATGTGCAATCGATTGCACTCTAAGAGCAATCGATTGCATCAGTGAAAAAAATGAAAATTTTTAATTCGTTTTCTTTGCAAATAGAGATTTTAGGAAAATAATACCAGAAATCCTTATTTGTCAGATGCTTCGACTTGGTACCTACAAAACAAAAATATACAAAGACAAAGACAAATATTTTTTGTATTTTGATTAGAAGTTAGTCAACAACGCATATACAAAATACACAACCAAGGTGCTTGGAGACTCCTCAAGAGCAAACTTAAAGATAGGAACAAAGAGGAAGAACCAACCCTAATGTGATCTTGTTATGATCGAGTTGATATGATATGATAGAGGAATCTTAGGGGCAAAAATTGGGGTACAACACATCCCTTTACATCCAAAGATAAGGCTTCTTACCAATCAATGGTAAGATAGCAATATCAAAGGAAGGAAGAAATGAACAAGAGACTTTTGAGTAGGTAGAACGTTCTTAGTTTCTTGCTCACAATCCATCTTCAAAACAAATATCTTTTCAAACACACCAAACACTTTCAAAACATGAAATATTTTCCAAAGTCCAACACTTGTTGTGCATTCTTATAGAGACGAGAATCATTACAAAGTTTTCCTAAACGAAGGCGCTTTTCAAAAATACTTTCAAAACCCACCACAAAACACATTTCAAACAAAGAAATTTCAAAAGTGATCTAGCAAGCAACTAAGAGCCCATAGATAACTATGGATGAAAAGGGTGGTAACACCTTCCCTTTTCATAATCTACCCCCCGAACTCAAGAAAACATCTCAAAGGTCCTTCCTGTTCTTTTCACCCTTTCCTTATTGGATAAAAGAAAAGTAAGTGGAGACTCTTGCTATCCGCAACAATTGCAATCAAACTCAAAGCAACCAAGCAGTTCTCCCACCGTATTACATTAAGGATAAATGAAAAGTTATGATGGAGGCGGGTCAAGAACAAGAACCTCCAACCAAGAATTTTACCGATCAAGAGGCGGAAGAATTCTTGTAAATAATCAAGAAAGGTGATTATTGGGTGGTGGATCAGCTACACCAAACCCCGACCAAAATTTCGATACTCTCACGGCTTATCAATTCAGAAGCGCATCGAGAATCTCTAATGAAGATTCTAAGTTCTGATCATGTCGCAAACGAGATTACAATAAATCTGTTTGACAATGTCATAGTAAATCTAACACATGGATCATATCTAGGTGTAATATGGTGGGAGAACTGAGTTTTTGTTTTTATCCAAATATGCGGATAGCTAGAGTCGCCACCGACTTTTCTTTTATCCAATATTTAGGAAAGGTGAAAAAAAACAAGAAATACCTTTGATAGATTTTGAGTTTGGGGGGTAAGTTATGAAAAGGGAAGGTGTTAGCACCCTTTTCATCCGTAGTTATCTACGGGCGCTTAATTGCTTAGCTCACTTTTTAAAACTTTCTTTGTGTGTGTGTGATTTGTTTGAAAATATTTAGAAATTCCAATGTAAGGCTAACTTTGTAATAATTCTTGTATCAGTCCTCAAGAATGTATACAAAGTGTTTTTGAAAATATTTGTTGTTTTTGAAAATGTGATATTTGAACATTTTGTGAGCAAGAAACTAGGAGCTTACCCACTAATAAGGTCTTTCTTGTTATTTTCCTCCTCCTTTAGAGATAGTACTATCCATACCATAAGTTGGTAGGTAGAACTATCTATTGGATATGAAGGGACATGCGTAGGGTCATTTTATGGTCATCGAAGGAAACATGTAAGGATACTTTAGCAATTGTATTGAAGGGACTATCATCATTTTTCTCGTAAGGTCATTAAAGGGACTAGATCATTTTGTAGGAAACTTGAAGGGTCATTGAAGGACTATGATCTTTATTCGAAAGGGACTATGATAATATTGTTAAATCGAGGGTCTTTTGCTAAAGTATCCCCACTTTCGAGGGACATGACCAATAATCGTAAGGCAACAAGAGAGGTTACCTTATAGGTGCAAGTGTGAAGAGTGTGTTAATTCAGTTATTTAATCTTGAAAATTAGGGTTTTCTATGTTGCTTTTAGTTTTTCCATACAAATCCTAGTTACTAACAGTTAAATATGTACAGAAAAATAAAGTGCGGAATATACAGTCCTACTCTATTCATGGCTTTGGGGCAGTTACATAATAGAAAAAATGTGAGAAAAGATAAATCTATTCTCTTACATCGATAGTTGCGACCTATACAGTTTTTCTAGGAATTTAAATAGAAAAAGAAATAAGAAAAATGTTAGAAAAATATTTAAAAAAATTTGGTGTTTTATTTGTAGAAAATAATTTAGGTTAAGAATAGTAATAAAACTTAAATTCTAATTTATTTTAATATTAAGAAAAAGAGAAATAATTTAAATAATTAATAAGTAAAAATATGTCAAAATTAATTACTAACTAGAAAACCCTAATCCTAATTTGTTATAGTTTTTTAAAAAAAGTAGTAGGTTTGTTAATGGTTACTTAGAAAAGAATTAGTTAAGAAAATAGAAAAGAAATTAGGGTTAGAAAATAGAACAAAAAATAAATGCATTAGGTTGGAGTTGAAGCCACGCCCTTCCCTTCACCAGCATGCCATCCTACCACTGTGCCATGTTGTCTTTTGTGTTATGGAATGAGAATGAATCAACATATTATGAACTCGCGTATTATCCTGAAAAATAAAATAAATTGACACAAACTGGGATCGAACCCATGCCCTTTGTTATGCCAAATGTATCATTCACCACCAGGCCAATTATTGTTGCATGTTCATAACACCACTATCATTCAACATATAATAAACTAAATTAAAAAAAAAATCATAAATCAAACAAAATTAGACACGTGCGTGTTAGTGGGGTCTATATGATTTTGAACATACGAATGAACATGTGCCACGCCTAGGTTAAACAACCAGTGAGCCGGAGAGACACTGGAGCCCTAGCTCTGATCGTCTTCTCCGGCGATCAATTTTTTCAAAATCTGCGAAAACGACCAAACCAAAAGAAAACAAAGTTACTGTACACCTAATTCGACCATTGTGAGTTCAATGGTGATCTCTTTTTTTGGCTAATTCTACCTGTACAGTGAGATACAATTAAAATAAAATAACACGGTGCAATAATGGTAATTGTGTATTCTGGCATCATGAGTCTTATGTAAGGGATAGAACCTGTGCTATTTTAACTCAGGAATACATTGAAACTGTTAGTTTGAAACAAAGAACCGTAAAAATTGAAATACAAGTTTCAAAATATAGGCATGACCGATAACATTTTGAATGCATGTTTTAGACACATTTGATCATCAAGAATGATTGAAACTTACTCTATAACACCTTAGGAATTGATTTGAGTAGTTATCTAGCCTTGAGGATGGCTAAAAATTAGAATGCGAATTTACTCTTTCTCTTGTAAATTTTTTACCTCAAGCCCTTGTTTCTTGAGCAGCATGCATGTTTTTTTATGTCTGAATATGTTGGATATTTATAGAGGGAAGATTAGGTCAACAAAAGTGAGATAAATCTTTTTTATTTCATGATCAAACATTTTATTAGAATTTTGCATGAAAACTTTCTATTTTAAGCTCAATCTTGTATCAATCTCCCTCACAGTTTTTCTAGCTGGTTGTGAGCTTTTTTGAGCTTCAAATCTGAACACAACAAGAGTTCACACGCCTTGGTCCAGCATCTTGACAATTAATTTGATTTATTTTAAAAATATGTGAATAAAATTAAAATAAAAAAAATAAAAAATCAAGGCTATGCATGGATGGAATTATAGGTCCTCTAACATATTAAACATGTTTAAACTTCAAAAGTAAGGCCCATTAGCCCAAAAGTTCAAGTTTGCTCAATTTGAATTTCATACATTTTCTCAAAATTTCTCAATTTGTACCAATCATAACTCTCTCAATTTTTGTCATATGAAGACGATCCTTGACTTTTTTGAAACCTCAAGATGTCTCTTACAACTTTCATGTTGGTCATTTTTTCATTTGAGGCATTTATCTTTATGTAAATTGCTTTGACAAAAAAATATCTTTTTGTTGACTTTTAAAATGACCTGTAATGTTTTGGCTCATATTCTCAAATGAAGCATTTTTGGACATGAGCTTAGAGAGACAAAGTTATAGATAATTGAATTTCCTTCAAGATATGATTTGGTTGAGGAATTTCTGATGAAACATGTGAAAGTTATGCTTGGTCAGTTGACTTCTCCTTAAGAAAACCCTAATTTAGTAACTTTTGACTTTTGATGAATCTTGATTTTTATTGATGAATAATGATCAACCCTTGATCAAATGATGAACGTTCCTTCAAAATCTTGATGTTGACCAAAATTCTTGAAGTTTGACTAAATATTGGTCAAAGTTGACTTTTTGTCCAATATAGTTGATTTTCAATCATCTAGCTAATTGACTGAGCAAATTTGTGATGTAAGGCTTGAAACTTGGTATGAGGATACCTTGATACATATGAGAAACCATGAAATCCACCTGAGGAATTAGAAACTTAATTTCCTTTGAGAGAAGAAAAATGCTAGTTGTAGCTCAATTTCTTAGGAGGAGAGTTTTTCTGGTCAACCCTTGAGTAGTCTTGAGTGTTTGAGACCTTTATGAGCATGAAGATGTATCTTAAATCAATTTTTCTCAAATATGGGAGGGAAAATTTTGGGGTACAAAAGCTGCTCCAGTTCAATCTTCTTAAACTTGAGGAGTTAGATTGGCATGTCTGCCATTCGTGATCTGAAGGTGGAATAGGATTGAACACTTAAGTGCCTAGAAATTTGCACTCACATGTGCACGAAGTAACACTGCTGGTTGATTGTACTACTTGAACGAGCTTAAATATTCCATTCGGAGAAGTGATATATTGTCGTTGGAGATGGTCTTATAGATGCCATCCGAAGTAAACGTTGATAGGAGTATCACAATGAGTCTATGGCCGACTGCATCTAACGAGGTATACTAAAATGAGTATTTGTATGACTGTATCTAGCAAACGTGTTGGGGAGTGTCAGAATGAATCTTATGTCTCGATTGTATCTGAATGACGTTCTAGAATGAGTCTATGTCTTGACTGTATCTATAAGAGGATCAAAATGAGCCTTCACCTGACTGTATCTGAACAATTTATTGGAATGAGTCTACGCCCGACTGTATCTAAAAGTGGATCAGAATGAGTCTTCACCCAACTGTATATAAAGAATGTACTAGAATAAGTATCAAAATGAATCTATATTTCGATGTATCTGAACTGTATCTAGAAGATGTATTGGAATGAGTCTACGCCTGACTTTATCCAAAAGAATGTCAGAATAAACTTTCGTCTAGTTTTATCTGAATGATGCTTTTCAGAAAGAATCTATCCAATTTTATCTGAGGGAAATGCTTTTCAAAATGAATTTCTGAAGGAAATGCTCGTCAGATTTAGTCTCTAAGGGAAATCATCTGGTCATGTAGATAGTCGCCCCGTCCTATTTCGGGAATTGATCTACAAGCCGCCTATAAATCGCTGATAATATTTGTCTGTTTGCAAACTTAACCTGAAAAAAGTTAGCTTTATGCAATGTCATGATGCATGAAATGTATTATGTAATGATGCTCTCAAATTAAATGAGAATGGTATATGCGTTGCGTATGCATATGTTATGATATTTTATAAATGATATATGGATGCAATATATTGTTAGAGTGTATCAGTAGCTTCTTGTAATGGCATCTAGGTGGGGAAAATAAATCCCTGACTGTTGCTAGGAATGGAGAACATAATTTATCAATTTTTGTTTAGAATGACTTTACTGGGGATTCCCATTTTTTGTTTGAGGAGACTCTGCTAGGGATCTTCGAATTCTACTTGGGGATAGAAGCATTCAAGGAGAGTTGGTTGTTCGTTGTTCTTTTTATTGAAAGATTTGATTCTTATGTACCTTGAATGGGGATAAAGGAGATGGATATTCCTCCGATGTGCTATCTGACCAGGTTTCAAATATGGGTATCAGCTCTTCTGGGGAGGACAACGTTTGAATGAAATCTGGCTGGAGAAGAGAATTTTGTCGGGGAATTTGCAGTATTGGAGAAATAAATTCTGTTGGGGAATTAAATCTTGTAGATTGCGTTGAGGAAATAACCTCTGATGGGGATTTGGAAATTCATAGGCCGCGCTAAGGAAGTTTCCATTGTGTGCTGGGGAAATGATCCAATTTATTTATCCTCTAGGGTACCTATTAGGGAAGTTGATCATGGCAAGCTATCCATCAAGGATATGGAGGTGAAATGCTGGAAGATGCCCCAATATCTGTCTGAGGGCATATTAGATTTGTTGGAGAATATATCTCTGTTGGGGATGAGCTTGTGAAGATAGCTCTGTAGAGATAGTTCCATGGAGATTGCTCTGTGGGAATTTGTGGACAACTTTTGAACAATACCCCAACTCCTAGAGTCTTTAGTAAATGCTAATCATGTTTTCATGCATATATTTTGTAAGCTGTAATCATATTCAAATGCATATGTTCATTTAACGTAATCATTGAACATCTTTGCAAACAAAAACAGAGAAAGTAAAAACAATTTTGAATTTTGAAATATATTGATTCTGAAAATTTGCCTATAAGAAGGAAGTTTTATACAAGAAGACAGAAATCCTAGTAAGAGGAAATCGTCATAAAAATTGAAAAAGGGGTACAAAGTGATAAACAAATAAAAACATCTATGTGGAAACGATCCCATTGAGTTTCAACTCTGATATTTCCCCTATGACTTCAAGTATCTCATCACTTATTGTCGGAAGAAGATGATTGAATTGATCTGTACCATTTGAACTAGACGCTAGTAACAAAGCTATCTGTAAGTAGATGGGTGATCCAACGGGACACAATTGTACGCTTTAATCCCTAACTTTTTTCTGGACCTCCCTTTCAGGTTTTCAGTCCATCGGGATATCCTTTTTTCCCAAGCCGCCTTTTTAGGTTTTCGACTTGTCGGATGTACAATTTTTTTTATATATATCCCTAATTTTTCCCAAACCCTTTTGGTTCTCCGGGATACCCTTATTTTTTCCCAGGCCTGTCAACCTAGCGGGTCTCTTTTACGCGTAGTATTTTTTGACTATGTTCGTGTTCATAGGGTGCGGAAAATATTCACCATCCATAGTGGTAAGTATCATAGGACCACTAGAAAATATCATTTTGACAAATGGCCCTTCGTATGTGGGAGTCCATTTACCCATAGGATCACCTTGTGGTAGGATGATACCCTTTATTACCAAATCACCAGCCTAGTACACCTGATGTTTGACTTTCTTGTTAAAGGCCTTGATCATGCATTTCTGATACATCTGACCATGAAAAACAGCTGCAAGACTTTTTTCATCAATCACATTCATCTGGTCAAGTCGAGTCTGCATCCATTCATCTTCATCTAAGCCCGCGTCTTTTATAATCCTTATGGAAGGAATATAGACTTCAACAAGTAAGACAACCTCCATACTGTAGAATAAAGATAATGGGGTTTCCTCAGTTGATGTACGTACTGAAGTGTGATAACCATGAAAAGCGAATGGTAGCATCTCATGCCAATATTTGTATGTCACTGCCATCTTCTGTGAGATATTTTTGATATTCTTATTGGCGGCTTCCACTGTGCCATTCATCTTTTGTCTATACAGAGAAGAATTGTGTTGCTTAATCTTGAACTGCATGCATAGTTCCATGCTCATAGTATTGTTAAGATTGGTACCATTGTTCGTGATGATCCTTTTAGGGATGCTATACCGACATATAAGGTTATAGTTAATGAACCAAGCCACAACATTCTTGGTAACGGAAGAAAACGAGGTTGCGTTTACCCACCTCAAGAAGTAATCAATAGCAACAAGGATGAAACCATGCCCATTAGAAGTAGTAGGCTTAATCTCTCCAATCATATTAAGGCCGCACATTGCAAACGACCAAGGGGAAGTCAAGACATTCAAAGGAACCAGAGGCACATGTACTTTGTCAGCATAAATATGGAATTTATGGTAAGTTCTAGAATGATGATAGAAATCGGTTTCCATGGTAGACCAATAATATCCTGCTCTCAGAATCTTCTTAGCCATTGTATGTCCACTGGAGTCAGTACCAAAGACACCTTCGTGCATATCTTACATAATTTTCTCAGCTTCCTTCTTGTCTACACAACGAAGCAAAGTCGAATAATGGTTGCGCTTGTACAAGATT
This sequence comes from Vicia faba, assembly GCA_948472305.1. Taxonomy (NCBI): domain Eukaryota; kingdom Viridiplantae; phylum Streptophyta; class Magnoliopsida; order Fabales; family Fabaceae; genus Vicia; species Vicia faba. Next base: position 957,661,846 of record OX451735.1, read on the forward strand.
TCGTTACTTAGAAAGAACTTGGCAGAGAGCCTCCTTATAAATTTCTTATCATTGATAGATGCTCCTTCAGGATATTCTTGAGTTTCAAGGTATCTTTTTACTTCGTGGTACCAAGGCTTTTCCTCTACTCCATCAAAATGAACTCCATAGAAATGTACCGGTTCATCTAGTCTCTCAATAAGAATTTGAGGGGGTTCATTATCCCATCTGACTTTGAACATAGATGACATGGTAGCTAGTGCGTTCGCCAATTGATTCTCTTCTCGTGGAATGTGTTCAAAAGTGATTTCTTAGAAGTACAAAGTTAATGTCAACACATGCTCTCAATAAAGAATGAGATTTGGATGCTTCGTGCCCCACTATCCTTTAATCTGACTGATCACTAGGGCTGATTCCCCATGTACATTCAAGAATTTAATTCTCTATCGATGGCAAGTTTGATACCCATGATGCACGCTTCATACTCGACCATATTGTTGGTACAGTCAAAACACAATCGGGCGGTGAAGGGTGTGTGCTAACCCTTATGAGAGATAATCATGACACCAATTCCATTATCAAGTGCGTTGGAAGCCCCATCAAAGATATAGTCCATCAGGATCCCGGTTCAGGTCATTCATATGGTCCAGGTTCTTCATAATCAATAGCTGACATGATATTCTCATTTGGAAACTTAAAATTCATAGACTGATAGTCATCTACAACTTGATAAGCCAACTGATTTGCTAGTACACTTTCTTTGATTGTCTTCTGAGTAGTGTATTGAATGTCGTATTCCGTCAAGGCCAATTGCCATCTTTCTATTATTCCGGAGAGAGCGGGTCTCTCGAATATGTATTTTATTAGATCCATCTTAGAGATCAACAAAGTAGTATGAGTCAACATATACTGTCTTAGTCGACGATTAACCCGTGCCAAAGAGCATCAAGTTTCTCTAGCAGTGAGTATCCTATTTTATAGTCGATAAACTTTTTGTTAAGGTAGTATATTTCATGCTCTTTTCAACCAAACTCGTCATGTTTCCCCAATACACACCCTATCGAGTTCTCTAATACTGTGAAGTACATGATCAGAGGTCTTCCTTTAACCGGTGGAATCAAAATTGGAGGTTCCCGGAGGTACTCCATGATTTTGCCGAAGGCTATGTGTCAATCGTTGTTCCACTTCACTACTTGATCTTTCTTCAATAACTTGAAGATTGACTCACAAGTAACAATCAAATGGGAAATAAATTTGGCAATGTAGTTCAATCGTCCCAAGAAACCTCTGACTTCCTTCTCAGTACGGGGAGCTGGCATTTCTTGAATGGCTTTAACCTTGGCAGGATCAACTTCAATACCTTTACCACTGATGACGAAACCTAGGAGTTTACCGGATCTTATCCCAAAGGTACATTTATTTGGATTCAACCTCAACTTGTACTTCTTATATCTCTCAAACAACTTGTGCAGGTGGTCGAGATGTTCTTCTTCAGCCCGAGTCCTGGATATCATGTCATCAACGTAAACCTCTATCTCATGATGGATCATATCATGGAACAAAGCTACCATAGCACACTTATATGTTGCATTGGCGTTAATCAAACCAAAAGGCATAACTTTGTAACAAAAAGGGCCCTACTATGTGACAAAAGTAGTCTTTTCCATGTCTTCAGGTTCCATCTTGATTTGATTATAACCAGAGAAACCATCCATGAAGGAGAATACTTTTTGTTGAGCGATGTTTTCATCCAGAACATCAATATATGGAAGCGAAAAGTCGTCTTTGGGGTTTTCCCTATTCAAATCCCTATAGTCTATACATACGCACCTTACCGTCCTTCTTAGGTACCGGCACCCCATTTTCAAACCACTGAGGATAGGACGTAACAGCTAGGAAACATGCATTGAACTGCCTCATGACCTCAGCTTTGATCTTTTCAGACGTCTCGGGATGCATACAAAGAACATTCTTCTTTATAGGAGGACAACCTTCCTTCATCAGTAAACAATGAACCACAATGTGAGTATCAATCACTGCCATGTCTTCATAAGACCAAACAAATATCTCAACATAGTCATGTAACATCTTAATTAACCTCTTTTTGACACTGTCTTCTAGGTTAATCCCTATCTTGATTTATTTCTTGTCCTCTTCAGTACCCAAGTTCACAACCTCGACTGGCTCTTCATGCGGTTGTATGGATCTTTCTTCCTGCTCTAACAGTCTAGTAAGCTATCCAGGAACTTCACAGTCTTCCTAACCTTCGTCCTCGGCTTGGTAGATTAGATTTTCAAAATCATAATTGGCAATAGAAGAATTTTTATCAATGGAACCCATGGTGGATGTGGATCTGCAATTTGTTATGTGGGTGTGTGTAAGAACACATAGCTATTTTGAAAGCAATAAAGTAAAAAGAAAGAAAAAGAGCACAAAATTTGAATGCAAACGTCCAATGATTTATTAAATGAAAATATGTGGATGAAAAATAACAACCCTAACAAATGAACCGTTGTACCCCGGGTAAGGCACAAGGCTTAAAATTATTATTTAAATTACATAACCAAAAACTTGAAAGCAATAAAACAAAAAATAACATTTACTCCTGACTAAAGGAGATTGGTATAAAGTATCTAGTCTTCCAATTGTTGAGCCCATTTCCGGTAGTAGGAAAAATCCAACTGTCTATATCACAGTCGCTATCAGCGTCTTCCATAGTGTTGACTTGATTTTTGTGAACTCCATTATTGTTGATGTGGAATGGCGGTCTCCCAAAATTAGCACGAGCACGACAGACAACTCTCTGAGCTTCTAAGGTGAAACCCAAACCAAATTTGTCATACTTGTAAGGAATGTTAGGAAGCTGACCCCAAATAGTGCCATCACCTTCTTCTACCACAACCTTAGCGTTTTTCAGAGAAGCCATTCTTGATGGAATCCTGGTAACTTCAGGAACAGCGGGAGCAACTTTAGCAACTGCGGTTGTCGGAGGAATAACTCCAAAGGTCTTGCAAGGAGTCTCGAAGAATTCACCATCCATCTCAACATACTTGAAGGAGTTCAAATGGATCACCATGTATTCTTCTTTGCCACAAACTATAACGATTTTTCCTTTCACGGGATACTTCAACTTTTGGTGTAAAGTAGAAGTATCATTACCTGCCCCATGAATCCAAGGGCGCCCAAGAAAACAGGAATAGGCTGGACGAATTTCCATCACATAGAAAGTAGAGTCAAAGACTTGGGAACCCACTTTGATTGGAAGATCAACCTCTCCATGCACCATTCTCTTTGAACCATCAAAGGCTCTCATCACAACGTCACTGAGCTTTAGCACAACTGCTTCATAGTCAAGTTTATCTGAAACAACTTTTGGCAATACATTTAATGAGGAACCTATGTCCACCAACACATGAGATTGTTATAAAATAGTTTGATTCTACAACCCTTGTAAGAGTTTTGATGACAGAAAATACTCAAAGAACAATTATGCTCCCTAAATAAGTATTATGTTTTGCAGAAAAGTTCTGATGGAAGAAACACAGAAGATGAGTTAGATCGTTGTTTAAACTATGATTCAATACATCTTATATATAAAGCAATCGTCATTATACGCTTATATAGAGAAGTTCTCAAGCTACAACTTTTGAGCGCACTAAACATTGCGAACAGGAACTCTGTTATTCTGATTCATTTAGCTCTGGAGAGAAGTAAAGGAGTCCCAACGGTAACATTCATCTTCTGAAGCGTTTTGAAGCAAGCATGTTCTGAAGCATTACATTTCATTTATGGCTATTCAAAAGTAATAGATGAAAGAGGACAATAATCTCTATGTTTGGAAAGTTCTTTATTTACTATTTATCAACATTCCAAAAGTTCCTCACATGTGTTGCATATATATACAAGACTTGAAGGAGAAATTGTTTACGATTTTGCTGTACACTACCAACAAGATATTTTCATCACCTTCATCTTACAAAAATTCATTTGTGTAAAACATGACTTGTGTGATACAGTTTTGTTAGAAAACACACATTGTACACGCTTTCAATTATTGTATTGTGTAATAACTTGAGAAAACCGGGTTGTGGTTTAAACTCTAGAAGATGTTGACAGTTGTCATCGTATCTGTGTAATCAAGTTTGATTAGTGAATTAAGACCTCGTTGAGAGAAGAAAAATCACCTTGGCGGGTGGACTGGGGTAGTTTGAGTTCAAACGATCCAGGATAACCAACGCGTCTTTTACTTTAAGTTTTAAAAAAGAAAAAACCCCAATTCAAACCCCCCATCTTGTGTTTTTCCATTCTTCAATTGGCATCAGAGCGTCTGGTTCTGAGAAAGATAAAATACTATAGTGGGATCAAGTCAGAACATCAACAATGATTATCATGATGAGAAAGACAAAATCAGTGGAAAACCTCCAATATTTGATGGTGAAAACTTCGATTACTGGAAAGACAGAATCAAAAGTTTCTTTTTAGCTCATGACACTGATCTCTAGGATATGGTGACTGATGGGTACATTCATACAGTTGACGAAAGCGGTCAGAAGATTGACAGAAAAAGAATGACAGATCATCAAAAGAGGGAATTCATAAATCATCACAAGGCCAGAACAATTCTCTTGAGTGTTATCTTGTACACAAAGTATGAGAAAAATCACAAACAGAGAATCTGTAAAACACATGTTTGACTCCTTGAGAATGAAGCATGAAGGTAACACGCAAGTCAAAGAAACCAAAGCTCTTGCTCTCAATCATAAGTATGAACCCTTCAAAATTTAAGAAGATGAAACCATTGAAACAATGTTCTCAAGATTTTAAATTCTGGTTGTTGGGCTAAAAGTTCTGGATAAAGGGAACTCAACTGTAGATCATGTAAAGAAAATCATCAGAAGTTTACCCAAGAAATGGAGACCCATGGTCACAGCTCTTAAACTGGCCAAATATCTGAACAAAATATCTCTCGAAGAACTTGTCAGCTCCATGAGAAGTCATGAGATAGAGTTAGAAGAAGATGAGCTCCAAAAGCAAGGTAAATCTTTAGCTCTTAAATCTAACAAAAAATATGAACCGGAAGTTTTGCAGGCAAAATAAGAAAACTCTGGTGGATCCTCATCAGAAGAAGATGAACTGTCTATTCTCTCCAAAAGAGTCAATCAGCTATGGAAGCACAGGCAGAGGAAGTTCAGAACTTCCAGAAGAACGGGAAATTATTTTGAACCATCTTATGGATACAGAAAATCGAGTAACAAAGATATTGTCTGCTACAAATGCAATGAACAAGGGAATTACAAGAGAGACTGTCCAAATCTTCAAAAAGAGAAACCTAAAAATAAGTTCTTTAAGGAAAAGAAGAAAATCCTCATGGCAACATGGGATGACTCAAACTCTTCTGAAGCTGAAACAAAATCAGAAGATGAAAGAGCCAACATAGCCCTAATGGCCAACGTATCAGATGACATTGGATCATCTGGATAGGAATCAGACTCAGAGGTAGAAGAGGTATTCTCTAACTTTTCTAGATCTCAATTAGAAGAAAGTCTGTAAGAAATTCTTGAAAGATATCAGCAACTTCGAGTCATAAACAAGAACCAGAAAAAGGATCTAGTTTCTGACTCTGAAGAAATTGAGATCATAAAATCTGAGCTTAAAGAAAAAATTTCTAAACTAGAAAATAAATTACAAAAGGCTCAGAAAGAAACTGTCTCAAAAGTTCCTAGTAAATCTGATAAGATCATAAAGGAATATGATCATAGCTTTCAAAACTTTCTTGCTAAAAACATATATAGAAGCAAGATGGCTTCAATGATTTATGGAGTTAGCAGAAATGACAGAAAAGGAATAGGATACAAGGGTAAAGTATCTCAACCTAAGAAAGTTAAGGATATGGTCAAAAAACAAACACCTTTTTATTCTCACTTTACCTATGGGGACACACATGACATAAAGTATACAAGTAATGATTTTTCTGCTAAACTAAAATTCAAACAAAATTTTGGTAACTCTAACAAACAAGGACCCAAAAAGATATGGGTACCTAAGGAAAAAGTTGTCTATGTTGCAGATGTCTTTAACAACAACATTTAAACACCAATCTTGTTACCTGGACTGTGAATGCTCATGACACATGACAGGAAGAAAGTATATGTTCCAAAGCCTGGAGCTTAAATATGGAGGCTATGAAGGTTTTAGAGGCAATCAGAAAGGAAAGATTATTGGCTCTAGAACTATTGGTAACAATACACTTCCTTCTATAACTAATATTCTGTTAGTAGATGGATTAATGCATAACCTATTATCCGTAAGTCAATTAAGTGATAAAAATTATGATATAATCTTTAATCAAAAGTCCTGTAAAGTAGTTAGTCAAAAAGATTGATCTGTCCTCTTTAATGGAAAGAGAAAGAACAACATTTACAAAATAAAACTTTATGAACTAAAAAGCCAGAATGTAAAATGCCTATTGTCTGTTAACGATAAGCAATGAGTCTGTCATAGAATACTGAGGCATGTTAGTATGATAAGGATATCTCAGATTAACAAACTCAATTTGGTCAGAGGACTTCCTAACTTGAAGTTTAGCTCATATGCTCTGTGTGAAGCATGTCAAAAAGGAAAGTTTGCAAAACCTACTTTTAAAACAAAAAAAAATGTTATTTCTACCTCTAGACCATTAGAACTTGTGCATATAGATCTATTTGGACCAGTGAAAACTGCATCCATTAGTGGCAAGAAGTATGGATTAGTGATCGTAGATGACTATAGTACATAAACATGGGTAAAGTTCATAAGACACAAGAACGAGTCACATTCTGTGTTCTTTGCTTTCTCTAACCAAGTCCAAAATGAAAAAGATCTTAGAACTGTTAAAGTCAGAAGTGATCATGGTGAGGAATTTGAAAACAAAAATTTGAATTATTTCTTAATGAGAATGACATCTCTCATGATTTCTCTTGTCCTAGAACTCCTCAACAAAACAGAGTTGTAGAACGAAAGAATAGAACTTTACAAGAAATGGCCAGAACCATGATCAACGAGACTAACATTGTTAAGAACTTCTAGGCATAAGCAATTAACACAGCGTGTTATATTCATAATAGAATCTCCATAAGACCTATTCTAGATAAGACTCCATATGAACTATGGAAGAACAGAAAGGCCAACATGTCTTATTTTCATCCATTTGGATGTACTTGTTTCATTCTAAAAACTAAAGAACATCTGAACAAGTTTGACTCTAAAGCAGAAAAGTGTCTCATTTAGGATACTCTGAATGTTCAAAAGGTTATAGAGTATATAACACAAAAACAAAGATTGTGGAAGAGTCTGTGAGTGTCAGATTTGATGATAAGCTTAACTCTCAAAAGTCAAAGCAGGGTAAATTTTTTGCAGATATAGAATTTCAAATTACAGGTACTGAAGACACTGCATTAGAAGTTGCTCACAAAGAATCACAGTTAACTCCAGAAGAAGTTTTCACATACATTATAGCAACATATGAAGAGCCTCTCCAGAAAAGAAAATCCAGAAGTAGTTTAGCTCACCTAGAAAACAAGATTCTGGGAAAGAAAGAAGACCCAATCAGAACAAGATCTACATTCAGAAATTTTGAAGAATATCTCATGGGATTATTGTCTCTGATTGAGCCAACTTCCATTGACCAAGCCCTTCTGGACAATGATTGGATACTTGTAATGCAGGAAGAATTAAACCAGTTCACCAGAAACGATGTGTGGGATCTAGTTCCTAAACCAAAAGGGTTTAACATCATTAGAACCAAATGGGTATTCAGAAACAAACTAAATGAACTAGGATATGTTGTCAGAAATGAAGCACGACCAGTAGCACAATGTTATAGTCAGCAAGAGGGGATATAATATACAGAAACCTTTGCTCCAGTCGCCAGGTTAGAATCTACCAGACTTTTAATTTCTTTTGTGGTAAATAACGACATTACTCTTTATCAAATGGATGTTAAAAGTGCGTTTTTAAATGGTTACATTAATGAAGAAGTTTATGTGCACAAACCCCTTGGTTTTGAAAGTTCAAAACATCCAGATTATGTCTATAAACTTAAGAAATCCTTATATGGTCTGAAACAAGCTCCCAGAGCATGGTATAAAAGACTAAGTAACTTTCTCTTAGAAAATAATTTTACCAGGCGGAAGGTGGACACTACTTTATTCTGTAAACTATTTAAAAATGACATTCTGGTTTGTCAAATTTACGTAGATAATATTATTTTTGGATCTACTAAAGCCTCTCTAGGAAGAAAATTTGCTAAATCTATGCAACCAGAATTTGGAATGAGTTTGATGGGAGAACTCAAGTAATTTCTGGGTATGCAAATCAATCGAACTCCAGAAGGAACCTACATACATCAAAGCAAATATGTCAAATAACTTTTGAAGAAATTTGACTTGTTAGAATGTAAGCCAGCCAAAACTCCTATGCATCCCACATGCATTCCAGAAAAGGAAGAGGTAAGTAAGAAGGTAGAACAGAAGATATACAAAGGTATGATTGGTTCTCTCTTATATTTAACATCTTCAAGACCTGATATTATGTATAGTGTCTGTCTTTATGCTAGATTCCAATCAGATCCTAGAGAATCTAACTTAACAACTGTTAAGCGAATTTTCAAGTATTTGAAAGGTACTACTAATCTTGTTCTTTATTATAGAAAAACCAATGAATACAAATTAGTAGGGTACTGTGATGCCGACTTCGCTGGAGACTGAATATAAAGGAAAAGCACTTATGGAAGCTGCCAATTTATGGGAGACAATCTAATCTCGTGGTCCAGCAAGAGGCAATACACCATTGCATTACCAATTGCTGAAGCTGAATATATGGCAGCAGCTGGATGCAACATACAAATGCTCTAGATGAAAAGCCAACTTGAATACTTCAACATATATGAGAGTAACATTCCTATTCTCTGTGACAATACTTCTGCTATATGTATTTCCAAAAATCCCATTTTAGGGCTAAGCATATAGAAATTAAAAATAATTTTATTAGGGACTATATATTCAGAAAGGAATTCTTTCATTAAAATTCATAGACACTGACCATCAATGGGCTGATGTTTTAACTAAACCCCTTTTTAAAGATAGGTTTAATTTCATTCTGAAACATATCAGCATGAAATTATGCCCAGAATGATAGTTTTGTTTATGTATACGTTAACCCTCGGAACTTTATGCCTTTATTTTTTGTGTGAACATCTGATTAATAGTTCTTCAGAAGTAAGAAGGAAAATTGTATCAGGATCTATCTAAGAAGATCTGAACATTCTCCAAACGGTTCATTTCAAAGATAGAAGTTTGTAGTTCACAATATCAACATTTGTCAACTCCACGCAAGGTTTTCCTCTAACACGTGTTCAAATTCTGAAGAGACTGAAACGTTGATTGGATGTATTGAGACTCGTGTCATATCGGTAACTGTTTCATATGTTTACGCTATCCCTTTTTTCAGGAATCACTAATGCTAGTAATCATTCTCCTTAAACCCTTTTCTTGTTAATTAAGTCTCCTATTTTCCTATATATACATTGCTCACTTTCACTATCACTTTTCCACTTTCAATTCGTTTTTCTCTCTTAATTTTGTTCAATATTTTAAAAACCCTAAAGAGTCTGTGTGAACAATGGCTTCCTCCTAACAACTTGCTCAAAGCTCTCAAAGCTTTCATGGATATTCTTCCTCAACAGCAGAAAGGTACAAAGAACACTCAAGAAGTCTCCTCACTCCCATTGATTCGCTGGAAGTTTTATGTGAGCTCATTGTAGAATTCGTCAGCATGAAGGAAAACAGATACGATCTACCCCCTGATGTTGAGTTCCAAGGATGGAAAAAGTACTTTGATCGCCTACTAGGTCTAGTGTTTCCAAGACTTGTTAAAGAATTATGGATTCATGCTACAACTTCAAATCATCAGGTCACTTATTTCGTGATGGGAAAGAAAATAGTCATCTTTGAAGATCTCATTGGGCAACTGATAGGTCATGACGGCGGTGGTATTCATTGTAGTGACATGGATGACAAAAGCTCTGACCTAACAAATATTTCAAAAGAAATTTTTACTTTTGGCCAACCATCCAACAAAATAAAAGATCTGAAAGATTACCTCAGAATTTGGTCAAAAATCATTTTGGGTTACATCAATCACAGAAAACCCACAAGTTCTCCAGAATATATTAACATTGATCAACAATATCTTCTGTACATCATAGCCACCAAAGCAAAGGTTAATCTCCCACATATTTTGTTCAACCATTTGAATACCAGCGTCAAAGAGATAAGAGAAGAAGAAAGAACAAAGAGAGATTGGATCCCTCTGGGCAGACTCACTTCAGATATTCTGACAGAAAACAAACTGATAGAACATCTGACTGAGGCTCAACAAGTCAGCACTCTGGAAGCTTGTGCTGGTAAACCTCTCAACACTAAGAATCTGAAGAAGATGAAGATTATTGAAACCATCAAGAAGGATCCAACAATAACAACCAAGGAAGTCATTACCACTAGAAGAGTACCTCTGAAGGATTTTCCTCTCTTCTCTCAAACAGATGCTTCTCTAGATGTTATTCTCATATATTTGGATGCTTGCAAAAGGGACGGGAAAAATCCAGAAGTAACCATTTGTGATCTGAGACAACAACCTCTAGAAGTTGCTCCCAGAAAATCAAGGAAAAGGAAAGCTGTTGCAGAAGGAACTTCTCAGAAGACTCCCATAGCTGCCAAAAAGAAAGGTAATCCATATTTTATTTCTGTTGTTGAATCAGTACTGCTATCAACATCTGAAAACCCTCCTTATCCAAAACCCACAGAAGATCCATCACCTCAAATCTTTGATGACTTTGACATTGACTTTGACACCTCGCTATCTCTAGATAACCTTATGAATAATCCACCAACTACCCATCTTAACCAAAATCTTCCTGAACTTGCTCAAGTTCTTTCTAATATTGATCAATTTGATCCGTTGTTTGAAGCTCCCTCTCATGGTACATTAACCACCCACAATTACCTCAACTTCCTCACATAATCTCTCCATCCCAAATATCCCATCTCCCTATCAATCCACTCCACCAAATTCACCCATTGTTATTTCTAATTCTCCCTCTCCCAATAACCACCCAGAAGATCCCCTTCGAACAGTTATAGACTTAAAAGCCTTGGACAATCTCGTCACAAGTTCTCAGAAAATCTCCATTCCAAAACCAAAACTAAAATTTTCCAAAGCAGATATTGGTAAATCTTTGCTGATTTTTGAAGCAGAAATACAAGAATGGGTTAACTCTTTGAAGCTAGCTTGCGTAGAGATTCTTAATCCAGCTGCTTCTGATTCTCATTGGAACTAGTTCATAAAATGGTTTAACTATGAATCCCTGAAACTCAAGGAGATAAGTTATGAAATTGCTCAACAGAACTTTTGTGATCATCTGAATATCTTCAAGGATCAAGTTTTGCGTCACTGGGAAAAGAAGCCACTCCTTCTGCTAGACAATTTCCCTTGGGAAGATCATCAGCCAACAAAATGGGTGAACCATCCTCTGATCCTCTTCCTCTGGTTATGTGTCAAGACAAAGGCAAGGAAGTTAAAAAAGCTCCTGAGTCAGAATCAGCCGCAACTTGCTCTGAAAAAGTGGTTCCTTCTGCTGATATACCCTCTTCATCTCTTGTGCTGAAAATTCTTGAGGAGTTGAAGAAAGAGAATATTGTGTTTAAGGAAAGGCTAGACAAGCAGGATGATACGTGCAAGGAAATCAATGGGATGCTTGGAAAACAAGAGGAATCAAACAGATAGATCAAGAGTTTATTGGAAGCCATATCCACACGACTTCCACCACCTCAAACTTAGTTTTGAAACTTGTTTTCTTCATTTTTTATTTGTTTCCTTCGGAATGTGTTTTTATTGGAATCTTTTTGAATACAACATGCCTTTTATTGTCTAAAGTGTTTTTATTGCTTTTTGATTCTTGACAAAAAAGGGGGAGAACGTAAGATATTTCAAATATAACAGTATCGAGACTCAGTCTCAAACATTTTGAATATCATAACTTCTATTGTTTTTTTACCTGAAAGCAAAACAAGAACAAACTCTATTGAGGACATAAGTGGACGCATCCAAAATATTTTTCTCCAAAACTTTGATCAGAACAACCTTCAGGGAAGTATTTCTTCTCTATCTGAGTATCCAACTCAGAGGGTGAAGCTACTGGTAAAAAACACAAAGCCGCCACTGAACTCTATTTATCCCGAAGGAAGGGGAAATATCGAGAAAACCATAAGAGGATGGATAAGATGGTCTTGCGACCAAGATAAAGGGTAAGGAAGTCGATTATGCAAGGGGAAGGTATTAGCACCCCTCACATCTGTTTTAATCAACGGGGTCCATTTTGTTCATTTTCTTCTAAGGGTGTGTTTATCTATAAATATACCTCCTAAGGGGAAAGAAATGTTTTTTTATTAGTGCGCTTGTGAGGGTATCACAATCCTTTTCCTACGTATCCGGTGAAGGAATCGGAACACTGTAGTTCTTCTAAAAATGTTGGTTTGTTGGTGTATTTTAGTGGGCACGTTAACACATGCATTCTAGCAATAGACACGGTCGGCGTCGCGGTAGAACAGAGATAACATGCCCTTTTGGGGATTTTTGATTGGTTGAGTGTTTTTGCGAGTTTTATAATGAATTCGACAATGATTAAATGTTTTTGGTTTTTTTTTATTTGTAAATGATAAGTTTTAATTATTAAAGAAGAAAAGTCATAGGGGAAGTCTGCCATAATGTTGTCACGCATGAGTTCTACCCTAGGGTTTAATTAGTTCGCATCTTAAACAAGAGGAAACTATCATCCTAAGGGAGTATGTTATAAGCCTAAAGTAAAAAGTGAAAGGATTGGTGAAAAGTGATCATGCATGGTGGCCATGACAAAAGTGATGACAAAATGAGTAGTATCATGAAAGGCGTAAATGGAATGCTTGGTGTATAGGAATTGAATTGGGTTATGATTAACCAAGGGGTGCACTTGATTAATCTCGTGAGAGTAGGTGCTCCTACACTCAACTATGAAACCCTTTGTGCATGGAAACACTTGGTATATGGACCGAAGTGGTTGATTCGGGTTATGGTTAACCAAGGGCAAGATTTGATTAACCTCGTGAGAATGGCCATGCCCAAACTCAACTATGAGACTCTTTAAGAAATGCTTGGTATGTAAACCAAGGGGAGAGAAGTTGCTTCAATCTATAAGATGAAAATCAAAAGCCCATACAAGGTGGCTATATGCATGCTCCTAGAAAGTGGGACTAGCGTGGTACTAGTATTCTAAATGACCAATTGAAATAATCGATCGAATAGTTGTCATTGTAGAAAATCCCAGGACCAAACTATGAAATGTGTGCAAGTGTGCATTTGTAAGTAGATAACTGCTCATTGATGATGAGCCCAAGACGAGGCCAAGTGTTCCACTTGGATAAAATATGCATAATTAGCAATTTAAACATACAAAGAAAATAGCAAAGAAACAAAATTTTAAATTATTACAAACCATATGGGGATAAGGGCACAAGTTTATGAATGAGGAGGAATCGGATCGAAAGTACGAATAAGAATCTAGTTAAACAAGCAATACAACCGAATCGAAAATTAATAAACAAACTAAATAAACTATCCACAAAAATTAACTATTCTAAAGGACTAATAATATTTAATAAAATTTTTAGTTTAATAAGTTATTACAAAGAAAAGTACTCAATTTTTTTTTGTATTTTTATATGTTTTTCATGAAATACGTAAAGAAAATATTGAAAGAAAGTCAATTCTAAACTTATTTTTTGTGATTATTAATTAAAGAAACAAAATTTAAAAGAATGTTTAAAACTAAATATAAATATATACATTTTTTGTGATTTTTTAATGAAAGAAAATATTAAAAGAAAATTAAAATAAATTCTTTTTTTTTGGTTTGATATTACAACTTAATTAAGAAAATAATAATCATTTTTGTTTTGGTATCAAATAAATAAAAGATAAAATTAATAAGTAAAAAGAAAATTAAATACGAAAATTGAGTTTAGCGGTGCTGCTGGCAAAATGGCGGGCTTGTGGTGTGGGGGGAAAGCCCATAACGTTTTTTTACAAACAAAAACAAATAAAAGGAGATGGTGCTACTGATTTCGAATGGGCTGCTTAGATGGGTAAGGCCCAATGAATTTTTACTTGGCAACCCAAAAATAAGTGGTGTAATGAATCAGTTCATATTATGGGCTTAAGTGTTTCAAATGAGGCCAAAATTAAAACACAAAGAGAACCCTAGTACTAAGTGGAGGCCATTCACTCTTTTCTCTCTGTCATCGCCACAACTTCGAAACCTTCCAATCTCTCGGTTCCGACTTCTCTTACGATCATCTCTCTCAATCCGCTGATGGCTTCATCCCTTCTCTCTTCATAAAATAGAACAAAAACTCCCAATCCCAACTTCTCGATCCCTCAATCTTTCATCTCAGTTCTAATTCTCTATTTTTCTCTATTTTTCTCTATCCGAAAACAACTGCAGTAAACTTTAATTTTCACCATAAATCCCTTTGTCTCTTCTCAGTATTCCTACTACTACTCACTTTCCTTTATTAAACGAATTGGCTATGTCAAGAACAACACAACACATGCAATAACGAGATTGACACCAAAAGGGAAAAGAAATTGAAGGAGATTGGAGTGTTACCTGAGGAGCCGAGAATGGCTCCAGTGAGTTGTTGCGAAGAAGTCGAAGATGGTGACAAGAAATCCATAGGTGAGGGTTAAAACCCAAGTAAGTGTTCCCGATTCTCTTTGCATGTAGTATCTTTGTCCACTTCCTCTTTATTCTTGTTTGTGTTTTGGCGGTGTTGCCCTATTCTGATTTTGTTATTGTTTTTCATTTGAATCTCTATTTCTATCGTACTGCAGGTTGATGAAATAGAACTCGCGGGTGGAAGTTTTGGTGGATTGTGTGAATATTGAGATTGCTTGGTTGTGTTGATAGCAGATGAAGATGAAGCAAGGTTTGAAGGTGATCTTTCTTGACAGAAAGTAGCAGATGTTGCTGTGTATAATTGGTATCCTTTTTTTATTGTCGCTCCTCTAACTGATGCGTGAAGTCCTCATTTTTCTGTGTTGCGACATGATTTTTAGTGAGTAGCTTGTCGAATTTTTTTCTCTCTTTTTGTTGATAGTGGCCAGGTTATAGAATGAAATAAGTTGGAGGGGGGAGTTGTCTATGAAAGTTATGGTTAATGAGAGGGTTTTTAGGGTGTTGATGCTATATATTTGGGAATGGTCTATCAGAGGTTTTTACAGTTTTTTTATCAGATTCCTCTCTTCCTTTCTTTCATTGTTGGCCTTTTTATAGTTAGATAAGGGTGGAAATTGGGGGGGGGGGGGGGAGTTGGTGAGATTTTAAACAATTTTGTATGCTGACTTTCTGCTTTAGGATGCAGGTTATGTTTGGTTAGCCTTTATGTAATGTCACTAGTTTTTTGGAGGCTTGTGGCAGCATAATAGGGATGACATCAGGGCTACTTGGTGCAGACTTGGAAGGGCTGGAAATTGGCTCTTTGCAGCTGGTTTTTATAGGGCTGGACAACACAACAACTAGTTTGCTGGTTTTGCTTAGGTGATTTCTTCCTAACCCTATTCTTTTCCTCTTTTTCTGTCTATGATGCAGAACTGTTGTTCTTCTTTTCACATAATTTCTGAAGGGTTTGTTAGTTTAGGAATGTGATGATACAATTCGGGCTTTGGTTATTTGTTAGCCTTTAGGGTTTTGTGAGCTTGTTTCAAACAGTTTTTGTATTTGATGGTTTATGTTGTTGTTAGCTTGCCTTTTGATTTCTGTCTTGGGTTGCTGCCGTTTTGTTTGCCAGTTTTGCTGCTGTTTCGGGTTTTATGTTTGCCTGTTGGTTTCTATTTTGGGCTTTATATGTAGACAGTTGAGACTGTTTTGTTTGGCTGTTTTATTGGATAGTTTTTTGACAGAAATAGGCAGGGCAGCAGGTCTGACTTTTGGCAATGCTTTTGACTTTGTTTTTTTGCAGTAAAATTATTTGTGAAATTGTTTTCCTTTTGTGAACCAAAACTCAAACTTTTGTGATTTGTAAAATAGGAGAAAATAACCCATGATTGAATCAAGTGTATGAGGTTTTTGTTGCTAGTAAGCATGATTGAACTCACATCCCTAGAATCTGATTCCAAATACAAATCCTAATGATGAGATTTAGAGAGAAAGATTTTTCTTTTAAACTTTTTATTAAAGTCACGATTGAACTAACTCCTTCTCTTGTTTGTTTCTTTTTTCATGTGATGGTTGATGGAAGGGGAAAAGGTAAGGCAAAGAAAGGTTGAAGACTTCAAGGAAAAAGTCATGGCAAGGAGTAAGGACAAGTTGCTTGAAGATGAAGCAAAGAAACTTGAAGAACAACTATTTCTTTCTTTGTAAACAAAATATTTGTAACTTGTATTTCAACTTTGTAACTCGCTTTGTAAATTGCCCAAAAATGTAATGAATACGAAACTTGAATGTATTTTCTTTGAACTTATGAATAATGAACTTGTTGTATGGAAATTGGACGAATCCTTAATCTTGGTTGAAACTTGAATGACATTTGAATCCCAAATTACAATTGAAATTCCTTTAATGATGAATATGCTTGATACAAGTCCCTTTTGAAACTATCTTTGAATCAAGGTGGACTTTGTATAACTTGAATGATGATGAATGGATAACACTTGAATGAATCTAAAAATAATCACTTGAATGAATCCAAGGCACCACTTATCTTCAAATTTAAGTCCAAAATTTCTTGCATTAGAACGACAAGTGCTTGAGGAAACAAGAACACCTTGATCACAATGAAACTACAACATTATTTCTTGTGCCAGGATTCCCACGTTTATCAATTTAAACTTCAGACTCTTTAATTGGTGACTTAAAGATCTCAAGAAGGAAACTTGAAATGCAAGGAGACACTTGACATAAAATCCCTAACCAAATGACTTGACCTTGAGTTATCTTTGAAGCAAATGAAAGGAACATTTCACAATAACCAGGGATCCAAAACCCTAATCTCTTGACAAATAATAGGGAAATAAACCCTAATCCAGGCTCTGATGAGTTTGAATGAAAAAAACCCTTCTAACTTGATGAGAAATAAATCCATGATAACCCTACTCCAAAACTTGATTCCACATAGTCCACTGCTCAAGAACCAGATGAAACAGCCCTTAACTAATGAAGGGACCTCAAAGCCAACATGAAACCCTAGTCTTGCACAAATACTGCCTCTTGAAACAAAGTACCTTATTCAATGAAATGCATGATATGCAAATGAACTAGTGAAGATGATGTAGATGAAATGCGAAGTATAAGCCAGACAAAAGTAAAACAGGTAGGGAAAATTTGGGGTATGACAGCTTCCCCTATTTAATCGTCTTAAACTTGAAGGTGAGATTGGCGTCAGCCTTTCGAAAGTTCAAGGTAGAAGATGATTAAATACCAGGACCTGAAATTTGTCCTGGAAAGATGGTGTGAGTGTTATTTATTTGTGACGTCTGCTGGGGGATAAAAAATGAATTTTCAGGTGAACTGGGCATGATGAGTAAAGGATGTTTGAGTAATAATAGCTTGTATTGGGGTAACGGTGCCAATACAAGGTTCTCGAGGAAGTGGGTGTTAAAGTGATTGAAAAGATATGGTTGACGATGTAGTGGTGACTGAAAGTATGATTAATAACAACATGATAACTTAAAGGCGACGGGTAGAACTCGACGACAATGGAGAATCTATTTCATGGAATTCACGACCCAAAAGAAAGGTAAAGACAATGGATAAATATTGGTGTATGATCAATGACTCGAGAGAAAGGATAACATGAGGGTAAGATCACTGAGTGACCTACGACCCCAGAAAAGATAACACAAGGGTAAGATCTACGGACGACCTACAATCCTAGAAAAGATAGTGCGCGGGTAAGATCTACGGATGACCTAGGACCCAAGATAAGTTAACGCGAGGGTAAAGTCTACGGACAACCTACAACCCTAGAAAAGATGATGCGAGGGTAAGATCTACGGACGAACTATGACCCTAGAAAAAGATAAAGTGAGGGTAAGATCTACAGATGACCACCCTAGAAATGATAAAGTGAGGGTAAGATCTACGAACGACCTATGACCCTAGAAAAGATAATGCAAGGTTAATATCTACGAATGACCTACAACCCTAGAAAAAGGTAAAGTGAGGGTAAGATCTACGGACGACCTATGACCCTAGTAAAAGATAAAGTGAGGGTAAGATTTATGGACGACCTATGACCCTAGAAAAGATAATGCAAGGGTAAGATCTATGGACGACCTATGACCCTAGAAAAGATAATGCGAGGGTATGATCTACGGACGACCTACAACCCTAGAAAAAGATAAAGTGAGGGTAAGATCTACAGACGACCTATGACCCTAAAAAAGATAAAGTGAGGGTAAGATCTACGGACGACCTATGACCCTAGAAAAGATAATGCGAGGGTAAGATCTATGGACGACCTATGACCCTAGAAAAGATAATGCGAGGGTATGATCTACGGACGACCTATGACCCTAGAAAAATAAAGTGAGGGTAAGATCTACGGACAACCTACAACCCAAGAGGAGATAACGTGAGTAATGAGAGTTGGGGAGTACAATGTACGACACCAAAACTTATTTTTGGTTGGTAGTAAAATGACAGACGTCAACTGGGAATTATGTGGATGGTACTCTTTGTGGTAATCTTTTGTTGATTTGGGGCTTTTATGCAAGATACTAAATCTGGCTCATGCTTCATATGCATTTTGAGGTGTGGCACGATAATCCATGGATATGCTATGCATTTGAGGATGAAATTTAATATGCAGTGATGATTATTATATGCAGAGTGCAAAGTATTAGGCTCATGGGATCCGTTGCCCATTGTCTTAAGATAGAAATACAGATTAGTGCTTGAAATCTTCGAGAATTGAGTTATAGCCTTGTCAAGTTCAATGGGGATTAAATCTTACTGAGGAGGAGTAGCTTGATTTGACTTTCTTCATATGCTGGAATTCTTGTGGATGACTGAGTAGAGATATGGATCTCATCAAATGCCCCAAGTTTCTCGGTGTTGGAGAATTTGTTGCTCAAACGTCTGCAAAGAGGTGACAAGGATGAAAGCTTGGTCGAGGTGATTGTTATGACTTGCTACCTGCATATAAAAACAACATTTGAATGCCATGGCACTCCCTTGGGATGCTTTCATGTCCATGTAATTTCGTGTTTCACATCTTAGCTTGTGATTATTATTGCCTTATTGTTTTTAATGCAATTCTTAACAAAGAATTTAAATCACATTTCGCATACGAAAAATAAAATAGAAGGACATGACAAAGACTTTTTGGTGGAAGGGAAAATTTGTATTAATGATATTGTGCTACGAATAGGCATTCGTACATGGAAACAACCCCTAAACGAGGAAGTTGCGAAGAAAAGATAAGATACAACAAGTAAAATTGCAATAAGGAAATCTCGAAATTCCATTAAAACTGATATTGGTATAGTTCCCCTATCCTGGACTGTCCTAGCGTTGTGCTTCTGAAGGATAATAGTTGAATTTATCCATCCAGTGTTAGGAGGGTGTTCTTGTTATTCCGAAGAGTTTTCGGACTGCAGTGTCTCGCTTTTTGTCCCTAATTTTTTCCTGGATCGCCCTTTCGGGTTTTCAATCCACCGGGATACGCATTTTTTCCTAAGCTGCCCTTTCGGCTTTTCGACTTAGCGGGTTATTATTTTTTTCTTTTTTTTTATAATTTTTTTATCCCTAACTTTTTCCTAAGCCGCCCTTTCGGGTTTTCGACTTAGCAGGTCTTTTTATGCGTAGTATATTTGACTGAGTCTGAATTGACTGGAAGCGGAACATCTTCCCCATCCATGTTTGTCAGGATTAGAGAACCTCCTGAGAAAGCTTTCTTCATGATGTACATCCCCTCATAGTTAGGAGTCCACTTTCTTTTTGGGTCAGAATGAATTGGAAGAATCTTCCTTAAGACCAGGTCACCTTTGTGGAATCTCGAGGTAGAATCTTCTTGTCAAATGCTCTCTTGAGACATTGTTGATATAACTGACTGTGACAAATGGCTGCTAGACGCTTCTCTTCGGTGAGATTGGGTTGGTCGAGCTTTGTTTGAATCCACTCAGCTTCATCAAGCTTAGTATCCATCAGAACCCTTAATGAACGAATTTCCACTTAGACTGGGAGCACCGCATCCATACCATAGACTAGTGAAAAAGGAGTTTCCTCAGTGGAGGTACACACCAAAGTTCGATAGCCGTGCAGAGCAAAGGGCAACATCTCATGCAAATATTTGTATGTTCTCACCATTTTCTGGATGATCTTCTTTATGTTCTTGTTAGCTGGTTCGACTGCCCCATTCATCTTTGGTCGATAGGGTGATGAATTATGGTGCTCAATATTGAATTCTTCACACATTTCCTTCATCATTTTGTTGTTGAGATTCGACCCGTTTATCAGTGATGATCTTGTTAGGAGTTCCATAACGGAATATGATTTCTTTCTTGATGAAGCGGGTGACAAATTGCTTGGTCACATTCTTGTACGAAGCCGCTTCCACCCACTTGGTGAAGTAGTCAATAGCGACGAGAATGAACTTGTGTCCATTTGAAGCTCTCGACTCGATCCGTCCAATCATATCAATGCCCCACATCACAAAGGGCCATGATGAAGTCATCACAATAAAAGGAGTGGGAGGAATATGTATCTTGTCTACATAAACTTGACATTTGTGGCACATATTCGCATACATACAACAATCACTTTCCATCGTCATTCAGAAATAGCCTGATCGTAGGATTTTCTTGGCCATAGAATGTCCACTGGCATGAGTTTCAAAAGAACCTTCATGAATTTATCGTATAATGGATTCTGATTTGTGTCTATCCACGCATCTGAGCAGAACCGAATCATATTTCCTTTTGTACAGAGTGTCTCCTAATAGTAAAAAATTGGATGCTAACCTTCTAAGAGTTCTCTTATCACAAATTATAGCACCCTCGGGGTACTCTTGCTTCTCAAGATATCTTTTGATGTCGAAGTATCATGGATTTTCGCCTGACACGTCTTCAGTTGTGAGATAATGAGCAGGGAAAACATGTGTTGGCTCCTTGTAACAAAGGATTCTTATATTGGATGCATGATTCAGATAAATGACTTTGAACATTGCTGCTAAAGTAGCCAGAGCATCTTCCAGTTGATTTACTTCTCTAGGAATATGCTCAAAGGTGATCTCGTCAAAAGCGGGAAAAAACTCTAATATGTAATCCCGATATAGAACTAAATTAGGGTGTCATGTATCCCAATCACCTCGTACTTGATATATCACTAAGGAAGAATCCCCATAAACTTCAAGAATCTTGATCTTCAAATCAATGACTGCTTCAAGACCCATTACACAAGCTTCGTATTCTGCGACTTTATTCGTACAATCAAAACATAGCCTGGTTATGAAAGGTATGTGAGTATTGCGTGGAGAAGTCAGAACTGCCCCAATGCCATGGCCCATGGCATTTGATGCACCATCGAACGTGAGAGTCCATCGCTACCCTAGTTCAGGTCCTTCTTTATCATCAAGTTTCATAACATCCTCATCTGGAAAATTAATTGACTGATACTCTTCCAATGGCTGGTGGGCGAGATGATCAGCAAGAAAGCTACCTTTAATAGCCTTTCGTGTGACGTACTGGATGTCATACTCAGACCAAAGAATTTTCCACCGAGCTTATCTTCGTGTAAGTGTTGGTTTCTCGAAGATGTACTTTATCAGATCCATCTTAGATATCAGAAGTGTAGAATGCGTCAACATGTACTACCTCAAATGTCGAGCTTCCCACATAAGAGCGCAATAAGTCTTCTCAAGTAAGGAATACCTTGATTTACAATCAGTAAACTTTTTGCTCAGGTAATAGATGGCGTGTTCTTTTCATCTAGTATCGTCATATTGTCTGAGCACACAACCCTTAGATCCTTCAAGAACAGTCAAGTACATAATGAGAGGTCTCCCTGGAACTGGAGGTATAAGTATTGGTGGTTCTTGAAGGTAATGCTTAATCTTTTCGAAGGCCTCTTGAGAAATTTCATCCTAATGGACATCTTGATTCTTACACAACAATTTAAAGATGGGTTCACAGGTAGCATTAAGATTAGAAATGAACCTGGCTATGTAATTCAACCTTCTAAGGAACCCACGTACTTCTTTTTATTTTTTCGGTGCCGGTATATCCTGTATTGCTCTTACCTTTTTTGGATCTACTTCAATCCCTCGCTGACTTACGATAAAACCAAGTAAATTTCCCGATCGAACCCCAAAGGTGCACTTACTGGGATTGAGCCTTAACCTAAACTTTCGTAGACGATCAAACAACTTCTGCAAATTGACCAGATGTTCTTCCTCAGTTTGTGATTTTGTAATCATATCGTCCACACAAACCTCGATCTCTTTATGAATCATGTCGTGAAAGAGAGTCACCATAGCGCACTGATATGTCGCACCAGCATTTTTGAGACTAAAATGCACGACTTTATAGCAAAAGGTACCAAAGGAGTTACAAAAGTTGTTTTATCCATGTCTTCAGGAGCCATCTTTATCTGATTGTAACCCGAGAATCCATCCATGAATGAGAACACTAAATACTGAGCAGGATTATCAACCAATACATCAATATGAGGCAACGGGAAATCATCCTTTGGGCTTTCTCTATTCAAGTCTCGGTAGTCAACACACATACGTACCTTACCATATTTATTAGGTATAGGCATAATGTTAGAAATCCAAGGTGGTTAATTTATCACAAATAAGAAACCCGCATCTAGTTGTTTCTGAACTTCTTCTTTGATATTCAAAGGCATGTCAAGTCTGGTCCTTCTCGGCTTCTGCTTTACAGGAGGACATTCTGGCTTGAGTGGAAATCTGTGCATCACTTTATCAGTATCTAAACCAGGCATGTCTTCATACGACCAGGCGAAGATGTCAGCATACTCTCAAAGCAACTCAATCAACCCTTTCTTTTCTTCACTTTGCAAAGCAGCACCTATCTTGACTTCTCTCTTCACCTCTTCAGTACCGAGACTGATAACTTCTGTTTCTTCTAGATATGGCTGGATGACCATCTCTTCCTTTCTCAAGAGTCTTGCCTGTTCTTCAGGGACTTCACAATCTTCCCCACTATCCTCGTTAGCATGGTCAACTAAATTCTCGAGGATATTAGGAACCATATTCTGATGGAATTCAAGACAGATCTGCATGATTGATGATTTTATGTTTTATTTTAGAAAGTGCAATAAAATATTTAGAATATGAAAAGAAAATAATTTCCATTTTATTTGGAAAATTAAGAGTAAAAGAAAATACAGGGAACAAAATTGTATGCGAAAGTCGATTTTTCATTCAATTTTAAATGGAGATTGAAACATAAGGGGCCCCTTCTACAAGCTGTCTCTATGCCTTGGGTAGGACATATGACTTAATGGAAACATAAAATTACACATCAAGGAAAACAACTTCAGGGATGTCCACGGAAGTCCAATTGCTGAGATCCTAGTCTAGCGTAACTTGATAGATAAATCTAGAAACATCTTCATCGTCACCTTCTTCATCTGTTGCGAGCACTTGTCCTTCTTTGCTTGTGACAACACTAATGAACACTTCAGGAATTGGGATAACCTGCTTTCCTTTGAGATAAACTAAACTAGCTTGTACCGAGAAAGGAAGCTGATACCTAAGACCATAACGATCTTTCTTCTCAGGTACTTCAATCAATTTTCCCCAACCATCATGGGGAGATCTAGCTTCCATGTGGTCTTTGGCATCATTCAAAGAGGCCATGGGTGCTTGAGACTCCTTACCTTCCATGAGGGGGAACCTGTCAACAAAAGCAATCTCCAGATCTTGAAAGGGAAACTCCTGCACCTCACTTTTCACTTCCACATAACAGTAGGTTGTCAGATTGTTGATCACTACATCTTATTCTCCACAAGCAACAACAACTTTGTCATTTACAATGAACTTCAGGCGTTGATGAAGAGTAGATGTCACAACTCCTGCTACATGGATCCATGGGCGACCCAAAAGGAAAGTGTAGGATGGACGAATGTCCATAATATAGAATGACAAATAGAATGTGTGAGGACCAATTTTGACAGGCAAGTCCACTTCTCCCTCCACAGATCTTCTCGAACCGTCAAATGCTCTAACACTTAGGGTGTAAGGCCTCATCATTACCCCATCCATACTCAGCTCAAATAGAGTAGCCTTGGGCATCACATTGAGTGAAGAACCTCTATCTACCAAAACTCGAGATAAAACCTTATCCAAACACTTCATGGAAATGTGCAGCACTTTATTGTGGGATCTGCCTTGAATTGGGAGCTCATCATCACAGAAACCCAAACAATTTCTTACATCAATATTGGTTATGATCCCTTCAAACTGGGCCACAAAAATGTCTTGTGTAACATGGGCAGAACACAAAATATTCAGTAATGCATTACGGTGGGTCTCCTAATACAAGAGAAGAGACAAAATGGAGATCTTGGATGGCGTCTAGTTAAGTTGATCCACCACTTTGTAATCACTTCGCTTAAGAATCCTCAAAATCTGCTCCGCTTCTTGTCCTAAAAAAGATTCAGGTTGACTATAAATCACTTGCTTTCCTCTGGCCTTGGCCAGAGCATCACCATTGGTTTCTTTGAGAGAAGGTGGGGGGGGGTGGGAGAAGATCCTTCCATTACGAGTCATGTTACTGGTTCCTGCAATGTTGGTAATATTCTTGTCAGCTATTGGGGGACACTCATATTTCTTCCCAAGAATATATACCACATTATACTCCCAGGGAACTGCCTTTAGGTTGTTGCACAGAGGAGGAATAGGATCTTGAGTTGTCGTGGGAGTAACTGGAGCTTGAATCATTAATGGGGTAGCAGGAGCCTGAATTGTCAATGGGGTACCTGGTGTTACTGAGATGCTCTTAGGATAATAAGGAATTTCCAAGACATTAATCTCTTCTTCTCGAAATATCTTCTCTACCTGTAGGACACCTTCATCCATTAGCTGTTGGATAGTCGCCTTCAAACTAGTACACTCTTCAGGTTTAGTGGAACATGTTTAGAAAAAATCATGGAGTTCCTGCAGCACCTCGTGCTCCAACAAATGTTCTCTAACAATTCGTAATGACATCTTGATCTCGTCAACCTTGGTTACCAGAGTTTGTTCACTACTTTCTTCAATAGCATTGATCGCTGCCCCTGGGTGAGAAGGCATGTGATTATTCTGAGTATTGGGACCAGTAGGGTTGAAATTTATGGCCTTTGCATCGAGAAGGTCTTGAACTCTACATTTAAATGCTCTACAGTTCTCAATCGTGTGGATTGGGACTCCAGAATGAAATTCATAATGAGCATTAATGTTATACCCCTAGGGAGAGGATTTTTGTAGTGGACCAAGTTCACACAGTTGAGCCAACTAATTGGCAAGTTACTGAGGGAGAAGCTGAGCATAGGACATATGAACGGGTTCAAATCTTCTTTCGGACACTCTTTGTCTTTGTGGAGCTCTCGGACCTTGAGGTTACTGATTTTGTTGTTCATAATTTAGAGGTGGTGCAAATTGTTGTTGTGGAAGATACTGTAGTTGAGGAGTGAAAGACCGTTGTTGGGCCATCCAGGGTGCTGGAGTTGTAGCAGCATACACTTGAGGAACATATTGATTAGGAATAACAACAGGTGTTGGGAAATATGGAAATTGACCTTGAGGATATTCAGGAGCTTTTCGTTGGTTGATTGTGACATCACTAGTCTCACCCTCTTTCTTCTTGATGAAACCAGAAAATGGTTTTCTACCAATGCCAGTATTGTCGTTGGTATTATTAGGGATA
Organism: Vicia faba; assembly: GCA_948472305.1. NCBI lineage: Eukaryota > Viridiplantae > Streptophyta > Magnoliopsida > Fabales > Fabaceae > Vicia > Vicia faba. The sequence goes on from OX451735.1 coordinate 957,687,826, forward strand.
CCTTGGATCGTTCCACCCTTAATACAAGTTTCAACACACTCTCTAATAATGACCATATCAAAGAAAGAAGTAGAGGTACTGCTGAGCATGTGAGATAAGGATCTCATAGAGTACCCATGAACAAATCAATCAGTTCACGATCCAAAGGAGGAGGTTGGACCCTTGCAGCCAGTTCACGCCACCTTTGGGCGTACTCTTTAAACGACTCTTCAAATTTTTGTATCATCCCTTGAAGCTGAGTGCGGCTAGGAGCCATGGCAGTATTATAATGGTAATGTTTAAAAAAGGAATCAACAAGTTCTCCCCAAGTACTGACATGAGTTCTTTCTAGTTGCATATACCAGTCCAACGGTTCCCCGGTCAAGCTATCTTGGAAGAAGTGCATGAGTAAAGGTTCATTTTCAGTATAGGCTGCCATCTTACGACAGTAGGAACGAAGATGAGTCTCCGAGAAGGAGGTGCCTTTGTATTTGTAAAAATTAGGAAACTTGAATTTTGGAGGGATAACTACCCCAGGCACGAGACACATTGCAACAATATTGAATCCCAGAGTCTTGATACCCTCTATGGCTTTGAGACGCTCTTCAAGAGCATTGCACATTTTGGTAGTTTCTGCAACTCCAGCGGCAAGATTCACGTGGGGCTCATCAAGATCAATGACGTCATGATGATCATCAACATCATTCTGAGGAACTCCAATAGGGGTCTCAACATTTGCATTATTATCCCCTCTATTTACAAAATTTGAGGGGGCATCAGTGGCAAGCTTGGCGACACTTTGATGTAGCTCTTCTTGACAGTTGATGACAACATTAAAAGTTTCTATAAGTTGATCCATTCAAGTTCCCATGGTTTCCATATCTTGGCGGAGATCATTCTGATTATCTTCAAAAAGGATCCATAAGTATTCGCTGGTTGCTTCTTGTACGGTAGGGATGTGGAGAAGTTGTCTTTGTGGTTCACTAAAGTCTGATGGAAAAAGGACCACAATAAGTTTCTGTTGTAAATAATGAATGCATGATAGTATGAATGAATGTTTTATCTTCATTTTCGAGGAAATCCAAAGACTCATTTATCCTTTTTTTTTAATTTGTTTTTATTTTTGAAGAGCTCGACCAACGAGACTTTTCTTTAGAATTCCTTAGATATGAGATGTATATACATGGTGGTATGATGTCATGGTATGCTATGGCATGAGATTTCAGCTCCACATATTCTGGATAACCACTGTGTAGTCCTTTGCATAAACTGAAGGTAACAAGATCTAAAGTTCAAAGTCACAGACATGGAGTCCAAGTAACCACCCATAAGGTATGTACTAGGGGTTTATCACCTGCCGAAAAAGCTTATAGAGAAACCTCAAAGTATACGCTCTTCCTTTGGATATTATCGACGTCCCAATTACTCGGTAATCAGTAATATTCATAGGAAAAACTCGTCCGAGTGCAGCATCGCGTGACAACCATTTCTGGATTACTCTGTTATAGTCTCGGCACTACACCTAAAAATGCCATGATGGGTTGATGGTTCTACGACTCTCAGCTTGTCTAGTTCCCAGGTCGAGAGAAACAATGTCTTCCCAATTACTCGATAAACAACGCTACTTTAAAAGGACCTCCACTGAGTGGGGGATTTTCATGCCTCCTTCTCTGGGATTACTCCCCCAGAGTTAGCATGACTATACCTCCCGTCCTAATCCTAAATGTAACCCAATTCCGGGCATAGGACTTATCAAATGCAATCACCCATCCTAACATCACAGCATATCCAGAATATGTGAGTAGCAATAATATAATGCAATATATACAAAAGTAAACAATAAAGCAAAGAAATAAAGTGGTAAAGCAAATAAAGCAAATATATAAAAATCCAAAGAGACAAATAAACAAAACTACGAGAGACTCGCAAAAGAATGTCCCCAGCAGAGTCGCCAGCTGAAGCTACCGACAAAAAACACATATCCGCCACCGAACTTTATTTATCTCGAAGGAAGGGAAAATATCGGGAAAACCACAAGAGGATGGATAAGATGGTCTTGCGACCAAGAGAAAGGGTAAGAAAGTTGGTTATGCGAGGGAAAGGTAGCACCCCTCACACCCGTTGTACTCAACGGGATCCATTTGGTTCGTTTTCTTCTAAGGGTGTGTTTATCTATAACTATACTTGCTAAGGAGAAAGAAATGTATTTTTATTAGTGTGTTCGTGAGGGTCTCGCAACCCTTTGCCTAGGTATCCTGTGAAGGAATCAGAACACCGTAGTTCTTCTAGAAAATGTTGGTTTGTTGGTGTTTTTTAGTAGGAGATGTTAACGCATGTTGTTGCACCCAAAAAGTTTCACTCTCATTTTACTCAATACATGTCCATTGAGATCCTCAATTTGCTCAAGGTGGCCCAAGAGTGGACCAGAAAAACTCTCTCCTAAGGCAGTGTACCTCAAATTAGGGTTTCCATTTTCATAAAAATTGGTGAAGCACAAAGGCCTCATATGCTCTCCATGGTATTAATATGTTCTCAAGACCCTACATGTCAAGTTTCATACCTTGCACAAGAAGTTTGCTCAGTCAACTGCTCAGATGCTTGAGAATTGAATGTACTAGGTCCAAAGTCAATTGTGACCCACATATAGTCAAACTTCAAGATTTTTGATCAACATTAACATTTTGAAGTGACTTTCATCATTTGATCAAGGGTTGATCATGATTCCCCAAGGAATGCTCCAAATTCATCAAAACCCAAAAGTTGCTAAATTAGGGTTTCTCAATAAAAGTCAACCAAACTTTGACCAAGCATAACTTCCACATGCTTTATCCGAAATTTTCCATCCAAATCTCATTTTGAAGAGGATGCAATTCCCTACAATTCATCTTCATCCCACAAGTTCAAAATATGCACTCATAAAGAGATATGCATTTCTATATTATGGGTCCTTTTGAAAAGTCAATAAAAACACCTTTTGGATCAAATCTTTTTACATGAACATGGAAGACTCAATTGAGATGAGACTAAAAAGGTTGCTCAGGGGACATTCTAAGCTTTCTAAAAAGTCAAAGAACACCTCTCTAGGGTTAAAATTGGAAGAGACATTCCTTGTCAAAGTTGACCCTTTTTGCAAAATTGCCAAAAGTCAAATGTGCTCAAAAATGCTTTTTTTGCTAAATAGGCCTAACTTTTTATGCTTGCACCTCACTTATAATGTGGTCCATGACTCAAATGTTCATCCACACATTATTTGCTTCATTTTTCAATTTATTTTGATTTTTTATTAATTAAAAATTGAATTAAATCAAATAATTGATTAATAATAGCAAAGATATGATTTGATTTGGTTTTTGGACAGGTTGGCAATCAAAACATGCTGAATTATCAAGGCCAAAACGAATCAAGCATAATTGGTACAAAAAAGAGATGATTTGGCTCAAAATAGCAAGTTTACATGTAGCTTGAAAATCAAATAAAATCTCTCATAATTTCCAAGATTCAATCCAAGTTTGTAACCCTAATTCATTCCTAGATATATATTGGACAAGAACAAAGCAAAAAACAAGGTTTGGCCGACGTGAACAAGAAGAACAAAACTTGAGAATTTCAAAGAAAAGTGCAGGGCTTCTAAGGATCGAATCATCTCCCTAGGCACTCACTGAACCTGTAGCAAGCATTTGCAAGGCTTGAAACATCCAGAAACACACGCAATCACTCTCACGATTTTCTTGTGTTTTCCAAATCGATTATTGAATTTCTTGCATCATCAGCATGTTTAAGTTATATATTTGTGACCCTCATCGTGTTTGCAAGCTAACTGAATAACTTAATTGCATTTTTGAAGCCTATATCTGCACTTTCCATTCTTAGGGTTTCCATATGCATTTTGGGGTTTTTGACTACAGGAAAAATTAGACCACAAGCTGGGTATTGAGATGACCGGGACATCATGAACGGTCGAACCATGATCTTCAATTCCATTTATATTGTGTTTTGTGAATTATTGAATTTCACAGGTCTCTAGCCATGGAAGTTGACTGTAGGTAAAGGTATAAAACCTTAAGGCGACGGAGAAAGGTAGAAGAAGGTTATGTGTCATCCAGCCATTCACCCATTTAAAATTTCGCGCGCTTGGGAATCAGGGATTTGTTTTCTTTACATTATATTTTGTTTTCCTTATACTAATAACTAAAACGCGTAGCGCAGCTAGCAATGATGCATTGGTATTAAGCATAAGGACTTGGGTTCGACCCCAGGTCTCGATGTTTCCTTTATGTTATTTTCTTTCAATAGATCCAGCGCATCACTCATCCTGGTGTCCACCATACTCCATCAACATCCAGCCACTTCATCCAACATAATACCAGATCCAACACACAAGCAGTGAGGGGCTATGATGCACCCTCAGGTCAACGCTACAAGGAATCCAATGCTGACCAGGCTTGAAGGGTTATTGGGCTTGAAAATTTCAGATTGGCACCCCCCATTTGCTAGCATACAAGCACAATATGCATTTTCTTTCTATTTCTTTTTTAATTTCTTTAATTAATTTCTTTTACTTATTTTAATTAATTAACACAAAATTATTATTTTTTCTACAAAACTAAAAAAATCACCAAAAAAATACAGAAATATTATTTATTCAAATTAATTGATTTTTTTGAAAATAAATTAGGTTAATTAGTTTATTTGATTATTTTGTTTCAATTAAAATTAAATAGAACTTAGGTTTTAAAATTTGGTAATTAAATTGTTTCTTTTTCTCAAATAAAAAACCACAAAAATGCATAAAATCTTTCTTACAAAATATTTTATTTTCTTGAAATTATTCAATTTGGTTTAGATTAGGTTAATTGCAATTTCTTTTTATAATTAAAAAATGATTAGAATTAGGGTTTTAATTGTACATAACTTAATTAATTCTTTTCTCAAAAATATTTCAAATATTTTTTTCAAGTTAGATTTTAGGGTTTTCAATTTCTCCTCGCATTTAATTTGCCGCGCGCATTTTAATTTATTATTATTGTAACTGTTTCGAGTTTGTAATAGTTTTAATTAGGGTTTTAAATTCTGCACTTTTATTTCCCGTCAAGACAATTATGTAACTGTCAAAGCCTTGTAATAGCTAGGTTTATTTTTTGCACTTTAAATTCCTGCAAATATTTAACTGTCTAGATGTATGCTAATAGGATTGTATTGGAAGATTACTTGAAATTAAAACGGTAGATCACCTAATGTGCAAAGATTAAATAACTGAAACAATTCATATGCACATATTCACTCCTAGAGTTTACCTCACTTTGGTTGCCTTCGGTAAAACAATCATTAAGCATAGGATATTTTAGTGGTTGCCCTCCAGTCTAAAATATCAAATTGTTCCATTCGAATGTTGCCTCGGAAATGTTGCCTCGGAAAGATCTTAAGACCCTAGGATTACTACTAAAGTTTTCTAACGGTTGCTTTAGTGATTGTATTTGTCCCTTTCGAACGTCCCTTATAAACTCCAACGAAAGTGTTACCTACTCCTTAATAGTAGGATAGCGCTGTCTAAAGGAAACGAGAACAAACAATCATTTTTCGAGTAGGTAGAATCTTAAGTACTTGCTCAATAAAAACTTTTCACACCAACACCTTTCAAAACAATTTTCAAAAACAAACTTCGACACACCCTTGAGGACTGATACAAGGGTTATCACAAAGTAAAACATTTTCAAAACAAGCACACACAAGCAATTTGAAAAATGAGCAAGTACTTAAGAGCCCATGGAAAACCATGGATAGAAAGGGTGCTAAAACCTTCCCTTTCTATAATCTACCCCCTGTACTCAGAATATCTCGAAAAAAGGTTTTTTCTGTTCTTTTTTCCTTTTCCTGATTGGATAAAATAAAAGTCGGTGGCGACTCTTGCTTACCGCGACATTTTACAAACAAAAACGTAAAACACAAACCAGTATTAACAGTCGGTTCTGCCACCGTATCACAGAACTGGCGACTCTGCTGGGGAATATAGATAAGTGGGGTATACCTTAGGATCTAGGTCATTAAATTGCTTCTCTTGATTGTCTTGATTGCTTTACTTTTGAGGGTTTGTTTGGGGTTACTATAGATCCTACAACCAGATTTGGGGACACTCTTTAGGTAAACAACAATAGATCGTGGAGACTGTACGTTGTAGACCGATATGGTTTAAGCAATGGCTGTGTTGGTGTGACACTTTGGTTGGTACCGGTATCCTTCGTGGGGAAACAAGGAGAATACGGGGCCACCGCATGGTATCGTGAAGCACTAACGGACCTAAGAACCTTAGTTGAACAAACTTGGCCATTAGAAAGTAGTGAGATACCCGGCCTCGGTGTAGAGCTGAGGATTGGTTGATACTCGATGCTACACTCATTGAGATCAGACTTTCGGGATATTTCGGCCGCAAGAAAAGATTGCTTGAGCTGAGACAATGCACGATACAGGATGGTCAGTGATATTGAGATCCTCTAGAACCCGATTACTTTTTAAGACAGGTTTGAAACCAACTAAACTTCAAGAGGGTACTACCTTTGACCTCATGCAAGCCTTAAACCTAAGGACTTTGTGTGATTTGACTGTGTTTGCTATACCTGTGTTTTCTATACCTGTGTTTTATCATGAAATCATGCATCATAACATGGCATCCATTCTTATTGCACTAACCATTTCAAAGACTAAGGGAATTTATCTTTGTTCTGTTTTGCAAATCATGGCTTCCGTTCATAGAAACACTATCCAAATCAACTTTGTGAAGATACCTTCCCAACTCAAATAGCTAGTATTAAGTGTTTCTGAAACTTATGCATTCACTAAGAGAAATGGTCGACTTCTCAGTCTGGTCACTTCAAATTTTGATGAAAAGATGTTGAGTGTAATCTTTCAGTTCTTTGATCCCAAGCACCACTGCTTTACCTTTCCAGACTATTAGTTGGTGCCTACCTTGGAAGAGTTCTCTCAGCCATTGGATATACCCATTCTGGAACAGTTACCCTTCACAGGTCTAGAAGACGTTCCTAATCCAGAAGTCAGTGCCTCAGCTTTGCATCTGAAACGGGCCGACATGGTATCCAATTGGGAAACAAGAAGCGGAGTCAAAGGTTTTCTAGCTACGTTTCTGATAGACAAGGCCCAACTGTTTGGGGATGATATGGATTTTCAGGCTTTTGAGGAGGTCTTGGCTCTTCTAATCTATGGGTTAGTCTTATTACCTAATCCGGACTCATTCGTAGATGTGAATGCTATCAAGGTTTTGCTCTCCCACAATCATGTGCCTACCTTGCTTGGAGATGTTTTGCACACTCTTCATACTCATACCATTAGAGAAGAGGGATTCTTATGTGTTGCATGCCATTGCTGTTGAGGTGGTTTATTTCTCACCTCCCTAAGTCCATGATTAGTGCATATTGATGAATATTTTCTTATGTTTGTACTTAGGCATTCCATGGTTTGTTTTGTTTATTTTTCCATTTTATATTGTTTTTATAATTTAGTTTATTTTTACCTTTAATTGATTTTCATATTTTATTTTCAGCATTAGCAGTCTGCACAAATAAATTCATAACTTAAGCTACGGGATTCGGAATGAGGCGTGCTACCAGTCGTTGGAAAGCTAAGAGAAAGAGCAACGATTTTCATTCAGAAGTCGAGAGATGAATCGGACTTTAGAAGGGACATAAAATTCGTTGAAGTTGCAGCATTTTATATTTATGTTTTAGGTCATTTGTTTTGGGCTTGGGTTATATTTTCGACCCAGTTGGGTTATGAAACAAATCCTTGTCCTTGCTATACCTAGAAGCCGCTATGGTAATTTAGTTTTAGACCTTTTTCATTATTCAGAAAAAAAATACATTTTTCTTTTACACTTGAATGAAGAACTAATCATCCAGAGTTGATCTACTGTAATCGTGTTCCAATGCTTTGAGGTTTTTAACTTATCAATTCAATTTCGTTTCTCTTTCAATTCTATTTTATGAAATTGCATTTGCTTAATCTGTTATTTCATGGAATGTCTTGATTAAATTCGTATGATTGTATTCCTAATCTTTAGTCGTTGTTTACGTGGCTTAGTCGTTAAATCGTGTTTTATATCGTGTTTCCTTAATTCACGATTGTATTAATCCGTTTGCTTAATTCGGAATGGGAATTCAATATATTTTATATCTATTGCGCTTGTCAATTGGTATTGAAATCAAATAGAGGTCAAAGTCGCTTAGGGAATTGGTAAGGTAAAAACCAATGATTAGCAGGAACTTGAAAATAGTAGATCGACTTATTTTTATAATCACTTATTTTAATCACTTATTTCGTGTTATAAATCGATCCTAAAACCAACCCCCCATTTAATTTCTATTAGTTAATAATAAAATCAAGAATCCTTACGATACGACTCGAGCCATTGTCGCTATACTGCATTTTATAAAATAACTCGTTTTTAATCTGCCCGCGACAGCGGATCAGTCCATACTGAAGAATGAAGAAGGTTTGGGTTGGTTGCAAAGGATAATGTCACTCGCTCATATGGACATTCTTTGGTGTTCTCGAGCTATGGAAAACACTGCTATTATTGACCGCTGTGGGGAGTACCCTAATGTCCCATTACTTGGTATTAGAGGGGGTATAACCTACAATCCTTGTTTAGCTCTGCGATAATTTGGTTACGCTCGAAGGGAGGGTCCCCACGAGTTACTTATTAAGGGAATTGTATTTAACTATGAGGATGATGTTAAAGAGTGTCGTCGGAGGTTCATACGAGCTTGGGGCATGGTAAACAGATCTGGCGTCAAGGCTTTGGGGCCGAAGGCTTCCATTCCTATGGAACCTTACTTCCAATGGGTACGAGCTCGCGCCCAGAAGCTTATGATGCCGTATGTGGCCATTTTACCAGTGATTCTGGAACCTACTACTGAAGAAGGAATTCCTTATACGGTTCTCTATCCTTATATTCCCACGAATCTTGGGGAATTACAGAGGTCTTGGATTCAGTTGATGAAGGAGCGGGATACTTACAGGGATCAGTTCCATGCTCAGGAGAGGAAAGTTTTAGAGCTCACAAAGCAACTCCATGAGGAAAAAAGACTGAATGATTATCTCGGCACAAAGAGGAAACATCCATGGGAATCTTGATGTCTTTTATAGTTTTAGATTTATTTTTAATTGTAACGCCTAAAAGGCATTTGAACTTCAAATTCAGCTAATAAAGTTTTTGTTTATTTTGGTTTGCAAATTTAAATTTCCTAAAGTCTTTGAAATCATTGCATGCGCATCCCATTATCATACACATCATTACAGGTACCATTACAGGTTTCTCATCTTCTTCGCTGTTTAATTCAACGCGAAATGTCTTCCGAGCAAACCATTAAGGACCTTCAGGCACAGAACGCCCAGTTCCAACAAATGTTCATAAGTATGGAAAAAGGGCAGAAGGATCTGAAAGCCCTTATCCTGAAAGAGAAGAAGAAAAAGAAGAAGGATGTTGGTATTCTGAATATGGGCAGAAGGTTAAGAGAGCGGTTGAAGCGACAAGTCGATCTGACCTCTTCATCTAAGGAAGGGGAGAATCAGGAAGAAGAGAAGGACCCCAGTCCTGCAGTTTCTGACAACGGTATCGATTATAATGATGAGCAATATCCTCCTGCTGAGGATAGATACAAACAGTTGGAAGATCGTCTGAGTGCCATGGAAGTTCAGAGGATACATGGACTAGATTTCAAAGAATTGGGATTGGTGTCAGGAGTAGTCATCCCGCAGAATTTCAAAGTTCCAGTTTTTGCTAAGTATGATGGGGTGTCCTGCCCAAAACTCCATCTCCGTTCTTATGTCAGAAAGATCCAGCCTCACACCGCTGATAGAAATATGTGGTTTCATTTCTTTTAAGATAGTCTGTCAGGGACTCAGCTTGAATGGTTCTACCAGCTAGAGGGAACAAATATCCGATACTGGGAAGATCTGGCTGTTGTTTTCTACAAACAGTATCAATACAACGCCGACCTTGTTTCTACTCGTACTCAACTCCAGAGTATGTCCATGGGTGCAAGTGAAGGCTTTAAAGATTATTCACAAAAATGGAGAGACTTGGATGGGAGTGTTCAACCCCTGTTGTCTGATAGGGAGTTGGTTGACATGTTTATGGGGATGCTATCTGGTCCATTTTTCAATCATTTGATCAGAAACTCATCAGTTGGTTTCACCGAGCTGATCCTAACTGGAGAAAGAGTATAAGCTAGGATTTGGAGCGGCAAGATACAAAAGGATGCCTCTTCAAGCTCAGTAAAGAAGCCTTTTGCTGGTAAGAAGGAAGCCAGTGCCATCTACAGCTCGAGGGGCCAAAACAGATTTAAACATCAATAGACAGTAAGTGTCGTGATGATACCTAGACCTACAGTTGCTCCACAATGCAATAATCAACAAAGGGTGGAAAGACCACAACGGCAGTTTACCCGAATCAACATGACATTGGCTGAAGTTCTACCTCATCTGCTGAGATCCAACTTGGAAACCTTGAAAGAGGCTCCCAAGAATCCAAATACCACATCTCCCTGATATAATCTGAATGCCCGGTGTGCCTATCATTCTGAGAGTCCTGGCCACGATAAAAATGACTGCTGGGCTCTGAGGAACAAAATACAAGACTTGATTGAAGCCAAGGAAATAGATTTTTATGCTCCGGAGAAGCCCAACATCATAACTTCTCCCATGCCTAAACACGGTCGTGGAGTTAGTGTTGTTGACACTGATTTGTTTGTTACCCTTGTTGATGAAGTTTCTACTCCTCTCATGACTGTCAAGAAGAATTTGCTGTTGGTCGGTTTATTTCCGAGTTGTGGTGAAGGTTGCCACATGTGTTCGTTTCTACCTCCTGGTTGCCGTTTCCTGAAATCAGGTATTCAACGCCTGATAGATAGCAAAGAAATTTTGTTTGAGAAAACTTTGGTTCCCGCTATTCCATCTGAAGACGTTGCTATTATAACCATTTCCGCTAATTCTTCCCAGGTCTCCTTGAGAAGACCTGTTAGGATTACATCTGCTCCAAGAATTGCTCCACTGATAATTACTATTCCTGGTCCCGTCCCGTATGTCTCGGACAAAGCTGTCCCCTGGTATTATGGCATCAAACAAGATTTGAAAGATGAAGAAGCTGATCCTGATATTGGTAACATTGTCGGAACTAACAAAGTTACCCGAAGTGGAAGGGTCTTCTCTCCCGAGATTTCCCCGAAGACTGTCAACAAGCCTATTGTCATTCCATCTGCTGTTCTTGCTAGTACATCTACTACAGTTCATGTTCTTACTCCAGTTATTACCCCTGTCGGCGAATCGTCTGATACCTGTGGTAAAGAAATTATAGGTGAGCCTGCCCGGATGGAGGCGTCTAAGAAAGTTGTTGTGGAAGCCTCTAAACAAGAAATGGAGGAAATACTAAAAATCATTAAGAAGAGCAACTACAATGTGGTCGAGCAGCTAGGGCATAACCCATTGAAGATATTCATGTTATCGTTGTTGTTGTGCTCTGAAGCCCATGTGAAGGATTTAATTTCATTCCTCAAGACTGTGAATGTGCCGCAAGAGACTTCAGCTGATCAGTTCAAAGATTGTATGGCCAGCCTGACTGTTGATAATGGGCTGGGTTTTTCAGATGCAAACTTGACACCAAAGGGAAGGAAGCATAATGATGCTCTGCGTGTCTCGATTGAATGCAGGGGGACCACTATGGCTCATGTGCTGGTAGATACTTGGTCTTGACTGAATGTTCTACCGAAGAAGGCGTTGGACCGGTTGGATTAAGAGGGTTTAACTCTAAAACCCAGTAACATTATGGTCAGGGCTTTTGACGGATCGAAGAAAATGGTGCACGGGGAAGTGGACATCCCCATAAAAGTGGGTTCTCAGACTTTTGGGTCCACCTTCTATGTGATGGATATCAGGCCGTCATATTCTTGTTTGCTGGGTCGTCCTTGGATCCACGAGGTTGGGGCAGTCACTTCCACACTCCACCAAATGCTGAAGTATCCGGTGAAAGGAAAGATTGTCACAGTGCGGGGTGAAGAAGAGTACATGGTGAGCCACCTCAATTCCTTCCGCTACGTAGATATGGACGGGGAATTCATAGAAACTCCTTGTCAGAATTTCGATGAGGTCCCTCAGGTCTTGGAATCAACTGAAACTACTACCAACAAACCTCCTTTAAAGATGGCTTCTCTCAAGGACGCCAAGGCTGTGGTTGAAGAAGATGGGTGTACCAATTGGGGTCAGCTCCCTGATTTCACTCAGAAAACTGACAAATTTGGTTTGGGCTTTACTACAGGGGTTCAAAGGGCTGTTAGACACGCTCGGGCTGGAAGACCTCCCCTACACATCAGTAATCGGGGAATTAATGCCATTGAAGACAGCGAAGAGGACTCAGACATCGACAGCTGGATCTACCCAACTACCAACAGTGGATCGAGTAATTGGACGGCTAGGGACTTTATACCTGTTTCTTTTATTCCGCAGTAATTGACTTACTTGTTTTGAGATTTGTAATAAATAATTTAAAACTTGACGGCCCTGTGCCTTTCCTGAGGCACATTGGCTTTGCTTATGAGGGCTATTATTTGTCATTTCATATATCATTAATAAAGCATTGGACGTTTCTTACATACAAATTTTGTGCTCTCTGTTTTTCTTTTCTGTTTTCACTTCATCAAAACAACTATTCTCTTACACACACTCACGTATCATAATGCAGATCCATATCCACTCTGGATCCCATTGATAACAGCTCTTCTATTGCCAGTTATGACTTCAAAAATCCGATCAACCAAGTCGAGCACGAAGGTGAGGATGATTGTGAGGTGCTTGGAGAACTTGCTAGACTACTACAGCAGGAAGAAAGGGCCATACAGCCTCATGAAGAGCCGGTTGAGACAGTGAATTTGGGTACTGAGGAAGACATAAAAGAGGTTAAAATAGGTGCAAATCTGGAGCTTAGCGTCAAACAGAGGTTGATACAAATGTTGCACGACTATGTTAAAATCTTCGCCTTGTCTTATGAAGACATGCCTGGTTTGGACACTGATATTGTGGTACACCGCCTGCCGAGTAAAGAAGACTGTCCTCCGGTTAAACAGAAGGTTCGTCGTATGCACCCTGAAATGTCAGAGAAGATCAAGGCAGAGGTCATGAAACAGTTCAACGCAGGATTCTTAGCTGTCACGTCGTATCCATGGTGGGTTGATAATGTCGTTCAGGTACCTGAAAAGGATGGTAAGGTACGGATGTGTGTGGAATACAGAGATCTGAACAGGGCAAGCCCCAAGGACGATTTCCCTCTTCCTCGCATTGATGTTCTAGTCGACAACACCGTGCAACACAAAATATTCTCCTTCATGGACTATTTCTCTGGCTACAACCAGCTCAAGATGGCTCCTGAAGACATGGAGAAGACAACCTCGTTATACAGTGGGGCACCTTCGGCTACAAGGTGATGCCTTTTGGGTTGAAGAACGTTGGGGCAACCTATCAGCACGCCATGGTCGCTTTGTTCCACGATCTGATTAACCATGAGATTGAAGTTTATGTTGATGACATGATAGCCAGGTCTCAGACTGAGGAAGAGCACCTTGATCATCTCCAGAAATTGTTTGACAGGTTGAAGACATACAAGCTGAGGTTGAATCCGAACAAGTGTACCTTCGGGGTAAGGTCTGATAAGCTTCTGGGTTTCATCGTCAGTGACAAGGGTATTCAGGTATACCCTGCAAAGGTAAAGGCCATACAAGAGATGCTGGTTCCCTACACAGAGAAAGAAGTTAGAGGTTTCTTGGGAAGTCTGAATTATATCGCCAGGTTCATTTCAAATTTGACTGCTACTTGTGAGCCAATCTTCAAGCTTCTGAAGAAAGATCCAGTTGTAAAGTGGAATGATGAATGCCAGACCGCTTTCTAAAGAATCAAAGAATACCTTTAAGAACGGCCAATTCTGATGCCTCCAGTTGAAGGAAGACCTTTGATATTATACTTGACAGTGCTAGAAAATTCAATGGGGTGTGTGCTGGGGCAGCATGACGAGTCTGGTCGAAAAGAGCATGCCGTATATTACCTTAGCAAAAAGTTTACCGACTGTGAGACACGATACTCATTGCTTGAGAAAACTTGCCGCGCTTTGGCATGGGCTACTCGCTGACTGAGACAGTATATGCTGACTCACATTACATTGTTGATATCAAAGATGGATCCGATCAAGTACATTTTCGAGAAGCCCGCTCTCTCCGGAAGGATAGCAAGGTGGCAAATGATCTTAACTGAGTAAGACATACAATACATAACCCAAAAAGCAATAAAAGGGAGTTTATTGGCTGATCATTTGGCTCATCAGGCCGTGGACGACTACCAGTCCATGAATTTTGAGTTCCCGGATGAGAATATCATGTTGGTGACTGACTACGAAGAACCTGGACCAGATGAAGTACCTGAGGAGGGATCCCAATGGTCTATGTACTTTGATGGAGCCTCAAACGCACATGGAAATGGAATTGGACCTGTAATCATATCTCCTGAGGGTTGTCATACTCTGTTCACTGCCCGATTATGTTTCAACTACACCAACAACATGGCAGAGTATGAAGCATGTATCATGGGTCTTTGAGCTGCTATTGACCTGAGGATTAAGTTCTTAAGTGTATTCAGGGATTCCGATCTGGTGATAAGTCATATCAAAGGCGAGTGGAATACGAAGCACCCGAATCTCATTCCATATAAAGAGTATGTACTGACATTGCTCTCACACTTTAAGGAGGTAACCTTTGAACATTTCGCACGAGAGGAGAATCAGTTAGCGGACGCGCTAGCTACCATGTCTTCCATGTTCAAGATTAGGTGGGACAACGAAGCCCCCCAAATCACCATTGAGAGGTTGGATGAACCAACACATCGCTGCAAGATTGATACCGAAGAAGTGGCAGACAAACCATGGTTTCATGAAGTCAAAAGGTATCTCGAGGCTCAAGAGTATCTCGAAGGGGCATCTATCAACGATAAGAAGTATCTGATAAGGTTCGCTGCAAAGTTCTTCCTCAGTAATAGAATCCTCTATAAACGCAACCATGACTCCACACTACTACTGTGTGTAGATAAGAGCGAAGCAGAGAGGATCATGACAGATCTACATGAAGGCACCTTCAGAACCCATTCTAGTGGACATACCATGGCTAAGAAGATCCTACAGGCAGGATATTACTGGTCCACCATGGAAGCCAATTGTTATCAGCACTCTCGAACTTGTCATAAATGTCAAATCTATGCTGATAAGGTGCATGTACCTCTGGTTCCTCTGAATGTCTTAACGGCTCCTTGGCCCTTTGCAATGTGGGGCATCGACATGATCGGCGAGATCAGACCTACTGTGTCTAACGGGCATCGCTTCATCTTAGTAGCCATTGATTACTTCACGAAGTGGGTTGAGGCAGCCTCTTTTGCTACAGTAACCAAGAAAGTCGTGGTGCGATTTATCTGCCACAATCTGATATGTCGATATGGTGTGCCAGAGAGAATTATTACTGACAATGGTACGAATCTCAACAACACGATGATCACCGAGCTCTGTAAACAGTTCAAGATACAGCACCATAATTCTTCTCCCTACCGGCCGAAGATGAATGGCGCTTTTGAAGCGGCTAATAAAAACATCAAGAAGATTATACAGAAGATGACAGTGACATATAAAGACTGGCATGAGATGCTACCATTTTCTCTTCATGGGTACCGTACCTCAGCACAGACATCGAAAAGGGAAACACCCTACTCTTTGGTATATGGCATGGAGGCAGTCCTACCCATCAAAGTCCAGATGCCTTCTCTTAGGATTATGAAGGATGCGGGTTTGAACAAAGACGACTGGATCCAAACCCGACTTGATCAGTTAAATCTAATCGATGAAAACAGACTTACTGCTATCTGTCATGGTCAAACGTATCAAAAGCGAATCATCAAGGCTTTTAACAAGAAATTCAAACGACAAGAATATGATGTCGGAGATCTAGTGATCAAACGCATCATACTGCCGCAAGGTGATCCCAGGGGAAAATGGACCCCCACGTACGAAGGGGAATTTGTGGTTAAGAACATTTTCTTGGGAGGAGCTATGATTCTAACCACCATGGATGGTGACGACCTTCCTCACCCTGTCAATGCAGACATAGTGAAAAGATACTACACCTAATCAAAGACACGCTAGGTTGACTAGCTTAGGCAAAAATAAGGGCTTTAGGGCGAACCAAAAGGGTTCGGGCAAAAGTAAGGGATGAAAATGAAAAAATTTGTACACCCGGCAAGTCAAAAACCCGAAATGGCGGCTTGGGCAAAAAAGGGTATCCCGGTGGACTGAAAACCCGAAAGGGTGGTCCAGGAAAAAGTTAGGGATTGAAGCATATCACTATGTCTCATTGGGTCATGTTGCGACCAGACTTCGGTATCGACTATCAAGCTCGGACGACACCAATCAATCTGATCAACCTTCGGCCAAGAATAAAAGTGATGAGGCGCTTGAAGATATAAAGGCAATAGCAGATTTGGAACCCAATGGGGTTGTTTCACATAGTTGTTTTTCTTTCTTTTACACAAATTGTATAATTTTTGTCTTTCGGAGACGTTCTCTTACTAGAGCGTCGGCCTCTTTGTACAAAACGCCTCTTACAAGCCAACTTCAAAAATCAATACAAATCATTTTCACAAGAAACTTCAATTTGTTTTCTCTTTTTCTGTTTTGTTTTGCAAGAACGTCCAATGATTTATTTTTGATATATGCATTTGAAAATGATTGCTGCTCATAAATACTTATATAAGAAACAAAAGACCATTACTCGTAATTCCAGAAACAGGAAAAAACGAGAAGTTCCAAACCCTACAGTTACTTTGCCCAGCAGGTACCGGGATAGAGCCAGCTTGGGAACATAATTATTGGAACATATACTCCCCCACAGAGTAAAAGTATCCAAAGACATTGATGTCAGCTTCCCCGAATAAGGACATATCTATCCCCAACCGAGGTTTATAACCGCGGGCGAGTCAGTAAATTTCATCCCCCAAGCAGAGTTTATTTCTCCAGATACAGAAGCTCAATCTCCAACAGAGCTCATCATCTCCAGCAATGGAATTTCATCCCCAGCTAAGTTTATTCCTCCAGATCAGCGGGTCTACCAATAGAGTATCTCCTCCCCCTAGGTTTGGTCCCCGTAGAGTTATTCTCCAGCATCTCTTCCCGATAGAATATTTACAAATCTCCAGCAACCGTCAGGGATTTATTTTCCCAAGACACGAGCATACCCCGATAGCATTTCATGAACATACATCATGACATACACATGCATATCATATACATCATAATCTCATTTATTTTGAGAACATCATCTCACCCTGCATTTCATGCATCGCATATAACTAACCATGATATCTTTTCAGGAAAAGACGATTAGCTTCAACAAATTCAACAATTATACGGATCACATCTACAGTCGACTAACGGAAACTCAGTTCCCGAAACTAAATGGGTCAACTAATCTACACTATCACTTTGGAGTAACCCTACGACCCAGGTTTCTTCCCACCAGCCCTACTATCCAGGCTTTCATATCGAAGTAACCCTACTATCCAAGTTCCTTCTCACAGCCCTACTATCCAGGCTTTCATGTCGAAGTAACCCTACTACCCAGGTTCCTTCTCACAACCCTACTATCCAGGCTTTCATATTGAAGTAACCCTACCATCCAGGTTCCTTCTCATAGCCCTATTATCCAGGCTTTCATATCGAAGTAACCCTACTACCCAGGTTCCTTCTCCCATCCCTACTATCCAAGCTTTCATATTGAAGTAACCTTACTATCCAGGTTCCTTCTCACAGCCCTACTATCCAGGCTTTCATATCGAAGTAACCTTACTATCTAGGTTCCTTCTTACAGCCCTACTATCCAGACTTTTATATCGAAGTAACCCTACTATCCAGGTTCCTTCTCATAGCCCTACTATCCAGGCTTTCATATCGAAGTGACCCTACTATCCAGGTTCCTTCTCAAAGCCCTACTATCCAGGATTTCATATTGAAGTAACCCTACTGTAAGATTAAGATAGCGCCTAAGAGGGGGGGTGAATTAGGTGATGGTCGATTTTTGACTTATCTTATACTTTCTGGTTTTGATTTAGTGCTTTGAAAACTGTAAAGTGCAGAAAGTAAAGAGACACGGAGAATTATCCTGGTTCCTTCCACAACCCGGAAGTACGTCCAGTCCCCTTGCAAACACGCAAGAGATTTTACTATATTGTTAGAACTTTTACAAGACTCTTCCTAGTCTTATCCACTAAAGAACCTAACAAATAACCAAGAACACCCTCTTGGATTTCCAATAAGTCTAATGAGAACAATCCTCTCAAAAGATACCTCTTGTTTCCAATAATGGACAACAAGGAACAAAAGTAATCTAATACTTAATTCCAACAATCCTGGAAATAAGTTACACTTTGTATGTTTTTATGAAGTATGATTTCTTGAAAGATGTTGATCACTTAGAGTGACTTCTTTGAAGTTTCTTCTTTCTTCTCTTGTAAGCAATTCAAACTGTAACACAATGGTTAGATAATGCTCAAAGATTTCTGTTCTTTATATGTGTGAAAGTGCAGAAAATCTTTGTTCTTAAAAGTTAAGAAATATGAAGTTTGAATATTTTACAAAGTTCAGATTTTATTGCAAGAGAAGAGATGTTTATGATTTGAAAATATTTTGTAATATATAGTAATCAAGATACCTTTCCAAAAGGACACTTTTCTGTTTGTAAAAACTTGACAAGATGCAATGTTTGATCATGCAACTATTGGAGAAAAGGTATGAAGGATATCTTGAAACCAGTTCAGATTTTTCAAAGTTTTCAATGTGCAAATCGATTAACATAACATGCAAATCGATTGCACGTGTTTGTAACGTTCAGAATTTCAAAAAGTTTGAAGTGTAAATCGATTAGCATGTAGTGTCAATCGATTTACAAGTGTTAAAAAATCAGTTTGTTCTGTGATCAATCGATTTACACAACCTGTAAATCGATTGCTGGCAGGAGCAAACAGTTTTTGAAAAAACATGTGTAAATCGATTTACACAAGATGTTAATCGATTTACAGCAGAGAAAAACTTAAAAATTGTTTTTGAAATATAATTGAAGTGATGTGGCAAGTGTGTATATCATTTTTGAGCATTTCTAATCAATGTAGTTTAATTGAGAATTGATATACTTGATTGCTTGCCAAGTTCCTTGAAGCTTTGAGTGAATGATGCTTTAAGATGATTTCCACTTCTTTTCCTTCTTTCCATAATGCTTGTTTGTCTTTCATCAAACTAGCTTGTTTGTCTTTCATCAAAACTAAAGTTGAGTTGAGGCTTGAGATTACATTCTCCCCCTTTTTGATGATGACAAACCATTTTCCTTTATGTGTTGATCAGAATTTGAGCAAAAGGTGTTTTCTCCCCCTGAGAAGATTTCTCCCCCTATGGAGAAAAAGATTTGAAAGTTTGCTCTGTAAAGACAATGAAAACAAACAACCATAAAGTGCTATTACATCCTTCTCCCCCTTTGACATTATCAAAAAGAAGGGAAAGATGCAACAAGAAAGTATACCAGAAAGAAATGTATAGGAACATGAATGAAAAACACAAAACTTTCAAGATTATCGAACAAAGTTTTAAGAACACAATACATAAAATGAACAGAATAAAACAAGACAAAATCCATAATGATACTTATACTAAGAATTTAATAACATTGATCAAGAACTTTTTAGAAAGGTCCTTGATAAGGAAATTGTTGTTGAAGAGGTGGTTCGGTGTATTGAGGAGGCGGAGGTGCAGGATTGGTTGGGTCGTATGGAGGGATATGAAGATGTGAATAAAGATATGAAAATTGTTGGTTCACATCATTCTGAAAAGCATCTATCCGAGATGAGGTAGAGTCAGTTATCTCCGTCCATCGAGCATTGATGTTAGAATTGAGAGAAGCAAACTGTTGCGTCATGAAATCCATAACATCTTGATTTGTGGGACCAGAAGCAGCAGCAGGAGGAGGAACTTCATGGTCTTCTTCATCTGCATTATGACCGTCATCGCCGACCACATCTTCTCCAATGTAAGTTATGGTTTTTGCTTCAGCATTGAAATGAACACCCATTCTTGAATCAACATTTTTGATGGAGATCCTAGTGGTGATTGGATCCATTTCAATCCGCTCAAATCCAGTGAAATCTATATCATAAGCTGCCATAATCCTTGTAATGAAATATGCATATGGTAGAAAGGTGGCCCTTGCGGCAACTTTTAGCATATGCATCACAATCAATTTTGCCCAATTAACCGGGATTCCATTTTTCCTTGCATAGATGATTTGAAGTTCTAGGTCGGTCACCGTACAATGATTCCCTGCTCTAGGAAACAGAATATACACCAGAAAATAGTGAAACAACCTATCATCAATATGGAAATTTCCAGCACTCCATGTGTCCCTAGCTGGAGTAACCCCGCCAAGACTGCGAATCCGCTTGGCACGGTATTCAGATTCTGATAACCTTCCAATGCTATAGAAAAATTCTCGCTTCTGATAGTTTTCCCAAGCAGCATCTTCTGGATCATAGAGGGTACTACCAGAATATGGAATGTTCAAGATTCTGCCAAGAGTTTTGGAATACAGAGGGATTCTTTTTCCAAGGACATATGTATAACATTTGTTGTTGTCATAGCACATGTTGCTGTAGAAAATTTTAACCAGATCCGGGTAATAGAAACCATGTGAAGATATTAATGGTTCTAACCCATAAGCAATGAAATCTCTTTGAAATGAGAAGCATTCATCTGGAAAAGTAGATAACATACCAAACTTTGGAGTAGAGATGATTTTCTTTTGAAAATGCTTGAGAAATCTGTCCCGCTGTGGATCCGTGAGGTACTCGAGCACAGAGTTTTCAGATGATGACGAAGCTGGCTTCTTTCCTTTCTCTGAGGCAGAGGCTTTTCTCTTGGGAGCCATGGATCTTGTTAGGGTTTTGAAAAGAGAGATATAGAGTTCTTTTGTGTTGTTTTGTGAGAGAGTGTGTTGGTGTTATGAGATAGTGAGGGAGTTTTGGTGAGATTAAATAGTATAGTAGGGTAAGTGAGGTCTTTATGAGACTTAATTTGATAATTTGGTCAAGGTTTTATTGATTGGGCAATAGAAAGGTGGGAGGTTGAGAGACAATGAATGTTTGACCAATATATTAAAAGCTCATATAGGTATCACATGATAAAACAAAATAAATTGCATAGAGAAAATACATAAAAAATGCTTCAGATTCTGTGGTAAATCGATTTACCCCTTGGTTAAATCGATTTACACAGAACATTTTTCATAAAAAGTAATTTTCGTTCAGTGGTAAATCGATTTACATATTGTGTAAATCGATTTACACACAAGATTTTATTAAAAAAATGATTTGCTTCAGTAGTAAATCGATTGACATATTGTGTAAATCGATTTACACAGAAGATTTTATTAAAAAAATGATTTGCTTCAGTAGTAAATCGATTGACATATGGTGTAAATCGATTTACTTAAAGAGAAAATTTAAAAACATCATTATTTTTAACATTTGAAACAATGTCTAACCACATATATATGTACATTAAGGTATAGTCAAGGATTGAGTGCACCTTAAATATCTTGTTCATCGAGGATTCCAAGTTCACGACGAATTTTGAAAAATGCATCCTTTGCAAGTGGTTTTGTGAAGATGTCCGCGAGTTGATTTTGAGTGTCCACAAATGTGATCTCGACATCTCCTTTCAGTACATGGTCTCGGATGAAATGATGTCTGATGTCAATGTGTTTCGTCCGGGAATGCATAACTGGATTTTTCGTAATATTGATCGCGCTTGTGTTATCACATCGAAGAGGAATGCATCCAAGGTTTACTCCATAGTCAAGTAATTGTTGTTTTAGCCAAAGAATTTGAGCGCATCCACTTCCAGCCGCAATGTATTCTGCTTCGGCAGTGCTGAGAGCTACGCTTGCTTGCTTTTTGCATGACCATGAAACCAAGGCATTTCCAAGAATGTGACATGTTCCACTTGTACTTTTGCGATCAGTTTTGCAACCTGCATAGTCAGCATCAGAATAACCAACTAGATTGCACATACTACCTTTTGGATACCATAATCCGACGTTGGTTGTTCCTTTGAGATATTTTATTATGCGCTTGACTGCTGCAAGGTGAGACTCTTTAGGATTGGCTTGATATCTTGCACATAGGCAAACGCTGAACATAATGTCAGGTCTACTTGCTGTTAAATAAAGGAGTGAGCCAATCATTCCACGATACTTAGTTATGTCAATAGAATTTCCTGATTCATCTGGGTCAAGATAGGTGCCGGATCCCATAGGAATTGCACTTTCTTTGCTACTTTCCATCTCAAACTTCTTTATAAGGTCTTTGCAATATTTTGATTGGTTTACGAAGATACCATGTTTGAGTTGCTTAATTTGAAGACCAAGAAAGAAATTCAATCTTCCCATCATAGACATCTCAAACTCTCCTTGCATCATAGACGAAAATTCCTTGCACATATTTTGGTTAGTTGAACCGAAAACAATATCATCTACATAGATTTGTACGAGTAAGGTATGATGATTAACATTTTTTATGAAGAGAGTGGTATCAACTTTACCCTTTACAAACCCTTTTTCACATAGGAATGCGCTTAGTCTATCATACCAAGCCCTTGGTGCTTGCTTCAGCCCATAGAGAGCTTTCTTCAGTTTGAAGACATGATTAGGATGTTTGAAGTCTTCAAATCCGGGAGGTTGCTTTACATAGACTTCTTCATTTATGAATCCGTTGAGAAATGCGCTTTTTACATCCATTTGAAAAAGTTCAAAGTCCAATGAGCATGCATATGCAAGTAATAGTCTTATTGCTTCCAAACGTGCTACCGGAGCAAAAGTTTCTTCAAAATCAATTCCTTCCTCTTGGTTGTATCCTTGAGCAACTAGTCTTGCCTTGTTTCGAGTGATTATTCCATTTTCATCCATCTTGTTTTTGAAAACCCATTTGGTTCCAATGATACGTTTATTTCCTGGATTAGGAACAAGTTCCCAAACTTCATTCCGCTCGAATTGGTTTAACTCTTCTTGCATGGCAAGGATCCATTGATCATCTTCTAGTGCTTGAGCCACTTTAGTAGGTTCAACTTGAGATACAAACGCCATATTTAAGCATGCATCCTTAAGATTTAGTCGAGTAGATACTCCTTTGCTAATATCTCCAATTATATTGTCAATTGGATGATCACGATGAGTTCTCCATTCTTGAGGAAGATCATCATCATTTTCATTTTGATGTGAAAGTTCATGTGTTTGTTCCGGATTGACAATTTTGCCATCTCCGCAGGAAATCTCATGAGATAAATCTATAGAATCATCATCATCACAAAATAGAGGAGGCTTGTTGTTACTACCACCATCTCTGAAAACTGGTTGATGATTTGCGGAAGCCATTCTGGATCTCTAGGAGCAGGTTACCTATAACCTGCTCTGATACCAATTGTAAGATTAAGATAGCGCCTAAGAGGGGGGGTGAATTAGGTGATGGTCGATTTTTGACTTATCTTATACTTTCTGGTTTTGATTTAGTGCTTTGAAAACTGTAAAGTGCAGAAAGTAAAGAGACACGGAGAATTATCCTGGTTCCTTCCACAACCCGGAAGTACGTCCAGTCCCCTTGCAAACACGCAAGAGATTTTACTATATTGTTAGAACTTTTACAAGACTCTTCCTAGTCTTATCCACTAAAGAACCTAACAAATAACCAAGAACACCCTCTTGGATTTCCAATAAGTCTAATGAGAACAATCCTCTCAAAAGATACCTCTTGTTTCCAATAATGGACAACAAGGAACAAAAGTAATCTAATACTTAATTCCAACAATCCTGGAAATAAGTTACACTTTGTATGTTTTTATGAAGTATGATTTCTTGAAAGATGTTGATCACTTAGAGTGACTTCTTTGAAGTTTCTTCTTTCTTCTCTTGTAAGCAATTCAAACTGTAACACAATGGTTAGATAATGCTCAAAGATTTCTGTTCTTTATATGTGTGAAAGTGCAGAAAATCTTTGTTCTTAAAAGTTAAGAAATATGAAGTTTGAATATTTTACAAAGTTCAGATTTTATTGCAAGAGAAGAGATGTTTATGATTTGAAAATATTTTGTAATATATAGTAATCAAGATACCTTTCCAAAAGGACACTTTTCTGTTTGTAAAAACTTGACAAGATGCAATGTTTGATCATGCAACTATTGGAGAAAAGGTATGAAGGATATCTTGAAACCAGTTCAGATTTTTCAAAGTTTTCAATGTGCAAATCGATTAACATAACATGCAAATCGATTGCACGTGTTTGTAACGTTCAGAATTTCAAAAAGTTTGAAGTGTAAATCGATTAGCATGTAGTGTCAATCGATTTACAAGTGTTAAAAAATCAGTTTGTTCTGTGATCAATCGATTTACACAACCTGTAAATCGATTGCTGGCAGGAGCAAACAGTTTTTGAAAAAACATGTGTAAATCGATTTACACAAGATGTTAATCGATTTACAGCAGAGAAAAACTTAAAAATTGTTTTTGAAATATAATTGAAGTGATGTGGCAAGTGTGTATATCATTTTTGAGCATTTCTAATCAATGTAGTTTAATTGAGAATTGATATACTTGATTGCTTGCCAAGTTCCTCGAAGCTTTGAGTGAATGATGCTTTAAGATGATTTCCACTTCTTTTCCTTCTTTCCATAATGCTTGTTTGTCTTTCATCAAACTAGCTTGTTTGTCTTTCATCAAAACTAAAGTTGAGTTGAGGCTTGAGATTACACCTACTACCCAGGTTCCTTCTCACAGCCCTACTATGCAGGCTTTCATATCGAAGTAACCCTACTACCTAGGTTCCTTCTCACAGCCCTACTATCCAGGCTTTCATATCGAAGTAACCCTACTATCCAGGTTCAATCTCACAACCCTACTATCTAGGCTTTCATATAGAAGTAACCCTACTACCCAGGTTCCTTCTCACAGCCCTACTATCTAGGCTTTCATATCGAAGTAACCCTACTATCCAGGTTCCTTCACACAACCCTACTATCCAGGATTTCATATCGAAGTAACCCTACTATCCAGGTTCCTTCTCACATCCCTACTATCCAGGCTTTCATATCGAAGTAACCCTACTATCCAGGTTCCTTCTCACAACCCTACTCTCCAGGCTTTTATATCGAAGTAACCCTACTACCCAGGTTCCTTCTCACATCCCTACTATCCAGGCTTTCATATCTAAGTAACCCTACTACCCGGGTTCCTTCTCACAGCCCTACTATCTAGGCTTTCATATCAAAGTAACCCTACTATCCAGGTTCCTTCTCATAGCCCTACTATCCAGGCGTGCTTATCAAAGTAACCCTACTATCCAAGTTCCTTCTCATAACCTTACTATTCAGGTTCCTTCTCTCTTATCTCTAGACAGCAGTCCATAACACTGTAAGACAAGGACCCAATCAAACACGATTGGTTTCGCAGTTCCCCAGTAAGTCACAATGCAGCATATACCCTGACTAGATATGCAGTTCACTTCCGCTTCCTCAAGCCGGAGTTATCTCCCCAGTAGAATAACGGAAAATTGAAGCTCCTAAAATTCTATTTCACCCAAGACAGATACCAACGTTCCTCAGCAGATTCCTCACCAACAACAGTAACAGGAACTCTCATCAAAGGAATGTCACAGGAAATCAACATCCTCTAGATGGCATCTTTAAGCCTATCTCTGGCGATCTTCTATTATCAACCTCCAAATGGTATCTGTAAGCCCATTCCCGATATCACAAATCAAGTGCCACTTCATGGGAGTGCAAATTTCTGGGCACTCTAGTGTTCAGTCATCTTCCACCTTTAGATTACGAAAGGCAGACAACCAATCTACATCCTCGGGTTTAAGAAGATTGAACAGGGGCAGCTGTTGCACCCCAAAATTTTCCCTCTCATTTTACTCAATACATGTCCAGTGAGATCCTTAATTTGCTCAAGATGGCCCAAGAGTGGACCAGACAAACTCTCTTCTAAGGTAGTGTACCTCAAATTAGGGTTTCCATTTTCATCAAGGTGGGTGAACCACAAAGGCCTCATATGCTCTCCATGGTCTTAATATGTTCTCAAGACCCTACATGTTAAGTTTCATACCTTGCACAAGAAGTTTGCTCAGTCAACTGCTCAGATGCTTGAGAATCGATTGTACTAGGTCCAAAGTCAACTGTGACCCACATACAATCAAACTTCAAGATTTTTGGTCAACATTAACATTTTGAAGTGACTTTCATCATTTTATCAAGGGTTGATCATTATTCCTCAAGGAATGCTCCAAATTCATCAAAACCCAAAAGTTATTAAATTAGGGTTTCTCAATAAAAGTCAACCAAACTTTGACCAAGCATAACTTTCACATGCTTTATCAAAAATTTTCCATCAAAAGTTAATTTTGAAGAGGATGCAATTCCCTACAATTCATCTTCATCCCACAAGTTCAAAATATGCACTCATAAAGAGATATGAATATCTACATTATGGGTCCTTTTGAAAAGTCAACAAAAACACCTTTTGGGTCAAAGCTTCTTACATGAACATGGAAGACTCAATTGAGATGAGACAAAAAAGGTTGCTTAGGGGACATCCTAAGCTTTCAAAAAGTCCAATAACACCTCTCTAGGGTTAAAATTGGAAGAGATATGACTTGTCAAAGTTGACCCTTTTTGCAAAATTGCCAAAAGTCAAATGTGCTCAAAAATGCATTTTTTTGCTAAATGGGCCTAACTTTTTATGCATGCACCTCACTTATAATGTGTTCCACGACTCAAATATTCATCCACACATAATTTGCTTCATTTTGAAATTTATTGTGATTTTTAATTAATTAAAAATTGAATTAAATCAAATAATTGATGAATAATAGCAAAGATATGATTTGATTTGGTTTTTGGACAGGTTGGCAATCCAAACATGCTGAATTATCAAGGCCAAAACAAATCAAGCATAATTGGTACAAGAAAGGGATGATTTGGCTCAAAATATCAAGTTTACATGTAGCTTGAAAATCAAATCAAATCAAATCTCTCATAATTGCGAAGATTCAATCCAAGTTTGTAACCCTAATTCATTCCTAATATATATTGGACAAGAACAGAGAAAAAAACAAGGTTTGGCAGGCGTGAACAAGAAGAACAAAACTTGAAAATTTCAAAGAAAAGTGAAGATCCAATCTTTCTCCATAGTCCGTTTCAAGCGCTTTTAACGATCAAATTATCTCCCTAGGCACTCACTGAACCTGTAGCAAGCATTTGCAAGGCTTGAAACATCCAGAAACACACGCAATCACTCTCACAGTTTGCTTGTGTTTTCCAAATCGATTATTGAATTTCTTGCATCATCAGAATGTTTAAGTTATATATTTGTGATCCTCATCGTGTTTGCAAAATAACTGAATAACTTAATTGCATTTTTGAAGCCTATATCTGCACTTGCCATTGTTAGGGTTTCCATATGTGTTTTGGGGTTTTTGGCTACAGGCAAAATTAGACCACAAGCTGGGTACTGGGATGACGGGACATTATGACGGGTCGAACCATGATCTTCAATTCCATTTATATTGTATTTTGTGAATTTTTGAATTGCACAAGTCTTTAGCCATTGAAGTTGACTGTAGGTAAAGGTATAAAAACCTAAGGCGACGAAGAAAGGTAGAAGAAGGTTATGTGTCAGCCAGCCATTCACCCATTTGAAATTTCGCGCGCTTGAGAATCAAGGATTTATTTTCTTTACTTTATATTTTGTTTTCCTTATACTAAAAACTAAAACGTGTAGCACAGCTGGAAATGAGGCATTGGTATTGAGCATAAGGACCTGGGTTAGACCCCAGGTCCCAACGTTTCCTTTATGTTATTTTCTTTCAATAGATCCAGCGCATCACTCATCCTGGTCCATCAACATCCAGCCACTTGATCCAACATAGTACCAGATCCAACGCACAGGCAGTGAGGGACCATGATGCACCCTCAGGTCAACGCTACAAGGAATCCAATGCTGACCAGGCTTGAAGGGTTATTGGGCTTGAAAAATTCAGATTGGCACCCCCCCAATTTGCTAGCATACAGGCCCAATTTGCATTTTCTTTCTATTTCTTTTTTAATTTCTTTAATTAATTTCTTTCACTTATTTTAATTAATTAACACAAAATTATTATTTTTTCTATAAAACTAAAAAAATCACCAAAAAATACAGAAATATTATTTATTCAAATTAATTGATTTTTTTGAAAATAAATTAGGTTAATTAGTTTATTTGATTATTTTGTTTCAATTAAAATTAAATAGAACTTAGGTTTTAAAATTTGGTAATTAAATTGTTTCTTTTTCTCAAATAAAAAACCACAAAAATGCACAAAATCTTTCTTACAAAATATTTTATTTTCTTGAAATTATTCAATTTGGTTTAGATTAGGTTAATTGCAATTTCTTTTTATAATTAAAAAATGATTAGAATTAGGGTTTTAATTGTACATAACTTAATTAATTCTTTTCTCAAAAATATTTCAAATATTTTTTTCAAGTTAGATTTTAGGGTTTTCAATTTCTCCTCGCATTTAATTTGCCGCGCGCATTTTAATTTATTATTATTGTAACTGTTTCGAGTTTGTAATAGTTTTAATTAGGGTTTTAAATTCTGCACTTTTATTTCCCGTCAAGACAATTATGTAACTGTCAAAGCCTTGTAATAGCTAGGTTTATTTTTTGCACTTTAAATTCCTGCAAATATTTAACTGTCTAGATGTATGCTAATAGGATTGTATTGGAAGATTACTTGAAATTAAAACGGTAGATCACCTAATGTGCAAAGATTAAATAACTGAAACAATTCATATGCACATATTCACTCCTAGAGTTTACCTCACTTTGGTTGCCTTCGGTAAAACAATCATTAAGCATAGGAGATTTTAGTGGTTGCCCTCCAGTCTAAAATATCAAATTGTCCCATTCGAATGTTGCCTCGGAAATGTTGCCTCGGAAAGATCTTAAGATCCTAGTGTTATACCCCAAAATTTTCCCTCTCATTTATCAAAACATTTCTCACAAGATCTCTTTGACTCAAGACTGGATTAGGGTTTGGTCAGCTCAAGACATCTCATCATGCACTGATGACCCAAAATTAGGGTTTGAGATTGCACAAGGATTTTTGGACTATCAATGCTTCATGTGATTTTCAAACATCATTATGGATCCCTAAGATCACTCATGACAAGTTTCAAGCCTTGAACCACATTTTTTATCAATCAATTGGACAGTTGACCTAAAAATCAGCTGTATTGGGGAAAAGTCAAATATGACCAATTTACAGTCAAACTTCATAATTTTTTATCCACATCAACATTCTAGACTCATATGTATCATTTGATCAAGTTTGGATTACAATTACTCAAGAAATTTGATCAAATCATCAAAAGGGCAAAATGGTCAAAATTAGGGTTTTGACTGAGGAAGGGCAATTTCTGATCTTTGACCTAGCAAATGAAAAATTGAGTTAAAGCATGATTTCAAGGGTTCATTTGTATCATCTTGACCTAATTACATGTTTCAAATCATTTCAATTTCATTAGATTGACAGATGAAATTTGCAGTCAACTAATCAAAAGTCAACTGTACACTGAAAAGTCAAACTTTGACTTTTTGGTCAAAATCAAGTACCAAGGGTCACAACTCCTCAAGACATGTCAAAATGTGAAGCTTGGTCATCAAGAAATCAAGGTTTGAAGATTAGGGTTAAAAATTGAAAATTTTCTTAACTTAGAAAATTTTCTAAGTATAGAAAATTTCTTATTTTTTCTCAACTTTAGGCCATTTTTTCACTATGATGCAAAATGATTCATAGGAAATTCACAACATGAAAGTTGTAGACCTCCATGAAATATACAACTTTTCTTCACACACTTTTCCATAAAGATGCTTGGATCTCAAGATATAAATTTATGAATGCATGCTCATGAACTAAATAACTTAGTGAATTTTTTGACCTAATTTAGGCAGGTTTTGGACCCAACTTCATGACATTTTTTCACCTAGTTCCAAGAGGAGTCTTGAAATGCATTTCAAAGATGAGTTATAGAGAACATTGCAAGCTTTCCAAAATTTCCAAGAACTCCTCAAGATCATTTTTTAGTAGGGAGAATCAAAGAGATGAAGTTGGCAATTTCTCACTTTTGATTCAAGCCATTTCATGAAGAACAAAGTTCCAATCAATACCTATACTGCCTAATCCATGCTTTACAGGTCCAAAACTTGTTCCTAACTCCTTAGTTTAATGCTTACTTAGTTGACAAAGCTTTAATCTAAGCCTTAGAGCCATTACCCAAGTTGTAATTCCATAAATTGCATAAAGTGGCCATTGCCATTTTGAAAAAGCTCCACTTTTGCAAACTTTACAAGTCTTAAGCATTGAACATGTCTCCTTTGCACATACAAGTACCATAGACCTAAGGCAACTTGTATAGAACAGATACCAAGCCTAAACAAGCCAGTACAAGCAGGTAAGGCCTTGTCCCTTCACTTTGCTTCAAAAGCAAGAAAGTGTACAAAAAGGTGGGAACTTACAAATCTGTTGGAGAGCCGACTTTAAACTAATTCCATAATAATATAAAAACACATTGGAACATAACACACGAGGACTAGAGGCCTGAAACACTCCCAAACTTCCTTTCACCAAAAAACTGTCAAGACTTGCAGTTTTTGCATAAGCATAGCAAGCTCTCATTTGGCTCGTGCATTTCAAGTCTTAACCCTCAAAACACCTTACCTACTTGATATCTAACTGATTCAGACCCTCATCCCTGTACTGTAACTCCTTCTCCATCATCTTCCATTTTTGTTTTCAAAGCTTGTAGGTTGACTTGGATAGAGAGTTCCAGGCACTTCCAGAGCAAGGCAAGGATTGGAACACACTCAGGGAGGTTCAAGCAAGCAAGCTCAAGCAATCATCAGGCCTTCATAAACCTCACTCCAACTCCATCCATGATTTCAACTAAAAGAGGTAAAAATCTCAACTTATATCTCTTCATACAGGCATCCATTGGCCACGATTTGTAAATAAACAATGTAGACCTCATTGCTACGAATTTGTACATGTATATGTCTTGCATTTATTTGGCCTGAGTTGAGAGAATTTTGAACTTGAAGTTCCTGGAAAAATTAGGTTTAAATTTAGGGCTTTTAAAATTCATTCTGATCTTTGGTTGTTAGCTTACATGATTTATATGGTTAGAATCGTGAGACAAAATGCCACAACATTCATGTTATGAGTTTTCATTTTCATGGAGAAATGAGAAAGTTATAGAGCATCTGGCTGGCTAGAGGAAGAAGACGAAGTACAGGGCAGGGGCTTTGTTTGTGTTATGTTTTTTTTTCCACATTAATCAATGGATGTATAGCCACCCCAGTGGCAAGGTAGCGCGCTGGTGAGACCCATGTCCTGGGTTCGAACCTTGGCGTTACCTTTTGTTTTTTCACATTTTTCAGTTTTCATTTTTGGCTTGTTTTTGTAGGAGGGGCTTGATTCTTTGGGCCTAGCGTTGTTTTACTAACATATTGCTCCCTATTTCCTACAGCACCCCTGGCCCAAACTATTTTCATATATTTATTTATTTGTTTTTATTTTCATTTTTATTTTAAAAATATTTCTTTAATACCTAAAAATCATAAAAAATATGAAATATGATAATTTTGCATTTGTTTATTTTATTTTTTATTTTCACATTAAAAAATATATTTTCATTAAACTATATATTAATTCTTTTTCTTGAATAAACTTGTAAACTTAAATAAAATAGGTTTAGTTTAATTTGTTTTATTTTCTTTTCATTTCATACTTGTAAAATATTTATTTTGGCATATATAAAAAACTAAATATTTTTATAAAATATTATTTATTATTTTATACAAAGAATACACAAATAATAATACATGGAAACCTTATTTTCTTTCAAAATAGAAATTAGGGTTAAACCTTTCAAAATAAAATCTTTTTCTTGCATGTACATAATATTGCATATTTAAATATTGTATATTGTTTATTCTAATATTCGTACAAATTCGATTTGGTTGTAATAATTTATTTAGATTTATATTCTTGCAAATCCCCATTCAAATTTGTATTCCCCCTTCCCATAAAATTGTTGTAATCACTTAGTAATCTTTACATTATGCAATTTACCGCTTTATATGCCATGATAGTAATTAGGGTTTGTATGATAAAATCAAAACAAAGCAAATAGAAAACCCTAAATGCAAGATAAAATCAAAGCATAAAAATAACACACTTGCACACAAGCATCCTTAGGGTTTCTCCACTTGGTTGCCTTATATAAAAATAGCCATATTACGCATGCGAAGTATCTTAGCAAATCAAACAAATATAAGATCATAGTCCCTCGATGACGCTATTCAAGGTTGCCTTACAAAATGATCTTGGTCCCTCAAAATGCCAAGATACTTTGCAAACATTACTAATCATGGTTATTGATGGGTTCTGCGATCGACTTAATGTTTGATGGTATCTTAACTGCAAGCGCACAGCCTATCGGGGTAGTAATAAAAGATTGTCGAATCCACAGGGACTTTGTAATCACGCTAGTGTTGTAAAACAGGTTGGTTTAGCTAAGGCGGAAATTGTCACGTTGGTTTTGGGAAGATTAAGGAAGGTAAATTAATTGATTTTAAAGTAATTATAAAATGAACGGTCGGTATGCAATAGAGTCGACCTAAGGGATCTAATCGGACCTAGGAATATAAGGATGGTCAACTTGGTTTATCTGTAGAATTAATCAGTTTAAAAACCCTCAACTCACACTTTCATGGTCTTATCTCGGATTATACGTCTAAAGCCCTATACCTGCTTTCGCTAGCCTATAAGTGTTTAGAAGTATTTTTTGGAAACTTAATTAATTCTAATTTGGTTTAAAGCGCTTTCACTGTATTTAAATCAAATGCCTAACTTTAGCTATCCGGTTAAAAACCTCACACTTTCGTGGTCTCGATCTAACCTATTTACTCTTCTTACTTTCGTAACAAAGATTTTATTATTAAGCATAAAAAGTTATAACCAGAGTTAAGTTGATTAAAGTTTTAGCCTAAGTTTGATAGATGCCTAATGTCTCTCACTATCCCATACCGACACTAAAGGTTTAGCTAGCCATGGAAATTAAAATAAACATACTGTAAATAAAAGCAAACAAATATAAATTGGACATTATAAATAATAAATAACAAGCATGCATTAATTAATTAATTAAAATGAATTTAATACAATTGCAAAATAAAAACCTGACAGTAAAGCCAATACTTCAATCCTTCTTCCACAAACCGGAAACTCGGACTTGGTATCGGGAGTATTGCAAATTCTGAAGCTTGAATGATAAATCTTAAACTAAAATAATAATTCCCTAATGTTGGAAATTATTATTTGGACAGTGGAATTAAAAAGAATTGAATTAAACAAATGCTGTAAAAATAATAACTGAAACAATACTGGTTTCAATTTTGGCATAGCTTCGGCACAAATAAGCTGTAATAAAACTCCGTCCTTTTTTTGTTCAATATTGAGGTATTTATAGAAGAATAAAATCTGGCAGTTGGTTTGTTAAACTTGTAACTCAGTCTTCCTTCAAAATCTCCAAAAATATAGTAACCTAGTAGTTGAGGGAGAAATGGTGAACGTGGTGTTTGACTGGAGAGAATTAAGGAGTTTGGAAACTCCTTCTGTTATGCTTGCCACGTTCTGCATTTTCCAACTGAACTGTTATACGCATTACGTTCGTTACATGAGCGTTACGAGCAGATTTTGGTCTTCCCCGTGTTACGGTCGTGGCCACTGTGTTACAGTCGTAACACTCTTCAAACTGGCTTACGGTCGTGGCAGCTTCATTACGACCGTCACAGCTACAAAAATGCAGTTCTTTGACAGATTTATCCTTTTCTTCTGTTCTTTTGATGCTTTCTTGCATTGTTTCATGTTTTCTTCTATTTTGAGCTCAATTATGAAATACCTGCAAAAGTGATGACAAACTCGAAATATTCGGGAATTAATCGGGTCAAAATAATACAAAACGGGCGAATTTCATACAAAATAAACGATACGATTTCGTGTTATCAAATACCCCCATACTTAAACCTTTGCTTGTCCTCAAGCAAAATAATCAAATTAAGAATATCGGACAAGTTTTTATAAACGCACATAACTAGTATACCTTTCGTTTTCAAATAATTTCAAGAAATCCTAAGTTAGTTCGGCCGAGAAAATCGAATGAAACAACAACGATACGTAAATGATACAAGCAACAGGCTAGTCGACGACTATCCGTTTTAAACGAAGCGTCCAATTACACCGTTATAATTCAACTCAAGGTTTCTCGTCCATATTTCACCCGGTTTCGTTCTTGCGCAATCACATTAAGCCCATTATCCTTGCACGCACGTAGTGGAATAGCCGGTTAGTGGTTCTGATCAAAACACGACGGTTTCCGGCACAAATATGTGGCAACCTCTTTTATCCAATTGCAAGATGCGGGGGATCAAACCGTAGTCTGCCCTACCGATTTCAGTACCAGATGCTTCCGAACCACCTAGACAATGGATTCTTATGTTACTTAGTAGAAGCTTTTGCATCCGTTGGATTAAACGATCGGGTGAGGATCGCCCAATTTAATTGGTGCAATATCTATTTCCTTAGAGCATGTAACATTGTATTTAAATCAATTTGCAAGATCATCCACTTATGTTCATCGACTTTCCACGTGGATTGTGTTAGGACTGGTGCTGACTGCTAATATAAACTACTAGGGGGCTAATTTAAGGTTCGAAACTCAAAGTATCGGTATAACGAAAAATGAAGACGATTCGCGTGAGTAGAGAGTTGAAGGTGTCATAATCGTATAGTTCTCGTTGGATCGCTCTCGGCCTTCTAACTAAGATTTCAGTTAAAGTAGGTAACTAACTGTTGTGCAAATATAAAAGGCTAAAATTTTTTGGTATGGCTAAATAAAATGGGGAGAAAATGAAATAGTGAAATATAACAGAAATAGAAATGAAATTACTCGTTCTGGATTAAGAATGCAGTGCTCCTCCCACACTATATCAAACATTGTCTCAATGTTATGATATAATGGCGAGGTTAAATAAAAAGTACATCGGAAAAACAAGGAAAACAACAAGGAAAGGAAAGACTACTGGCGACCACGGCGGCTTCGGGTTCGTGACCGTCTGGAAGGAGTAGCTTCAGGGTCAGTGTCCTGGGGTCCAAGAGATGTAACATCCATCCTCAAAGCATTAAGCTCGCATAACACTTCATCAAGCCTTTCATTTGTCGAGCGCTGACCACTCAAGATTTTGACATTTTGCTGATGTAAGGCGTCATAACGCTCCTGATTCTTCCTTTCAAGAGCTACATCCATCTAATTCTGCTGATGGAGGGCTCTAAGGACGTCCTCCATAGTAAAAGGAGGTGGTGCAGAAGAGGATGACTCAGGAATGTCAGGCGTGGGAGCAGCTCGATCCATTTCTTCCTGCATTTCATCAGCGGGGCCGACATGAGGTTCTTCTTGAGCAGCAGCAGGGCCTTCAGGGTTAAATAGCCAGTTGGCTCGGTTCTGAGGGTCGATTCTGTCCCTGCAAGGCAAAATAATATTAGTGTAAACTCGGTTTTGTATCACTGGATGAAATCTTCCATCGTCCCGCTCGTGGATGAGGTGGGCCGATTTAAAATGATCCAAAGTGAGCAGAACCGGTGGTCGGGATGGCATATGAACAAGGGTGTCACCATGGTTTAGTGCTAAAGCAAGAGAAGTGGCAAGCCCTCCAAAATAGAAGGGTTTGCCGCCTCTGGTGCAGATGGAGTGAATATAAGCCAGGAGGAAAGGTGCGGCATTAATTTTCTGACCCGAGAATGCACAATGCATGAAAAATAGCTCCTTTGAGTTGAGCTTGTGGTTGCTATCTCTTGCAAAGATTGTGTTGGACAAGATGCGGTGGAAGTAACGAATGGCGGGGTTGTGGATTTGGGTGGCATTTAGGTGATCGTATGAGTCAGCCCGATTATTGGTCAAGCTATGCCACAAGTTGAAAGATTCCTCATGAAAAGTGTCAGGCACACGTAGGTGAGCGCCTTCATCGATACAGAAATCAAGTAGGCAACCGAATGCGTTATGAGGGAATTCGTATTCGATGCTGAAAATTCGGAACCTTACCACACCGGTAAGTTGATTTCTTGCACCGTTTGGAGTAATGTAGCAAAATGAACTGAGAAACTCAAGTGTGAGAGTCTCGTACGTCGGTTGTGGCTGGCTACATAGCGTCCAAAGGTTGACACTTTGTAATAGGTGTTGGACACTTTCGAGCAACCCGAGGTTTCGGAGGCAGTCAGTGTCGACGAACCTCATAGGGTGGATGCCTCGGCGCTGGAACTTTAGGAACCGTGTCCGTTGAGTTTCACCTGCTTCGCCATTTCATAGGGTGATGCCAGGAATGAGATTGTTTGCCATTTGCATGCAAAGTGTTTGAGTGAAAATGGGTTTTGGTTGGTGAATGAGGGAATGAGAATAATGATACGGGTAATGGATGTATATATGAGGGAATGAGGTAGTGGAAGTTTGAAAATTGATAGGGATTAATTTTGGGTTGAATGGGGTTAACGGGAAGTTATGGAAGAAGAAGAAGAGAGAAAGGTGCAGGAAAAGGGAACGTTCTGCTAACAGGGTTACTGATGTAACCCGTGTTACGATCGTAACACCTGGCTGGCGATCGTAACACTCTGAAAGGCGTGTTACGGTCGTGGGGGATAGATGACGATCGTGGCAGCTACAAGTTATGGTTTTTCACAGAACACAATACAATTGCACATAGTTTATTTTTATAGCAGCAGAACATCTCAGCCATTCCAACATAAACACAACATTAATTAATTTCAACATGTAATCCAACATATATAATTCGCAAGTAGAGTAGAAAACCGTAAAATATTTTAAGCGGCATAATGATTGTGAGTTTAAAACTGAAAACAAACAATTGCATTGGTTTAAACTGAGTAACTTGTTCTTTTTGCCAGAAAAAATAAAATAAATGACGTGTAAGTTTAAATGCAGTAACTTAAAAATTGGAACTAACTAAAAACAAAGCAGAATGGAAAAAGTCTAAAAACAAAGAATTGAAAAACTGAAAACTGAAAATTGAGAAACTATAAACTGCTTCATCCAATCTTTTCTTTTAATATTTCCAAAGCTTGAGTGATGTGATAGAACTGCTCCACCGAGATGTCAGTCAAACCAATAAGATCCAAACGCATAGTCTTCAATTCATTCTTTATTCCATCAATATCAGTTTTATAAGCATCCAAAGTGGTCAGAATGGTGTTTAATTGTGTGGTATATTCTCCTTGGTTTGTATCAGGGGCTGCTTGTGCTTCAGCCATATTTGTAAAGTCATGATAACCAGGAGGGGTTTCGGGATCTGTTTCGGTTTCAGACATGAAATTATTATCAACAAAATATGATTGTGGTGTTTCCGGTGTTGAAGGGTGATCGGGTGGATTCAATTCGTACAACCAATTTTCGCGGTTGTGGACACTTATTCGGGCATGGTTCGGGAGGGTAAAAAGAGTAACAACTTCATCTCTGATCAGGTAGTCATAAGGTGCAGGGCCTAAATTTCCTATTATCCGATTGTTAAAACAGAAATTAATATTCATAGGCCTACTTGATCCAAATGGTGCGCAGTTATTAAGTTGGCAACGAGGTCCAAGAGCATGTGCAATCATTGTAACTAATCCTCCCACACTGACAGGAACATTAGGGTCCTCACTAATGCGGGTAAAGGTCTTCATCAGGAGTGGGACCGCATTGACAGGGCGTCCTAGGTTCATACAATAAAGCAGAGATAATTCATCCTTGGATACAGCATTTTGATTTTGTTCTTTTCCAAACAGGGTGTGGGCAAGAATCCTATGGAAATAACGGATGGTTGGGTTATATATTTCGTTGTTATCCATACTTTCTGGGTCAGGGTGATAGTTTCCGGTTAAAGTACCCCAGAAGTAATCCAGCTCAAAATCCAATAGATCGGCCTCAGGGGTGGTAAAAGCTAAGGGTCCACTGGGGAATCCTAATAAAGTAGCTAAGTCCCTATGGTTATAGGTGAATTCAATACCAAAAAGTCTGAAGGTAATGAATCCTTTTCGGGCTCCAACACCGTGTTCAGGGATGTGAACTAGAGAACTTAGGAATTCAAGGTTAAGCTCTCGGTAAGTGACGAACCTATTTTTCAGGTGGGATTTCTCCCATCCCAACCGGTTAAACATGTAGTGAATATTGTCAGTAATGCCTAAAGAGTCCATAGTGGGTACATCATGATACAGGGTTAAACTGATTGCTCGCTGAGTCAAAGCCTCAAATCGTCTTTGTTGGTTTCTACCTCTAAAGGCGGCTTCCATAAAGGTCTGTGGGGGATCCATAGGAAAAACAAAACAGGGAAACAGAGTAGAGGAGAAAGTAAAGAGAAAAAGATTATTCAGAAATCCTGTGTCAAGTAAAATTGATTTGAAATCAGCAGCAGTTTCATAAAAGTTTTTAGAAACGAAAAGTACTTATATAGAATGCAAAAACAAATAATATAAACAAAATAGCAGGTAAAAACAAATAAAATGGGTTGCCTCCCATGAAGCGCTGTTTTTAACGTCATAAGCCTGACGAAATGCCTAGTGAAAGATTATTCGGGAGAAATAGGTAGCAGTTCTACGAGTTTAAGCTTATTCGTATAATCTCTATTATCTACACGATGATATTGTTTTAACCGCTGCCCGTTTACAATAAACGGGGCGCTATTTCTATCTGTGATTTCTACTGCTCCGCTAGGCAAAACTCTTGTAACGTCGAAAGGACCGGACCATCTAGATTTAAGTTTTCCAGGGAAGAGTCTAAGTCTAGAGTTAAATAAAAGTACGACATATCCCACATTAAATTCTTTCCGTGATAAATGTTGATTGTGCCATTTTTTAGTTCGTTCTTTGTATATTTTAGCGTTCTCGTAAGCGTCCAGTCTTAATTCTTCCAGTTCATGTAAATCGAGGATTCGTTTCTCGCCAGCAGCAGTGTAATTGATATTGAGTGTCTTTATCGCCCAATAAGCTTTATGCTCTAATTCTACCGGGAGATGGCACGATTTTTCGTAAACAAGTTTGAAAGGTGTAGTTCCGATAGGAGTCTTATAAGCCGTCCTATAAGCCCATAAGGCTTCGTTAAGCTTGGATGACCAATCTTTTCGAGATATTGCGACGGTTTTTTCTAATATTTGTTTAATCTCTCTATTCGAAACTTCGACTTGTCCGCTAGTTTGCGGATGATAGGGCGTTGCTACGCGGTGGTTCACTCCATATTTAGATAGTAATTTATCAAATATCTTCGAAACAAAATGAGATCCACCGTCACTGATAACAAGTCGGGGAACACCAAAACGCGGGAAAATTATATTCTTGAAAAGCTTTATCATTACTCGTGTGTAATTTGTGGGAGAAGCTATTGCCTCGATCCATTTTGAAACGTAGTCGACAGCGACGAGTATAAACTTGTTTCCAAAAGAAGATGGGAAAGGTCCCATAAAATCTATTCCCCAAACGTCAAAGATTTCCACTTCAAGTATTCCTTTCTGAGGCATTTCGTTGCGTCTTGAGATATTACCGGTGCGTTGGCATCGGTCACAGTTTTTAACGGCGACGTGGACATCCTTCCATAGGTTAGGCCAAAAAAGGCCGGCTTGGAGAATTTTGGCACACGTTTTAAAGGTGCTAGTATGTCCGCCACAAGGAGATGAATGGCAATGGGAAATGACGTTTTCTATTTCTTCGTCGGGTACACACCGGCAGAAAATTCCATCGGGTCCTCGTTTAAATAAAAGTGGTTCGTCCCAATAGTAACTCTTGAGATCATGGAAAAATTTCTTTTTCTGTTGGTAAGTTAAGTCAGGTGGAAGTGCTCCGACAGCTAAATAGTTAACGATGTCAGCATACCAAGGCAATCCTATGGTCATGTCGATGGCTTCCATAACTTCTTTAGCTTATGGTTTATTTAAATTCAATTGATCTAGGTCGCTTATCATTTGTGCTATCAGATGTTCATACGGAAAATCATCGTTAATTGGCACTTGTTCGGGTTTTATACCTTCTAAATGGGATAAATGATCCGCTACGACGTTTTCGGTTCCTTTCTTATCTTTAATTTCCAAGTCGAATTCTTGTAAGAGTAAAATCCATCAGAGGAGTCTGGGTTTTGCATCTTTCTTGGCAAGTAAATATCGGATAGCAGCATGGTTTGTGTAAATGATGATTTTCGCTCCTACAAGGTAAGAACGGAATTTGTCGAGTGCGAAGACCACAACTAAGAGTTCTTTTTCAGTGGTGGCGTAGTTCATCTGAGCTGAGTCTAGCGTTCTGCTGGCGTAGTAAATTGCGTGAAGTTTCTTATCTTTTCTTTGTCCAAGAACTGCGCCGACAGCGTAATCACTTGCATCGCACATGATTTCGAAAGGTAACCTCCAATCGGGCGGTTGCATGATTGGTGCAGAAATAAGTGCGGCCTTAAGGGTTTCAAAAGCCTGAAGAAAATTGTTATCGAATATGAACTCAGCATCCTTCATTAATAGACCGGTTAGTGGTTTTGTAATTTTCGAGAAATCTTTAATAAAACGTCGGTAAAAACTAGCGTGTCCTAGAAAACTTTGTATCTCTCGAACGTTCTTTGGTGGTTGGAGTTCTTTAATCACCTCTATCTTAGCTTTATCAACTTCAATTCCTTTATTAGAAATAACATGTCCAAGTACGATTCCTTCTCTGACCATGAAATGTCATTTTTCCCAGTTGAGCACAAGGTTTACTTTCACACATCGTTCTAAAATACTTTCTAAATTAGACATACATCCTTCAAAGCTTTGTCCACACACAGAGAAGTCGTCCATAAACACTTCCATGATGTCGTCAATGAAATCTGCAAAGATGGCCATCATACATCGTTGGAAAGTTGCGGGAGCATTACATAATCCAAATGGCATTCGTCTGTATGCGAACGTTCCATAGGGACACGTGAATGTAGTCTTCTCTTGATCATCAGGGTGAATTGGAATTTGGAAAAATCCGGAATAACCATCTAAATAGCAGAAATAGGAGTGTTTGGCTAATCGTTCTAACATTTGATCAATAAAGGGTAAAGGAAAATGGTCTTTCCGAGTAGCTTTGTTCAGTTTTCGATAATCAATGCACACTCTGTGTCCACTAACTACTCTTTATGTTATCGATTCGCCTTGTGCGTTTTTCACGACAGTGACACCTCCTTTCTTAGGTACGACATGCACTGGGCTAACCCATTTACTATCGGAGATCGGGTATATAATTCCAGCTTCCATTAGCTTTTTGATTTCATCTC
The DNA here is from genome assembly GCA_948472305.1 of Vicia faba. NCBI lineage: Eukaryota > Viridiplantae > Streptophyta > Magnoliopsida > Fabales > Fabaceae > Vicia > Vicia faba. The sequence continues at coordinate 957,729,394 of OX451735.1, forward strand.
TGACTATAGTGCTTAGAATCGGATTGATTCTTCTTTGAGGTTCTCGAGAGGTTTTGCAATCCTCTTCTAATAGAATACGGTGCATACAAATTGAAGGACAAATTCCTTTTAAGTCTGATATGTTGTAACCTAACGCAGTAGGGTATTTCCTTAGAACGTCTAAAAGTTTTTGAGTTTCGAGCGTTCCTAAACTGGAATTCACTATTACAGGTCGAGTTTGTTCAGTATCAAGGAATTCGTATCGTAGATTTTTAGGTAGAACTTTCAATTCTAGTTTTGGTTTCTTGGAACATGGCATATGATTGGGTGTAAGTGCTAGACTTTCGCTTAGACTGTCATCTTTATATGGTTCTCGCCAATTGTCGTCTTCGAATATCAGAGGGGTTTCGATTTTCATTATTTCGGAATATGTGGTTTGTTCAACTTCCATATCTCTCACACACTTGTCTATAATATCGAGTAAGTAATATGTGTCATTTATGGCGGGTGCTTGAAGAAATTGAGTGAGGATGAATTCCACTTTTTCCTCTCCGACTTCGAATGTTAATCTGCCCTTCTTTACATCAATTATAGCTCCGGCGGTGGCTAGGAATGGTCTTCCTAGTATGATAGGGGTAACTGAGTCCTCGGTTATGTCCATGATGATGAAATCGGTAGGGATATAGAATTGACCTATTCTAACTGGAACGTTTTCCAGTATACCTACAGGGTATTTAACCGATCGGTCGGCTAATTGGACGGACATTTTCATGGGTATGAGTTCTCCCATCTCTAGCTTTTTGCAAATAGATAAGGGCATGACACTAATGCTTGCTCCTAAGTCACATAGAGCTTTGTCTATGACAAATTTTTCAATATTACAAGGTATAGAGAAACTACCTGGGTCTTTTAGCTTAGGAGGCATATTGTTTTGAATGATCGCGCTACACTCGGAAGTGAGTGTAACTGTTTCGTTATCCTCTATCTTCTTCTTGTTGGATAGAATTTCCTTAAGAAATTTAGCATACGAGGGCATCTGAGTGATGGCTTCTGTAAAAGGTATGGTTATATTGAGTTGTTTCAGAAGTTCAACGAATTTCTTGAACTGGCCCATTGTTTTGGAATTTGTAAGTCTCTGAGGATACGGGATTGGTGGTTTATAAGGTGGTGGAGGTACATAAGGCTTCTCTTGCTCCACTACTTCTTGCGTTTCGCTTTCCTTTTCTTTAGGCTCATTGGCTTGTTCAGGCAGCTCGCTCTGCTTTTGGTACATGCCTGGATTTTCTAGTATCGGGTCAATAGGTCCGTCGAGTTCTTTTCCACTTCTCAATATCACAGCATTAGCATGTCCTTTCGGGTTGGGCTGTGGTTGACCAGGAAAAATTCCAGCTGGTGCCGCAGTAGATGCTTGTTGTTGAGCTACTTGTGATATTTGCGTCTCAAGCATCTTGTTATGGGTGGCTAAAGCATCAACCTTGCTAGCTAATTGTTTTATCTGCTCATTAGTATGCAAATTTTGATTCATAACATCTTTATTAGTCTGAGCTTGGGAAGCAACGAAGTGTTCAATCATGATTTCTAAGTTAGATTTCCTAGGAGTATTAGGTCCATTACCAGGATGATTTGGGATAGCTTTTGGATAACCGGGTGGTGTGGCAGGAGCTTGTACAGGCGCGTATAACGCGTTGTTGTTTTTGTATGAAAAGTTCGGATGATTTTTCCAGCCTGGGTTATAGGTATTGCTATAAGGGTTCCCTTGTACATAGTTTGCTTGTTCAGCTGGAACTCATGTTAGAAGTGGGCATTCTGGAGCAAGATGTGATTGAAGACCACATAGATCGCAAGTTTGGACAACTGCAGCCACGGTAGCTGCAGGAGCAGTGGTAAGGTTTTCTAGCTTTTGGGTAAGAGCTTCCACTTTAGCGTTGACTTGGTCCAGCATATTCACTTTAGACATTCCACCTTTGGTTTGGGATTTCTCCACATTAGCTCTTTCGCTTCCCCATTGATAGTGGTTCTGGGCCATGCTTTCGATAAGTTGATTTGCTTCGGCATAAGGTTTATCCATCAGTGCGCCACCAGCAGCGGCGTCTATAGTCATTCTTGTGTTATACAACAGACCGTTGTAAAAAGTATGAATGATTAGCCATTCTTCTAAACCATGATGAGGACAGAGTCTAATCATATCCTTGTAACGTTCCCATGCTTCGAAAAGTGATTCGTTATCTTTTTGTCTAAAACCGTTGATGTTAGCTCTAAGCATGGCAGTTTTGCTTGGGGGAAATATCTAGCCAAGAAGACTTTTTTCAATTCATCCCATGTGGTGATTGAATTTGAAGGAAGGGATTGGAGCCAGGCTTGGGCTCTGTCTCTTAAAGAAAAAGGAAATAGGCGCAATCGTATCGCCTCGGGGTTTACACCATCCGCTTTTACAGTGTCTGCATACTGCACAAACACTGATAGATGTAGATTAGGGTCGTCAGTTGGAGATCCAGAAAATTGATTCTGCTGAACGGCGGATAGAAGCGAAGGTTTCAGCTCGAAATCGTTTCGAGCGATAGCAGGGGTGACAATGCTGTTGTGAGGCTCCGCTTGCGAAGGAACTGCGTAGTCCTTAAGAGCGCGAGGCGGACTTGGTACGTCATCCATTGTCGATTCTTCGGTAGATTCTGATAACGGGATATCAGGAATTTTTGTTGGAGGAAGATTATTGAGAGATCGCTATTCTTGAATTCGGCGTCTTAATCTTAAGTAACGCTCGATATCGTTAATTTGTAAATGCAAAGGCTCGTTTTGAGAACGAGTGTTTGGCATACACAGAGGGAAATATAAAAAGTTGCCTTAGTCTAGACAGCGTTGTTTTCAGATTACACTAGTGACTAAACTAAAGTCCCCGGCAACGGCGCCAAAAACTTGATGGGTTCTGCGATCGACTTAATGTCTGATGGTATCTTAACTGCAAGCGCACAGCCTATCGGGGTAGTAATAAAAGATTGTCGAATCCACAGGGACTTTGTAATCACGCTAGTGTTGTAAAACAGGTTGGTTTAGCTAAGGCGAAAATTGTCACGTTGGTTTTGGGAAGATTAAGGAAGGTAAATTAATTGATTTTAAAGTAATTATAAAATGAACGGTCGGTATGCAATAGAGTCGACCTAAGGGATCTAATCGGACCTAGGCATATAAGGATGGTCAACTTGGTTTATCTGTAGAATTAATCAGTTTAAAAACCCTTAACTCACACTTTCATGGTCTTATCTCGGATTATACGTCTAAAGCCCTATACCTGCTTTCGCTAGCCTATAAGTGTTTAGAAGTATTTTTTGGAAACTTAATTAATTCTAATTTGGTTTAAAGCGCTTTCACTGTATTTAAATCAAATTCCTAACTTTAGCTATCCGGTTAAAAACCTCACACTTTCTTGGTCTCGATCTAACCTATTTACTCTTCTTACTTTCGTAACAAAGATTTTATTATTAAGCATAAAAAGTTATAACAAGAGTTAAGTTGATTAAAGTTTTAGCCTAAGTTTGATAGATGCCTAATGTCTCTCACTATCCCATACCGACACTAAAGGTTTAGCTAGCCATGGAAATTAAAATAAACATACTGTAAATAAAAGCAAACAAATATAAATTGGACATTATAAATAATAAATAACAAGCATGCATTAATTAATTAATTAAAATGAATTTAATACAATTGCAAAATAAAAACCTGACAGTAAAGCCAATACTTCAATCCTTCTTCCACAAACCGGAAACTCGGACTTGGTATCGGGAGTATTGCAAATTCTGAAGCTTGAATGATAAATCTTAAACTAAAATAATAATTCCCTAATGTTGGAAATTATTATTTGGACAGTGGAATTAAAAAGAATTGAATTAAACAAATGCTGTAAAAATAATAACTGAAACAATACTGGTTTCAATTTTGGCAGAGCTTCGGCACAAATAAGCTGTAATAAAACTCCGTCCTTTTTTTGTTCAATATTGAGGTATTTATAGAAGAATAAAATCTGGAAGTTGGTTTGTTAAACTTGTAACTCAGTCTTCCTTCAAAATCTCCAAAAATATAGTAACCTAGTAGTTGAGGGAGAAATGGTAAACGTGGTGTTTGACTGGAGAGAATTAAGGAGTTTGGAAACTCCTTTTGTTATGCTTGCCACGTTCTGCATTTTCCAACTGAACTGTTATACGCATTACGTTCGTTACATGAGCGTTACGAGCAGATTTTGGTCTTCCCCGTGTTACGGTCGTGGCCACTGTGTTACGGTCGTAACACTCTTCAAACTGGCTTACGGTCGTGGCAACTTCATTATGACCGTCACAGCTACAAAAATGCAGTTCTTTGACAGATTTATCCTTTTCTTCTGTTCTTTTGATGCTTTCTTGCATTGTTTCATGTTTTCTTCTATTTTGAGCTCAATTATGAAATACCTGCAAAAGTGATGACAAACTCGAAATATTCGGGAATTAATCGGGTCAAAATAATACAAAACGGGCGAATTTCATACAAAATAAACGATACGATTTCGTGTTATCAGTTATACGATGACCCACGCCCATCCCGTTTACATCAAAAGATAGGGTTGCTTACCAAATCAATGGTAAGACAACAATGTCAAAGGAATAGAAAATGTGCAAGAAATATATTTGAGTAGGTAGATTACTTCTAGTTACTTGCTCTATTTCCAAACAACTATCCTTGCTATTTTCAAAACAAACACACACATTTTCAAACATTGAAAACATTTTCAAAAAGACAAACATCTTTGTATACATTCTTACGAACGAGAATCATTACAAAGATTGCCTAAACGAATGGCCTCTTTTACAAAATACTTTCAAAACCACACCAAACACATTTTCAAACAACAAAAGTAAGTGATCTAGCAAGTAACTAAGATCCCATGGAAAACCATGGATGAAAAGGGTGCTAATACCTTCCCTTTTCATAATCTACCCCCCAAACTCAAGAAAATATCTCAAAGGTCTTTCCTGTGCTTTTTCACCTTTCCTTTTTGGATAAAAGAAAAGACTATGGAGACTCTTGCTAACCGCAACATTTGCGATAAAACGCAAAACCCTCAAGTCAGTTCTCCCACCGTATCACAGAACTGGCGACTCTGCTGGGGATTTTTATAAAAGTGGGGTTACCTTAGGGCTAGATCACATTTATTTTCTTACATTGTTTAACTTGTTTTCTTTACATTTTGGTTCTTTGTTTGGGTTTGAATCCTCCACCCGGATTTGGGAAACATTATAGGTAAATAGCAATACGTTGTGGAAACTGTGTGGGGTATACTGACATGGTCTAAGCAATAGCTATGTTAGTGTGGCATATTTGTGGGTACTGGTAGCCTTTGAGTCAATCAAAGAGAATACGGGGCCGCTGAGTGATGTCATGAAGAACTAATGAACTTCTAGAACCTTTTACTTGACCAACTTGGCCTTTAGGATGTAGTGAGATGACCGGATTTGGTGCAATCCGAAGTTGGTAGATACTCAATACTACACTCATTGAGGGTTGGTTTCTTGGGATATTTCGGTCGCCATTAAAGAGGCTTGAGTTGAAACAACGTCCAAGGAAGCAATCCAGTGATATTGAGCTCCTTAGAACCTATTACTATTATTAGGACAGGTTGAACCAACTAAACTTCAAGAGGGTACTTACCTATAAAGCCCCATGCAAGCCTAAACTAAGAACTTGTTTGTTTTGCTTGTATATACATACTTGTACATAACGTCATGGACATCATGAACATCATATTCATTCACTAACCATTTAATGGATTTTGGAGATTTATCTTTGTTCTTGTTTTGTAGGATATGGACTCACTTCGTAGGAAAACTATCCAAATCAACCTTGTAAGAATTCCTCCACAAATCAAGGAGCTAGCTTCGAGGATCCCTGGGAACTCTCTATTCACTGAGAGGCATAGTCGTCTACTCAACTTGGTCACCTCCAACACAGAGGAGGACATGATGAAGGTGCTCTTCCAGTTCTTTGATCCTTTGCATCATTGCTTCATATTCCCCGACTATCAGCTTGTGCCTACTTTGGAAGAATTCTCTCAACTCTTGAGGATTCCCATTCTCAATCAACTACCTTTCAACGGTACAGAAAGAGACCCAAAGCCAAAAGATATTGCTCAAGCTCTGCACTTGCACTCATCTGATGTCACAACTCATTGGGAAATTAGAAGTGGTGTCAAAGGCTTCTTAGCAAAGTTCCTGTTTGAGAAAGCCCAAAGTTGTTGGAATTCCATAGACTTGCAAGCATTTGAGGAAATTGTGGCTCTTCTTATCTATGGGATGGTCTTGTTTCCCAATCCTGACCAACTCATAGATGTGAGTGCCGTCAAAATCTTCATGTCACGCAATCCAGTGCCTACATTGCTAGGGGATATCCTACACTCTTTTCACACTCGCACAATGAGGAAAAGAGGTGTCCTTATGTGTTGCACTCCTCTCCTGGCAAGATGGTTTATTTCTCATCTTCCCCAATCAGTCTTAAAGAACGATCAAGGATTAAGGTGGTCACAAAGGTGAATGATGCTCAAACATTCAGATATTCATTGGTGCTCATGATCCAAAGAGAATGTTATCATTGTTGACCGTTGTGGGGAATTCCATAATGTCCCTCTACTTGGAATTAGGGGAGGCATCACCTATAACCCATGCTTAGCTCTAAGACAGTTTGGTTATGCCCAAAGGGATGGCCCACATGAGATGCTGGTTCAAGGCTTGGTATTCGACTACGACAACGACGATCAAGGTCTTCGCCAGAGATTCATCCGAGCTTGGAGGATGCTAAAAAAGGTGGATAGCAAGACTTTGGGACACAAGAATTCCATCCCTCTTGAGCCTTACCTCAAGTGGGTACGAACCCGCGCTCAAAGCCTTATGATACCTTATCCTTCAATTCTCCCGGTGATCATTGAGCCTGTTAAGGAAGGAGAAGTTCCATACACTACCCTACATCCTGACATGCCCACATCTCTTGAAGACCTGCAAAGGGATTGGATACAGCTCAAAGGAGAGTAAGATACTTTCGAATCCCAATTCTATGCAAGAGAGAAGAAGGTCTTGGAAATCACTAGGCTACTTCAGGAGGAGCAGACTCTAAATGCCTACATAGCACCAAAGAGGATGCACACTACTTTTTTATCTTAGAGTTTTGTATTATTTAGCCCAAGGGGCATTGATATACTAAAACTCTATCTTATTAATATAACGTGTGTTTCTTTTTGTCTAAAACTAACTTGAATATTTTAAAATCCTTGAAAACATTACATGTGTACATATCATTCATCATAACATAAACAGGTCTATTGCAAAGAGTTTCCTCATCTCTCTACTGTTTATTTCAGTAAGATGGATCTCGAACAGACAATCAAAGATCTTCAAGGTCAAAACACACAGTTTCAGCAGTTACTCATGACCCTGGCCAAGGGGCAAGAGGAGTTGAAGACTCTGTTGGCTAAAGAGAAGAAGAAGAAAGAGAAGAAACCAACTGGTGTTGTAATCATGGGGAGAAGGTTTCAATGACAAACTAGAAGAACCTTGAATTTCGCAGCAACATCTGATGAAGGAGAAGGGAAAGGAAAAGAAACAATAGTTATGTCAGAATCTGAAGAGGAGGAAGAAGAGGAAGACTATTCCGAAGAACAGTATCCTCCAGTGGATGATAATTACAGACATCTTGAAGAGCGTTTGAACTCCATGGAAATACAAATAGTACCGGGTCTAGACTTTGAAGAATTGGGACTAGTGTCGGGAATTGTGATCCCACCAAATTTCAAAGTTCCGTTGTTTGCAAAATATGATGGGGTGTCATGTACTAAGATGCACCTCCGATCATATGTGAGAAAGATCCAGCCGCACTCCACCGATAAAGACCTTTGGGTGCATTTTTTCCAAGATAGCCTATCTAGAACACAACTCGATTAGTTTTACCAATTGGAAAGGGCATACATCCATAACTGGGAAGATCTTTCCGCAACTTTATATAAGCAATACCAGTATAATGCAAATTTGGCGACTACCCGTATTCAACTTCAGAGTATGGCTATGGCTTCAAATGAGGGTTTCAAAGATTACGCACAGAAATGGAGAGATCTAGCTGGGAGAGTGCAACCCCCTCTGTCTGAAAGGGAGTTGGTGGATATGTTCTTAGGCACTCTATCGGGCCCTTTCTTCAACCATTTGATTGGGAGCTCATCTGCTGGATTTACTGAGTTAATACTAACCGGAGAGAGGGTGGAAGCTGGCATAAAAAGTGGAAAGATTCAGAAGGATTCGTCTGCCTCTACAATTGTGAGAAAGCCTTTCACTAAGAAGAAGGAGGTATCTGCTGTTTACCCATAAAGGAACTAAGGGAGAGTTGAGCGCCGACCAATGGTAGGGGCCGTTATGATCCCAAAGCCTACATCTGATCAACCAAGAATTAATCAACCGAGGGTGGAAAGGCCAGTCCGACAATTCACCAGAATTAATATGACTCTAGCCCAGGTTTTACCACATCTTATGAAATATAATTTGACAACTATGAAGGAAGCTCCAAAGAACCCCAACATTGCGTCCCCTCATTATCACCCAAATGCCAGATGCGCATATCATTTTGAAAGTCCGGGTCATGACACTAACAACTGTTGGGCCCTGAAAAACAAAATTCAAGACCTTATAGATGCAAAAGAGATTGAGTTTGATGCACCCGAGAAGCCAAATGTCATTTCTTCTCCTATGCCCAGGCATGGTCACAACACCAATGCTATCGAAGAAGACTTGTTTGTTACCACAATTTATGAACTCTTGACTCCTCTCCCAATCATTAAGATAAACTTATTGAAAGCTGGTGTATTCCCGGGTTGTAATGAAGACTGCCATCTTTGCTTATCCTCACCAACTGTTTTCCCTTTGTTGAAGACAAGCATTCAACGCTTGATAGATAACCAAGAGATTTTGTTTGAAAGTACTTCTGTTTCACCTATTCCTGTTAAAGACGTTTCAATCATAACCATCACCGCTAATCCTTCCAGGGTCCCCAAAAGACCCGTTAGGATTACATCGGTTCCAAAAACTACTCCTCTTATAATCACAATGCCCGGGCCGGTCCCGTATGAATCAGAAAAAACAGTGTCGTGGAATTATGGTGGAGACATCTATTACCATAGTATCAAACAAGATGGGCTGGCCACCGAAGAGATAAGCTCCGAAGAAGAAGACTCCAACATTAGCAATATTGTCGGAACCAGTAAGATTACCCGTAGCGGTAGAATTTTCTCTCTAGAAATTGCCCCTCCAAAGGCAGTTTTTGGACCCGTGGCTGTTCCAAAGGTTACCTCTGTACCAATAATCATATATGCAAGTGCTCCTTATGACAAAGACAACACAACCCCTGCTGTTATCCCTACCAACACAACCCCTGCTGTTATCCCTAACAACACTCCTACTGCTGAAATTCGAGGAAAAAGTATTCAAGAAGAGCCTGTCCAGACGAAGGCTCAACCACTGACTATCCCCGAAACCTCCAAGAAGGAAATGGAGGAGATCCTGAGAATAATAAAGAAGAGCGACTATGACGTGGTTTAACAGTTGGGGAAAACTCCCTCCAAAATCTCCATGCTAGCATTGTTGCTGTGTTCTGAGGCACATGCGAAAGCTCTGGTGAAGTTTCTAAAGACAGCCCATGTGCCGCAAGAGAAGTCTGCTGACCAATTTCAAGATTGTGTGGCCAGCTTGACAGCTGATAACGGCCTAGGCTTCTCAGATGCTGATCTGACACCAAAGGGAAGCAAGCACAACGAGGCATTGCATGTCTCTGTGGAATGTAGAGGAACAACTCTAGCCCATGTCTTGGTGGACACCGACTCGTCTTTGAATGTTTTACCGAAGAAAGCTCTCGAAAAATTGGATTGCGAAGGATTAACGTTGAAACCCAGTAACATAGTCGTAAGGGCATTTGATGGTTCAAAAAGGATGGTCCACGGGGAGGTGGACATCCCCATAAAGGTTGGGACTCAGACTTTCAACTCTACTTTCTATGTAATGGACATTCGCCCCTCTTACTCATGTCTGCTAGGACGGCCCTGGATCCATAATGCCGGTGCTGTCACCTCTACACTACACCAGATGCTGAAATACCCGGTCCATGGAAAGATTATCACTGTCCACGGAGAGGAAGAGTATATGGTTAGCCACCTCAATTCCTTCCGGTATATGGAATTGGATGGAGAGTTCATAGAAACTCCTTTTCAATATTTCAAAGAAGTCTCTCAAGAGGTAGCAGTAACCAAAACGGTATCCCAGACCCCCAAGATCACAAGACCTCCGCTTCGGATGTCATCTCTGAAGGACGCCAAGGAGGTAGTAGAGGAGGGTGGATGCACCATCCGGGGGAAACTTTCAGACATTCCGTATGAATCTGACAAGTTTGGTTTAGGGTTTACTTCAAGTGCTCAGAAGGTTGTGCGTCGTGCCCATGCTGGAGGGCCACCTTTGAAGATTAGCAACCGAGAGGTCAATGAAATGGAAGATGGTGAAGAAGATTGCAGCTTGGAGGATTGGATATTTCCTACTATCAACGGAGGACTTCGCAATTGAGAAGCCAGAGACTTTGTCCCAATAACTTTCATCCCTCAATAATTTATTTTTTTCATTTCTGTTGGACTTGTAATATTCACAAACAATTCACACATTTAAAACCTTGTCTCTTACCCGAGGCACAATGGTCCATTTGTAAGGGTTTTTATTTCATATTCATATGACATTCAATGAATCATGAACATTTTTCACATACAAACTTTTGTGCTCATTGTCTTTCTTTTACATTTTATTGTTTAAAGATTGTTATACCCTTACACACACCCACACTCACAAATGCAGGTACCACTCCATTCCGGATCCCATGGGTAACGATACTGCAATGGCCTTTAGTGACTCTGAAGATCTAATCTACCAAGCCGAAGACGAAGGGGAGGAAGATTGTGAAGTACCAGGGGAATTGGCCAGACTAATACAACAAGAGGAAAGAGTTATTCAGCCTCATGAGGAACTGGTGGATTCAATCAACTTGGGTACCAAGGAGGATAAAAAAGAAATCAAGGTGGGTGCCAATCTGGAGCCTAGTGTTAAGGAGCGTCTGATTCAGCTATTGCATGATTATGTTGAAATCTTTGCCTGGTCATATGAAGACATGCCAGGACTTGATGCATACATCGTGGTACATCGTCTGCCAACAAGAAAAGACTGTCCACCAGTAAAACAAAAATTCCTCTGCATGAGACCTGATATGTTATAAAAGATCAAAGCGGAAGTCATGAAACAATTCAATGCTAGATTCTTGGTTGTCACTTCCTATCCTCAATGGGTTGCCAACATTGTTCCCGTGCCTAAAAATGATGACAAAGTACAAATGTGCGTGGATTATAGAGATTTGAATAGGGCCAGCCCTAAAGATGATTTTCCACTTCCCCGCATCGATATCCTGGTTGACAATACGGCCTAGCATAAATTATTTTCCTTCATGGACGGATTCTCATGTTATAACCAAATCAAAATGGCACCTGAGGACATGGAGAAAACTACATTTGTCACACAGTAGGGCACATTCTGCTACAAAGTAATGTCATTCGGACTGAAGAATGCTGGGGCAACCTATCAACCCGCCATGGTAGCCTTATTTCACGACATGATACATCATGAAATAGAGATCTACATAGACAATATGATAGCCCGATCACAAACTGAAGAAGAGCACCTTGATCACTTGCAAAAGTTGTTTGATAGATTGAAGGAGTACAAGTTAAGGTTGAACCCAAACAAGTGCACATTCGGAGTACAGTCTGGTAAACTTTTAGGTTTTTTTGTCAGTAACAAAGGCATCAAGGTTGATCCTGCCAAGGTTAAAGCGATATAAGAAATGCCTGCTCTTCATACTGAGAAGGAAGTCAGAGGATTCTTAGGACGCCTAAACTATATTGCCAGATTCATTTCTCACTTAACAACTACTTGTGAGCCAATCTTCAAACTACTGAAGAAAGATCAAGTAGTCAAGTGGAATGATGAAGGCCAGTTTGCTTTTGACAAGATCAAAGAGTATTTACAAGAGCCTCCTGTTTTGATGCCACCCGTTGAGGGAAGACCACTAATCATGTATCTGACTATTTTAGAGAACTCAATGGGGTGTGTATTTGGGCAGCATGACGAGTCTGGCCGAAAAGAGCACGCTATTTACTACCCGAGCAAAAAGTTTACTGATTGTGAAACTAGATATTCACTACTCGAGAAAACTTGTTGTGCTCTGGCATGGGCTGCTCGTCGGCGAAGACAGTATATGCTGACTCATACTACCTTGTTGATATCTAAGATGGATCCGATAAAATACATCTTCGAGAACCCTGATCTGTCTGAGAGGATAGCTAGATGGCATGTAAGTGTTTAGTTGTTGGCATGTTTTTTGGTAAAACCAGTTGTGTGAATGTCATGACTGATGTCATAACATTCTGGGATACAAGGTTCTTTCTGCAGAAAAAGGATGTCATACAGGAGCTGCTCAATATGAGTGTTTAGGTGATCATTATGCAATGATCATATTTATTGCATTCTACCAAAATCAGTAAACAGGATTCTTGTTGTCATAACCAATGTTAAGACATCCTGTACTGAACTAACATTTGTGCAGATTTATTATTTCTGAGAATTTTCAGGAATTTGGTTTATTCAGTCCAAATCAGATTCTCACGTGGACTTAGGTTAACTTTGCTTAACCCTAATATGGTTGTTAAAGTCCTATGACCAAGTCTTGAGGTTAACCCTAATTAACCCTAGCTATTTTCGTGGAAGCCCTAACTGAAGAATAGCTGCCTATATATTCCTCATGAAGACCGTTGGTGAAAGATACTTTTTGACAGAAGATCAATAAGGGAATGTATAGTTGTAACTACTGTAATCCAAGCAATTATCATTGTGATAAGTGACTTGTAGTAGGATTTTATTGTAAGGGTTGTGTATCACTCAAAGCTTTGAAGCACGAGTGTTTGTGTCACTTGATTAAAGCTTTGAAGCAAAGTCAAGTTAGGGTTATGTATCACTCAAAGCTTTGAAGCACGAGTGTTTGTGTTACTTGATTAAAAGCTATGAAGCAAAATCAAGCGTATGTTCTGAAGAGTGTCTTCATAATTTCATTAGTTAATTGTTTAGTATCACTACTGTGATTGAGGGGGAGTGGGTAAGAACTCAGGTTTAATTTGAACTTAGATTGAAGTTGCATTGGGTAGGTCTTAAGTGAAGGAGATAAACTGGTTGGTTTATTCCTGAATTAATATCTCTTATAGTGAATTTCCTCCCTGGCTTGGTAGCCCCCAGAGTAGGTGTTGTTACACACTGAACTGGGTAAAAAATTGACTGTGTTCTTTACTGCTTTTAGTTTTACTGTCTTGAATAGTATCAGATACGGTGTCATAACATTCACTGTGACATTAAGTATCTGCTTCCAGAATTTCAATTGGCATCAGAGCGGGCACCCTGCCTGTCTTACTGGGTGAGATCTAGGGATATTATTTTCTGGCACTATGGACAAAGAAGGAGGATTTGGAAACAGACCACCTATTCTGGATGGATCAAATTATGATTACTAGAAACCTAGTATGATTGCCTTCTTAAAATCACTGGACAAAAAGGCTTGGAGAGCTGCTGACAAAGGATGGAACCATCCCATCATAACTGGGAAAGATGGGACAACCAGTCTGAAACCTGAGGAAGAATGGAGCAAAGAAGAAGATGAGTTAGCCCTGGGTAACTCCAAAGCATTAAATGCCTTGTTCAATGGAATTGATAGAAACATATTCAGACTAGTACATCAATGTGAACTGCCCAAGGAGGTTTGGGACACTCTCAAAACTACCCATGAGGGCACATCCAAAGTAAAAATGTCAAGGCTTCAGATGCTGACTACCAAATTTGAGAACCTAAGGATGATGGAAGATGAGACCATTCATGAGTTTCACATGAACATCTTGGAAATTGCCAACACCTCAGGAGCATTGGGAGAAAAGATGTCAGAAGAAAAACTGGTGAGAAAGATTCTCAGATCCTTGCCTAAAAGATTTGCAATGAAGGTGACTGCTATAGAGGAAGCTCAGGATATCTGCAACTTGAAGGTGGATGAACTCATTGGGTCACTTCAGACCTTTGAGATGGGGATCAGTGACAATGTTGACAAGAAAAACAAGAGCATAACACTTGTATCTAATACTGAATATGAAAACAAGGAGGATGAAGAAGAAAATATTTCAGAAGCTATAGCCATGCTTGGAAGACAGTTCAACAAACTCATCAAGAGAATGGACCCAAAGTCAAGATCAAATGTTAAGAACATTCCTTCTGACATTAACAGATCCTATGACTCCAGCAGAAGACCAAAGTCTGAAGAGAAGGGAAATCAAAGCAAAGGAATTCAATGCCATGGATGTGAAGGATATGGGCACATTCGAGCTGAATGTCCTACCTTTCTTAAGAAACAAAAGAAAGGAATGTCTGTTACTTGGTCTGACTGTGACTCAGAAAGTAATTCTGAAGAAGAATCTGCCAAACTAGTTACTGCGCTAACTGGTATTTGTGACTCTGATAGTGACTCTAGTAATGAGGAAGTGACATTTGAAGAACTGGCTGACTCCTACAAGAAGTTATGTATCAGAAGTGCTGAAGTCTGTCAGCAAAATGAGAGACAAACAAAACTCATAGTAAAGTTGGAGGCTGAGAAGAAGGCAGGCATTGATACTATAAGTCATCTAGAAGGGGAAGTTCAAATGCTAAACTCAAAACTTGACTAGATGACCAAATCTGTCAAGATGCTGACAAATGGAACTGAAAAATTAGAAGAAATCCTTCAGGTTGGACAAAATGTGGGAAACAAGTCTAGTCTAGGATTTGTGGCAGCAAAGAAATCTATTGTAGACAAGAAGAAGATCAGGCCTAATAAACAAATGTCAAAGCAGATGTCACAACATAGCACTCAACATCGAGAACAGAGAAATATGAAGAAAAAGTATCAAAGATGGAGATGTCATCATTGTGGGAGGTTTGGTCACATAAAGCCATTCTGCTTCAGATTATATGGATATCCTAATCAGACCCCAGTTGTCAAACCTAAGTCTAACAAGGCACCATATACTCAACAGTCGAAGAAAAAGGCTACTGCCCTGATAGCTCACACCTCCCTTAGAGTCTCTGCAAAGGAAGACTGGTACTTTGACAGTGGATGCTCTAAACACATGACTGGAATCAAGAATCTTCTCAATAATGTTAAACCTCACACTACTAGTTATGTGACTTTTGGAGATGGTGCTAGAGGAGAAATCAAAGGAGTTGGAAACTTGGACTGCCCTGGAGTTCCAAACCTAAATGAAGTATTACTGGTAAAAGGCTTGACTGCTAATCTTATAAGTATCAGTCAATTATGTGATCTAGGATTCAAGGTCAACTTCACCAAGTCTAAATGTCTTGTAACTAATGAGAAACAAGAAGTTATAATGAGAGGAGTCAGATCTAAAGACAACTGCTACTTATGGGAGTCCGAGAACACTAATTATTCTTCTGTGTGCTATATTGCCAAAGAAGAAAAAGAAGTGAAACTGTGGCACCAAAAACTTGGTCATTTACATCTAAGAGGAATGAAAAGGATTATATCTATGGAAGCAGTCAGAGGGATTCCAAGGCTGAAAATTGATGAAGGGAGAGTCTGTGGTGAATGTCAAGTTGGAAAGCAGACTAGAATGTCACATCCAAAGTCAAGACATCTGACCACCTCTAAGGTGTTAGAACTTCTACATATGGATCTGATGGGACCAATGCAGATAGAAAGTCTTGGTGGAAAAAGATATGCCTATGTTGTTGTGGATGATTTTTCCAGATTCACCTGGATTAACTTCATTAGAGAAAAGTCTGATGTATTTGAAGTATTTAAGGAACTGTGCAAAAGAATTCAAAGAGAAAAAGAAGGATGAATTGTCAGAATCAGAAGTGATCATGGAAAGGAATTTGAAAACAGTAAGTTTGATGAGTTCTGCTCCTCAGAAGGAATTAATCATGAATTCTCTTCACCCATAACTCCTCAACAAAATGGAGTTGTGGAAAGGAAAAACAGGACTATACAGGAATCTTCCAGAGCAATGATACATGCCAAAAGACTTCCTATTCATTTTTGGGCTGAAGCTATGAATACAGCCTGTTATGTCCATAACAGGGTCACCTTGAGAAAGGGAACATCATCCACCATTTATGAACTTTGGAAAGGAAGAAAGCCTACAGTGAAGTACTTCCATGTATTTGGAAGCAAATGCTATATTCTGACAGATCGTGAACAAAGGAGAAAGATGGACCCTAAAAGTGATGAAGGAATATTCCTAGGATACTCTACCAACAACAAAGCTTATAGGGTATTCAATTCCAGGACCAAAGTTATGATGGAATCTATAAATGTCATAGTTGATGATTACCATGAGGAAACAAATGTCCCATATAATGTTGAGACATTCTTTGAGACTTCAACTCAAAAGGATGATATTCCTAAAACTACTTCATTAGAATCTGAATCAAAGGAAGCTAACAAAGACCCTTCCATCAGAATTCGGAAAGATCATCCTAAGGAACTCATCATAGGAGATCCTAACAGTGGAATCATTACAAGATCTAGAGAAATCATCTCAAACTCTTGCTTTGCATCTAAGATTGAACCAAGAAATGTTAAGGAGGCTTTAACTGATGAATATTGGATTGGAGCAATGCAAGATGAATTGAACCAATTCAAGCAACATGAAGTATGAGAGTTAGTTCCTAGACTAGGAGGAACAAACATCATTGGCACAAAATGGATCTACAAGAACAAATCAGATGCTGAAGGAGTTGTCACCAGGAATAAGGCAAGACTTGTTGCTCAAGGATACACTCAAGTTGAAGGGGTTGACTTTGATGAGACTTTTTCTCCTGTAGCCAGACTGGAATCAATCAGACTCCTATTGGGAATTGCTTGTCTCCTTAAGTTCAAGTTATTTCAGATGGATGTAAAAAGTGCCTTCTTAAATGGGTACTTAAATGAGGAAGTTTATGTGGAACAACCTAAAGGATTTGTAGATCCAAACTACCCTGATCATGTCTACAAATTGAGGAAAGCTTTATATGGCCTGAAACAAGCTCCTAGAGCATGGTATGACAGGTTGACAAAATTCCTCTCTGACAAAGGATACAGGAAAGGAGGCTTGGATAAAACTCTTTTTGTCAAAAATGAAGGAGGAAAGATAATGGTAGCTCAAATCTATGTTGATGACATAGTGTTTGAGGGAATGTCGGATAAAATGGTTAAACATTTTGCTGACCAGATGCAAGCTGAATTTGAAATGAGCCTCATGGGAGAATTGACCTACTTTCTTGGACTGCAAGTCACACAAATGGAAGACTCAATTTTTCTATCTCAAAGCAAGTATGCAAAGAACATTGTCAAGAAGTTTGGGATGGAGAATTCTAGTCACAAAAGGACTCCTGCACCTACTCACTTAAAGCTGTCCAAAGATTCAAGTGGGGTTAAGGTGGACCAAAGCTTGTACAGAAGCATGATAGGAAGTCTGCTATACTTAACAACCAGCAGACCTGACATTGCTTTTGCAGTTGGAGTATGTGCAAGATACCAGGCTGAACCCAAAGTAAGTCATATCAACCAAGTGAAGAGAATTCTGAAGTATGTGAGTGGAACCTACAACTATGGCTTGCTGTACTCTCATGGATGTGAACCAACTCTGACTGGTTACTGTGATGCTGATTGGGCTGGAAGTGCTGATGATAGAAAGAGCACCTCTAGAGGATGTTTCTTCTTAGGAAATAATCTTGTCTCCTGGTTCAGCAAGAAACAGAACTGCGTGTCTCTATCTACCGCTGAAGATGAATACATAGCAGCTGGTAGTAGCTGTTCTCAAATGATTTGGATGAAACAGATGCTTACTGAGTATAATGTCACACAAGATGTTATGACATTGTACTGTGACAATCTGAGCACTATCAACATTTCCAAGAATCCTATTCAGCATAGCAGGACCAAGCATATTGACATTAGACATCACTTCATCAAAGATCGTGTAGAGGAGAAGACGATTAAACTGGAACATGTTGCCACTGAACTACAACTGGCTGACATTTTTACCAAGGCACTTGATGCAAATCAATTTGAAAATTTGAGGGGCAAGCTGGGTATTTGCCAACATGAAGAAATGTAGCAATTAATTTTTCTGAAAACAAGGGATGAGAGAGATATTTTAGTTAAGTCTACTCTGATTGGGCTAATCATCTACTTCTCTATTTCTTTCCAAGATTTTAAGAAGTTGAATAGACATTCATATATCTCCCTCCTCTCGCGTTTATGCAACAATTTTCAATCTCTCAAACAAAGAATTCACTATCTCTGTTACCTGTTTTCTGAAACTCTCAAAATGTCTCAACTATCCATGACATCATCCTCTTCAAAGACGACTGTTTCTTCCGCATCCTCTGATCGATAACCTAGGGAAATCACAAACTGCATGGATTCTGATGTTCTGGAGATAACTCCTCTTCGTGAACTGGCAGCTGACCCCTATAAGGTCAAGAAGCTGTGAACCAGACATGCAAGAAGGTCACAAGCTTCTTCATCTGGTAAACCCTCTCAACCATCATCTTATGTTCCTCCAGAAATAGCAAATAGGGAAGGCTCAGTTTATGTTCATCAAGCTATAGCTAGACTTGTCACTAGGATTCTAAATGAGAATCACTCTGTACCTGGCATTTTTGTACCTTTGAATCAAGAATCTGCTAGTCCAAATGTTGAAATGAATCCAGATGTCACTCAGAATGTTGAGACACCGGATGACAACATTAGGAAATCTCCTGAAAATCTTGATGATCACCAGAACCCTACTGAGAAGGATGTTGAACCCCCCGGTTATTGATGTTGATGAAGAATACTCTGACAATGACTTAATTGCCAATATCAACCCTAGCATAGCTAGAAGGATGATGAACAGAAAAGGAAAGCAGGATGCTACCAAAAGCCTCTCCAAAGAGAAGACTGTTGATGTTGTTCATAAGAAAACTAGGTCTGAGAACAAGACTGGAGTAGAAACTGTGAAGGCTGGATTGTCAAAAGAAAAAGGGAAGGTGAAAACTCGAGTACCTGCTGGTATTCTCTCAAAACCTTTGAGACAACCAATAGAAAAGAAAAGGAAAGAGCCGGAACCCTCTGAATCTGATGAGGAATCAGAATTTGAATTTGATGTTGAAGACATTCCTCTCAAAAGGAAACTCTCTTCAAGCAAAATGCCTAAAGTCCCCGAAGTTGCCACTGACAACATCTCCTTTCACCATCCTGAGAATGCAAACAGGTGGAAGTATGTATGTTTGAAAAGGATCGCCTTGGAAAGAGAACTGAACAACAGTGCCATGGAATGTAAGGAGATCATGGATCTAATCAAAACTGCTGGTCTAATAAATATTGTGGTAAAGTTTACCAACTGCTATGAAGTTCTTGTCAAAGAATTCATAGTGAATTTATCTTATGGGTGTGCTGATGGAAAGTCAGTTGATTTTAAGTGTGTATATGTGAGAGGAAGGAAGGTAAATTTCTCTCCCTCTGAAATAAACAAATTCCTAGGAAGACCTGATGATGCTTGCCCCGAGCTAGAGGTTACTGACAACCAAGTGTGCCAAACCATCACTGCAAATCAAGTCAAGAGCTGGCCCTTAAAAGGGAATTTGAATGCAAGCGATCTGAGCATGAAATTTGCCATTCTGCATAAAATTGGTGCAGCTAACTGGGTTCCCACCAACCATAAATCAACCATCTCCACAGGCTTGGGAAGATTTATTTATGCTGTTGGAACCAGGACAAACTTTGACTATGGCAGGTATATCTTTGATCAAACATTAAAACATGCTGGAAGCTGTGCTATTAAAGGCCCTATTGCCTTTCCCTCTCTCCTATGTGGTATAGTCCTTGCTCAGTATCCTGACATTCTAGTTGAAAAAGATACTGTATGCAAAAGAGCCCCTGCTCTTGGGTTGCACTATAAGCTATTTCAGGGAACACATGTTCCTGACATTGTCATGACATCAGCTGAGACATCAATTGTCAAGTCTCATTCCAAGAAAACTGATGTTATAGCTGTGCTGAAGGACACCTGCAAAGAGCTTGATACAAGGAAAAGGACTCTTGAGGACCTGATTGCTAGACTAGAACAGGAGGAGATTGAAGGACAAAGAAGGGAAGAGGATGCTGCTGAAGACCAACTTAATGCTGAAGATAGTGTCTCCTCTGAAGATGACAGTGCTTAAAGATCAGTGCAGTTGAAAAGTTTGCTGCTGGTACCTGATGCTGCAAATGATTTTTTTCTCTCTGTGTTTTTATTATTCCTTTTGGATGACTGTATAACCTAAAAGTACAATTATCTTTGGCCTATTTGTGGCTAAAGAGGGGGAGAAGATTTTGTGATAATTTTGGTAGAATTAGACTTGGTAGATATTATTAATTCTGCTGCTTTCTAATCTCTGATTATTTAGGGGTTTTAGCCAAAAATTTCCCAAAGGGGGAGTTTGTAAGTGTTAAGTTGTTGGCATGTTTTTTGGTAAAACCAGTTGTGTGAATGTCATGACTGATGTCATAACATTCTGGGATACAAGGTTCTTTCTGCAGAAAAAGGATGTCATACAGGAGCTGCTCAATATGAGTGTTTAGCTGATCATTATGCAATGATCATATTTATTGCATTCTACCAAAATCAGTAAACAGGATTCTTGTTGTCATAACCAATGTTAAGACATCCTGTACTGAACTAAAATTTGTGCAGATTTATTATTTCTGAGAATTTTCAAGAATCTGGTTTATTCAGTCCAGATCAGATTCTCACGTGGACTTAGGTTAACTTTGCTTAACCCTAATCTGGTTGTTAAAGTCCTATGACCAAGTCTTGAGGTTAACCCTAATTAACCCTAGCTATTTTCGTGGAAGCCCTAACTGAAGAATAGCTGCCTATATATTCCTCATGAAGACTGTTGGTGAAAGATACTTTTTGACATAAGATCAATAAGGGAATGTATAGTTGCAACTACTGTAATCCAAGCAATTATCATTGTGATAAGTGACTTGGAGTAGGATTTGATTGTAAGGGTTGTGTATCACTCAAAGCTTTGAAGCACGAGTGTTTGTGTCACTTGATTAAAGCTTTGAAGCAAAGTCAAGTTAGGTTTGTGTATCACTCAAAGCTTTGAAGCACGAGTGTTTGTGTTACTTGATTAAAAGCTGTGAAGCAAAATCAAGCGTATGTTCTGAAGAGTGTCTTCATAATTTCATTAGTCAATTGTTTAGTATCATTGCTGTGATTGAGGGGGAGTGAGTAGGAACTCAGTGAAGGGGTGAAAAACACAAGAAGGGGGGGGGGGGGGGGGGGTTGAATTGTAAAACTGGAATCTTAAAGCAAATGACAAGGTATTTTTATCCTGGTTCGTTTGATCTCAAACTACTCCAGTCCACCCGTTCAAGGTGATTTCGCCTCTCTCCAACGAGGTCTTAATTCACTATATTCAACTGAATACAAATCTGCTTTAGCAACTGCTAAAACCTTCTTGATTCAAACCACAATCCGGTTTGTCAAGGCAACACTTTCTTACAAAGGTACAAGCAAATGTGTATGAATGTTTCTACAAAACTATATCACAACTGTGATGTTTACACAAATGAAGCTTAGATTACTAGGTTGCTAAACACTAATAAAGTATCAGAGTTTGTTGGTTTAGCAAAACTTGTAGAGTGAAGATTATTGTTCAGCTTTTTTGCGTGTAGAGAGTTTGGAAGCATTAGCCGTGATAATCTTCAAAGCTTGGTTTATATAGCACTTGAGAAGATGAACGTTGAAGCAAATATTCTTGATTCAATGCTATTAACAAGCTTTCCTTTTTGAGCAGATCTTGTCTAGAATGATGCCGTTGGTATTGATTAGCTTTCAATGCACAGTACCGTTGCTTCTTCAATGCACGATCTGGCTTGGCTCATTCTGATTCTGCTTCGCTGCTGATGAACTAATTTGTTTCTGTATCAGAGTGTTTTACGCGCAGTTCTGTTCATCAAGCTTCAGCATGTGCAAGCGTTGATCATCTGATCTTGACGTTCTGATTCAGCAACTTCTGATGCTGATGTGCAAACTCATATTCTGATGCTGAAAACGCGATCTTGCTTATTTTAATCAGCATATCTGCAAATCAGAGCATAGTAATTTTAGGTAGCATATAATTCAATCATGAAATATTTAACTACTATATCTTTTCACTTTGTTATCATCAAAACTCAAATATAGGGTACTAGATTCAAACATTGTTCTAACAATCTCCCCCTTTTTGATGATGACAAAAACTAGATATTTTAAATGAAAAATAACGTGAAAAGTTATCAGATCTATGTATCAGAATAAGAAGTACGGAGAAGTCAGAGTTAAGAGATACTCCCCCTGAGTTTGTTACTTCCCTTTGATATGCGTGTTCTTCAGAGTCAGATCTTTTTCTATCTTTGAGCATCAGATTATAAGTCTTTGACTTATCAGAAAGCAGAGCTTCAGAGCTTTTCCTGTCAGATCTTTGCTTCGGATCAGAGTGTTAGGTCGATCAGAGCTTCATATATCAGAACTTCATATTTGATCAGAGCAACATGAGCTTCTACATTTTGATCAGAGCTTCTAGTTCTTAGTCTTCATAGTGTTCAGAGCTTCCTTGTGCATGTAGACTTAACAACAAAACAGAAAAACATTTCAAGTAATAGAGTTAGAATGTTTGAGAATTTCTGTCTAGTTAGCCGTTATTGATTTTAAATATCATTCTTGTTCTCCCCCTTTTTGTCAGCAATCAAAAAGTGTTAGTGATGTGCTAAAACAATTTAGATCAGAAAAACAAATTATATTAAAAATAGTTCAGATCACAAGAGCATTACACAAACATAGTCAAAACATAGTCAAAAGTACATCAGATTATGATGAAAATATAGAGAATGTCATGCAAAAAAATTTCAAGGTTGTGGGGGCATGCGTGAGAACAGGCTTTCCAGCATTGCTTGAATCTTTTCAGAAGTTGCATTCTGCTTCTGAACCATGGTGACAACAGTATCAATCTTGCTGTCCTGAACATTCATTCTTGCTTCCATCTTCTGATCATTCTCTTCCATCCGCTGCTGTAGACGCAAGTCATTCAGCCTTAATTCTTCCAGAGCCTGCCTGTCCAAGGCAGCTTGAGAACTTTCAGCAGGAGGAAGCTTCTCAGAACTTTCAGCCACATCTTCTGCTGGATTCTCTTCCTGAAGAGTCTTGTCTTCTTCTGAAGGTTGCACCTGTGCAGCTTGTTCTTTCTCAGACCACGATTCAGAGTCCAGAGGGAGCACAACTTCTTGAGGCAGCTGACTCTCAACTTCCTTCAGCAGCTTGCTAAAGTTCTGTTGAGCCTGCTCATAGTTGACGTCCTGCAGCTTGAGTGCTTCAGCACGAACCCATACTCTGAACTGTGACCAGAGCTGATCAGAAGCAGCTGGGTCGATCATCCCCGGACAGACTTGCTTCAAGGAAGCAATCCACTGCAGCATACCTGTTTCAAAGTCCAAAATACCAGAGCCAACATCTAATTGCTTTGGTTTGGGAATGGCCAATTTGTGTCTTAAATCAGCAAGACGTTCAAGACTTGTTAAGTCAATGAATGTTCTGCTGGGGTTTTCAGATGATTGGTTTTCAGAGGTGTGCTGAGGTGCTGTTTGTTTTGGAGGATGGTTATCAGAGTCAGAGGATATGTCTATTGGAGTGGTTGGAGTTTTTGGAGGTGTTGATTCCTCTGATGATGGTAACTGGGGTCTGACAATGGTGGTTCCACATGGCAACTGTATTGCCAGCGGTGATGGTTGAGGTGAGTGGGGATCAGAATGATGAGGAGATGGGGTTTCATAGCGATGAAACTCTGTTTGAGGTGAGGGAGGATTATTTTCTGGTTGAGGAGGTGGAACTTCTGATTGCTCAGGGATCAGAGGTTCTTCTGTGATAGGTTGTTGTTGTTGTTCTGGTTCTGGTTGTGGTTCTGGTTGTGGTTGTATTTCTGGTTCAGGTTGAATTTCTGGTTCAGGTTGTGGAGGAGGAATATTTGGTGGTTCAGAGTGAGGTTGAACAGAAGCATGTTCACGCTCAATGTCAGCTAGCACTCTATCAAGTGCTGGTGTTGTTGAAACAGTTGGTTGTTGTTTGGTAATTTTAATTGGGATTTTAATTCTGGTTCTTCTGAGTTGTAAGGCCTCAGAAGGATCTTCTGGTATGGTTTCATCAATAGTGGGGATTGGAATGGAAATTCTGTGAGAGGTTTGAGGCGGAGCAACAGATGTTGGAATAGTAGAGGAAATTGAAATAGGAGCAGCAGATGAATTACCTCGTTTCTTTGGAGTCTGGTGAGATGATCCTTCTGCTTTCCTCTTCTTTGACTTCTTCTGAGTCACTTCAGGTTGAACTTGACTCAGATCTTTGATCTTCAGCTTTGAACCTGCATCTTCTTCCTTGTAAGAATCTGGGTACTTGATAAACATATCAGGTTCAGTTTCAGAAAATCTTGGGAAATCACTCAGAGGCACTCTTCTTCTGGAGATGTCAGCAGTTGAAGAAGCTCTGGGTTCCTTCCTGATATTGTCTATCAGCTTCATCTTTTTCAGTTTCTTAGCATTCAACGGTTTTCCAACAGTTGGTTCAAAATTGCCCAGTACTTTAGCTTCGCTCAGATAATCTATCAGCTTATTCTCTGTCAGAATATCTGATATGAGCCTCCCAAATGGTATCCAGTCCCTTTTGGTCCTTTCTTCTTCTCTAGTCTCTTTCACACTAGTCTTCAGATGATTGAACAGGAAGTGTGCCAAATTGATCTTCACCCTCTGATCAATAAAGTAGATCAGAAATTGCTGATCCACGTTTATATAGTCAGGAGAGCTTGTTGGCTTCCTGTGATTGAAACAGCCTAGAACAATCTTGGCCCACACTCTGCAGTGATCCTTCAGATCCTTGATTTTGCTGCTGGGAAAACCAAGAGTGAATATGCAGTTGGCTACCACACCAATATCAGGGCATCTATCAGCCATGTCCACACAACGGACTCCACCACCACTTTGACCAATTAACCTAGCAATGAGGTCTTCAGAAATTATTATCTTCTTTCCCATGACAGAAGAGACAACTAGATGCTTATCAATCTTGGCATGAATCCAAAATTCTTTGACAAGCTCTGGGAAGGTTGGTCCAACCAATCTATCAAAGTACCTCTCCCACTTTTGAGCTTTGACTTCCGCAGTTAGGTCAAATCCATTATCCTTCAAACTTTCGAAATCGATGATTAATTCAGAGAGAACCTCAAGATTCTTTACCGGTGTGAGAAGAGTTCTGGTAGGCGCTTGATATTGCTCAGAGGTTTCTTTCTTCTGATTTCCTGCAGAAATGCTGGAGGATGCCATTGTTCTCACACAAAAAGCTTGAGAGTGATTTGAGAAAAGCTAGGGTTTTTGAAGGAGATATGCAGAAAAATTCTTAAGAGATTATGAGAAAGCGTAAAGATTAAGAATGAAGAGTAATGAGCTTAAATAGAATTTTCAAAAATTATTTTGAGAAATAAAACGTTTTTAAGAGAGAGAAAAAAAATAATGATTGCCATTAACAGGCGTGATTACTTTTGCATTTAATGCTTGCTGATTTTGGGGGATTTGAGAAAGATACTTAAAAACGGTTACCAGACATGTGTCTCAATGCACCCAATCAGCGCTTTGCCTTCTCAGAAACGTGCACGCGTTCTGCTTCAGGGATTTGCTGATGATTGGATGACACTTGTTTGATGTAGTGATCAGCACGTCTGTATTTGAGATTAGACTCTCAGATCTTTAGACTTGCCTCTGATACAATCTGCATGTTCTAACTTTCTGAAAGAAGATTGATCAGAAGTTCACAGTAATATAAATACATTCTGAAAGATAAAGATATGGAAGTAAAGCATTTTCATTCTGGGCATACTTTCATGCTGAGATGTTTCAGAATGAAATTAAACCTATCTTCTGAAAGGGGTTTTGTAAAGATATCAGCCCATTGATGGTCTGTATCTATAAATTTCAAGTTTAAAATACCTTTCTGAATATAGTCCCTAATGAAATGATGTTTTATTTCTATATGCTTAGCTCTAGAATGTAAAATAGGATTCTTACTTAAGCAAATAGCAGAAGTATTATCACAAAGAATAGGAATGTTACTCTCAAAAATCTGGAAGTCTTCAAGCTGACTTTTCATCCAGAGCATCTGTGTGCTACATCCTGCTGCTGCTATGTACTCAGCTTCTGCTGTTGACAGAGCAATAGTTGATTGCCTTTTGCTGGACCACGAGATCAGATTTTCTCCCAGAAACTGACAGCTTCCAGAAGTACTTTTTCGTTCCACTCTGTCTCCAGCAAAATCAGCGTCGCAGTAGCCTACTAAACTGTAATCACTAGATTTTCTCTTCTCTTTCCAGAATGCACGTGGGATGCATTGGAATCTTTGATGGCTTACATTCTGAGAGGTCAAATTTCTTCAGAAGATCTCTGATGTATTTGCTCTGATGAATGTAAGTTCCCTCTGGAGTTTGATTGATCTGAATTCCTAGAAAGAACTTCAGTTCCCCCATGAGGCTCATCTCAAATTCTGCCTGCATACACTTAGCAAATTTTCTTCCAAGAGAAGGATTAGTAGAACCAAAGATTATATCATCAACATAAATTTGACAGACTAAAATGTCACTCTTAACTGTTTTACAGAATAGAGTGGTGTCCACTTTCCCTCTGGTGAACTCATTTTCAAGCAGAAAGTTGCTTAGCCTTTCATACCAAGCTCTGGGAGCTTGTTTCAGACCATACAGTGACTTTTTCAGTCTGAAAACATGTTCTGGATGTTTTGTATTTTCAAAACCTGGGGGTTGGTGAACATACACTTCTTCTTCTATATAACCATTTAAGAATGCACTTTTGACATCCATCTGATACAGAGTGATGCCTCTATTAACAGCAAATGAGATTAAAAGTCTGATAGATTCTAACCTGGCGACTGGGGCAAAGGTTTCTGTATAGTCTATCCCCTCTTGCTGACTATAACCTTGTGCAACCAGTCGTGCCTTGTTTCTGACGACTTCACCTTGTTCATTAAGCTTGTTTCTGAACACCCATCTTGTTCCAATGACGTTGAATCCTTTTGGTCTTGGAACGAGATCCCATACGTCGTTTCTGGTGAATTGATTCAGCTCTTCTTGCATTGCCAGAATCCAGTCATTGTCCAGAAGTGCTTCATCAATAGAAGAAGGTTCAATCAGAGACACAAGTCCCATCAGAGTTTCTTCAGAGTTTCTGAAGCTTGCTCTTGTTCTGATTGGATCTTCCTTTCTTCCTAGAATAGTCTCTTCTGGGTGATCCAAACTGCTTCTGGGTAATCTCTTCTGAGGTTGATCAGCAGTTGTAGGATTTCTAGCATTGCTTCTTTCAGACGTTGAAGGAGTGTCTGTGTTGAGAGCTTCTGATGACCTGTCTTCAGAACCTGCAAATTCAATTTCTATACCTGCAAGATTTTCATTCTGCTTTGACTTTTCAGAGTCAAGCTTGTCATCAAAACGAACACTGATTGATTCTTCCACAATCTGTGTTTCTGTATTGTATACTCTGTACCCTCTTGAGCGTTCAGAGTATCCTAACATAATACACTTCTGTGCCTTAGAATCAAACTTGTTCAAATAATTCTTAGTGTTTAACATATAGCGAGTACATCCAAATGGATGAAAATACGAAATGTTGGGCTTTCTGTTCTTCCACAATTCATATGGAGTCTTTTCCAGAATAGGTCTTATTGAGATTCTATTCTGAATGTAGCACGCTGTGTTTATTGCCTCTGCCCAGAAAATCTTAGCAACGTTTGTCTCGTTGATCATGGTTCTGGCCATTTCTTGCAATGTTCTGTTCTTTCATTCTACAACTCCATTTTGTTGGGGAGTTCTAGGACAAGAGAAATCATGCAGAATGCCTTTGTCATTAAAGAATGACTCAAAATCTTTATTTTCAAATTCTCCACCATGATCACTTCTGACTTTAACGATTCTAAGATCTTTTTCATTCTGAACTTGGTTACAGAAGGTAACAAACACAGAGTGTGACTCGTCCTTGTGTCTTAAGAACTTTACCCATGTCCATCTGCTATAGTCATCTACGATTACTAACCCATACTTCTTGCCACTGACAGAAGCAGTCTTAACTGGTCCAAATAAGTCAATGTGCAGAAGTTCTAATGGCTTAGAGGTAGAAACAACATTTTTGGATTTAAAAGAAGGTTTTGCAAATTTGCCTTTCTGACATGCTTCACACAGAGCATCTGAATTGAACTTCAAATTTGGAAGTCCTCTGACCAGATTGAGTTTGTTAATCTGAGATATTCTTCTCATACTAACATGCCCCAATCTTCTGTGCCAGATCCACTGCTCGTTGTTAACAGACAGAAGACATTTTACGTTCTGACTCTTTAGTTCAGAAAGTTTGATTTTGTAAATGTTGTTTTTCCTCTTACCATTAAATAGGATAGTCCCATCTTTCTGACTAACAGCTTTACATGATTTTTGATTAAAGATTATATCATAACCGTTATCACTTAATTGACTTATGGATAACAGGTTATGCATCAATCCATCAACAAGCAGAACATTATTAATAGAGGGAAGATTTCCGTTACCTACAGTTCCAGAGCCAATTATCTTTCCCCTCTGATTGCCTCCAAAGCCAACGTGGCCTCCAGGCTTAAGTTCCAGGCTTTGGAACATATGCCTTCTTCCCGTCATGTGACGTGAGCAGCCAGAGTCCAGGTACCATGACTGGTGTTTCTGACTTGCTGCTAAAGATATCTGCAACATGTATTATTTTATCCTTAGGTACCCAGATCTTCTTGGGTCCTGATTTGTTAGTCTTACCAAAACTCTGGTTGAATTTTGGTTTCACAAAGTGATTACTACTAGTATATTTGATGTCATGTGTGTGACCATACACAAAGTGTGAATTTAGAGGAGTGTGTTTAATGGTTAAATCCATGACATTTTTAGGTGTAGGAACCTTACCTAGGTATCCTATTCCTTTCCTGCCGTTTCTGCTAACACCATAGATCATTGAAGCCATTCTGCTTCTATCTATGCTTTTAGCCAGGAACTTCTGGAAACTATGATCATACTCCTTGATGATCTCA
Organism: Vicia faba; assembly: GCA_948472305.1. Taxonomy (NCBI): domain Eukaryota; kingdom Viridiplantae; phylum Streptophyta; class Magnoliopsida; order Fabales; family Fabaceae; genus Vicia; species Vicia faba. Next base: position 957,758,678 of record OX451735.1, read on the forward strand.
TCAGCGTTGCTGGGAGTTTCAGCAATTGGTTCCTTCTGAGAGTTTTGTAAAGAGTTTTCTAATTTTAAAATTTTATCTCTCAGCTCAGAGTTTTCCAATTTGAGACTCTCAGACTTATTAGAGTCAGATTCAAGAGTCCTTTTCAGGTCTCTGAATTTAGCTCTAATCTGCTGATAACGTTCCAGAATTTCATTTAGGCTTTCAGCAAGTTCAGCCTTTGTAAAATTAACAGCGAAGTTAGGGAATACCTCTTCTGTGTCTGATTCTGAGTCTGATTCAGAAGCTTCACTGTCATCTGGAATGTTAGCCATAAGCGCTATGTTCGCCCTTTCATCATCTGATTCTGAGTCAGCTTCAGACGAGTCAGAGTCATCCCATGCGGCCATGAGACTTTTCTTCTTCTCTCTTCCAAACTTCTTTTTGGGCTTTTCCCTCTGAAGCTTTGGACAGTCACTCTTGTAGTGTCCTTGCTCATTGCACTCGTAGCAGATGATGTCTTTTGTATTTGGCTTCTTGCTACCTGAGGAGCCTTCAGATCTTCTGTATCCAAAGGAAGAATCTGTCCTTCTGTGTCTGGAAGAAGACTCGTTCTGATCAGATCTTCTGGGATTCCTGAACTTCCTTTGTCTTTGCTTCCACAGTTGATTTACTCTTCTGGAGAGAAGAGAAAGCTCGTCTTCTTCTGATGAGGATCCATCAGATGTTTCTTCAACTGCCTGCAAAACTTTAGATTCAGATTTTCTGTTAGATTTTAAAGCTATAGGCTTACCTTGCTTCTGAGGCTCGTCAGCTTCCAGCTCTATCTCATGACTTCTGAGGGAGCTTATAAGTTCCTCCAGAGTGATTTTGTTGAGATCTTTCGCCAGCTTCAGAGCAGTAACCATAGGCCTCCACTGCTTGGGTAAACTTCTGATTATCTTCTTGACATGGTCAGCAGTAGAGTATCCCTTGTCCAGAACTTTGAGACCAGCTACCAGAATCTGGAATCTAGAGAACATAGTTTCAATGGATTCAGATTCTTCCATTTTAAACGCCTCATACTTCTGAATGAGCGCCAGAGCTTTTGTTTCCTTGACTTGAACGTTGCCCTCATGCGTCATTCTGAGAGAATCAAAGATGTTCTTAGCTGTGTCTCTGTTGGAGATCTTCTCATACTCAGTATAGGAGATAGCACTGAGTAGGATGGTTCTGGCCTTATGGTGATTCTTGAAATCACGCTTTTGTTGATCAGTCATTGATTTTCTATCAATCTTCTGACCAGTTGCATTAACAGGGTGCGTGTATCCATCTGTCACCATATCCCACAGATCAGCATCATGTGCTAGAAAGAAGCTTTCAATTCTGTCTTTCCAGTAGTCAAAGTTTTCTCCATCAAAGACTGGAGGTTTGCCGCTGAATCTGTCTCTGTCCTCATTGGTGTCATTGCTGAAATGAGAGTTGTTTCCTGCCATTGTGTTTTTCTGACGCTGGATCTTGTACTGACACGGTTAAGTGTTTTAGCTCAGAACCAGGCGCTCTGATGCCAATTGAAGGGGTGAAAAACACAAGAAGGGGGGGGTTGAATTGTAAAACTGGAATCTTAAAGCAAATGACAAGGTATTTTTATCCTGGTTCGTTTGATCTCAAACTACTCCAGTCCACCCGTTCAAGGTGATTTCGCCTCTCTCCAACGAGGTCTTAATTCACTATATTCAACTGAATACAAATCTGCTTTAGCAACTGCTAAAACCTTCTTGATTCAAACCACAATCCGGTTTGTCAAGGCAACACTTTCTTACAAAGGTACAAGCAAATGTGTATGAATGTTTCTACAAAACTATATCACAACTGTGATGTTTACACAAATGAAGCTTAGATTACTAGGTTGCTAAACACTAATAAAGTATCAGAGTTTGTTGGTTTAGCAAAACTTGTAGAGTGAAGATTATTGTTCAGCTTTTTTGCGTGTAGAGAGTTTGGAAGCATTAGCCGTGATAATCTTCAAAGCTTGGTTTATATAGCACTTGAGAAGATGAACGTTGAAGCAAATATTCTTGATTCAATGCTATTAACAAGCTTTCCTTTTTGAGCAGATCTTGTCTAGAATGATGCCGTTGGTATTGATTAGCTTTCAATGCACAGTACCGTTGCTTCTTCAATGCACGATCTGGCTTGGCTCATTCTGATTCTGCTTCGCTGCTGATGAACTAATTTGTTTCTGTATCAGAGTGTTTTACGCGCAGTTCTGTTCATCAAGCTTCAGCATGTGCAAGCGTTGATCATCTGATCTTGACGTTCTGATTCAGCAACTTCTGATGCTGATGTGCAAACTCATATTCTGATGCTGAAAACGCGATCTTGCTTATTTTAATCAGCATATCTGCAAATCAGAGCATAGTAATTTTAGGTAGCATATAATTCAATCATGAAATATTTAACTACTATATCTTTTCACTTTGTTATCATCAAAACTCAAATATAGGGTACTAGATTCAAACATTGTTCTAACACTCAGGTTTAAGTTGAACTTAGATTGAAGTTGCATTGGGTAGGTCTTAAGTGAAGGAGATAAACTGGTTGGTTTATTCCTGAATTAATATCTCTTATAGTGAATTTCCTCCCTGGCTTGGTAGCCCCCAGAGTAGGTGTTGTTACACACTGAACTGGGTAAACAATTGATTGTGTTCTTTACTGCTTTTAGTTTTACTGTCTTGAAGAGTGTCAGATACGGTGTCATAACATTAACTGTGACATTAAGTATCTGCTGCCAGAATTTCATGGCAGATGATCCTAATAGAATATGACATACAATATACTACCCAGAAAGCTATAAAGGGCAGTGTACTAGCTGATCATCTTGCTCATTAAGCTGTAGAAGATTATCAGTCTATGAAATTTGAATTCCCGGATGAAGATATCATGACATTAGACAACTGTGATGAAATCAGACCATACGACGGACCTGAATAAGGATCCCGATGGACCCTGTTCTTTGATGGGGCCTCCAATGCACTTGGTAATGGTATCGGCGTTGTACTCATATCTCCGGAAGGGTTTCATACTCCCTTTACTTCCAGAATTTGCTTCAATTGTATGAACAACATGGCGGAATATGAAGCATGCATCTTTGGTCTCAAGGCTGCCATAGATTTGGGAATCAAGTCTTTAGATGTGTTTGGAGATTCAACTTTGGTCATCAGTCAGATCAAAGGAGAATGGGACACTAAACATCCAAATCTTATCCCTTATAAAGAACATGTTTTGACATTGCTATCACGTTTTGAGAAGATTACCTTCGAACATTTCCCGCGAGAAGAAAATCAGCTAGCAGATGCTCTAGCCACAATGTCATATATGTTTAAACTTAATTGGGATAACGAGGCTCCCCATAGCACCATTGAACGAATGGACGAACTGGCACACTGTCACGAGATTAATACTGAAGAGGTAGTGGACCAGCCTTGGTTTCATGAAGTCAAGAGGTATCTCGAGGCTCAAGAATATCTGGAAGGAGCTTCAATCAATGATAAGAAGTTCTTAAGGAGACTCTCTGCTAAGTTCTTCCTTAGTAATGGCATCCTGTACAAACGCAATCATGACTCCATTCTGCTTCGGTGTGTGGACAAGATTGAGGCAGAAAAGATCATGGCTGAATTACATGAAGGTACTTTTGGCACTCACTCCAGTGGGCATACGATGGCGAAGAAAATCCTACGGGAAGGCTATTATTGGTCTACCATGGAAGCAGATTGCTATAAACACTCTCGGACCTGTCATAAGTGTCAAATTTATGCTGACAAGGTGCACGTACCTCTAGTTCCTATGGATGTCTTAACATCTCCTTGGCCCTTTGCTATGTGGGGAATTGATATGATTGGGGAAATCAAGCCTACAACCTCTAATGGACACCACTTCATCCTAGTGGCCATTGACTATTTTACCAATTGGGTTGAAGCAGCTTCCTTCGCGTCCGTTACTAAGAATGTTATTGCCCTCTTCATCAAGAAAAATCTCATCTGACGGTACGGTATCCCGAAAAGGATCATCACTGACAATGGTACAAATCTTAATAATACTATGATCACTGCCTTGTGCAAGAAATTCAAGATTCAGCATCACAATTCTTTCCCCTATCAGCCAAAGATGAATGGTGTTGTCGAAGCTGCAAATAAAAACATTAAAAATATCATACAAAAGATGACAGTCACCTACAAGGACTGGCATGAGATGCTACCATTTGCTCTCCACGGGTACCGTACCACGACTCGCACATCAACTGGGGCAACACCCTATTCTTTGGTTTACGACATGGAGGTTGTTTTACCTATTGAGGTTCAAATCCCCTCTTTGAGGATTATGAAGGATGCAGGTTTGAATGAAGACGATTGGATCCAGACTCGACTTGATCAACTGAACTTAATCGACGAAAAAAGACTTACTGCTGTTTTCCATGGTCAGATGTATCAAAAATGGATGATCAAGGCTTTCAACAAGAAAGTCAGACGCCAAGTATATCAAGTTGGAGATCTAGTGATCAAACGCATCATCTTGCCACAAAGTGATCCCAGGGGCAAATGGACTCCTACCTATGAAGGACCATTTGTAATCAAGAATATATTCTCCAGTGGGGCAATGATTTTGACCACCATGGACGGTGATGACTTGCCACACCCTGCGAATGCAGACATAGTCAAAAGATACTACGCATAAGAGACCCGCTAGGTTGACACACCTAGGAAAAACAAGGGAATCCCGGCGAACCAATAAGGTTCGGGCAAAAATTAGGGATGAAAAAAATATACACCCGACAAGTTGAAAACCCGAAAGGGCGACTTGGGCAAAAAGGGTTTCCCGATGGACTGAAAACCCGAAAGGGCGGTCCAGGCAAAAGTTAGGGAATTAAAGCGTATGACTATGTCCCGTCGGATCACTTTGCGGACAACCTCTCGACTTCCACTGACAAACTCGGAGTTTCTGATCAATTCAATCATCTTCGGACAAAGCAACAAATAGACAAGGTGCTCAGAGATACGAAGGCTATAGCAGAATGGGAACCCCCATGGGATTATTACACATAGCTATCTTTCTTTGTATTAATTCTTTTTGCTTTATGGCACCATTCTCTTACTAGGATGTTTGTCTCCTTTGTACAAAATACTTATTCAAAGTTAAATACAAAGATATCTCTTTGAAAGTACAGAAAACTATTTGTCTTTTTTCTTTACACTTGTGTTTTATTTGCAAAAAATTCCAATGATTCATTAATGAACATATGCATTTGAACATAATTACTGTTTACGAATAAAAAAAATGAGAAAGATAATTACTGATAGGTTGAAAGGATAGGAAAACGTCTTTAGGCTATTCCATAAGCAATCCCCAGCGGAACTAAAACTTCAAACTATTAATCCCCAGTAGAAATCATCAAAATTCTCAAGATTCCCCGGGAAAATTTTACAAGCAGTACATGCCATTGCCCTCATAACAGAATTTACTTCTCTCAAAGAGTTCATCAGTACTTCAACCCCGAGACGTTGGAAATTCAATATATCCTCATCAGCGTTCAAGGATTTATTTTCCTCAATCAAACAGCAATACAACAAATCAGCTTACATACGCATACATTACATCTACATATCATAAACATTGATGAAGCAAATATATTGCATCATACATTTCATGCAACATAACTTTGTGTTTCAACTAACACTTTACCCTTTTCAAGATAAGATTAAACAGCTACCATTAATAATGTGCAATCAGATGCAGTTCAGATACGCTCCAGACACGGACGCCATTCTGATACTCATCCAGATTCAACTTTCAGATACAGTATGGATACGCTCCAGACACGGATGCCATTCTGATACTCATCCAAATTCAACTTTCAAATACAGTATGGATACGCACCAGACACGGATGACATTCTGATACTCATTCAGATTTTAAGTTCAGATACGCTCCAGACACATATGTCATTCTGGTACTCATTCAGATACAACCTTCCAAATACAATACAATACATATATGCTCCAGATGCGGAGGACATCATGTTACTCATTCAGATTCCAAGTCCAGATACAGCTCAGATACGCTCCAGACACGGATGCCATTCTGATAGTCATTCTTTCAGCTTACAACTTACAGTTCATCAAACATTTTTTTGGATGGCATCTACAAGCCCATCTGCAACAAGATTCTATCACTTCTCCAAATGGAATCTTTAAGCCCATTCCCTCAACTACACATTGTCGAGTGCAAATTTATGGGAACCGTAGTGTCCAATCATCTTTCACCTTCGAGTCACGAATGGCAAAGCTTGCCAATCTAACTCTTTAGGTCTAAGAAGATTTAACAGGGGCAGCTGTTGTACCCCAAAATTTTCCCTCTCATTTATCAAAACTTTTCTCACAAGATCTCTTTGACTCAAGACTGGATTAGGGTTTGGTCAGCTCAAGACATCTCATCATGCACTGATGACCCAAAATTAGGGTTTGAGATTGCACAAGTAGTTTTGGACTATCAATGCTTCATGTGATTTTCAAACATCATTATGGATCCTTAAGATCACTCATGACAAGGTTCAAGCCTTGAACCACATTTTTGATCAGTCAATTGGACAGTTGACCTAAAAATCAGCTGTATTGGGGAAAAAGTCAATCATGACCAATTTACAGTCAAACATAATAATTTTTTATCCACATCAACATTCTAGACTCATGTTATCATTTGATCAAGTTTGGATTACAATTACTCAAGAAATTTGATCAAATCATCAAAAGGGCAAAATGGTCAAAATTAGGGTTTTGACTAAGGAAGGGAAATTTCTGATCTTTGACCTAGCAAATGACCAATTGAGTTAAAGAATGATTTCAAGGTTTCATTTGTATCATCTTGACCTAATTACATGTTTCAAAACATTTCAATTTCATTAGATTGACAGATGAAATTTGCAGTCAACTGATCAAAAGTCAACTGTACACTGAAAAGTCAAACTTTGACTTTTTGGTCAAAATCAAGTACCAAGGGTCACAATTCATCAAGACATGTCAAAATGTGAAGCTTGGTCATCAAGAAATCAAGGATTGAAGATTAGGGTTAAAAATTGAAAATTTTCTTAACTTAGAAAATTTTCTAAGTATAGAAAATTTCTTATTTTTTCTCAACTTTAGGCCATTTTTTCACCATGATGCAAAATGATTCAAAGGAAATTCCCAACATGAAAGTTGTAGACCTCCATGAAATCTACAACTTTTCTTAATACACTTTTCCCTAAAGATGCTTGGATCTCAAGATATAAATTTATGAATACATGCTCATGAACTAAATAACTTAGTGAATTTTTTGCCCTAATTGAGGCAGGTTTTGGACCCAAGTTCATGGTATTGTTTCACCTAGTTCCATGAGGAGTATTGAAATAAATTTCAAAGAAGAGTTATAGATCATATTGCAAGCTTTCCAAAATGTCCAAGAAATCCTCAAGATCATTTTTGAGTAGGGAGAATCGAAGAGATGAAGTTGGTAATTTCTCACTTTTGATTCAAGCCATTTCATGAAGAACAAAGTTACAATCAGTACCTCTACTGCCTAATCCATGCTTTACAAGTCCCAAACTTGTTTCTTACTCCTTAATTTAATTCTTACTCAGTTGAAAAAGCTTTAATCCAAGCCTTGGAGCCATTACCCAAGTTGTAATTCCATAAATGGCATAAAGTGGCCATTGCCATTTTGAAAAAGCTCCACTTTTGCAAACTTTACAAGTCTTGAGCATTGAACCTGTCTCCTTTTCACATACAAGTACCACAGACCTAAGGAAACTTGTATAGAACAGATACCAACCCTAAACAATCCAGTACAAGCAGGTAAGGCCTTGTCCCTTCACTTTGCTTCAAAAGCAAGAAAGTGTGCAAAAAGGTGGGAACTTACAAATCTGTTGGAGAGCTGACTTTAAACTGATTCCATACTAATATACGAACACATTGCAACATAACACACGAGGAATAGAAGCCTAAAACACTCCCAAACTTCCTTTCACCAAAAAACTGTCAAGACATGCAGTTTTTGCATAAGCATAGCAAGCTCTCATTTGGCTCGTGCGTTTCAAGTCTTAACCATCAAAACACCTTACCTACTTGATATCTAACTGATTCAGACCCTCATCCCTGTACTGTAACTCCTTCTCCATCATATGCCATTTTTTTTCAAAGCTTGCAGGTTGACTTGGATAGAGAGTTCCAGGCACTTCCAGAGCAAGGCAAGGATTGGAACACACTCAGGGAGGTTCAAGCAAGCTCAAGCAATCATCAGGCCTTCATAAAACTCACTCCAACTCCATCCACGATTTCAACTGAAAGAGGTAAAAATCTAAACTTCTATCTCTTCATACAGGCATCCATTGGCCACAATTTGTGAATAAACAATGTAGACCTCATTGCTACGAAGTTGTACATGTATATATCTTGCTTTTATTTGGCCTGAGTTGAGAGAATTTTGAATTTGAAGTTCCTGGAAAAATTAGGTTTAAATTTAGGGCTTTTAAAATTCATTCTGATCTTTGATTGTTAGCTTACATGATTTATATGGTTAGAATCGTGAGACAAAATGCTACAACATTCATGTTATGAGTTTTCATTTTCATGGAGAAATGAGAAAGTTACAGAGCATATGGCTGGCTAGAGGAAGAAGACGAAGTACAAGGCAAAGGCTTTGTTTGTGTTATGTTATTTTTGTTTCACATTAATCAACGGATGTATAGCCACCCCAGTGGAAAGGTAGCGCGCTGGTGAGACCCATGTCCTGGGTTCGAACCTTGGCGCTACCTTTTGTTTTTTCACATTTTTCAGTTTTCATTTTTGGCTTGTTTTTGCAGGATGGGCTTGATTCTTTGGGCCTAGCGTTTTTTTACTAACATACTACTCCCCATTTCCTTACAGCACCCCTGGCCCAAACTATTTTCATATATTTATTTATTTGTTTTTATTTTCATTTTTATTTTAAAAATATTTCTTTAATACCTAAAAATCATAAAAAATATGAAATATGATAATTTTGCATTTGTTTATTTTATTTTATATTTTCACATTAAAAAATATATTTTTATTAAACTATATACTAATTCTTTTTCTTGAATAAACTTGTAAACTTAAATAAAATAGGTTTAGTTTAATTTATTTTATTTTCTTTTCATTTCATACTTGTAAAATATTTATTTTGGCATATATAAAGAACTAAATATTTTCATAAAATATTATTTATTATTTTATATAAAGAATACACAAATAATAATACATGGAAACCTTATTTTCTTTCAAAACAGAAATTAGGGTTAAACCTTTTTTAAGAATTAATTTCTTTTTCCTTATATTTTTAGGATTAGGGTAAAATTTCTTTTCATACAAAAAACAAAACAAAATCTTTTTCTTGCATGTACATAATATTGCATATTTAAATATTGTATATTGTTTATTCTAATATTCGTACAAATTCGATTTAGTTGTAATAATTTATTTAGATTTACATTCTTGAAAATCCCCATTCAAATTTGTATTCCCCCTTCCCATAAAATTGTTGTAATCGCTTAGTAATCTTTACATTACACAATTTACCGCTTTACATGCCATGATAGTAATTAGGGTTTGTATGATAAAATCAAAACAAAGCAAATAGAAAACCCTAAATGCAAGATAAAATCAAAGCATGAAAATAACACACTTGCACACAAGCATCCTTAGGGTTTCTCCACTTGGTTGCCTTATATAAAAATAGCCATATTACGCATGCGAAGTATCTTAGCAAAACAAACAAATATAAGATCATAGTCCCTCGATGACGCTATTCAGGGCTTCCTTACAAAATGATCTTGGTCCCTCAAAATTCCAAGATACTTTGCAAACATTGCTAATCATGGTTATACGATGACCCACGCCCGTCCCGTTTACATCCAAAGATAGGTTTGCTTACCAAATCAATTGTAAGACAACAATGTCAAAGGAATAGAAAATGAGCAAGAAAGATATTTGAGTAGGTAGATTACTTCTAGTTACTTGCTCTATTTCCAAAAAACTATCCTTGCTATTTTCAAAACAAACACACACATTTTCAAACATTGAAAACATTTTCAAAAAGACAAACATCTTTGTATACATTCTTACGAACGAGAATCATTATAAAGATTGCCTAAACGAATGGCCTCTTTTACAAAATACTTTCAAAACCACATCAAACACATTTTCAAACAACAAAAGCATGTGATATAGCAAGTAAATAAGAGCCCATGGAAAACCATGGATGAAAAGGGTGCTAATACTTCCCTTTTTCATAATCTACCCCCGGAACTCAAGAAAATATCTTAAAGGTCTTTTCTGTGCTTTTTCACCTTTCCTTTTTGGATAAAAGAAAAGTCGGTGGCGACTCTTGCTAACCGCAACATTTGCGATAAAACACAAAACCCTCAAGTCAGTTCTCCCACCGTATCACACCTAGGGTTACTACTAAAGTTTTCTAATTGTTGCTTTAGTGATTGTATTTGTCCCTTTCGAATGTCCCTTATAAACTCCAACGACGGTGTTACCTACTCCTTAATAGTAGGATAGCGCTGTCTAAAGGAAACGAGAGCAAACAATCTTTTTTTGAGTAGGTAGAATCTTAAGTACTTGATCCATAAAAACTTTTCACACCAACACCTTTCAAAACAATTTTCAAAAACAAACTTCGTCACACCCTTGAGGACTGATACAAGGGTTATCACGAAGTAAAACATTTTCAAAACAAGCACACACAAGCAATTTGAAAAATGAGCAAGTACCTAAGAGCCCATGGAAAACCATGGATAGAAAGGGTGATAACACTTTCCCTTTCTATAATCTATCCCCCGTACTCAGAATATCTCGAAAAAAAGGTTTTTCTGCTCTTTTTTCCTTTTCCTGATTGGATAAAATAAAAGTCGGTGGCGACTCTTGCTTACTGCGACATTTTGCAAACAAAAATGCAAAACGCAAACAAGTATTAACAGTCTATTCTGCCACCGTATCACACATGTATTCTAACAATAGGCATGACAAGTATCATGGTAGAACAAAGATAACATACCCTTTTGGGGATTTTTGATTGGTTGAGTGTTTTTGTGAGTTTTAGAATGAATTCGAGTAATGATTAAATGTTTTTAGTTTTTTTGATTTGTAAATGATAATTTTTAATTATTAAAGAAGAAAAAGTCAAAGGGGAAGTCCGCTCTAATGTTGTCATACATGCGTTCTACCCTAGGGTATAATTAGTTCGCATCTTAAAGAAGAGGAAACTATCATCCTAAGGGAGCATGTTATAAGCACGAAGTAAAAAGTGAAAGGATTGGTGAAAAGTGTTCATCCATGGTTGCCATGGCAAAAGTGAAGACAAAATGAGTAGTATCATGAAAGGCGTAAATGGAATGCTTGGTGTATAAGAATTGAATCGGGTAATGATAACCAAGGGGTGAACTTGATTAATCTCGTGAGAGTATGTGCTCCTACCCTCAACCATGAGACCCTTTATGCATGGAAACACTTGGTATATGGACCAAATTGGTTGATTTAGGTTATGGTTAACCAAGGGCAAGACTTGATTAACCTCGTGAGAATGACCATGCCCAAACTCAACTATGAGACCCTTTAAGAATATGCTTGGTATGTAAACCAAGGGGAGAGAAGTTGCTTCAATGTATAAGATGAAAATCAAAAGCCCGTACAAGGTGGCTATATGCGTTCTCCTAGAAAGTGGGACTAGAATGGAACTAGTATTCTAAACAACCAATTGAAATAATCAATCGAATAGTTGTCACTGTAAAAAGCCCAGGACCAAACTATGAAATGTATGCAAGTGTGCATTTGTAAGTGGATACCTGCTCATGATGATGAGCCCAAGAGCAGGCCAAGTGTTCTACTTGGATAAAATATGCATCATTATAAATTTAAACATGCAAAGAAAATAGCAAATAAACAAAATTCTAAATTATTACAAACCATATGGGGATGGGGGCACAAGTTTATGAATGAGGAGGAATCAAATCGAAAGTTTGAATAAGAATCTAGTTAAACAAGCAATATAACCAAATCAAAAATTAACAAACAAACTAAATAAACTATCCACAAAAATTAACTATTCTAAAGGACTAATAATATTTAATAAAAAATTTAGTTTAATAAGTTATTAAAAAGAAAAGTAATCAATTTTTTTAAAATATTTTTTCATGAAATACATAAAGAAAATATTGAAAGAGAATCAATTCTAAACTTATTTTTTGTGTTATTAATTAAAGAAAGAAAATTTAAAAGAAAATTTAAAACTAAATCTAAATATATACATTTTTTGTGATTTTTTAAGGAAAGAAAATATTAAAAGAAAATTAAAATTAATTCTAAATATATTTTTTTGTTTGATATTACAACTTAATTAAGAAAATAATAATCATTTTTGTTTCTGTATCAAATAAATAAAAGATAAAATTAAGAAGTAAAAAGAAAAGAAAATACGAAAATTGAGTTTAGGGGTGCTGTTGGCAAAATGGCGGGCTTGTGGTGTTTGAGGGGAAAGCCCAGAACATATTTTTAGCAAACAAAAATAGATAAAAGGAGATGGTGCTACTGATTTCGAATGGGCTGCTTAGATGGGTAAGGCCCGATGAATTTTTACTTGGAAACCCAAAAATAAGTGGTGTAATGAAGCAATTCAAATTATGGGCTTAAGTGTTTCAAATGAGGCCAAAATTAAAACACAAAGAAAACCCCAGTACTAAGTGGTCGTCATTCACTCTTTTCTCTTCGTCGTCGCCACAACTTCGACACCTTCCAATCTCTCAGTTCCAACTTCTCTTACGATCATATCTCTCAATCCGCTCATGGCTTCTTCCCTTCTCTCTTCACAAAATAGAACAAAAACTCCCAATCCCAACTTCTTAATCCCTCAATCTTTTATCTCAGTTCTAATTCTCTATTTCTCTCTATCCGAAAAGAACCGCAACAAACTTTAATTTTCACCATAAATACCTTTGTCTCTTCTCTGTATTCCTAATACTACTCACTTTCCTTTATTCAATGAGTTGTCTCCGTCAAGAACAACACAACGCATGCAATAACGAGATTGACACCAAAAGGGCGAAGAAATTGAAGGAGATTGAAGTGTTACCTGCGGAGCAGAGAATGGATCCAGTGAGTTGTTGCAAAGAAGTAGAAGATGCTGACAAGAATTCGAAAGGTGAGGATTGAAATCCAAGTAAGTTCTCCCGATTCTCTTTGCGTGTAGTATCTTTGTCCACTTCCTCTTTATTCTCATTTGTGTTTTGGTGGTGTTTCCCTGTTATGCTTTTGTTATTGTTTTTCGTTTGAATCTGTGTTTCTATCATACTGCAGGTTGATGAAATAGAACTCACAGATGGAATTTTTTGTGGATTGTGTGAATATTGAGATTGCTTGGTTGTGTTGATAGCAGATGGGGATGAGGCAAGGTTTGAAGGTCATCTTTCTTGACAGAAAGTTGCAGATGTTTCTGTGTGTAATTGCTATCCTTTTTTTATTGTGGCTCCTCTAACTGATGCGTGAAAGCCTCATTTTTCTATGTTGCGACAAAAAATTTAGTGAATGGTGTTAGAACAATGTTTGAATCTAGTACCCTATATTTAAGTTTTGATGATAACAAAGTGAAAAGATATAGTATTTGTATGTTTCATGTTTGAACTATATGCTGCCTAAAATTACTATGCTCTGACTTGCAGATACGCTGATTAAAATAAGCAAGATCACTCCATCAGCATCAGAACTTGATTTGATACACCAGCATCAGAAGTTGCTGAATCATAACGTGAAGATCAGATGATCAACTCACGTATTTGCTGAAGCTTGATGAACAGAACTGCGCGTAAACACTCTGATACAGAAACAATAGTTCATCAGCAGCGAAGCAGAATCAGAATGAGCCAAGCCAGAACGTGCATTGAAGAAGCAACGGTACTGTGCATTGAACGCTAATTAATTCCAACGGCATCATTCCAGACAAGATCTGCTCAAAAAGGAAAGCTTGTTATTAGCATTGAATCAAGAATATTGCAGTCAACGTTCATCTTCTCAAGTGCTATATAAACAAGGCTTCGAAGATTATAATGGCTAATGCTTCCAAACTCTCTACACGCACAAAGCTGAACAATAATCTTCATCTACCAGTTTTGCTAAACCAACAAACTCTGATACTCCATTAGTGTTTAGCATTCTAAGTTTCTAAGCTTAATTTGTGTATACATCACAGTTGTGATATAGTTTTGTAGAAAACATTCACACACATTTGTTTTATACCTTTGTAAGAAAGTGTTGCCTTGACAAACCGGATTGTGGTTTGAATCAAGAATGCTTTAGCAGTTGTTAAAGCAGATTTGTATTCAGTTGAATATAGTGAATTAAGACCTCATTGGAGAGAGGCGAAATCACCTTGACGGGTGGACTGGAGTAGTTTGAGATCAAACGAACCAGGATAAAAATATCTTGTCAATTGCTTTAAGATTCCAGTTTTACAATTCAACCCTCCCTTCTTGTGTTTTTCACCCCTTCAATTGGCATCAGAGCGCCTGGTTCTGAGCTAAAACACTTAACCGTGTCAGTACAAGATCCAGCGTCAGAAAAACACAATGGCAGGAAACAACTCTCATTTCAGCAATGACAACAATGAGGATAGAGACAGATTCAGCGGCAAACCTCCAGTCTTTGATGGAGAAAACTTTGATTACTGGAAAGACAGAATTGAAAGCTTCTTTCTAGCACATGATGCTGATCTGTGGGATATGGTGACAGATGGATACATGCACCCTGTGAATGCAACTGGTCAGAAGATTGAAAGAAAATCAATGACTGATCAACAAAAGCGTGATTTCAAGAATCACCATAAGGCCAGAACCATCCTCCTCAGTGCCATCTCCTATACTGAGTATGAGAAGATCTCCAACAGAGACACAGCTAAGAACATCTTTGATTCTCTCAGAATGACGCATGAGGGCAACGTTCAAGTCAAAGAAACAAAAGCTCTGGCGCTCATTCAGAAGTATGAGGCGTTTAAAATGGAAGAATCTGAATCCATTGAAACTATGTTCTCTAGATTCCAGATTCTGGTAGCTGGTCTCAAAGTTCTGGACAAAGGATACTCTACTGCTGACCATGTCAAGAAGATAATCAGAAGTTTACCCAAGCAGTGGAGGCCTATGGTTACTGCTCTGAAGCTGGCGAAGGATCTCAACAAAATCACTCTGGAGGAACTTATAAGCTCCCTCAGAAGTCATGAGATAGAGCTAGAAGCTGACGAGCCTCAGAAGCAAGGTAAGCCTTTAGCTTTAAAATCTAACAGAAAATCTGAATCTAAAGTTTTGCAGGCAGTTGAAGAAACATCTGATGGATCCTCATCAGAAGAAGACGAACTTTCCCTTCTCTCCAGAAGAGTAAATCAACTGTGGAAGCAAAGACAAAGGAAGTTCAGGAATCCCAGAAGATCTGATCAGAACGAGTCTTCTTCCAGATACAGAAGGACAGATTCTTCCTCTGGATACAGAAGATCTGAAGGCTCCTCCGGTAGCAAGAAGCCAAACACAAAAGACATCATCTGCTACGAGTGCAATGAGCAAGGACACTACAAGAGTGACTGCCCAAAGCTTCAGAGGGAAAAGCCCAAAAAGAAGTTTGGAAGAGAAAAGAAGAAAAGTCTCATGGCCACATGGGATGACTCTGACTCGTCTGAAGCTGACTCAGAATCAGATGATGAAAGGGCAAACATAGCGCTCATGGCTAACATTCCAGATGACAGTGAAGCTTCTGAATCAGACTCAGAATCAGACACAGAAGAGGTATTCCCTAACTTCGCTGTTAATTTTACAAAGGCTGAACTTGCTGAAAGCCTCAATGAAATTCTGGAATGTTATCAGCAGATTAGAGCCAAATTCAGAGACCTGAAAAGGAATCTTGAATCTGACTCTAATAAGTCTGAGAGTCTCAAATTGGAAAACTCTGAGCTGAGAGATAAAATTTTAAAATTAGAAAACTCTTTACAAAACTCTCAGAAAGAACCAATTTCTGAAACTCCCAGCAACGCTGATGAGATCATAAAGGAGTATGATCATAGTTTCCAGAAGTTCCTTGCTAAAAGCATAGATAGAAGCAGAATGGCTTCAATGATCTATGGAGTTAGCAGAAACGGCAGGAAAGGAATAGGATACCAAGGTAAGGTTCCTACACCTAAGAATGTCATGGATTTAACTATTAAACACACTCCGTTAAATTCACACTTTGTGTATGGTCACACACACGACATCAAATACACTAGCAGTAAGCACTCTGTGAAACCAAAATTCAACCAGAGTTTTGGTAAAACTAACAAATCAGGACCCAAGAAGATCTGGGTACCTAAGGATAAAATAATACATGTTGCAGATATCTTTAGCAGCAAGTCGGAAACACCAGTCATGGTACCTGGACTCTGGCTGCTCACGACACATGACGGGAAGAAGGCATATGTTCCAAAGCCTGGAACTTAAGCCTGGAGGCCACGTTGGCTTTGGAGGCAATCAGAGGGGAAAGATAATTGGCTCTGGAACTGTAGGTAACGGAAATCTTCCCTCTATTAATAATGTTCTGCTAGTTGATGGATTGATGCATAATCTGTTATCCATAAGTCAATTAAGTGATAACGGTTATGATATAATCTTTAATCAAAAATCATGTAAAGCTGTTAGTCAGAAAGATGGGACTATCCTGTTTAATGGAAAGAGGAAAAACAACATTTACAAAATCAAACTTTCTGAATTAAAGAGTCAGAACGTAAAATGTCTTCTGTCTGTTAACAACGAGCAGTGGATCTGGCACAGAAGATTGGGGCATGTTAGTATGAGAAGAATATCTCAGATTAACAAACTCAATCTGGTCAGAGGACTTCCTAATTTGAAGTTCAATTCAGATGCTCTGTGTGAAGCATGTCAGAAAGGCAAATTTGCAAAACCTTCTTTTAAATCCAAAAATGTTGTTTCCACCTCTAAGCCATTAGAACTTCTGCACATTGACTTATTTGGACCAGTTAAAACTGCTTCAGTCAGTGGCAAGAAGTATGGGTTAGTAATCGTAGATGACTATAGCAGATGGACATGGGTAAAGTTCTTAAGACACAAGGACGAGTCACACTCTGTGTTTGTTACCTTCTGTAACCAAGTTCAGAATGAAAAAGATCTTAGAATCGTTAAAGTCAGAAGTGATCATGGTGGAGAATTTGAAAATAAAGATTTTGAGTCATTCTTTAATGACAAAGGCATTCTGCATGATTTCTCTTGTCCTAGAACTCCCCAACAAAATGGAGTTGTAGAACGAAAGAACAGAACATTGCAAGAAATGGCCAGAACCATGATCAATGAGACAAATGTTGCTAAGACTTTCTGGGCAGAGGCAATAAACACAGCGTGCTACATTCAGAATAGAATCTCAATAAGACCTATTCTGGAAAAGACTCCATATGAATTGTGGAAGAACAGAAAGCCCAACATTTCGTATTTTCATCCATTTGGATGTACTTGCTATATATTGAATACAAAGAATTATTTGAACAAGTTTGATTCTAAGGCACAGAAGTGTATTATGTTAGGATACTCTGAACGCTCAAGAGGGTACAGAGTATACAATACAGAAACACAGATTGTGGAAGAATCAATCAGTGTTCGTTTTGATGACAAGCTTGACTCTGAAAAGTCAAAGCAGAATGAAAATCTTGCAGGTATAGAAATTGAATTTGCAGGTTCTGAAGATAAGTCATCAGAAGCTCTCAACACAGACAATCCTTCAACGTCTGAAAGAAGCAACGCTAGAAATCCTACAACTGCTGCTGATCAACCTCAGAAGAGATTACCCAGAAGCAGTTTGGATCACCCAGAAGAGACTATCCTAGGAAGAAAGGAAGATCCAATCAGAACAAGAGCAAGCTTCAGAAACTCTGAAGAAACTCTTATGGGACTTGTGTCTCTGATTGAACCTTCTTCTATTGATGAAGCACTTCTGGATAATGACTGGATTCTGGCAATGCAAGAAGAGCTGAATCAATTCACCAGAAACAACGTATGGGATCTCGTTCCAAGACCAAAAGGATTCAACGTCATTGGAACAAGATGGGTGTTCAGAAACAAGCTTAATGAACATGGTGAAGTCGTCAGAAACAAGGCACGACTGGTTGCACAAGGTTATAGTCAGCAAGAGGGGATAGACTATACAGAAACCTTTGCCCCAGTCGCCAGGTTAGAATCTATCAGACTTTTAATCTCATTTGCTGTTAATAGAGGCATCACTCTGTATCAGATGGATGTCAAAAGTGCATTCTTAAATGGTTATATAGAAGAAGAAGTCTATGTTCACCAACCCCAGGTTTTGAAAATACAAAACATCCAGAACATGTTTTCAAACTGAAAAAGTCACTGTATGGTCTGAAACAAGCTCCCAGAGCTTGGTATGAAAGGCTAAGTAACTTTCTGCTTGAAAATGAATTCACCAGAGGGAAAGTGGACACTACTCTATTCTGTAAAACAGTTAAGAGTGACATTTTAGTCTGTCAAATTTATGTTGATGATATTATTTTTGGTTCTACTAATCCTTCTCTTGGAAGAAAATTTGCTAAGTGTATGCAGGCAGAATTTGAGATGAGCCTCATGGGGGAACTGAAGTTCTTTCTAGGAATTCAGATTAATCAAACTCCAGAGGGAACTTACATTCATCAGAGCAAATACATCAGAGATCTTCTGAAGAAATTTGACCTCTCAGAATGTAAGCCATCAAAGATTCCAATGCATCCCACGTGCATTCTGGAAAGAGAAGAGGTAAGCAAAAGCGTAGAACAGAAAGTCTACAGAGGTATGATTGGTTCTCTCCTTTATCTGACAGCTTCAAGACCTGATATATTATTCAGCGTATGTATTTGTGCTAGATTCCAATCAGATCCTAGAGAATCTCACTTAACAGCTGTTAAGCGAATTTTCAAGTATCTAAAAGGTACTACTAATCTGGGTTTGTTTTATAGAAAATCTAGTGATTACAGCTTAGTAGGCTACTGTGATGCTGATTTTGCTGGAGACAGAGTGGAACGTAAAAGTACTTCTGGAAGCTGCCAGTTTCTGGGAGAAAATCTGATCTCGTGGTCCAGCAAAAGGCAATCAACAATTGCTCTGTCAACAGCAGAAGCTGAGTACATAGCAGCAGCAGGATGTAGCACACAGATGCTCTGGATGAAAAGTTAGCTTGAAGACTTCCAGATTTTTGAGAGTAACATTCCTATTCTTTGTGATAATACTTCTGCTATTTGCTTAAGTAAGAATCCTATTTTACATTCTAGAGCTAAGCATATAGAAATAAAACATCATTTCATTAGGGACTATATTCAGAAAGGTATTTTAAACTTGAAATTTATAGATACAGACCATCAATGGGCTGATATCTTTACTAAACCCCTTTCAGAAGATAGGTTTAATTTCATTCTGAAACATCTCAGCATGAAAGTATGCCCAGAATGAAAATGTTTTAATTCCATGTATTTATCTTCAGAATGTAATTATATTACTGTGAACTTCTGATCAATCTCCTTTTAGAAAGATAGAACATGCAGATTGTATCAGATGCAAGTCTAAAGATCTGAGAGTCTAATCTCAAAGATAGACGTGCTGATCACTACATCAAACAAGTGTCATCCAATCATCAGCAAATCCCTGAAGCAGAACGCGTGCACGCCTCTGAGAAAGGAAAGCGCTGATTGGGTGCATTGAGACACATGTCTGGTAACCGTTTTTAAGTATCTTTCTCAAATCCCCCAAAATCAGCAAGCATTTAATGCAAAATAATCACGCTTGTTAATGGCAAACATTATTTTTTTTCTCTCTCTTAAAAACGTTTAATTTTTCAAAATAATTTTTGAAAAACCTTATTTAAGCACATCATTCTTCATTTTTATTCTTTACGCTTTCTCATAATCTCTGAAACTATTTTCTGCATATTTCTGAGTTTATCTCCTTCAAAACCTTTTTCTCTCAAATCATTCTAAAAGCTTTGTTGTGTGAGAACAATGGCATCCTCCAGCATTTCTGCAGGGAATCAGAAGAAAGAAACTTCTGAGCAATATCAGGTGCCTACCAGAACTCTTCTCACACCGGTAAAGAATCTTGAGGTTCTCTCTGAGTTAATCGTCGATTTCGAAAGTTTGAAGGATAATGGATTTGACCTAACTGAAGAGATTAGGGCTCAAAAGTGGGAGAGGTATTTCGATAGATTGGTTGGACCAACTTTCCCAGAGCTTGTCAAGGAATTTTGGATTCACGCCAAGATTCATAAACATCTAGTCATCTCTTCTGTCATGGGAAAGAAGATAGTAATTTCTGAAGACCTCATTGCTAGGTTAATTGGTCAAAGTGGTGGTGGAGTCCGTTGTGTGGACATGGCTGACAGATGCCCTGATATAGGTGTGGTAGCCAACTGCATTTTCACTCTTGGATTTCCCAGCAGCAAAATTAAGGATCTGAAGGATCACTGCAGAGTATGGGCCAAGATTGTTCTGGGCTGTTTCAATCACAGGAAGCCAACAAGCTCTCCTGATTATATAAACGTGGATCAGCAATTTCTGATCTACTTTATTGATCAGAGGGTGAAGATCAATCTGGCACATTTCTTGTTCAACCATCTCAAGACTAGTGTGAAAGAGACTAGAGAAGAAGAAAGGACCAAAAGGGACTGGATACCGTTTGGAAGGCTCATATCAGATATTCTGACAGAGAATAAGCTGATAGATTATCTGAGCGAAGCTCAAGTGCTGGGCACTATGGAACCAACTGTTGGAAAACCGCTGAATGCTAAGAACCTGAAAAAGATGAAGCTGATAGAAAATATTAGGAAGGAACCCAGAGCTACCTCAACTGCTGACATCTCCAGCAGAAGAGTGCCTTTGAGTAATTTCCCAAGATTTTCTGAAATGGAATCCCAACCTGATATGTTTCTCAAGTATCCAGATTCATACAAGGAAGAAGATGCAGGTTCAAAGCTGAAGATCAAAGATCTGAGTCAAGTCCAACCAGAAGTGACTCAGAAGAAGACAAAGAAGAGGAAAGCAGAAGGATCATCTCATCAGACTCCAAAGAAAAGAGGTAATTCATCTGCTGCTCCTATTTCAATTTCATCTACTATTCCAACATCTGCTGCCCCTCCTAAAACTTCTCACAGAATATCAATCCCAATCCCTACTATTGATGAAACTATACCAGAAGACCCTTCTGAGACCTTACAACTCAGAAGAACCAGAATCAAAATTCCCAAACAACCAACTGTTTCAACAACACCAGCACTTGATAGAGTGCTAGCTGATATTGAGCGTGAACATGCTTCTGCTCAACCAAATTCTGAACCACCAAATATTCCTCCTCCACAACCAGAACCACAACCTGAACCAGAAATACAACCACAACCAGAATCAGAACCACAATCACAACAACCTCTCACAGAAGAACCTCTGATCCCTGAGAAATCAGAGATTCCACCTCCTCAACCAGAAAATAATCCACCCTCACCACAAACAGAGTTTCACCGCTATGAAACCCCTTCTCCTCATCATTCTGATCCCCACTCACCTCAACCTTCACCGCTGGCAATCCAGTTGCCATGTGGAACCACTATTGTCAGGCCCCAGTTGCCATCTTCAGAGGAATCAACACCTCCAAAAACTCCAACCACTCCAATAGAAATATCTTCCTCTGACTCTGATAACCCTCCTCCAAAACAAACAACCTCTGAGAAAACCGTTGAAAACCCCAGCAGAACTTTCATTGACTTAACAAGTCTTGAACATCTTGCTGATCTCAGACACAAAATTGCCATACCCAAACCAAAGCAACCAGATGTTGGCTCTGGTATCTTGAATTTTGAAACAGGTATGCTGCAATGGATTGCTTCTTTGAAGCAAGTCTGTCCGGGGATGATCGACCCAGCTGCTTCTGATCAGCTCTGGTCACAGTTCAGACTATGGGTACGTGCTGAAGCACTCAAGCTGCAGGACGTCAACTATGAGCAGGCTCAACAGAACTTCAGCAAGCTGCTGAAAGAAGTTGAGAGTTAGCTGCCTCAAGAAGTTGTACTCCCTCTGGACAGTGAATCGTGGTCTGAGAAAGAGCAAGCTGCACAGGTGCAACCATCAGAAGAAGACAAGACCCTTCAGGAAGAAAATCCAGCAGAAGATGTAGCTGAAAGTTCTGAGAAGCTCCCTCCTTCTGAAAGTTCTCAAGCTGCCTTGGACAGGCAGGCTCTGGAAGAATTAAGGCTGAATGACTTGCGTCTACAGCAGCGGATGGAAGAGAATGATCAGAAGATGGAAGCAAGAATGAATGTACAGGACAGCAAGATTGACACTGTTGTCACCATGGTTCAGAAGCAAAATGAAACTTCTGAAAAGATTCAAGCAATGCTGGAAAGCCTGTTCTCACGCATGCCCCCACAACCTTAAATTTTTTTTCATGCATGACATTCCCTATGTTTTCTTCATTTTCTGATGTACTGTTTTGACTATGTTTGTGTAATGTTCTTTTGCTCTGAACTATTTTTAATATAATTTGTTTTTCTGATCTAAATTGTTTTAGCACATCACCAACACTTTTTGATTGCTGACAAAAAGGGGGAGAACAAGAATGATATTTAAAATCAATAACGGCTAACTAGACAGAAATTCTCAAACATTCTAACTCTATTACTTGAAATGTTTTTCTGTTTTGTTTAAAAGTCTACAGGCACAAGGAAGCTCCTGAAACACTATGAAGACTAGAAGCTAGAAGCTCTGATCAAAATGTAGAAGCTCATGTTGCTCTGATCAAATATGAAGTTCTGATCGACCAAACACTCTGATCCGAAGCAAAGCTCTGACAGGAAAAGCTCTGAAGCTCTGCTCTCTGATATGTCAAAGACCTATAATCTGATGCTCAAAGATAGAAAAAGATCTGATCCTGAAGAACATGCATATCAAAGGGAAGTAACAAACTCAGGGGGAGTATCTCTTAAACTCTGATTTCTCTTTACTTCTTAACTCTGAAACATTTCCTAGATACCTTTTCACGTTATTTCTTATTTAAAATATCTAGTTTTTTGTCATCATCAAAAAGGGGGAGATTGTTAGAACAATGTTTGAATCTAGTACCCTATATTTAAGTTTTGATGATAACAAAGTGAAAAGATATAGTATTTGTATGTTTCATGTTTGAACTATATGCTGCCTAAAATTACTATGCTCTGACTTGCAGATACGCTGATTAAAATAAGCAAGATCACTCCATCAGCATCAGAACTTGATTTGATACACCAGCATCAGAAGTTGCTGAATCAGAACGTGAAGATCAGATGATCAACTCACGTACTTGCTGAAGCTTGATGAACAGAACTGCGCGTAAACACTCTGATACAGAAACAATAGTTCATCAGCAGCGAAGCAGAATCAGAATGAGCCAAGCCAGAACGTGCATTGAAGAAGCAACGGTACTGTGCATTGAACGCTAATTAATTCCAACGGCATCATTCCAGACAAGATCTGCTCAAAAAGGAAAGCTTGTTATTAGCATTGAATCAAGAATATTGCAGTCAACGTTCATCTTCTCAAGTGCTATATAAACAAGGCTTCGAAGATTATAATGGCTAATGCTTCCAAACTCTCTACACGCACAAAGCTGAACAATAATCTTCATCTACCAGTTTTGCTAAACCAACAAACTCTGATACTCCATTAGTGTTTAGCATTCTAAGTTTCTAAGCTTAATTTGTGTATACATCACAGTTGTGATATAGTTTTGTAGAAAACATTCACACACATTTGTTTTATACCTTTGTAAGAAAGTGTTGCCTTGACAAACCGGATTGTGGTTTGAATCAAGAAGGCTTTAGCAGTTGTTAAAGCAGATTTGTATTCAGTTGAATATAGTGAATTAAGACCTCATTGGAGAGAGGCGAAATCACCTTGACGGGTGGACTGGAGTAGTTTGAGATCAAACGAACCAGGATAAAAATATCTTGTCAATTGCTTTAAGATTCCAGTTTTACAATTCAACCCCCCCTTCTTGTGTTTTTCACCCCTTCAAATGGCTTATCAAATTTTTTTATCTTTTTGTTAACAGTGGCCAGGTAATGGAATGAAACAAGTTGATGGGGTGAGTTGTGTATGAAAGTTATGGTTAATAAGAGGGTTGTTAGGGTGTTGATGTTGTATATTTGGGACTGGTCTATCAGAGGTTTTTGCAGTATTTTTTTATCAGATTCCTCTCTTCCTTGCTGTCATTTTTGGCCTTTTTATAGTGAGATAAGGGTGAAAATTGGGGGGAAAAGTTGGTGAGATTTTAAACATTTTTGGTATGCTGACTTTCTGCTTTAGGATGCAAGTTATGTTTGGTTAGCCTTTATGTAATGTCACTTGTTTTTTGGAGGCTTGTGGCAGCATAATAGGGATGACATAAGGGCTACTTGGTGCAGGCTTGGCAGGGCTGGAAATTAGCTCTTTGCAGTTGGTTTTTACAAGGCTAGACAACACAACAACTATTTTACAGGTGTTTCTTAGGTGATGTCTTCTTGGCCCTATTTTTTCCCTCTTTTCCTGTCTATGATGCAGAACTGTTGTTCTGCTTTTCACATAATTTTTGAAGAGTTTGTTAGTTTAGGAATGTGATGATACAATTCTCGCATTGGTTATTTCTAGCCTTTAGGTTTTTGTGAGCTTGTTTCGAACAGTTTCTGTATTTGATGGTTTATGTTGTTGCTGGCCTACCTTTTGATTTCTATCTTGGGCTGCTTCTGTTTTGTTTGCCAGTTTTGCTGTTGTTTTGGGTTTTATATTGCAGTTGTCTGCTTGCCAATTTTGCTGTTGTTTTGCTTTCCATTTTTGTTGTTGTTTTGGGTTTTTTGTTTGCTTGTTGGTTGCTATTTTGGGCTTTATATATGGATAATTCAGACTGTGTTGTTTGGTTGTTCTGTTGGACAATTTTTTAACAGAAATAGGCATGGCAACAGTTCTGAATTTTGGAAATACTTTTGACTGACTTTGTTTTTTGCAGTAAAATTATTTGTGAAATTCTTTTCCTTTTGTAAACCAACACTCAAACTTTTGTGATTTGCAAAATAGGAGAAAATAGCCCATGATTGAATCAAGTGTATGAGGCTTTTGTTGCTAGTAAGCATGATTGAACTCACATCCCTAGAATCTGATTCCAAATACAAACCCTAATGATGAGATTTAGAGAGAAATATTTTGCTTGTAAACTTCTTATTCAAGTTACGATTGAACTAACTCCTTCTCTTGTTTGTTTCTTTTTTCATGTGATGGTTGATGGAAGAGGAAAAGGCAAGGCAAAGCAAGGTTGAAGAATTGAAGGAAAAAGTCATGGCAAGGAGTGAGGACAAGTTGCTTGAACATAAAGCAAAGAAACTTAAAGAACAACTATTTCTTTCTTTGTAAACAAAATATTTGTAACTTGTATTTCAACTTTGTAACTCGCTTTGTAAATTGCCCAAAAATGTAAAGAATACGAAACTTGAATGTCTTTTCTTTGAACTTATGAATAATGAACTTGTTGTATGAAAATTGGACAAATCTTGAATCTTGGTTGAAACTTGAATGACATTTGAATCCCAAATTGCAATTGAAATTCCTTTGATGATGAATATGCTTGATATAAGTCCCTTTTGAAAATAGCTTTGAATCAAGGTGGACTTTGTATAACTTGAATGATGATGAATAGATAAGACTTGAATGAATTTCAAAACAATCACTTGAATGAATCCAAAGTCACAACTTGTCTTCAAATTTAAGTCCAAAATTTCTTACATTAGAACGACAAGTGCTTGAGGAAACAAGAAAGCCTTGATTACAATGAAACTACAACATTATTTATTGTGCGAGGATTCCCACGTTTATCAATTTAAACATCATACTCTTTAATTGGTGACTTAAAGATCTCAAGAAAGAAACTTGAAATGCGAGGAGATACTTGACATGAAATCCCTAACCAAATTACTTAACCTTGAGTTGTCTTTGATGCAGACGAAAGAAACATTTCACAATAACCAATGATCCAAAACCCTAATCTCTTGACAAATCATAGGGAAATAAACCCTAATCCAGGCTCTGATGAGTTTGAATGAGAAATAACCTTGTAACTTGGTCAGAAAGAAATCCATGATAACCCTACTCCAAAACTTGATTCCACATGTCCACTGCTCAAAAACTAGATGAAACTGCCCTTAACTGATGAAGGGACCTAAAATCCAACATGAAACCCTAGTCTTGTACAAATACTGCCACTTGAAACAAAGTACCTTATTCATAGATGGATCAAATTTCTTTTTACCCTTATTTTTATGTAAAGGATCTAGTAGGTTGGGTAGCTTTTGCTATCTTTTTTTCCATTTGGATTTTTTATGCTCCTAATGTTTTGGGGCATCTCGACAATTATATACCTGCTAATCCGATGCCCACCCCGGCTCATATTATTCCGGAATGGTATTTCCTACCGATCCATGCCATTCTTCGTAGTATACCTGACAAATCGGGAGGTGTAGTCGCAATAGAACCTGTTTTTATATGTCTGTTGGCTTTACCTTTTTTTTTAAAAGTATGTACGTGCGTAGTTCAAGTTTTCTCCCTATTCACCAAGGAATATTTTGGTTTCTTTTGGCGGATCTATTACTACTAGGTTGGATCGGATGTCAACCTGTGGAGGCACCATTTGTTACTATTGGACAAATTCCTCCGATTGTGTTCTTCTTGTTCTTTGCCATAACGCCCATTCTCGGGTGAGTTGGAAGAGGAGTTCCTAATTCTTACACGGATGTGACTGATCAGTGAAAAATTCAGACACAATCATTTACGTATTACACCAAGAATTAATTGACAGGAGCATTAGTTTTATAGTTGTCTATGTTGATATAGCTTAGATAGGGAAAAGACATTACTAGGGTAAGGCTTAACTTTTAAATCCGGGGGCGGGGGCTTTATTCCCGAAACTCCCTTCCTCCTCCCCGTCCTTTGAAAGCTAGAACATTTGCATAAAGGAGTATCCTTATCACGCATGCTTTTCCATTGATGACAAAATGACCTTCTATCCTCTTCTAGGGATTCCTACCCCTATATGCAGAGGGTAAATTATTATTTTAGTATTATGCATGAATATACTTCTGCGTCGGGAATATCTCATAGCGGGAAGGCCCAGAGATCATAAAGAGATGGGAATGGAGGCATTCTAGCCCAACATACTCTGGTGAATGGGTCGAGAGAGATAAAGAGGGGAGTGGGGATACATGAAGTATAGTGAAGAGTTGAGTGGCTATCCAACCATCCAATCGGCTATGGAGGGTGGTTTCAGCAAGCGTGTAAACCGATGATGACTAGTCAAAACATAGGCCGATCGTCGCTCATTCCTCGTGTTCTCTCCCGTGAAGTGACTAATCCCTAAAATAGGCATGCAATCCCTATGGAAAAGCCAGTATTTTAATTGGAGTCAATTTCCACCCTCTGATGATCCATTCCGTCCTTCCGTATAGCCAGAAAGGTATGGAATCTTATGGATGAATTGAAGTAGTTCTTCCACCCCCTCCTTTTTCACGTATCCCTTAACTCCCCTGGGGATTCCGTACAGCTATACAATCACGGTTAATATCTCAGAGGGAGGGAATAGAAGCAAGCGTATTTCGTTCAGTCGGTAATGAATCAGTACGCAGGGAAACATTCTTCCATGGGAATGGCAAGTCTTGGACAAGCTCATATTGGTTAGGTATGTTATTTCTATAGGCGACTTTCTAGAAGGTCTTCAAGTTGGATATGCTCTTCTTCGATGGTCTTTCTGAGAAGAAGATTCATAATTAACTACAATTTTTTATGTAAGTTTTCCTCAAAAAGATATTTCTAGCGAGCAGCACTACTAAAAATGACCCGGGGCTTCAACCAGATTTCGCCCTATGCATCGGGAATTGGATCAAGATCAACTGCTTTTTAATTAAGCTTTTGGATTTTGCTCTCGAATTTACTATTGAAAAGGAAGGGATGTTGGGCGAGGTGATGGCTCTCTTTCAAGATATGCATCTCGTACCAGGTCTCCAATCGGCACATAAATTGGCATTGCACTAGGGGTGCCCCTCCCCGGTATCAAGAACTCGAGCGATCTTAACTTAATAGGTACTGGTAGCCTATTCGAATTGTACAGTTGCTGGGAAGCATAAAGATCGATCAATGTCCTAATTGCAAGGCATTAAGATGTCAATGCCTAGTAGTGAATGTGTTCTCGGTGGGTCTATCGTCAGTGCTCTAGTGAAAATAATATATCTTTGTTTTTAAAAGCACGTCAAGACCAAAACAAAGCGAACGGACGGTAGGTTACTTTGATCTCACGCGGGCCTATACTTCGGCAACTAAGAAGGGGGCTGGGCAATAAGGAGGCTCCTAGCTAAACTTGTCTCGTTCGCGAATGAACCCAACGTCAGGAAATGTAAGAGGTCGCCCTAAGCACCATGCTTGTTTTGATCCTTGTCCCCCTTCTCGCCTCGCCCTATCTGACTAGACACCACATCTCGTCTTCAACTCATTTCGACACAGTGAGATCCTATGGTCACGCCTTAGTCCGAAGAGCTAAACGGGCTTTTGGGCTTTCTAAAGAAATGTGACTCTCCACCTATTTCATTGTGTGCTTACCTCCCTTCTATGCTAAAAAAATAGATAGTAGATAACGTAAGACTTTGCTTGGCTTGCTCTGAGCCATCTTGTTAAGGAAGGGCGGCTAGGGTGGGAAATGAAGAATCGTGGAATTCAAAATAAGGAAATGAGAAGGAAGACTCTTAGTGGTTGAATGCGAGCCACTACATAGGTGGAATTTTATAAGCTCCTTTAGGCCCGGCTAGCCTGTAGAGTCTTAGGCTTTTTTCCACGTTTCATGACGCAAGGTAGGGATCTTTACGAATAGGACACATATACACCAAACCTTTGAAGGATGAGGTTCCAGTTTTCCATTCCTATTATTTATAGGCTTCCAGTCTCCTCAGAAGTCCGCTCTTATATCTTCATAGAATTAACCCGACTCTCTTACTCACCTTCGCGTCTAGGGCATGATGTCTTTAATTTAAGATGATTCAATTGGTAAAACGTCTTGTTATTCTTCTGGGCCTCTCTATGGGATTGGAAGAAGGAGTTTTCACCCAAATGAGTTAGAGTTCCTCCGAACCATGTCATTATCAAAGTATGGCACAAGACTTTGCGAAAACACGAGGCGGGAGTGCGTCGAAGCATGAAGGGACCTAGCAACGTGAACCTTGGGTGAGGTGTAGTGCACTAGCATGCGACTTCCTTCCCCAAAACAAAAAAAAAATAGAATGCTGCTATCGTTATCATGCGCGAAGCTAAGCTTGATAGGATCCCGAGCTAAGAGAATAGAGCAAACTCGATGTCACAAAACTTGGGATAGACCGCTCAAGGGAGCAACTCGAGATAGATTCAAGATTCTTTCTCCTACCCTTCACTTAGAAAGAAAAGTCAATTTTGCAGCATGCACTAATTCTTAAGTTTTGTCGGTCGAATAGCCTTCTTGTGTGACCTTTCACGAGGTGGCAAGCTTTAGATAATAGGGGCGAGGTCCCCATACTACATAAGGCCATAAGAAGTGGCTCGACGGAGATGGTTCGAATTAAGTGAAACCAAAGGCATTCGTTGGCACCCGAGATGCTAAGAATCGAAGACAAACTTTTTTGATATGGAATAGTACTTTCTGTTTGTGCCCCTTTTTATGACCAAGTCACAATGGCTAGTATCTATCTGGGGATGCGCTGTTGTGGTGACGGACACGATATGAGGACATGCTGGAGGGTCGTTGCGAGATCAACGCCTGGCTGGGATAGGGGGAACAAAATAGGGAGCTAAAGGAAAGGAGCAATTCTTGCCTGGGAACGTTGTATGGCTCGCACGGGAGTCCCTGATGCGGGCCGACACTGTTTGATAAAATCAAAGCAGACCATGGGGGATTGACCTGAGCTATAGACAAAGAAGGACTTTGATAGATAGAATAAGGCAGTAAGACATAAAAAAAAGAGGGCTACTTCACTATTAATGGTCACATATGAATTGAAACTAATGTGACGGGTGTCAATTACCAAAAATGACTCGACCACTAACTCGGTCCCGCGAGACATTTCTAACACAAGGCCGAAGATGGATGCGAAGAATATTTTAATCTCGTGCCATGACACGGATTCCAACCCAACAGCCTATGATATAGTAAAAACGGAATGAAAAGGCAAAAAAACAATTCTATATGCAGACGTGAAACCTCTATCGATAGAAGCATTCATTCTAGCCTATATTTTTTTAGAGAGGAACGATTCCCTCGTCTGAGGACCTCCATTCACGCATTATTCCTCCCCACTAAAAAGAGCGATTGATAATCTCGATAACCTAAAAAAATTCAGAAGTGAGCGTACCCCCAAGATATCCTCTCTTCCCCTTTTTTAGCTTTAGCCAACCCCATTTTTTTCACCTTTAATTAGTCAAAGCCAAAAATATGATAAATAGAAGGAAGAGAGATAAAAAAGATAGGCAGACGACTTGACTATAGCATAGGTCGGATGTTTCCGTGAGCAGTAAGCAGCAGATCTCCCCTTATTTATTAAATTTTTTAAAGCTGGTGGTTGCCTGTGAATTCTTTCAAGGAAAGGGGCGGCCTGATTCGACATTGTTGTTTACTCTGATCCGATCGAGGTGGTTTTCGTTTACCAGCGAGTAGGCGGTCTAAGTTCCTATGATCGAGTCTTTCTGGCACCTGTGAACATCTTTTCTTAATTTATTAAAGAGGGCCTCTCTAACCGGTTAAAATTGGTGGGTGTCCACTAACGGCCATTCCTGGCTCGACTCTGATAACGCAATTCCGGAAGGAGTCAGTAGTTGGGCACTAGATCCCTTCGGACCTGGAGAACGCGTGACGTTGGGTCCGGGTTTGGTGAACCAACTGGTCGCTCTTCTAGTTGAAGTCTTGGGCACCTTTTTCTTTCGTTGCCTAGGTTACACCTTCAGAATACCCCAGAAGGGAATTTCTCTCTATTTCCCTCAATCTTCACGTTACGCCACACCGACTCTCCTTTCGTCATAAGGTGTGGAATTAGACCAAGGGGAATCTCCATAGGAACTAGTCCCTCAGATTTAGCACGTAGAAGATCGAGACACAACCCCTGGGCTATGAGGAAAGATGTAGATCGATCGCCTCAGATAGACAACTACATAGAGGGTCTCTACAAGTCTATATATTCTTTTATATTTCGTTCCCCCCGTAAGATCACCAATGAGGTCTGCAAGTTTTACATCTAAGTAATACCTGATCCGATAGTTTACAATATATATTTAACAACAACATTATAAGCTAAGAAAGGAGATTTTTAGATATCAGTAGTTATTCGGTCGTACCCAAACAATAAGATTCCAGAGGAAAATGCACCTAAGATCAAAATCAAATATTCTGAGCCGGCTTCCGTGGAAAATTCAGACTTTCTTTTTGATGCTGCCATCACATAAAAACATAAAATTTGAGGCTCAATAGCTAAATACATGGCAATTGAATCATGAGCCGAGATCATAAAGAGCATACTGCGAGTAGGAAGTGGAATTAATACAATGAATTCAAAAGCATCAAACCTCTCTTGTTCGGAAGAATCGAAACACATCGAAATGGTACCAGCCGTACTTAATAATAGAAGGATTTGGCAGAAATATGTAAAATTGTCCCTCCTAAAAAGATTATTCTGGAATAAATGTCCAATAGTTAGGAGAGGTGCGCCAGCGGAGAGCATAAGCAAGGTTATTAAATACCTCAGGAAAGCGCAGCCAGAACCACACGTGCAAGTTTCCCTGCATGTGGCTCGTCTGTGATAACTTATTCAGATTAGCACGAACTAGCGGACCGATCACTAAGTGGGGATGCTCCCTCCAGCATGAGAGAACCTTTTCGAAACAGGTTAGGAATGGGCCCAACCAGGTTCTATTGATTATGTCCCCTTCCCCCTTGTCTTGGGGCATCTTTGGCTTTACGAGAGAAAGCCCTCCATAAAAGTATTTATCTTCTCGTCCTGGAGAATCTTTCGGTGCATCCACAGAAGAGGAAATAGCAATTCATCTTGCTCAACAGGCGTAGCTTGGAGTGGAAGTGTAGCGTGGGTAAGGTAAGTGGCCACCAGAGAGGAAGCCGACCTATTAAGCGCAGCTAAGCTAATATGTGTCGGAGAAAGCCAGGTGTCGGAGGTAAGATCTATTATTTTCGGCACGGAGCATTGATTTCTCATAACGAATAAGCTATCTCTATCTCTCAATTTCCTATCCTATGCTCGAGAAGGTCCCCCAGTTCCTCGGCAACACCTCGAGGTGAATTTAGTTGTCTTACATGAGACTCGGGGGGTTCCTCACTCAATGGAACCTTTCGCTCATCCATTCCGCCCGCCCGTCCAGACGCGGCGCCTTTTTTCATTATCATCTACCGCCCTTCTTTCCTCTCGGCTATTCACGCATGAAGATCATTGTATGTATGCTCGACTTCGGTTGCCTGTGCGTATAGGTATGAGTATATTATGGCAGGATCAGTCACCTGGGAAAACCAAATCTCCTCCAAGAAGAATTGTGTTATGCCATCCCGATCCCTATAGAGCGAAAGAGCTGCCTGGTGATCCCTAGGTTGTAGCGCATATGGTCGTTAACTCCTTGCGCCGCTGCCGCCGTTTCTAGGACCGACCTACTCCTTACCTGCACTAGTACCTATGTAGTGTAATGTCGATCTCACATTCAACATAGCGTTCAGACTCATGTGCCTTCCAGAACCTGGGGTATTCGAGCCAACTGCGCACGATTAGCTAGCCTTGCGTCTGCAAAAGGATTATACATCCTCCCATGCTACGGTTCCTTGCAGTCTGAACTCGGTGCCGCATTAGGTTAGGGAGCTGGGATTTTTTTGCTCCTCTCACATTCATTCGAGCTGCTTCGCTCCTTCACATCCCAAAGCGTGCTGCCCTCCTAGGCGTGAAACACTAAGTAATCCAAGCCAACCCACATTACTGACTAACGGTGGATAATCATATTTCTTAGAGGTACTAAATACAACTCCATGAATAAGCAAAATGCAGGTTGCATTAATGATAAAGATCTCTGAGGAAACCGCTAAAAAAATATTGAACGTGAGGGAAAAACGAATTTAGTTTTCATTTTACCGTATGGAGCACTGAGTCACAAACGTTACGAAATTCAACAGGCAGGTTGGTTACCCCCGTACTTTCTTTCTCTCGGTCCCACCCAGTGCCGCTACCCACCTCTACTCGAATCTCTTCCTATATCCATAGATCATAGTTTCTTACCACCGTCATAAGACGTTGGAAGGCCCGTGTGTCTCGGGTATTAAACTAATAGATACTTAGTAGATGGGAGCAGTACTGCCGCAAGGATAGTGCCCTACCTTTTAACCACTTCGACTGATGCGGACGTGGTTCCCTCGTCATGAAAGAAGTAATGAAAGGGAAGCCCCGGGGAAAACCGCCTTTGTTGTTTCCTGGATAGCTTTCTAGAGAAGAGATCTAGAAACGCATTCTAGGAACAGATCATTGGTATTAGATGCATCGTTAGGTTTTGCCGAGTCAAATCTGCTCCATTTTTTTCCGTTACAGAAAGGAGATCCCTTCCCCCCGCTTTCAAAAATGATGATGATATAGTCCGCAGGGCTGCAGGTACTATGGATCCTCTGAATCCCAATCGCGTTTCATTCCCAGGTCTCGCCGGTCTTGCCTGTAGGTCGTGATGTGCCTTGAGATGGCCGTCTCCTGTCCCTCTATCAGTGGGGGATCCGTTCCCGGGTCGTCGCTTGCGTCTTATGGCCTGTACTCTAGGAACCTTTTGAAGGCAGGGAGTATGACAACGTACACGCTTCCCTTTACTCCATAGGCCTTCTCATCCGTTGTAGGGTTTGGTGGCCTGAAATTGACTTGGCTTTGCCAAAAGGCCTCATCTCTAGAAGCCCGGCTCGCGAGGCGTACCTCTCGTAATAGGGTTCCAAACCTCGCCTCGCTCTTGTGACATGCTATGTTTCCCCTCTTCATTCCCAAGTAAAGGGTGAGTCCCATGCGTCAGTTTGTGGATCGCGGTCTCACACACTAATACCTACAGGTGCCCGTAGTAGGCCGGCCACCCTACCTAAACCAATCATCATAGCAGTCCCTAGGCCCCATTGTTGGAAAGGCTCGGCTTCAAAACCCTACGTGGAGCTTCCACCCCATACGGCTCCTCTAGGGATGGAGGTAGGCCCAGCTCAGGCTTGTGCCGTTAATGTTATTGTACACGAGAGCAAGAGGAGAGAAGGGAAGGAGTTGTGGCTTATGCGTTGGATTCGGTGTCGCCATCGGATCAGCGCCAAAGCATACTTTGCTTTAAAGTTGTGATTATTGTGGCATCCCCGCTCACAACTCCATCCCTTAGTCTATAAAGGTTTTGTAGGGAATCCTCGCCCGTGAAGGTACGAGGATTGTCGAGGACACGTGCACCCTGTCACATCCA
This sequence comes from Vicia faba, assembly GCA_948472305.1. Classification (NCBI taxonomy): domain Eukaryota; kingdom Viridiplantae; phylum Streptophyta; class Magnoliopsida; order Fabales; family Fabaceae; genus Vicia; species Vicia faba. The sequence goes on from OX451735.1 coordinate 957,793,244, forward strand.
ATCCTCGCTTAGGTGAAGGCTCGCCATGACCTGACAGATATCTACCTTGACCTCGAATAGGTCTTCGGCTTCAATCCAGGCCATTTGAATCTCATGGGCTGAAGGAGAGGGGAATCTCCCCAAAAGCCTCCGTTGGATGGATTCCACATTGTCCCCCCTATAATCTCATTATTTTTATAGGGGTAGGGCAGAGCCCAATTAGCAGCTTCCTGCATAACAGGAAGAGCGGGAGGCATAGCTTGTTCCCCCAAAAGCGGTTGATTGATCGTTGAGGTACTTCTACTACGCCCGGAACTGCCCGAATCATCCACCAAGTTGCTTGTATAAGTAAACAAATCTGAATTGGTGGATTCGGAAGCTCCGTGAGGCATCATGCCATTCCCGATGGAGACCCCCCCCCCCCCCCCATCGGTACTGAATAGTGCCTGCAAAACGAATAAAAAAACCCAGGCAAGCCCCCCCGCAAGGCATAATTTTAAGAAAGCATAGGTTAGGACTCGACTACTAAAATATAACCCTATTTTAAATAGTAGAGAATGAAATAAGTCTATCAAGTCGAGTTTCATACAAAGAGAATAGAACAAACCAAGTAAAGGAAGAATTATTAGGAATGAATAGAAAAGGTGGAACAATCGAGGAAGACCGAGTGTGATCAAAGAAACTAGCAGACTGATCATGAATGAGAGACAAATAGGTGCAAATTCTGACATTACCACAAACCACTTGGTTCTTTCACTCCATTCTCACGGAGCGGCATACCAGAAAAAAAGAAAAAAGATCTAGGCCTGGTCTGGTCGACCCAATCATGATATTTTGATACATTGGGGCTATGGGATTCAAACCCAATTCCATCCAGAGCCCCTCTCATGGAACACCTAAAGAATTTCTGTTGGGCGAGAGCCCTTCTACTCGGCACTGTCGGATCACCGAACAAGTTTTTGTACAGTTGCTTCAGTAGCTATATGTATATATATATATATATATATATATATATATATATATATTATATATATATATATATATATATATATATATATATATATATATATATATATATATATATATATATATATACGTTATTTTGTTCGCCTTTGTGGGCTTATAAGCGTCATAGAATCAGCTTTACGCTTCGGGTAAAGGTCCACTTTGTCGCCCAATAGTGGTGTTCTGGCCCATTCTAAGTTCGGTTGTGTATTGTTAACTCAGGTGTTGTCTACCCGGGCCGGAGCGAGAATTATCACTTAGTTTCCACGGGTCCAGTCCTTTCGGGTCCAAGTATCTCTAAATTTCTACCTTTTGTTAGCGGGAAGGGCTCACCTGCCTTGATCATGCTTGGCCGACCTCTACTGAAGTATTTGTCATTAATGGAAGCACGAGGGAATGAGTTTCATCGACAGGCTTTTTTGGTTCACAAAGCTTGCACTTCCCGACGAACAAATTGAATGAATCATCATGAAAATTAATTCAACACGTCCGTTACTTAAATACCAGTAGGCTATAAAAGAAGCTCCCCTTGAAAGCCATATGGATCCCTTCGCTCGATCGGCAGGCTCTCCTCCCTACAAAGTTACTTATGTTTGAAGAGAAGAGCGATGCTGGCGGCGGGGCACTCGAATATGCCCTTTTTATACCAGTACCAAGTGTCCACCCGTATGATCTCAAAGATAATAGGAGCTTTCTAATCCCCCCATTACCTTGTGCTTGTCTGTTACCAAACAACTATGTTGCTGAGCCAACTAGCCTGGTCCCCATCACGTTCATAACCAAAGACTCCGCTCTATGGTCTCAGGAGCTAGTTTGCCAAACTATAAAACATGGCAACAACGTTTTCACGCTGTGCTAGTGGTTTTACTTTAATCGCTACTTAGAACCGATAAACCACATAGATACGTTCTCAAACACTCTCTCTACGTCATTTTCAAGCGGGTATCTAGGTAAAAGACTTTCTGCTTGCTTCAAGACAGGCTCGAGGAAAGGACCTAGCTAACATCACTTCAATGAAGATTCGCTTCCTAACTAAAGCCCTTCTTCTGGCTTCTGGTTATTCTGCCTCTCTCTCAGTGCATTTCTGATTCAATCTATTCGATTCAAATTATCACCCTCGAGTCAGGAGTAGTAGCTCTAATGTAACTTCCTTTTCCTTCACTAGCCTTGGGGCTTAGTTACTTAATTAAGAGTTATCCCCCTAGCCTATGAAAGCATTCCCATAGCTCTATGCCTACAGCATAAATGAGTTAGGAACTAGAGTGAACACCAGGGAATTTCCTTATTAATAGAGTCAGGGAAAAGGCAAGTCTTACCATTCCGGGAAGCGGCTCAAAGTATAGTAGAAAAGGAAAAGGGCCTTTTTTGCTCTGATCCCCGTTTAAATTGAGTTCATACTTGGTGTAGACCATCGGGGAGGAAAGGCTGACTACTACAAGGGCTTGTGCCAACCAACAAGAAAGGGGACGAAGCAAAGACATCTCTTGTCCAAAACTGAACATTTCCCTTTACCATCCCACCACTAGGAGACTGGGACTCGAGGTGTGGTTAAGTATTCCCTTCCGCTCTTGAAGTTAATAAATTTCCTATCTTTCGGTGAACAATATCTTTATTTTCTTTGATTTGATTTTATAGAAAGAATCACTTTACCTTTCTCTGCAGTGAGCTTCTAGAGAGCGTGAAGTAAGTCTTGTAGATCCAAGGTTATTCCGCCATAGCCACCTATGCCCTACCCGAAGGGGTTGTGGTTCCTTGTCTTTGTTATCTCACAAAAGAGACTTAACACAACAATCCATCGAAGCTCGGCGTACGCGATTAGAGTCAACTTGACTACTTTTACTTTCCATAACCAAAATGAAAGAAAGTCAACCTATTTTCCTTTTTAAGATCATATGAGCCTAGGTGTAATAGGGCGGTTCGGGGAGGGGAGGGAGTTAAAGCTTTTCTTTTAAGCCTAGTAGCACAGTCGGTTTAAGTCCAATCCGTATGAGTGCTAGTTATTTCAAGCTCTAAAACGCTAGCAGTGCAGTAAAGGTTCATTCCACCCCGGTTGAAAGTAGTTTGTCGGTCTCAGTCCTGGGAAAACCAACCAGTACAGTACCTTAATCTTTCTAGTAACTAGATAGTAAGTCAGTAGTGAGCCAATCCACTAAAGAAAGGGTGAATTCCCCTGCAGAGTCTTTCTAGAGAAAGCAAACCGCTTCGCTTTCCTAAATGGTTCACTTCTCCTTTATAGTTCAGAATTCATCCTATTGACTTGTGGTTGTTGACCAACAAACAGAAAGGGATAAAGAGAAAGATGCACAAACGAAAGGAAGAATGGCTATTATAGACTAGAGGGAAGGCATTCTCATACCCAATTAAATAATTTAGGAGTCTTCCCAGATAAAGGGCACCAATCTGACTTATTTAGAAAGCTAGAGCGGAGAGGGAACACCCAGTTAAATCGAGTTTGCTGGTACAGAATCCGTTGCTATTGTACTTGGCAATTCAGCCCAGAAGGAAGAAGTCGTAGCTGCTACCGCTACGTGGGCTTCTTCTTAGTCTACTCAAAAGGAAAGCCAGTAACTCTAGAGTAGAAAGAAATAGAATCGAGTATGACAGAAATTGTATCTTTGAGCTTGAACGTCTTTCAGCTCTCATGAACCAGCTGTTGTTGAATCTGCGTAAGGAGATGCGATGAGGGTACAATAATAGAGAAGAGAAAAGAATTAGCTTTGGTTCAGAGCTTGAATCATAATATCCTTCAGTCACTCCAAGTGATAAGTTTGGCTAAGCCGGAAAGAGTTAGATCCCCAGATGATATGTGATAATGTCCTAATAAAAGCAGGAGCAAGGTCAATGATTTAGCTCAAGGCTCTTCTTCTTGATAGCATGGTTCTCAGAAGGCCCACTCTCTAAAGGGGCTGCTTGATGGCAGCTATCCTGCTCTATCTTAGATAATTGGAATTGAATTGGTAAGGTTCACTAGCTCTTTCTTTTGAGCCGAATGAATTCCGAAGAAAGGAAGCTAGTCAATAAAGCGTGATAGGGAAAGGGCCTTTCCTTATTACCAGTAAAGATAAAATGGGCCAAATCTCCTGCTAGAGAAGAAGCTCTTAGGGAATCGACCTAGACTAGATGATATGCCGGTGCCATTAAACTAGCTGCCATAACGAGTTCAAGAGATGAGGATCCGGGTAGTTCAGTCACCCCCAGGGGAAAATCATTCCATTCACTTTTTTAACTGCTAAGAAGAATAGCTTTTATCTTTCTACTGGGAACATCTTACCTTTGGTGCTTTTTCTTTATATAAGTAGTATTTGATCCCATAAAGGCAAGGGCGAATTGAGATAGCATCCTACCATTCAATGATCAGATATGTCCATGGGATTAGGTATGAAATGGGCCATAGCAACTTGTTTCTTAAACAAGTCCTAGTAGTATGGCTCCTCATATGGTTAGCCTCCCTGACCCGTAGCGTAGATTTTTGAATGGGATTGGGAATCTATTTTAGTATTAACCAAATTTCGGAAGGGGTTCCAATTCATATCTGATCATTGGTGCACTTCCCATCTATTCCCGGGCTTTGACGTAAGGCCTGTAGACCGAGCCTCATATACCTGACTTCAGAGTCCTACGGTCTTCTTTCTTCTCCATAATTCTCCGTGAGAATGAATCTTAACCCTTGCTTGGTCTTTTTCTTCCTTCTGACTATCACTTGGAAGCAAGAGATGAAGACGTAAGCCTTCCTTATGATCAATCACCCTTTCCCAATGGTCTAGTAAGTTTTTCTTTCTTCACTTCCTTTCTGTTGCTGCTAGGATAGATGCGGAAATCTGCCTTATTAAAGAAGAGAAGATAAATCTTATAGAAAGTGGTTTCCAAGTAATAGTCGAGATTTCACTTTTCTTTCTCGTATAGTTTCTAGAAGCTTCTCGATCCCCTTCCCGAAAAGATATTACTTCGATTTTAAAATTATCTAAGTCAAAGCTTATGGTTGCTTATAGGCAGTAGTTAAGCACGCTGCATTGCCTTCTTCTTCCATTAAAGGAGTGTGAACTGTTCAAGACACCCGTGAATAAAAATGAAAGGAACAAGAACAATAAAAAAAACAAAAAGTACGCACCTACTAGAACAACCGGAATCCATTCGTAAAAGATCAATATCAATATAATATTAGTTGTATCTTCTACGACAAGACATTCTTCCAACAATCTCTTCCACAAGAGTGCTCTAATGGCAAAGAGCTGCATCCACTTGAAACTCAACATTACTTACTTATCATACACACCTAGCCCAGGGCACTTTCAGCCAGTGTTAGGGGTCCCTAACTTGGTTGGAGATTAGGCCACTAGAACGCGTCTTTAATCTAGTTCAGGAAGGAAGTCTGGAACTCATCTCAGTCTCAGGGACATGCCCAGAAGAAACAGCTGATGTCAGGTTTTCAAGAATTGAATCAGGATTGTCTTGTGCCAGAACTGATTGCACTAGGAGAAGAAAGCCAGTTGTTTATTACCATTCCCTTTAATTCATGGATTCGTTTAAAGCCTTTCTCTAGCATTACAATAGAACATAATAAATGGCATCCATTAGATTCATTAGCTGCGGACGCATAGGAATTATTTCTTACTGTAGCCACGCGGAGAAAAAATTATATTTCATAGACGAGGTGGTAATCAAGTAGTAATTAACTTTTAAACCTCTTTCTTCTTTATCGCGGGCCCTAAAGACGATCTTTGCCCTTGTTCGATAGAATAATCTGGAGCAAATTTCTGATAGTTGCCAAGTCGAAACCCATAGTATACATCCAAAAAGGAGAGTTCTTTCAGAGCGGGTCAGGGAATCTAAATCTAAGTCAATCATAGAATCGATTCCCGTTGAAGTTTGACGAGAGATATCGGTAGTATATATAGGTTACAATTTCTTCACTCACACAATATTGCTAGGGAAGAAAAGCGAGAACTCAAATGCTTCTCCTATTCTCTATAGATGAGACTGAGAAGTAGATCCAACCTAGTCTAGTAGTAAGAAATCTTCCGAAAGTAAGGTTTTTCTTCCTAATCCTAATCTCGTAGTAGACAGGCTTCTTCTTTAATAGCGGCACATACAATACGTGTAAGAATCCTTAAATGTGATGTGATTTACCCCGGTTACTAACTGAAAGTGGCTCTTCATTAGTGGTCGTCGCTCGAACGAATCAAATAATTTATGCGCTTCGTCTTTAAAGTCAGAGGGAAAGCCGCCAATTGACACTACTTATTACTTTTTTTCCTTTTGACCCGTTCTCTTGGAGCTAGACTCAATGGCTTACAGATACAAGGCGGGGGAATGACTCAATGGTTTTAACTTCCCTTACCAATACCCTTCCCTGACTCTATCTACTGGGACTAACTTCTTGGCTTATTGCAACGCTTACTGTATCTTTAACTAAAACTTCTTTGAAAGGTCCCTAGAAGGGATTGGAATAAAGGCCAGGCAGGTTTGTTTAACAGTCTTTTTCTTATCAATCAGCGAGGCCTCACTAAAGCTCCACTTCTTTAACTTGAAATCCTTGACATTAAAGAGTGCCCAGTTCTCTCCACTTCTCCTTTCAGTCTAGATTAGCCTGTTAATGTTGAGTTTATCTTATCACCTGTAAGGATCTTATTACTTGATAGAGTTTCTAAGACCTCAGTATACTTGTATGTCTTATCACTCCCCTCGATCTGCCGCCAGCCAATAAGAGACAGAAGAGATAGCACACCCGACAAAGCGGATAGGAGAGGTCTTTCTATCTACGACTCTCTCTTGGTCTCGAAAAACAATTCATTTGACTTGGTTCACTCCGTTCGTAGACTCTATCGACCCTGGAATGGGCAGACGTACAAGCACCAATCTAGTACTCTTTGCGTGGCTCGGTAAGCGAGAACTTCCAGAATGCAAGGCATATCTAGCTTTCACTCAACTATATGATACTAGTTGGTATCAGCACATGAAGGCTATAGCAAAAAATCTTATTCATCATCAACAGGATAGGACCAGAGCTTCTATTTACTCAACAACTCTTACTGTAACAGAAATAACACTGCTTGCTTATTCAAGACCGCCACTTCTATAACACCAACTGCGGATACCGTACCTTCATGTAGAGCTTTCTTCTTTCACAACTCTTTCCTCCTAACGCTCGTAAGATGCTTTCTTATCCCGAACTATATGGCGTAGTGTATTCACTTAGACTCAATTGAAACTGAGCTTTTGTGGGCTGGGCCTTTCCCTTACATGCTTTCTTTCTAATGAAAGGGCCTAAGACTCAAGGGTGTGCGTGGGTCAGTTTAGTTTGGTCCTAGCTTATCGTTAGGGTACTAAAATAAAACGCTTGAAAGCCAATGGGAATAGGCTATCCCGCACTTGAAATTAAAAGTCTTCTATAACAGGGGCATTACGGGATTGAGAGTAATAGGTACGATAAGACCTGCAAGAAGGCCCTGAGCTACATATCTATTGCGGCTAAACATCACTGGAACGGAGCGGAGTCACTCGAATTAGAAGATGGGATTGAGCTCTACTTCTTATTCTTAATATGAGAGGAGGGTCACAGGCCGATAGGTGGAAGTATTCAAGATAACTATAGAGCAGAATGCTTGGAGCGAGCCAAGCGCTTTCCTATTAGCCGTGTAACTTGGCCTATTGGTCTACTGGTCTATTAGTCCTTTTTCTCTTTTTGTTATATGTATTGGAGCTAGAAAGGGATACTTGTAGGACTTGTACCGATCTGTATTTAGCCAGCTCTTTAGCTCTTCTTGGGTCTATTGGTCTAGTGCTATTCGGTTAAATGTCCTTTGTTTGTTGTCCCATTGTTAAAGGTCGAGGGCAGAACTTTGGGTTAGAGCTCGAGGGTTTTATCCAATGAATGAAGGGCACCAATTCCACCAATCCCCTTTCATCTTGGGGAGACTCTATGCCTTCCCGACTTTCTTTCTTGGCCCGAACAATTTATCTTTACTTGGCTCACTATCTTCGAACCTCTACCTAGAGCATCTTCGAATCTTGTTGAATTGGTCTACCCTATTACCTTATTGTTTAGTTAGAATCAGAATCCCTACACCTAAAGCTACTGATTCAGATTCTGTTATTAAACCTGAGCCTTATGAAGAGTCCATGTCCCTTTAGACGATGGAGATGGTTCTAACCTCTTATTTCGCTTACTGCTTTAGGAATATCAAGATTAGTCCACTACTAGAGAAAGAGCCCTTGTCTTTGGCACCTAGTCTTCAAGTTCTTCTTCAATGTCAATTGTAACTTACTCCAATGCATTCTTTAACTCCTGTTCCTATCTTACAATACCGGAACATCCTCTGCACCGTGCCCTGGATATGCCATTTCCGCCTAACCCGAATCTCTTTCTTGACTGAGCTGCATTTCCAATCCATTTAGTCGGTCTCGTACCCAAGTGTATATCCCTTCTTTGTTTGCGTAACACTCTTTATCTTGAAACCATAGAATAAGCTGACGGCTCTAAGTCGATCTATTATTATCTTTCCCTCTAAACCTTCCTAGTCGAGCTTCCATCGCCCCTAAAGAAAGAGATGGGAGTACATCTGTAACTCAACGTTATGACTTACGGGAACTCATCTCATGGATACCCCTTCTTTTCTTGAGCCTGAGTTGGGGCTTTTGCAGCATCTAGTTCAGTATCAGATAAAGCAGATAGTTTAGTCCCTTGGCAAAGAAGGTTGACTTCTCTGTCACTTCCGTACTTCTGTAACTTCTCTTTAGCTTATTAATTGAATTGGTTAGAAAGTATTTCCCTGGTATTGGCTTGAAGAGAGGGATTAGTCCCCCTCCAACAATGACTTCTTAGTCGAGTAGTTCTCTTTCTCCTTATCTTCGGTTTTCTCGAACCTGGCTGCTCCTTATGATATGCCACCTCAACCCCCGATCTAAGAGCATCTGAGAACATCTCCGGCATTGTCGAGGGAAACTCAGATAACCAGAATGATTGGCCTTCATGCCTATCCCATCGATAAAAACTGGAAAAAGATCTTTCAGCGGATGTAGCAGCGGATATTGATCCGCTGTGTTCAACTCCTGCTACTGGGTCAACTCCAAACCAACATTCGGGAAGGGAAGCCAAACTACTTCTTGAACTAAACAACTTCTTCCTTTTCATTCATTGACTAATTCCCCTCGGTTGAAAGATAATCTTTTACCGCTGGATCAGCTGAAGAAGAATTCTTCCTATTATAGATCACTGCCATCTCACGAATTGGATTTGAACCAATATCTCCAGGCGACTTTCCTTTTAGTCAATCGTGAGTGGGTCTGTCGTCTTCCTCATTATAGTCCTCCTAAAATCAATAGCATTTCGTCGAAAAACATCCTATCTTTTTACCTGAGTAGTCCTATGCATAGTCAGTACTATAGCCTCAATCATGGCAACTAATAAAATTAGACTAGAAACCAAAAACCAGACGAAATAGTAGGTATAAAGTAAATTGCCCAATGTTTCCAAACTAGTCCAACTTCGTACCTTTTCGGCATAAACTGTATATCTCAGAGAGGTCGTATTTCTTTGGGTTGGTAGTAATGGAATGGTTTCATTATCTCAAATGAAGAACATTTCCCACCAAAGGATCAGTCCAATAATACCACTCACTGGTAAATAGTGCAATACTTCTTCATGAATCTCGACTATTTGAATATGGAACATCATAACAACGAATAGGAATGAAACGGCTATAGCTCCTATATGAACTACTAGGAAGATCATAGCGGAGAAGTCGAGACCTAACAAAATAAGTAAACCTGAAGTGTTGCAAAAGACTGAGATGGGAAACAAAACGGAATGTACCAGATTTTTAGCACGTGCAACCATCAAACCAGAGACCAAAGCGGGGCTCGACAAAACAGAAAGTACCATGGTACCCTTAGTCCTAAAAGCCTTCCCTTTAGACAGAAATAAAGTCTTTCCTGCACGGAGTAGTGAATAAATATAGAGAGTTGTGCTTGGTTGTTGACCAAAGAAAAAGCATGGAAAAAGAAAGATTCACAAACGAATAAGATCTCGACGCCAGGGAGTTAAACCTGGAACCAAGCTTTGACAGAGTGGCGCATGCAACCTCAGTCATCTCGTTATAGGTAATTAGAGATCGTTTCCCATCACTCAGCGGTTTAGGAGTAGGAAACGTCTTTCGCTACCATGTGATGGAAGCGCTACAACAAAAGTGGTTCACATCACCTATGTAATTTCAATAATTGCTTTTGACTAGTTAAGTTCAGGCTGCTTTACCTACCTCTCCTTAATAGTCGAGCATCACTAAATCCCTCTCTCTACCAGTCTACTATCTTCGTTCCTAACTAAACAACGAGTCGACTTGCATGTGTTAAGCATATAGCTGAAGTAGCATGATTGGAGGCTCTTAAAGCTTAGGCTACTTACTATAAGCTTCAACCCCATCTTACTTAGATAGAGGCGAGAGTCGCGTATAAAGTCTTTCTTATTCAATTGATAGAAGATAACTCCCCAAAAAAAGATGCCTCCTTTATATACGATACCACCAAACGCGCCCCTCAGTTCAAATTTTGCTTCACAAACTCACCAAACTCTTTATTTATGAGTATGAGTCAACCAATCCGCTTCAAAGAACAAAGGTCTCTGGAATTCCGACTGAGGTAACTTTGCAGGTCAAAAAGAAGAGGGTGGTGATCGAATTTGACTGGAGGCAGATTCCAGACAGCAACTTCTGGGAAAAATGACATTCCATCTTAAACAGAGCTCTATCTACGCTCTAATACACACGACTGAACCCTGTAGACTTTTGCATCACCATGTAAACTGAGAGCCTAGGTACCCAAGATCAATGATTTTGCTTTCAATCTTTAAACTTCCCACATCTGAAGAACTTGCTTCCAGAGCCAGGCTTTCAGACTCTCCATAGGTTCGCATAGAGAGAAATCAATAAGCACTCGCTCTTATTCTCCGTAACTACCTTAAAATGAACTAACTAAGAGTCATCCTGAAGGACATCTACTGATGTATCTTTGCTCTTCCACAGGACAAAAATCCCACCTTGAGGTTCCAACCGATGTGATGACAATTTTAACCACTTTCTCGGCCTTCTCATCACTGACCCTAGTTTAAAAAAGAAAAGCACAACTCTCTCAGGTGAATTAAGTCCATTATTACACCATTAAACCTCGGCGGCGATTCCAAAATCCAATCACACAATGAGGAAAAGACTATACAACCCATGTTACAGTGGGACTACCCATCAAATGACGAGCAATCTACTGCATTTGTCTCATCTCTAAAAAAATTATATTGGTTGGACACCTTTGTGATGACTGCCAAAGCTATTCCATCTTTATTCCAACTTCCTCTGTGTTGTCAAGGATCTACACACGCATAATGTTATAGCTATAGGGTGCCGCCCGTAGCCAACCCCTATATGCTTTAGACCCTAATTTTCCTCTTATTCATTTGTGGCTTCTTCATAACAAAGAGCTTCCTTATGGAAACTAGGGGATTTAGAGGGGTCCTCTTATTGTTTGAAAGGTATGTTTTGTCAGAGATTCAATGGAAAGGAAGGGAAGAGGTAACTCACCAACCAACAAGAGGAGGATATGAAATAGAGCACCAACAACCGTTCTACTTGAGTGGAACTTCTAACTGAAGCTTCTCACCTTTTTTCAGCAGGGTCTAGGCTACGAGGTCCTTTTCCAACCCCTCTCTTATGTGTTCGGGGATGGCCCCTTTGAGTTGGATCATGTCTGCTATCTCTTCAAATTGTTGGATGCCAACTCGACCTTTCGACTTAGTGAGTCGGCAACTTGATTGGTCCTCCCAGGCTTGTACTCGAGGACCATGTCGAACCCCACCAAAAAGTCTTGCCACCGTACCCCTTGGGATTGGGATCTCTTCTGAGTAAGGAAAGAGCTCGTAGCCACGTTATCGGTCTTGGTCACGAACCTTGAGCCCAACAAAAAAAACTACACTGCGCTCCAGCAATTAGATGATCTCTGTGACTTGGCTATCAAGTTCACTCGCCACGAGCGCTAGCTGCGAAAAGTAAGACTTGATGCAATGGTGGCGGAGATCAAGATCACTAAGCCGGTTGTTTTCCTTGCTCTATGCAAAGCTCCACCTAATTAGGTTGCCATGCTAAACAAGCCTGGTATGGAGCGAACTGCAGGAAAACTTGGCAATCGGCCACGTGACTTCACGTACGATGTCTCAAACGCCGATGAGATCTATGATTGCTTGGAAAAAGTCAGGTTAGCTGGGTCCCTAGAGCATCAAGTCCAGTTAGATGCACTAAAGGGACAGAAACCCATATGCTAGTTTCATACCAGTAATAGTCACGCCACTGCTGACCGCGTAGCCTTCCGCCGCACAATATAGGACAAGATTGATGTTTACCGATAAGGGAAAACATATGTTGATTGACAAGAAACCATTTCCCAAGACCGCGTAGGTAGCGCCGATGTATATTCATGACCACTACTTTGATTTGCCGATATAGTCAGTGTGCCACAAGTGCTTTCTCTCTTTTGTCCAACTTGACTTCTTTCTTCCACATAGGCTTCGCTTGCATGCCTTGTGGCAAACTAGACTGAAAAATGGTTTATATAAATAAAGAAGAGTCACGCTCTTAAAGCCCTAAGAAATAGGAAACATCTGTTCGAATCCGAATTGGGGTGAGGCTCTTTCTTCAGAATAGGAGAGTAACTTACCTAAAAAAGATGTTGCTAGGAAGGCGGTTATTATAATAGAGGTGCCTTCAAGTAGAAATGAAATTTAGCCGACACACAAAAACTGAATAAAAGCTAAAGGCTTTATCCCTCCATATCATATGCATTACCTATAGCATTCGACCCCTTCCTCTTTGTAGGAATTCATATCTTTCTACTCCTTTCGCCCTACGACTCCTCATGATGAAAGCTACTTAGCACCTTGAGTCTGATTTCTATATTAAAAAAAAGATCTCCCTTGAGCTTGGACAGTTGGGTAAGCCGAACCCTGTACAGTAGAAGTTTCAGCTATTATTGATCCAGTTGCAACTCTTCACCGTGTTTGGATGACACCGATTCTTTCGAAGCAGATAAGGGCATTGATGGATCGTCTCACTTGCCTGCGAACATAGCTAAAAACTATTCAAATTGAGCTGACGGTAATGTCAGATACGTGAAATAAAGCCTATCTTCTATGGGGCAGCTATTTTCGTACCGGGAAGCAGTTAAGGTGTCAAAGTGTGGCACTAATCAATCTCGTCAGCAACGCTAGTCTGGAGATTATTTCTCAAAAAAGGATCTGACCATATTGGTCAGAATAATACGTAGGCAGACGAGATTCCTCCCTTTTTTCCTTTATAGAGAAGCGGGGTGACAAGATTTGATAGATGCCAATAATCCAGTCTTACTGGTCAAGGAATATAACTCTCAAGCTCTCGACCGCAGGCCAAAGAGATCTTCTGACATATTTACAAGCCATCTCAACAGGCGTCCATTTCCCTGATATTAGCCAAGCGAACAAAATTTTTTTATGCTATTCGGTGATATTAAAAGGTTTCTTATTCATCCATATTCTAGGCTCGGAATGCCTATTTACGTAAGTCTTTCTTAGCCAGCTAACAACTAACAGGGCCACGAAGCGCCCAAGGAATTGCAACTGCTCGATACCGGCCGAATCCTGCTTGAATTGAGCTCTGATGGCATGATGTTAGGTCTATTTATAACATTGACCGCGGTATCCTGCTTGCACGGACGGCGTGTAGGATTGCCGTAACGTAATATGAATGGTTGAATAAATTTTTATTAGTAATGTTATTTCTTTCATCCTTGTTCGGCGCTTGTTATTGAGTTGGTGTAAAAGAGGGCTAAGCCCAAGACAATAATTCCAATAGTTTGCTTTTTGGTTTTGGGGCTACTTGGGTACTTCAAGCCAAGATCAGGACGATGGGTGGGAGAGGAGATAGGGGCATGCATCCAAGAGCTTATTTTATCGTTGTTGCTTGTAACATTATTAACGATAAAAAGTGGCAGGCTCTATTTTCATGCTTAATGTTTTCACCTTCGAAATTGATGCTTAAGTCGATGCACTTGCATTGGTGGTCTCTCTCTTCCCTCATCGCATGCGCTTCGCTTTGACCAAGGTTTAAGCCTTAGATTGTCCGGTAGAGTACATTTCATCCCTCGATCTGGTCTTCTGTAACAATATGATCTTTAACTTTATGAAAGCTATTTTGTTTGGGATCCTAGGTGGGGAAATAGCAAGTCTCTTTTCTGGCTGACTTACAACCGGGAGGCCTAGGGAGGCATTTGGTCTGCTTGTCGCATACTACTAACCTAACCACGAGTCAAACTATCTATCTATATATTCTTGATGGTACGAAGCATTTTTTTAAAGCTCTGAGGTGGGCCTTATAACTTTTATTTTTAAGTTTAGTAACCTAACCCGCCAGATACGAGTTTTGCAAAGTAAAAAAATTCTTTAACAAGTGAAATCGAAACTGCCGCACAAGCATACGCATAATCAGGCACGACATATGCATCATCAGATGCGGAAGGAATTTTATAATTTTTCTTTATTATTATTATTATTATTATTATTATTTTATTACATTAAACTGTAACTAGGTTAGGTCATCCCCCCCTTTGATCAACGGTTTTACCGCTTTAGCCGAAATTGATGCTTCCATTTAGAAATAAAGTAATATGGTTACGACTTGGTTGGTGTTTGCTGAGCCGATCGGAGAATAAAAAAAGTTGTTTTTGGCATTTCTATAAGATCTTTACTTTTACTATTTTAATCTTTGAGCATATGGATACACATTCAGTTAGCTTTCTTACAGCATATAGCCTCACAGTGGATACAACAAGACCGCTTATTCACTCAGCAACAACAGCGCATTCAATAGCAGAATTCAATGATTCTTCCCTATTCTATTTGTAAACAACCGACCAAGGGGAAGTAAGCAGGAAGCCATAACTGCAAGAACCACAATGGACCAGTAGGATTGGCGAAAGAGTCTTGCAACATTCTGTATAGGCCCCTTTACAAGCAAGCTAACAAGAACGAGGGAATCTCCAAACCAAAGAGCCGAAAAATAGCACGTAACCCATGGAGGATAAAATACCCTTTTAGTTTAAGAAGAATTAGGTCAAGATTAAAACCAATCAAATAAAAAAAGAGATAGGAAGAGAACATAACCGATGACAGGATAATCAAAGAAATTATTATATTAAGTGGAGAAATGATGATTTAAGAAAGAAAGACATTCCATGACCTCTAAAATTTCATGATACATTTGATATTGATGGAGAAAGATATTATTACCTAAGTGCTTGTCTGTTCCTTGACGCGAAAACTTATGGAGAACACATCTCACTGAAACCGAACATAATCCTCTCATATGAACTCTGACACCAATCTTCACGAGACAGATCTTGACCAATTCCTTTTGTATCGTACCTGGTCAAGCTCTACCTTGTACTTCCCGCCGTACTTTTAACCTATTTCTTATAAACCTGATCCATATCCAACAGCAGCAGTCTCTGTTGGTTTTCTTTTCCGCGTTAGATCAAAGCAAGACCTGTTAGAATCATCCCCAACATTTCCTTATTTAGTCAGCCCCAGGGTTAACCACAGGAGCAACCTTGGTTTTTATTGACTCTCTAGCCCTACCTGAAACATTTACATTTCAAGTTCAATCTGAACCCTACTAAACGATTCCTCCCGAAATTAAAAGTACGCTTTATCGTTCCACTTCTTTCTGAACTCAGACAAGATTTCACTCGAGTTCAAGCTTTCGTCACTTAGTCGGAAGGGATCACCTCGGCATGTCAAAGAACCGATGCTACCAGAACTTGGTCGTCTCTGCTAGGCGGGGATCACCGTAAACCTACTTCCTCTTGGATCCTTTCCCACTGCCCTTTTCTTTCCAATTTCAACTCTAGTGGCCTTGTTCTTTTCTATGTAATTCTTTGAGTCATTTTGTGTCTACCACCTCATCCTCAGCCTCTTCCTACCTAAATAAGGCCCCCTAGTTTTTATTCTCTATTCCTTATAAAATTAAAGATTCATTCTTTAGCCATATCAACATCCTTCTTCATATTACCTATCTCCAGATCAAGATCCTAACATGATTAAAGCCATAACTCTACTATTTAAGTACTTAGTAATCCTACTTCCAATTCACTATCTACTTCCTTCGTTAACCCTCCCCCATAGCTACCTTTGAAGCAAAAGCTGGCTAGACCAAGCCTAGTAATTAATTGAATAAGAGGGAAAAAGGCCACTCAGGTCTATAACTAAAAAGGAGGCTGGATTGGAAGATTGATAGACCCGGGACTGTGCAGGTTTGTAGAGAGGCTAGAGCATTCCCTTCCCTAAAATATAATAGTAGGTAAGATTCACTAGCTAGAAGTTTACTGAGAAGGGTAGAGTTTGCAGTAATCGATGAGAGAATGGTAATGCTAAAGGTAGGAAGAAAGAAGGCTCATTCTATGCTGACCACTTACTATGGCTCTTCTCTTATTTGATTTGAGAATCTTATTTAAGCCATAGGCTATCGATTGGAGGAAGAAAATATGCCTTTGTTGGTTACCATCACCACCATCGTTAACATCGGTACACTCCTAAATAAGGCATACCTCCCTTCCAATAAACCAGCGCAACTATGAGAACAGAGACTAAATTATCTAAGTAATGCATCAATGAGAGGATTCTTAAATTATCTTCTCATGTGGCATTCTACTTTGAGCAAGTCACTTATGCCTATTCTCAATACCAGTGAAGGGTATTTGATCAAGAATAGGCACCTCCAAGAGTTGAGAAAATTCTTCCATGGTAGGCACTGGTTGGTAATCAGGAAATGTGAAGCAATGGTGCTTAGGATCAAAGAACTGGAAAAGCACATGTATCATATCCTCTTCAAAGTTTGTGGTAACCAAGTTAATGAGACGATCGTACTTCTTGGTGAATGGAGAATCATTGGGAACCCTTGACACTAACTCCTTAAGTTGAGGACACACTTTCACAAGGTTTATTCGGATGGTATTTCTTCGCATGGAATCCATGTCCAACAAAATAGCACAAAGATAAATCCCAAAAACCTTGAAATGGTTAGTGAAAATGCAATGGTATGATGTTATGATGTTATGTACAAGTAAACACATACACACAAAGCAAAGAAGTCCTTAGGTTTAGGCTTGCATGAGGTTCATAGGTAATTACCCTCTTGAAGTTTAGTTGGTTCAACCTATCCTAGAAAGTAACCGGGTTCTAGGGAATCTCAATATAATTGATCTTTCTTCATTGGGCATTGTTTCAGCACAAGCCTCTTTTTTAGCGATCGAAATATCCCAAAAGTCCAATCTCAATGAGCATAGTATCGAGTATCAACCAACTTCAAACTACACCAAAGCTGGTTATCTCACTACTTCCTAATGGCCAAGTTATTCAATTAAAGGTTCTAAGGTTCGTTAGTGCTTCATGACACCACACAACGACCTCGTATTCTCCTTAATTTGCCATAAGGGATACCAGTACCCACAAATGTGTCACACTAACATAGCTATTGTCTCAACCATATCAGTCTACACCGTACAATCTCCAAAAAAATTTCTATTTACTTAATGATGTTCCCAGATCTGGGTAGAGGATCAACTCAAACCCAAACAAGGACCCATAAATGTAAAGTAAACAAATCAAAAAATGAAAGCAATTAAAGGTGATCTAACTCTAAGGTAACCCCATTTTTTTATCATCTCCAGCAGAGTCGCTAGTTATGTAATATGGTGGGAGAACTGACTTAGGTGTTTTGGGTTTTATCACAATTGTTTTGTGTTGTACCCCAAAATTTTCGCTCTCATTTTATTTCAAGATCTTCCCTTACATGAGTGGTTGCAAACATCTGCTTTAGGAAAGTAAAATTTGAAGATGAACGAAATGTCTTTCGATTGGAGTATCATAGCTTCCTTCTATTGGAGCATCAGAGCTTCTTTCGATTGGAGTATCAGAGCTTACTTCAATTGGAACATCATAGCTTACTTCGATTGGAGCATCAGAGCTTCCTTCGATTGGAGCATCAGAGCTTCTTTCGATTGGAACATCAGAGCTTCCTTAGATTAGAGCATCAAAGCTTCCTTCAATTGGAGCATCAGAGCTTCCTTCGATTGGAGCATCAGAGCTTCCTTCAATTGGAGCATCAGAGCTTCCTTTGATTGGAGCATTAGAGCTTCCTTCGATTGGAACATCAGAGGGTCCTACGATTGGAACATCAGAATTTCCTTCTATTGGAATATCATTGCAGGATTCCAAAATGGCATGATATATCTCAAAGTGGAAATCTTTTAATGTGTTTGATTCTGTTTTCAAGGCCATGATTAATGGTTGGTCTTCAATGCCATGATTCTTTCCCTATTTCTCTGTCTCCTCCACCATCTATAAATACAAGATATCAAACACAAATCAAAAAAGAAAAGGAAGGACTCACGCGCACGCATACTGCATCACACAGATCACGTTGCCACATTGCTCAAAGAAATCCTAAAAGTGTCCCAATTGAAGCACCTTTTTGCATGCACCTTTAGCCCAAACGAATACTAGATTCGTGTTCTTGAGCTATCCAGGAGTCCACACTAACTCCTAAGCCAACGTTTCCATACCCAAAGCCGTAGATCGAAGCATACCGTCAATAGGTATAATTCTAAAGTTCAATTTCTTAATCTAAGCGCATTTATTCGTTCTAATGTGTTTGTACGTTTTTGTAATGAAGCGTTAGATAGGTTACAATCCTCACAGACCTGCCATTGTTAAGGCACGTGAATTTGGTACCTTAGAATCTCAGGATTCTTGGTGTTTTAGGACAAGACGAACCCATATTCGAATTAAAGAGAGTTTCGAATTAGGGAATGGTTCGAGCTAGGGGGTAAGGTCCCCCCTGGATCTCTAACGTTTGTTCATTTTGCAGGAATATTGTTTAGGGCTTCGAAGCAGTTAGCTTCAAACTGGGTGATACAGGAACTTTCTTCCTTTTTTGAACCCAGATTCGAATCTCATGATTCTTAGTATCGCGGGACGAAATAACTTCATATTCGAATTAGAGAGGGAATCGAAAGACCTGGGTTCGACACCCAAGTCATACGTTTTGTGTTTTTTCTAACAAACTTGCTTGCAGATCCAATGTCCCATATTGAAAGAGTACATCACGCACCATCATTAGGCACCTTCGATCAACCTTTTCGCTTGGATTGAAAGGCAGCCTTAGGTCTTTCGATCCAGACATGCACCCTGCATATTACCTTTTTTTTTTCTTTTTGTTGTTTGGCCCATTTAGTTTATCTTTTTCATTACTTTGTTTCTTCTAGTTTTTAATCAACATTAAAAGTCAAAAATCACAAAAAATAGACTTAGGATTTTTCATAATTAAAATTAATTTTTGAAATTTAATTTAATTTAATTACTTTAACTTGTTTTCTTTAAAATTAAAATTAATTAGAAATTAGGTTAAAATTTCAAATCTTTTTTCTCAATAAAATACAAAAAAAAAAATTCTAAATTAATTAGATTTTTAGGATTTTCAATTTGTTCCCATCTTGATCTTCGCGCGTTTCTCTTTTTTTCGTTTTATTATTTTTCAATTATGTAATTGTTTCCCGGTTTGTAATAGCTTTAACTAGGTTTAATATTCCGCATTTGATTTTCTTGCACTCTTTATGTAATTTCCCCAAGGCCTTGTAATAGCTTAGGAATTTTATTTTTGGAAATTTATTTTCTGCACTATTAACTTCTTAGATTAATAGATTTCATGGAAAGACTGTCAATTAAAACGTTAGCTAACTTAAAAAAAACAAAAAATAACTGAATCAATATACTTGCACATGCGCGCCTCTAGGGTATCTCCCACTTCGGTTGCCTTCAAAAACAGTCACAATTCTCGAAACGTGATAATCTTTAGTGATTGTCCTTTAGTTTAAGAGATCATAAGTCCCTCGACGACCCTTTCGATGTCGCCTCGGTTAAAAAGTGATCTTAGAACTTTAGGACAATTACTAAAAGTTCTCGCCCAGTTGCCTTAGTAACTGTAAATGTCCCTTTGATAGTCCCTCAACATCCAACGATGGGGTTACCTACTCACTAATGGTAGGATAGCACTATCTAAAGGAAAAGAGGAAAAGAACACCTTTTTCGAGTAGGTAGATAGTGAAGATGTAAAAAACACAAGAAGGGGGGGTTGAATTGAAAAACTTAAATCAAAAGGCTTAATAACATAGTATTTTTATCCTGGTTCGTTTGATCTCAAACTACTCCAGTCCATCAGTCAAGGTGATTTCGCCTCTCTCCAACGAGGTCTTAATCCACTAATCTCAAAGGATTACAACAGCTACTTTAACAATTGTTAAAGTCTTCTTGAGTACAACCACAAACCGGTTAATCTCAAGGAAATCTTTTACAAATAATTG
This sequence comes from Vicia faba, assembly GCA_948472305.1. NCBI lineage: Eukaryota > Viridiplantae > Streptophyta > Magnoliopsida > Fabales > Fabaceae > Vicia > Vicia faba. The sequence continues at coordinate 957,813,653 of OX451735.1, forward strand.
AACAAGAGTGTGTTGTTGTTTTCTAACAAAACGGTTTATCACAATTGTGATAATTACACAAATTAAGCTTGGAATAGAATAAATTTGCTAGAGCTTGAATATGCGTGATTTGGAGTTCTCTGCAAATTGATGTGTGCGTACGTACGTGCTTCTTTCACAAGCAGACTCGTTTATGTAGGAAAGGCAAAGAACGTTGTCCATAAAGCAAGTTTAATGTTAATAACACACTTTCCTTCTGTAGAAGATCTTGTCTAAAGAAAGCCGTTAGCATTTAATTCTGTCTTGAATAACCAGTAACGCTTCAGAGTCTTCTTTGCTTTAACTGCTGATGACGCTTCAGAGTGTTGATGACTTGGTTGATATGTCTTTGTTCAGAGTCAGAGTGTACTTGTTTAGGCGTAGATTCTGGTCATCAAAACTTCACCGTAAAACTGTTTTGCTTCAGCGTGTAATACTTCAGCTTATCTTCTGATGCTGATTCCATCAGAACTTCTGCATATACAAAACATAATTTTAAGGAGCATATTTGTTCTTTGTATATGTCTTCGTATTTATTTATTCTTTGTATTTTGTTATCATCAAAACTCTAATCCAGGGTTGTAGAATCAAACTATGTTCTAACAATTTCCCCCTTTTTGATGATGACAAAAACCAGATTTTTCAATTAAGAATAAAGAATAAAAAGTATAGAATTAAGAAGAAAAACTCCCCCTGAGTTGATTAATTCCCTTAAATTCTTTGAGTCCTTGAGCATCAGAATTTGACTACGTCTTTCATCAAAGTTTTGTACATGTTCAAGCTTTTCAGAAGAAAGAAATTAAGTAGATTAGAATGTTTGAGACTTATGTCTCAATAATCCGTTATTGAAAATATCTTATTCTTTCTCCCCCTTTTTGTCAGTTATCAAAAAGAACATATAATCAGAGCTAAAAAGGATTTATATTAAAAATAAGAAGCAATGATAAGAAGTTCAGAACAACAGCAATGTAGAAAATATTACAGATAAACAGATTTTTTTTTAAAAAACAAAGGAAAATCTAAGATGGAGGAGGAAGGCGCGTGAACAAAGCTTCCAACAAGCCCTTGATCTGGGTGTTGGTTTCCTCTTATTTGCTTAACATGCTCTTGATTTCCTGAATTTTATCGTCCTGTTTATCCATCCTTTCCTGAATAACAATATTCGCTCTCTTCAGATCTTCCAGAGTTTGCCTGTCATAGGAGGAAGCTTGAGAATCTTCAGTAACTGGATGCTTCTCAGAGAATTTCTGCAACGTGATCTTTTTGAACCAATTCTTCTGCATGAATCATCTCATCTTGAGCAGCAGTCAGAGTAAGACCTTCTGAATCTGGTTGAACTTTGTCTACTGGATGATGTTCTGACCAAGGAGCATTGTCCAGAGGGAGAATCTCTTCCTTGAGCAGTTGGCTTAGAACTTGGTCTTCAATTACCTTTAGCAGATTACTGAAATTCTGTTGAACTTGTCCGTAGCTCTGTTCTTACATCTTATGAGTTTCAGAACTTATCCATTTTCTGAAACTTGTCCACAGATAATCTGAGGCAGCAGGATTAATCATCTCAAGACTAGCTTGCTTCAGGGAGGTTATCCATTTCTGCATTTCTGTTTCAAACACCAATAAACTAGTACCAACATCTGGTGAAGGTTCGGATGGTTTTGGTTTTGGAAAATGGTCGTTTTGTGAGTTATGGCAGCAAGACGTTCAAAAACAGTTAGATTAATGACAAGTTTAGCGTTGTCATCTGGATTTCTTTTTGGTGAGGGAGTGGGAGAGTCTGGTATGATTATTGGACTAGTTGGGGAATTTGGTGGAGTTGATTCTAGTGAAGAGGGAATTTGGGGTATGTCCGGAATGGTGAGGGGCATACGGATGGCCAGAGGTTCAGTGATTCCTAGAATGAGAATAGTATCTGAATATGAAGTAGGTTCTTCAGATTGGTTGGATGTAAGGTGGTGAGGTTCTGTTTCATAGGTCTCAGAAGGTTGAATCTCAGAAGTTTGAACTTCTGGTTGTGATTGTTCAGGTTATGGAGATGGTGGATAAATATCTGGTTGAGGAGATGGAGGTAGTGGTATTTCTGGTTGTGGAGAGAGGGGAATATCTGGTTGTGGTGCTTTTGAAGTGGTTTCAGAGTTTGGATTTTCTGGTGTGGGAGCAGAAATATTTTGGTCAAAAGTTTCAATATCAGACAGAACTTTTGCAAGTTCTGGTTGAGTTGTTTCAGTATTTGGATTGATAGGTATGGAGTGAGTTTCTCTAAGACTTAGAGTTTCTGAGGGGTCAAACCCTATGTCAAAATCATCAAAAGTTTGAGGGGTAGGAATTTCTGATTGGGTAGGTATTGGTTCAGATGTTGATATAGTAATTGATTCTAAAACATTAACAGTAGAAGGATTACCTTTCCTTTTAGCAGCTTTATGAGTTCGTTGGGATGATCCTTCTGCTACTGCCTTCCTTTTCTTGTTCTTCTTCAGCACAACTTCTGGAGCCTTCTGTTGCAAGTCTTGAATATTTAAATCTGGTGCAGTGCCATCTGCCTTGCATGCATCCAAATATCTGATGATAATCTCAGGCTTGGAATCAATTTCTGAGAACATAGGGAAATCATCCAGAGGGATTCTTCTGGAGGTGATGGTTGCAAAAGAAGTAACACTGGGTTCCTTCTTGATGTTCTCAATAATCTTCATCTTTTTCAGATTCTTTGCATTCAAAGGCTTCCCAGCAGTTGCCTCTAGAGAGATGATTTCATGTGCTTCTATTAGATGCTCTATCAGCCTATTCTCTTTCAGAATATCAAGGGGTATCCAATCCCTTTTGGTGCACTCATCTTCTCTAGTCTCCTTAACATTGGTCCTCAGTTGATTGAATAGCAAGTGAGCCAGATTCACCTTAGTCTTCTGGGAGATAAAGTAGATCAGAAACTGCTGATCAATGTTTATGTAGTCAGGAGAGCTGGTTGGCTTCCTGTGGTTTATGCATCCCAGAATTATCTTAGCCCATATTTTGTGATGATCCTTCAGATCCATTATCTTGCTAGAGGGAAGACCTAGAGTGAAAATTTCCCTTGCAATTGAAGCAACATCAGCACATCTTTCAGCCATGTCTATACACCTTACGCCACCACCACTGTAACCTATCAATCTTGCAATAAGGTCTTCAGTAATTACTATCTTCTTCCTCATTACATATGACGTGACTTGATGGTTGGAGGATGAAGCATGAATCTAAAATTCCTTCATAAGGATTGGAAACGTTGGACCTAGAAGACAGTCAAAATACCTGTTCCATCCTTGAGCTTTTACTTCTTCAGCAAGATTGAATCCATTTTCTTGAAGACTTTCAAAATCCACAATCAGTTCTGAAAGCACTTCTAGGTTGTCAATGGGTGTGAGAAGAGTTCTGAACGGTTCTTCATATTGTTCCATGGATTCTGTTCTCGGAGTACTGGTATTTGGGATGCTTGAGGAAGCCATGTTCACACAGAAAATTTTAGAAGAAAATGAAAGGGTTTTGAAGGTACAAGCAGAAAACAATTGGAATGAAGTAAAAGTGAAAGAGTGTAAAGAGTGAAAATTGTGTTTAAATAGATTTTGAAAACATAAACTGTAAGAGAGAGAAATAAATAGTAATGATTATAAGCATTAATGACAGCTGATTTTAGGGGATTCAAAAAGATATTTGGAACGGTTACCCATGACATGTGTCTCAATGCACCCAATCAGCGCTTTTGACCTTTCAGAAAAGTGAACGCGTGTTCAGCCTCAGAAGGTAGTTGATGAATGGATGACAATTGTTTGCTTACGTGAATAGAACACTTCTATCCTTGAAATGAAACGCTCAGATCTTCATGGATAGATTCTGATACAATCTGTACTTCTAAAAATCTGAAGGCAGGTTGATCAGCAGTTCATAGAAAATAACCAAAATTCTGAAGGTTAAGATATATAAATAGAACAGTTTATTCTGGGAAACGCTTCATGCTGAGATGTTTCAGAATGAAGTTAAACCTATCTTCAGAAAGAGGTTTTGTAAAGACATCAGTCCATTGATGGTCTGTGTCAATGAATTTTAAATTGAGAATCCCTTTCTAAATATAGTCCCTAATAAAATGATGTTTTATTTCTATATGCTTAGCCCTAGAATGCAAAATAGGATTTTTTACTGAGACAAATAGAAGAAGTATTGTCACAGAGGATAGGGATGTTACTCTCAAATATATTGAAGTCCTTAAGTTGACTTTTCATCCAGAGCATTTGTGTGTTGCATCCAGCAGCTGCTATGTATTCAGCTTCTGTTGTTGAAAGAGCTATTGTGGATTGTCTTTTGCTAGACCATGAGATCAAATTTTCTCCCAGAAACTGGCAGCTTCCAGAGGTGCTTTTACATTCTACTCTGTCTCCAGCAAAATCAGCATCACAGTATCCTACTAAGTTGTAATCACTTGTTTCTATAAAACAAACCCAGATTAGCAGTACCTTTCAGATACTTGAAAATTCGCTTAACTGCTGTTAAGTGAGATTCTCTAGGATCTGATTGGAATCTAGCACAAATGCAAACACTGAATAGAATATTAGGCCTTAAAGCCGTCAGATACAGAAGAGAACCAATCATACATCTGTAGACCTTATGTTCTACCTTTTTACTTACCTCTTCTTTTTCCAGAATGCACGTGGGATGCATTGGAATCCTTGATGGCTTACATTCTGAGAGATCAAATTTCTTCAGAAGTTCTCTGACATATTTTCTCTAATGAATGTAAGTTCCTTCTGGAGTTTGATTAATCTGAATGCCCAGAAAGAGTTTTAGTTCCCCCATTAGGCTCATCTCAAATTCTGCCTGCATACATTTAGCAAACTCTCTTCCCATAGAGGGTTTAGTGGATCCAAATATGATGTCATCAACATAAATCTGACACACTAAAATGTCATTCTTAACTGTCTTAAAGAACAAGGTTGTTTCCACTTTCCCTCTGGTGAATTCCTTTTCCAACAGGAAGTTACTTAGTCTTTCATACCAAGCTCTGGGAGCTTGTTTCAGACCATAGAGTGACTTCTTTAGTTTGAAAACATATTCTGGATTTTTGGAACTTTCAAAACCAGGGGGTTGGTGCACATATACCTCTTCTTCTATATAGCCATTTAAGAATTCACTCTTGACATCCATCTGATACAGAGTGATGCCTTTATTAACAGCAAATGATATTAAAAGTCTGATAGATACTAACATGGCGACTAGAGAAAAGGTTTCTGTATAGTCTATCCCCTCTTGCTGACTATAACCTTGTGCTACCAGTCGTGCTTTGTTTCTGATGACTTCACCTTGTTCGTTCAGTTTGTTTCTGAATACCCATTTTGTACCAATAACGTTGAATCCTTTTGGTTTGGGAACCAGATCCCATACGTCATTTCTGCTGAATTGATTTAGCCCCTCTTGCATTGCCAAAATCCAGTCATTGTCCAGAAGTGCTTCATCAATTGTTGTTGGTTTAATCAGAGAAACCAGCCCCATGAGGGATTCTTCAGAGTTTTTGAAGGTAGATCTTGTTCTGATTGGATTTTCCTTCCTTCCTAAGATTGTTTCTTCTGGGTGATCAATGCTGCTTCTGGATGGTCTTTTCGGGAGTTGATCAACAGAAGGTGTTGGGTTGCTTGTTGTGACTCTTTCTGATGTTGGGGGAGTGTCTCTATTGAGAGCCTCTGATGAGTTGTCTTCAGTACCTGTGAGTTCAACTTCCATACCTGCAAGGAATTCATTCTGCTTTGACTTTTGAGAGTCAAGCTTATCATCAAACTGAACACTGATTGACTCTTCAACAATCTGTGTTTCTGTATTGTATACTATGTACCCTATTGAGCGTTCAGATTATCCTAACATAATACACTTTTGTGCTTTAGAGTCAAACTTGTTCAAATGATTTTTTGTATTCAAAATAAAACATGTACATCCAAATGGGTGAAAATAAGAAATGTTGGGCTTTCTGTTCTTCCACAATTCATATGGAGTCTTTTCCAGAATAGGTCTTATGGAGATTCTATTCTGAATGTAACACGATGTGTTTATTGCCTCTGCCCAGAAGATCTTAGCAACGCTAGTCTCGTTAATCATGGTTCTGGCCATTTCTTGCAATGTTTTGTTCTTTCATTCTACAACTCTATTTTGTTGGGGAGTTCTAAGACAAGAGAAATCATACATAATGCCTTTTTCATTAAAGAATAACTCTAAATCTTTATTTTCAAATTCTCCACCATGATCACTTCTGACTTTGACGATTCTAAGATCCTTTTCATTTTGAACTTGGTTGCATAAGGTAACAAACACAGAGTGTGACTCGTCCTTGTGCCTTAAGAATTTTACCCATGTCCATCTGCTATAGTCATCTATGATTACTAACCCATACTTCTTGCCACTGACTGAAGCAGTTTTTACTGGTCCAAATAAGTCAGTGTGCAGAAGTTCTAATGGCTTAGAGGTGGAAACAACATTTTTGGATTTGAAAGCAGGTTTTGCAAACTTTCCATTCTGACATGCTTCACACAGAGCATCTGAATTGAACTTCAAGTTAGGAAGTCCTCTGACCAGATTGAGTTTGTTAATCTGAGATATTCTTCTCATACTAACATGTCACAATCTTTTGTGCCAGACCCATTGCTCGTTGTTAACAGACATAAGACATTTTACATTCTGACTTTTCAGTTCAGAAAGTTTGATTTTATAAATGTTGTTTTTCCTCTTTCCATTAAATAGGATAGTCTCATCTTTCTGACTAACAGCTTTGCATGAATTTTGATTGAAGATTATATCATAACCATTATCACTTAATTGACTTATGGATAACAGGTTATGCATTAATCCATCAACTAATAAAACATTACTTATAGATGGAATATTTCCATTACCTACTGTTCCAGAGCCAATGATCTTTCCTCTCTGATTGCCTCTAAAGCCTACGTGGCCTACAGGCTTAAGTTCCAGGCTTTGGAACATATGCCTTCTTCCCGTCATGTGTCGTGAGCAGCCTGAGTCCAGGTACCATGATTGGTGTCTCTTCTTTGCTGCTAAAGATATTTGCCACATGTATTATTTTATCCTTAGGTACCCACATTTTCTTGGGTCCTGATTTGTTAGTTTTACCAAAACTCTAGTTGAATTTTGATTTGATAGAGTAATCACTACTTGTGTATTTTATGTCATGTGTGTGCCCATATATAAAGTGTGAATCAAGTGGAGTATGTTTTATAACTAAGTCCATGGCATTTTTTGGTGTAGGAACCTTACCTTGATATCCTATCCCTTTTCTGCCATTTCTGCTAACTCCATAGATCATTGAAGCCATCTTGCTTCTGTCTATGTTTTTAGAAAGAAACTTTTGAAAGTTGTGATCATACTCTTTGATGATCTCATCAGCATTGCTGGGAGTTTCAGGGGTTGTTTCCTTCTGAGAGTTTTGCAACTGGTTTTCTAATTTTGAATTTTTTTCTTTTAACTCAGAATTCTCCAATATGAGAATCTCAGTCTTATCAGAGTCAGAAGTAAGATTCCTTTTCAGGTTTCTGAATTTGACTCTGATCTGCTGATACCTTTCCAGAATTTCATTAAGGCTTTCAGCTAGTTCAGCCTTAGTAAAGTTTATAGTAAAGTCAAGGAATACCTCTTTTGTATCTGATTCAGAGTCTGAATCAGAAGCTTCACTGTCTTTAGATACGTTTGCCATGAGAGCTATGTTTGCTCTTTCATCATCTGATTCTGAATCAGCTTCAGATGTGTCAGAATCATCCCATGTAGCCATGAGACTTTTCTTCTTTTCCTTGCCAAACTTCTTTTTGGGCTTCTCCTTCTGAAGCTTTGGGAAATCACTTTTGTAGTGCCCTTGCTCGTTACATTCATAGCAGATGATGTCATTGTTGTTTGGCTTTCTGTATCCTGAAGAACCTTCAGATCTTCTGTGTCCAGAGGAGGATTCTGACCTTCTGTATCTGGAGGAAGATTCGTTCTGATTTTCTGATCTTCTGGGATTCCTGAACTTCCTTTTCCTTTTCTTCCACAATTGGTTCACCCTTCTGGAGAGGAGAGACAGTTCATCTTCTTCTGATGAGGATCCATCAGAGGTTTTTTCCACAGCCTGCAAAACTTTGGAGTCAGATTTTCTGTTAGATTTTAAAGCTAATGGCTTACCTTGCTTTTGAGGTTCATATGCTTCTAGCTCTATCTCGTGACTTCTGAGGGAGCTGACAAGTTCCTCCAGAGAGATTTTATTGAGATCCTTGGCTAGCTTAAGTGTTGTGACCATTGGCCTCCACTATTTTGGCAAGCTTCTGATGATCTTCTTAACGTGATCAGTAGTGGAATACCCTTTGTCAAGAACTTTTAGACCAGCAACAAGAATTTGGAATCTTGAAAACATAGTTTTATTGATTCACTATCTTCCATCTTGAATGCTTCATACTTCTGAATGAGCGCAAGGGCTTTGGTTTCTTTGACTTGAATGTTGCCTTCATGCGTCATTCTCAGAGAATCAAACATATTCTTGGCAGTTTCTCTGTTTGATATTTTCTCATATTCTGAATATGAGATGGCGCTGAGAAGAATTGTTCTGGCCTTGTGATGATTTCTGAACTCACGCTTTTGCTGATCAGACATCATTTTCCTGTCAATCTTCTGACCACATCCATCCACTGGGTGCATGTATCCATCAGTCACCATGTCCCACAAATCAGCATCATGGGCCAGAAAGAAACTCTCAATTCTGTCTTTCCAGTAGTCAAAGTTCTCTCCATCAAAGACTGGAGGTTTGCCACTGAATCTGTCCCTTTCTTCATTGTTGTCATTGCTGATGTTTTGACTTGGTCCTGCCATTGTGTTTTTCTAACGCTGGATCTTATACTGACATGGTTAAGTGTTTAAGCTCAGAACCAGGCGCTCTGATGCCAATTGAAGATGTGAAAAACACAAGAAGGGGGGGTTGAATTGAAAAACTTAAATCAAAAGGCTTAATAACACAATATTTTTATCCTGGTTCGTTTGATCTCAAACTACTCCAGTCCACCCGTCAAGGTGATTTCGCCTCTCTCCAACGAGGTCTTAATCCACTAATCTCAAAGGATTACAACAGCTACTTTAACAACTGTTAAAGTCTTCTTGAGTACAACCACAAACTGGTTAATCTCAAAGAAATCTTTTACAAATAATTTAACAAGAGTGTGTTGTTGTTTTCTAACAAAACGGTTTATCACAACTATGATAATTACACAAATTAAGCTTGGAATAGAATAAGTTTTCTACAGCTTGAATATGCGTGATTTGGAATTCTTTGCAAATTGATGTGTGCGTACGTACGTGCTTCTTTCATAAGAAGACTTGTTTATATAGGCAAGGCGAAGAACGTTGTCCATAAAGCAAGTTTAATGTTAATAACACACTTTCCTTTTGTAGAAGATCTTGTCTGAAGAAAGCCGTTAGCATTTAATTCTGTCTTGAATAACCAGTAACGCTTCAGAGTCTTCTTTGCTTTAACTGCTAATGACACTTCAGAGTGTTGATGACTTGGTTGATATGTCTTTGTTCAGAGTCAGAGTGTACTTGTTTAGGCGTAGATTCTGGTCATCAAAACTTCACCGTAAAACTGTTTTGCTTCAGCGTGTAATACTTCAGCTTATCTTCTGATGCTGATTCCATCAGAACTTCTGCATATACAAAACATAATTTTAAGGAGCATATTTGTTCTTTGTATATGTCTTTGTATTTATTTATTCTTTGTATTTTGTTATCATCAAAACTCTAATCCAGGGTTGTAGAATCAAACTATGTTCTAACAGATAGCTGTTAGGTACTTGCTCAAAAAACCATTTTTCACACTGCATTTTCCAAACCATTTTCAAAAAAAAAAACGCTTTATCAACACTCTTGAGGACTGATACAAGAGTTAGCATAAAGCAAACAATTTTTTTCAAAACACACAAACACGAAAGTAATTTTCAAAAATGAGCAAGTACCTAAGATCCCGTTGAAAACCATGGATGGAAAGGGTGCTAGCACCTTCCCTTTGCATAATCTACCCCCCTTACTCAGAATCTCTCGAAAAAGGTCTTTTTTTGTTCTTTTCACCCTTTCCTTTGTCAGATAAAAGAAAAGTCAATGGCGGCTCTTGCTTATCGCATATTTGCGAATACAAAATGCAAAACTAGTATAACAGTCGGTTCTGCCACCGTATCACAGAACTAGCGACTCTACTGGGGATGATATTTAAAAGTTCGGTTTACCTTAGGGTCTAGTTCATTTTAAAATTGCTTTCTTTGTTTGCTTTGATTGCTTTACTTTTAAGGGTTTGTTGGGGTTATTTATAAGGATCTTACACCCGGATCTGGGGACACTTTTTAGGTAAACAACAATAGATTGTTGATATTGTACTTCGTAGACCGATATGGTTTAAGAGATGGTTGTGTTAGTGTGACACTTTGGTTGGTACCGGTATCCCTTGTGTTGAATCAAAGAGAATACGGGGTTGCCGCGTGGTGTTGTGAAGCACTAACAAACCTTAGAACCTTAGTTGAACAAACTTGGCCATTATAAAGTAGTGAGATAGTCGGCCTCGGTGTAAAGTTGGCAATCGGTTGATACTCGATACTACACTCATTGAGATCAGACTTTCAGGATGTTTCGGCCGCAAGAAAAGATTACTAAGCTGAAATAATACCTATAAAGAAAGATCAGTGATATTGAGATTCCTTAGGACCCAGTTACTCTTTCTAAGACAGGCTAAACCAACTTAATATTCAAGAGGTTACTTACCTTAAACCTCATGCAAGCCATTGAACCTAAGGCCTATTGTGTGATTTGCTTGTGTTTATCTGTGATTTAAGCATAATCATGACATCATAAACATTCATAACATCCATTTTTCATTTCACTAACCATTTCAAGGACGAGGGAATTTATCTTTGTTCTGTTTTGCAGATCATAGCTTCTTCTCGTAGAAATACTATCCGGGTCAGCTTCGTGAGAATACCTCTCCAACTCAAAGAGCTAGTATCAAGGGTTCCTAATACCTCCTCATTTACCAAGAACTATTGTCGACTTCTCAATCTAGTTACCTCGGGTTTTGATGAGAAGATAATGAGTGTACTCTTTCAATTCTTTGACCCTAAGCACCATTGCTTCACTTTTACGGACTATCAGCTGGTACCCACCATGGAAGAATTCTCTCAGTTATTGGGTATACCTATTTTGGATCAGTTGTCTTTCACCGGTAGAAGCTCCAAAGTAGGAGTTTATTGCAGTAGCTTTGCATCTGAAATGGTCTGACATTGTATCCAAATGGGAAACAAGAAGTGGAGTTAAGGTTTTTCTGTGCCCACTTTACTCAGAGACATCTTGCATACCTTCCACACTCGTACCACGAAGAAAAGAGGGATTCTTATGTGCTGTGTGCCATTGCTGTCAAGGTGGTTTATTTCTCACCTCCCTAAATCAATACTGAAGAATGAAGAAGGTTTGAGTTGGTCGCAAAGGATAATGTCACTTTCTCACGCGGATATTCTCTGGTATTCCTGATCTATGGGAAATATTTATGTCATTAACCACTGCGGGGAATTTCCTAATGTCCCACTACTTGGCATTAGGGGAGGCATAACTTATAATCCTTCTCTAGCTCTATGACAATTTGGTTATGCTCGAAGGGATGGTCCTCACGAGATGCTTATCCAAGGCATTGTGTTTAATTATGAGGATGATATTCAAGGGTATCGTTAGAGGTTCATACGAGCTTGGGGCATGATAAACAGATTTGATACCAAGATTTTGGGGCTAAAAACTTCCATCCCTATAGAACCTTATCTCCAATAGGTGCGAGCTCGTGCTCAAAACCTTGTGATTCCATATATAGAAATCTTACCAGTGATTGTGGAGCCCATTACTGAAGGGGATGTTCCTTATACAGTTATTCATCCTGGCATGCCCACTGATCTTGAAGAGCTACAGAGATCTTGGATTTAGCTGAAGAAAGAGCGGGATACCTATAGAGATCATTTCTATACCCATGAGAGGAAAGTGTTGGTGCTCACGAAGCAACTTCACGAAGAAAAAGGTCTTAATTCCTATCTCAGCACGAAGAGGAAGCGCCCATGGGAAACCTGGTTTCTTAACTTTTAGAATTTTTCAATTGTAAGCCTAAAAGGCAATTATATTTTGAATTCTACTAATAAAATCTTTGTTTCATTTTGGCTCACAAATTTAAATTTCCCAAAGTCCTTGAAAACATTGCATACACATGTCATACATGTCATTGCATAAACATGTTTCAAAGCAGGGTTCTCATCTTCTTCGCTATTTATTTTAACAAGTAAAGAAATGGCTCTTGAACAAAACATCAAGGATCTCTAGGCACAAAATGCCCATTTCCAGCAAATGATTGTGGCTCTAGATAAAGGGCAAGAAGATCTGAAAGCTCTCATACTGAAGGACAAAAAGAAGAAGCCAAAGAAACCAGCTGGTGTAGTGAATTTGGGAAGAAGGATCAAAGGACCAGTGTGGCGAGCTTCAGAACTAGTAACTTCATCAAAAGAAGGAGACAATCAGGAAGGGGAGACAAGAGAAGAAGACCTCAGCCCGAGGGAATCTGATAGTGAATTTAAATATAATGAGGAGCAATATCCTCCTACTGACGATAAATACAAACAGCTGGAGGATCGTCTGAACGCAATGGAAATCCAGAAGGTACCTGGGATAGAATTTGAAGAGTTGGGTTTGGTTTCTAGGGTTGTCATCCCACAGAAGTTTAAGGTTATGGTGTTTGCTAAGTATGATGGGGTCTCATGTCCCAAGATGCATCTCCGATCATATGTGAGGAATATTCAGCCTCACACATATGATAGAGATTTGTGGGTCCACTTATTCCAAGACAATTTATCCGTGACTCAGCTAGAATGGTTCTATCAGCTGGAGGGAACCAATATTCGTAACTGGGAAGACCTGGCTGCTGCTTTCTATAAGAAATACCAATATAATGCAGATTTTGCTCTGACTCGTACACAACTCCAAAGTATGTCTATGGGTTCTAGCGAGGGTTTTAAAGACTATGCCCAGAAGTGGAGAGACCTAGCAGGAAGAGTCCAACCCCCTCTGTCTGATAGGGAGTTGGTATACATGTTTTGGGGTACTCTATCTGGTCCGTTTTTCAACCATCAGATTGGAAGCTTCTCAGTTGGTTTTACTGAGCTGATCTTAACTGGAGAAAGAGTGGAAGCTGGTATTAGGAGAGGCAAGATTCAAAAAGATACCTCCTCAAGTGCAGGAAAGAGACCTTTCATGGGAAACAAAGAGCTCAGTGGTGCTTACAGTCAAAGAAATTAGGGCAGAACCAAACGCCATCCAACGGTGGGGGCTGTAATGATATCCAAGCCTGCAGCTACTCAATAGCGGAACAATCATCCCAGAGCATAAAGGCCTATGAGATAGTTCACCCAGATCAATATGATTTTGTCTCAAGTTTTACCATACTTACTGAAATACAATATAGTAAATTTGAGGGAAGCTCCCAAAAATCCCAACACTACATCTCCTCACTATAATCTAAAGGCTCGGTGTGCCTACCATTCTGAAAGTCCAGGCCATGATACAAACGACTACTAGGCTTTAAGGAACAAGGTGCAAGATCTAATCGAGGAAAAGGAGATTGAATTTGATGCTCCAGAAACTCATAATGTTATAACTGCCCCCATGCCCAAGCACGGCCATGGTGTTAATGTTGTTGACGATGATATATGTGTTGCTTCTGTTGAGGAACTTGTTACGCCTCTCATGGTTGTTAAAAGGAATCTATTGCAAGCCAGTTTATTTCCAGGCTGTGGTGAAGGTTTTCACTTATGTTTATCTCTACCAACTGGTTGCTTTTTATTGAAAGCGGGTGTTCAGCGCCTAATGGATGATAAAGAGATTATATTTTAGAAGACTCCCGTCACAATTGTTTCATGTAAATATGTTTCTATTATAACCATTTTCTCCAATCCTCCTAGGGTCACCACCAAAAGACCCGTCAAGATTACATCTTCTCTAAAGTAGGCTCCCCTGATCATCACTATGTCAGGGCCAATACCATATTCCTCAGACAAAGATGTTCCCTGGAATTATGGGGCTGACGTCCATTACCATGGCATCAAGCAAGACCTATTGGTTTCTGAAGATAAAGTTACTGGAAGTATTGATCCTGACGTCGGCAATATCATTGGGACCAGTAAAATAACAAGAAGCGGAAGAGTGTTCTCTCCCGAGATCTCTGCTCTTAAAACTGTTACTTCTCCTGTGATCATTCTTGTCACTGCTCCTGCTAATACTACCACTACCACTCCTGTGATTAGTCCTGTTGCCACCCCTGTCACCGAGTCGGCTGAGACTCAGGGAAAAGAGATTTTGGTTGAGCCTGTCCAGATGAAGGCGCATTCAGAATCCATTCCGGAGGTTTCTAAGAAGGAAATGGAAGAAATTTTGAAAATAATTAAAAAGAGCGACTACAATGTGGTCGAACAGCTGGGGAAGACCCCTTCCAAGATTTCAATGTTGGCCCTGATGTTGTGCTCTGAAGCTCATGCAAAGGCTTTGGCAAAATTCCTCAAGACAGCTCATGTGCCGCAGGAAACCTCCGTTGATCAATTCGAAGATTGTGTGGCTAGTGTGACCGCTGATAATGGATTGGGTTTTTCTGATGCCGATTTGACACCCAGAGGAAGAAAACACAATGATGCGATGCATGTATCCATCGAATGCAGGGGCACTACTTTGGTCCATGTTTTAGTGGATACCGGTTCATCGCTGAATGTTCTGCCCAAGAAGGCTCTTGACAGATTAGATTGTGAAGGTTTGACTCTGAAGCCCAGCAACATTATGGTGAGGGCTTTCGATGGTTCAAATAGAATGGTGCATGGCGAGGTGGACATCCCTATCAAAGTTGTTCCCAAAACTTTGAGTCCACCTTCTACGTGATGGACATCAGACCATCTTATTCCTGTTTGTTGGGACGCCCTTGGATCCATGGGGCTGGAGCTGTTACTTCCACTTTACATCAGATGTATAAGTCCCAGCAAGGGGAAATATTATCACAGTATGTGGTGAGGAGGAGTACATGGTAAGCCACCTGAACTCTTTCAGGTATGTCGAAATGGACGGTGATTTCATTGAGACTCCTTGTCAGAACTTTGAAGAGGTTCCCCAGACCATGGATGCAACCGAGAATGTTACCAGTGTGCCAAAGATCACCAAACCTCCCTTGAAAATGGCTTCTCTCAAGGATGCCAAAGAAGTAATTGAAGAAGGTGGGTGTACCATTTAGGTCCAACTCCCTGACATTCCATACAAATCTGATAAGTTTGGTTTGGGTTTCACTTCAGGGGCTCAAAGGGTTGTTCGTCGTTCTCGCGCCGGAGGACCTCCCCTATGCATCAGTAATAATGGGATCAATGTTTAGAAGACAGTGATGGTGACTATGACATGGACGGCTGGATCTTCCCTACTACCAACGGTGGACCCAGTAACTGGATAGCTAAAGACTTTGTGCCGATTACTTTTATTCATGAGTAATTGTCTTTTTGTTTTTTTGGATATGTAATAAATGAACAATATAAACTCTATGGCCATGTGTCTTACCCGAGGCACAATGGTTTATTTATGAGGGTTATCATTATTTAAATCTCATATGTCATTAATAAAGCATTGGACGTTTTTTCATACAAATTTTGTGCTCTTTGTCTTTCTTTCTTGCTTTTTACTTTATCAATACAGTTATGCTCTTACACACACTCACGTATCAAACTGCAGATCCATATCCACTCTGGATCCCATTGATAACGGTTCTACTATTGCCAGTTATGACTTTGAAAATATGATCAACCGAGCTAAGGACAAAGGTGAGGAAGATTTTGAGGCACCAGGAGAACTTGCTAGATGGTTACAGCAGGAAGAAAGAGCTATACAGCCTCATGAAGAGCCGATTGAGACAGTGAACTTGGGTACCGAAGAGGACAGAAAAGAAGTCAAGATAGGTGTAAACTTGGAACATGGTGTTAAGGAGCGTTTAATACAGATGTTACATGATTATGTGGAGATCTTTTACTGGTCATACAAAGACATTCCAGGACTTGACACAAATATTATGGTTCATCGCCTGCCGACAAAAAAAGACTGCCCTCCAGTAAAATAGAAGGTTCGTTGTATGCGCCCTGAAATGTTAGAGAAGATCAAAGCCGAAGTTATGAAGTAGTTCAATGCTGGATTCTTAGCCGTCACATCTTATCCACAATGGGTTTCCAAAATAGTGCCGGTACCTATGAAGGACGGTAAAGTACGTATGTGCATTGATTATAGAGACTTGAACAGGGCAAGCCCCAAGGATGACTTCCTGCTTCCCCAAATTGACGTTCTAGTTGACAACACAACACAACATAAGATCTTCTCCTTTATGGATGGCTTCTCTGGTTACAATTAGATCAAGATGGCACCAGAAGACATGGAGAAGATAACCTCCGTCATACAATGGGGCACTTTCTGTTACAAAGTGATGTCATTTGGGTTGAAGAACGCTGGGGCAACCTATCAGCGAGCTATGGTAGCTTTGTTCTATGATATGATTCTCCATGAGATAGAGGTCTATGTTGACGACATGATATCCAGATCTCAAACTGAGGAAGAGCACCTTGATCACTTACAAAAGTTGTTTAATAGACTAAATACATACAAGTTGAGGATGAATCCGAACAAGTGCACCTTTGGGGTAAGGTCTGGTAAACTCTAGGTTTCATTGTCAGTGGCAAGGGTATTCAAGTAGACCCTTCAAAGGTTGAAGCTATACAAGATATACTGACTCCTCGCACTGAGAAGGAAGTTAGGGGTTTCTTGGGACGTTTTAATTACATTTCCAGGTTCATTTCCCATCTAACTGCTACTTGTGAATCAATCTTCAAACTCCTAAAGAAAGATCAAGTGGTAAAGTGGAATGACGAATGCCAGACTACCTTTGACAGAATCAAAGAATATCTTCAAGAGCCTCCAATTTTAATGTCTCCAGTTGAAGGAAGACCTTTGATAATGTACTTGACAATATTAGATAATTCAATGGGGTGTGTGTTGGGGCAACATGATGTGTCTGGTCAAAAAGAGCATGCAATATACTACCTTAGCAAAAATTTTACCGACTGTGAAACAAGATACTCACTGCTCAAGAAAACTTGTTGCGCTTTGGCATGGGATGCTCGTCGGTTGAGAAAGTATATGTTAACCCACACTACCTTGTTGATATCTAAGATGGATCCTATCAAGTACATCTTCGAGAAGCCCTCTCTCTCTGAAAGAATAGTGAGATGGCAAATAATCATGACCGAATACGACATTCAATACACAACCCAAAAAGCAATCAAGGGAAGTGTACTAGCTGATCATTTGGCTCATCAAATCATGGATGACTACCAATCCATGAACTTTGAATTATCGGATGAGAATATCATGTTAGTAACTGATTGTGAAGAACCTGGACCGGATGAAGGACTTGAGAAAGAATCCTGATGGTTTATGGTTTTTGACGGAGCTTCCAACGCACTTGGAAATGGTATCGGTGCTGTAATCATATCTCCCAAGGGTTGTCATACTCCTTTCACTGCCAGACTATGTTTCAACTGTACCAACAATATGGCTGAGTATGAAGCATGTATCATGGGTCTCAAAGCTGCTATTAACCTAAGAATCAAGTTCTTAAGTATTTTCGGAGATTCATCCTTGGTAATAAGTCAAATCAAAGGAGAGTGGGACACGAAGCACCCTAATCTCATCCCTTACCAAGAGCATGTATTGACATTAATCCCATACTTTAAAGAAATTACTTTTGAGCGTTTTCCACAAGAGGAAAATCAATTAGCAGGCGCGCTAGCCACTATGTCATCCATGTTCAAGGTCAGGTGGGATAATGTGGCTCCTCGGATAACTATTGAGAGAATGGATGAACCAGCATACTGTCACGAAATTGATATTGAAGAAGTAGTGGAAAAACCATGGTTCCATGACGTGAAAAGGTATCTTGAAGCTTAAGAGTACCCTGAGGGGGCATCTGTCCATGATAAGCAGTTTCTGAGAAGGTTCTCTGCAAAGTTCTTCCTCAGTAATGGGATCCTCTACAAGCGTAACCACGACTCTACTTTACTTCGGTGTGTAGACAAGAGAGAAGCAAAGAGGATTATGGCATATGTGCATGAAGGCACATTCGTTACCCATTATAGTGGGTATACGATGGCAAAGAAGATTCTGAGGGCAGGATATTACTGGTCCATTATGGAAGCAGACTGTTATCAGCATTGTCGAACTTGTCACAAATTCCAGATCTACACTGAAAAAGTACATGTGCCTTCGGTTCCCTTGAATGTCTTGACTGCTCCTTGGCCCTTTGCAATGTGGGGAATTGACATGATCGGTAAAATCAGACATACAGCTTCAAATGGACATCGCTTCATCCTAGTCGCCATTGATTACTTTACGAAGTGGGTTGAGGCTGCCTCATTTGCTTCTGTTACCAAGAATGTTGTGGCACGGTTCATCAAGCATAACCTTATCTGTCGGTATGGTATCCCTGAAAGAATCATTACAGATAACGGTACAAATCTCAACAACACTATGATCACCGAGCTCTGTAAGCAATTCAAGATCCAGCATCATAACTCTTCTCCTTACCGGTCGAAGATGAATGTAGTTGTAGAGGCTGCTAATAAGAATTTTAAAAATATTATACAGAAGATGACGGTGACATATAAAGACTGGCATGAGATGTTACCATTTGCTCTTCATGGTTACCGCACCTTAGCACATACGTTAACAGAAGCAACACCTTTCTCTTTGGTATATGGTATGGAAGTTGTCCTACCTATTGAGGTCCAGATACCTTCTTTGAGAATCATGAAGGATGCAGGCTTGAACGAAGATGAATGGATCCAGACCCGACTGGACCAACTGAACCTGATTGATGAAAAAAGGCTCGCGGCTGTTTTTCATGGCCAGTTGTACCAAAAATGTATGATTAAGGCTTTTAACAAGAAGGTATGACGTCAGGTATATCAAGTTGGTGGTTTGGTAATCAAGCGCATCATACTGCCACAAGGTGATCCCAGGGGCAAATGGACTCCCACATACGAAGGGCCATTTGTAATCAAGAACATATTTTATGGTGGAGCCATGATCTTAACCACTATGGATGGTGACGACCTTCCTCGCCCTGTGAACGCGAACATAGTTAAAAGATACTACGCATAAATAAAGACCCGCTATGTTGACTGGACTAGGCAAAAATAAGGGCATCCCGGTGAAACAAAAGGGTTTGGGCAAAAATTAGGGATAAATACAAAAAAACCAGTACACCCGGCAAGTCGAAAACCTGAAAAGGAGGCTTTGGCAAAAAAGGGTATCCCGGTGGACTGAAAACCTGAAAGGGAGATCCAGGCAAAATTTAGGGATTTAAAGCGTATAAGTATGTCTCGTTGGATCACCTTGCAATCAGACTTCGGTATTAACTATCAAGCTCAAATGGTACCAATCAATCCAGACAACTTCGGACAAGTAGCAAAGTGATGAGATGCTCAAGGACATAAGGGCAATAGCAGAATTGAAACTCAATGGGATTATTACACATAGTTGTTTTCTCTTTGTATACTATTTTGTATAGTTTTCATTTTTCACGACGGCATTCTCCTACTAGAATGTCAGTCTCTTTGTACAAAAAACGTCTATTATAGGAAAACTTCAAAATCAATACAAAACACTTCTTTGAAAGTACAAAACTTTTCGTTTTCATTTTTTATGTTTTGTTTTGCCAAAAATGTCCAGTGATTATTTTTGACATATGCATTTGAATATGATTACTGTTTACAAATACTTGCATAAAAAACAGAAAGACAGTTGCTAATAACTTTAAGAAACGGGAAAAAGTCTAAAAAGCCATTTGTAGTCCCCGCAGTTATGTTCTCCAGCAGGTACAAAGGCAGAGACGTCCTACTGAAAAGTCACGGTTGCATCCTCAGTATACGTCCTAGTGATGTCTATGTTCCCGCAGAGTGAAGACAACCAAAGTTTTGACCTCTTCTCCCCCCAAGCAGGAATTACCTCCTCCAGCAAAATTCCCTTAGAGAGTTGAAATCCATGTTCCCCAGCTAAGTTTTATAATCTCAAACAGTTTATAAAGCCTCATCCCCGGTAGAGTTTATTTCTCTAGCTGCGGAAGTTCATCCCCCAATAGTTTGTTTCTCTACCTTGGTAAAATCTTCCAACAGAGCATCTTCTCCCCATCGGAGCAATCTCAAGAAGAAGTCAAAGATCCCCGGCAGAGTACCCTCAAACGGAAAGAGGAAAACCCTGGAAAATCATCTTCATTCATCATCCCCAGCAGAAATGAAAGAATCACTTTCCTCATCTACCAAAAAGCAGTTCGGGATTCAACTTCCCAGTACTCTCTAGCAGCAGTCAAGCATTTATCTTCCCAAACTAGGAAATTTTGCAACAGCATTTCATATTCATACGTCATGGCATGCGCATACATATTGCATACAGCACAATCTCATTTATTTGAGAACGTCATTACACAATGCATTTCATACATCATGACATTGCATATGACTACCTCTTTACCTTTCAGGAAAGATCAATCAACAAACATCACAACCCACTGACAGTCTTTTCAAAAGTTACCTCTGACGAAAGGCTATTCCAACATTTTCTTCAAAAGATCATATTCAAGACCTCTGCTGGTTTAGTTTAAATCGACCAATGATTTATTCTGATTCATTTCCGGTGGATACTTTCTCTGGTTCAGTCAAATCGACCCTAAGATTTCTCTAATTCTATTCCAGCTAAAAATAACTCAAGACCTCTATTGGTTCAGTTTAAATCGACCAATGATTTATTCTGATTCATTTCCGGTGGATACTGTCTCTGGTTCAATCAAATTGACCCTAAGATTTTTCTAATTCTTATCCAGTTAAAGATAACTCAAGGCCTCTACTGGTTTTGTTTAAATCGACCAATTATTTATTCTGATTCGTTTCTGGTGGATACTTTCTCTGGTTCAGTTAAATAGACCCTAAGATTTTTTCTGATTTTTTATCCAGTTAAAGATGATTCAAGATCTTTCTATGGTTCAGTTAAATCAACACTAATATTTTATGATTCTTATCCAGTTAAAGATACTGTAAAGCCTAGAGTCCGACCAGATAGAAGTTTATTAATTACTATGAAGCATGGACCCGACCAGATGATAGTATAACCTATGACACCGAAGCCTAGACTCGACCAGATAACGGTATACCTCAGATTCAAGTTGAAGCCTGGACCCGACCAGATAACAACTCAATGTCTACAATTACTGCGAGTCCTGGAACCGACCAGATAGCAGTTAATTTCATGTTCCCCAATAGGTCACTGTGAAGCCTAGAATACGACCAGATAGCAGTCGGTCTTATTGTCCTCAGCAAGTCGATGTAGAGCTTGGATCCCGACCAGATAACAACTTGCTTTCATCTCTCCAGTCAAGAGATAATTCCCCAGTAGAATAATAAACAACCAAAGCTCCTAGACTTTATTCCCCTAAAACATTCCCCAGCGGACTCCTCCTCAGACAGTAGTAATAGGAATCCCCACAAAGAGACTCCTAATTAAGTCAACATATACTTTGGATGGGATCTCTAAGCCCATCTCCGACGACTCTCCGTCATATTCCTTGGATGGCATCTTTAAGCCTACTTTTGACAGTCTCATGTCATCTTTTACAAATGGCATTTGTAAGCCCATTCCCGATATTATCAACCAATAGTATGACTTCAGACGAGTGCAAATTTCTGGGCACTCTAGTGTTCAATCATTTTCCACCTTCAGATCACGAAAGGAAAACAAGCCAATCTACATCCTCAAGTCTAAGAAGATTGAACAGGGGAAGCTGTTGTACCCAAAAATTTCCCCTCTCATTTTCTTTCAAGATCTTCCCTTACATGGGTGGTTACAAATATTTGCTTGAGGAAAGTAAAATTTGAAGATGAACGAAATGTGTTTCAATTGGAGTATCAGAGCTTCCTTCGATTGGAGCATCAGAGCTTCTTTCAATTGGAGTATCAGAGCTTCCTTCGATTGGAATATCATAGCTTCCTTCGATTGGAGTATCAGAGCTTCCTTCGATTGGAGCATCAGAGCTTCCTTTGATTGGAACATCAAAGCTTCCTTATATTGGAGCATAATAGCTTCCTTCGATTGGAGCATTAGAGCTTCCTTCAATTGGAGCATTAGAGCTTCCTTCGATTGGAGCATTAGAGCTTCCTTTGATTGGAGTATCAGGGTGTCCTTCGATTGGAACATCAGAGGGTCCTTCGATTGAAACATCAAAATTTCCTTCGATTGGCATATCAGTCCAGAGATGTCTTAATCTAAAATGCCCTGATGAAGGAAGTTTTGAGCACTTCGAATCAGAACTCAGAATCATCACAGGAATAAGGACTGATCGAAAGGGACTTTGAAGAGGGAAACTCTAAATATTTTCAAAATTCGAGAAAGGCGCCAAATTGACCTGTCCAGGTTCACTCAGGATTCCAAAATGGCATGATATATCTCAAAGTGGAAATCTTTTAATGTGTTTGATTCTGTTTTCAAGGCCATGTTTAATGGTTGGTCTTCAATTCCATGATTCTTTCCCCATTTCCTTGTCTCCTCCACCATCTATAAATACAAGATGTCAAACAAAAATCAAAAAAGAAAAGGAAGGACTCACGCGCACGCATACTGCATCACACAGATCACGTTGCCACATTGCTCAAAGAAATCTCAAAAGTGTCCCAATCGAAGCACCTTTTTGCAGGCACCTTTAGCCCAAACGAATACTAGATTCGTGTTCCTGAGCCATCCAGGAGTCCACACCAACTCCTAAGCCAATGTTTCTATACCTAAAGCTGCAGATCGAAGCATGACAGCTATAGGAATAATTCTAAAGTTCAATTTATTAATCTAAGCACATTTATTCGTTCTAATGTGTTTATGCGTGTTTGTAATGAAGCGTTAGATAGGTTACAATCCTCACAGACCTGCCATTGTTAAGGCACGTGAATTTGGTTCCTTCGAATCTCAGGATTCTTGGTGTTTCAGGACAAAATGATCCCATATTCGAATTAAGGAGAGTTTCGAATTAGGGAGTGGTTCGAGCTATGGGGTAGGGTCCCCCCTGGATCTCTAATGTTTGTTCATTTTGCAGGAATATTGTTTAGGGTTTCGAAGCAGTAAGCTTTGAACTGTGTGACACAGGAACTTTCTGACTTTTTTGAACCCAGATTCAAATCTCAAGATTCTTAGTATCGCAGGATGAAATAACTTCAGATTCCAATTAGAGAGGCAATCGAAAGACCTGGGTTTGACACCCAGGTCATACATTTTGTATTTTTTCTAACAAACTTGCTTGCAGATCCAATGTCCCAAATCGAAGGAGTACATCGCGTACCATCATTAGGCACATTCGATCAACCTTTTCGTTTGGATTGAAAGGCAGCCTTAGGCCCTTCAATCCAGACCTACACCCTGCATATTACCTTTTTTTTCATATTGCTGCTTGGCCCATTTAGTTTATCTTTTTCATTACTTTGTTTCTTCTAGTTTTTAATCAACATTAAAAGTCAAAAATCACAAAAAATAGACTTAGGGTTTTTCATAATTAAAATTAAATTTTGCAAATTAATTTAATTAAATTACTTTAACTTGTTTTCTTTAAAATTAAAATTAATTAGAAATTAGGTTAAAATTTCAAATCTTTTTTCTCAATAAAATACAAAAATATTTTTTTCTAAATTAATTAGATTTTGAGGATTTTTCAATTTGTTCCCGTCTTGATCTTCGCGCTTTACTCTTTTTTCCGTTTTATTATTTCTCAATTATGTAACTTTTTCCCGGTTTGTAATAGCTTTAACTAGGCTTAAAATTCCGTATTTTATTTTCTTGCACTCTTTATGTAATCGCCCCAAGGCCTTGTAATAGCTTAGGAATTTTATTTTCCGCAATTTATTTTCTGCACTATTAACTACTTAGATTAATATGATTGCATGGAAAGACTATCAATTAAAACGTTAGCTAACTTAACAAAAAGACAAAAAATAACGGAATCAATACACTTGAACATGCGCACCTCTAGGGTATCTCCCACTTCGGTTGCCTTCGAAAATGGTCACAATTCTCGAAACGTGAGAACCTTTAGTGGTTGTACTTTAGTTCAAGAGATCACAAGTCCCTCGATGACCCTTTCGATGTCGCCTCGGTTAAAAAGTGATCTTAGAACTTTAGGACAATTACTAAAAGTTCTCGCCGAGTTGCCTTAGTGACCGTAAATGTCCCTTCGATAGTCCCTCAACATCCAACGATAGGGCTACCTACTCACTAATAGTAGGATAACACTATCTAAAGGAAAAGAGGAAAAGAACACATTTTTCGAGTAGGTAGATAGTTGTTAGGTACTTTTTCAAAAATCCATTTTTTCACACTACATTTTCAAAACCATTTTAAAAAAAACGTTGTATCAACACTCTTGAGGACTGATACAAGAGTTAGCATAAAGCAAACAAATTTTTTTCAAAACACACAAACACGAAAGAAATTTTGAAAAATGAGCAAGCACCTAAGAGCCTGTGGAAAAACATGGATTGAAAGGGTGCTAGCACCTTCCCTTTCCATAATCTACCCCTTTACTCAGAAACTCTCGAAAAAGGTATTTTTCTGTTCTTTTCACCCTTTCCTTTGTCAGATAAAAGAAAAGTCGGTGGCGACTCTTGCTTACCGTACATTTGCGAATACAAAATGCAAAACCAGTATAACAATCGGTTTTGCCACCGTATCACATTACGGATAGAAAGATTCGCCACCGACTTTTCTTTTATCCAATAAAGGGAAGGGTGAAAATAACAGGAAAGACCTTTTGAGAATTTTCTTGAGTTCGGGGGGTAGGTTATGAAAAGGGAAGGTGTTAGCACCCTTTTCATACGTAGTTATCTACGGGCTCTTAGTTGCTAGCTCACTTTGAAAATGCTTTGTTTAAAATGTGTTTATGATTGTTTTTGAAAGTACTTTTGAAAAGTGCCTTTGTTTAGGCGAACTTTGTAATGATTCTCGTCTCTATAAGAATGTATACAAAGTGTTGACTTTTGAAAATATTTCATGGAAAGTGTTGGTGTATTTTGAAAGATGTTTTGAAAATGGTTGTGAGTAAGCGACTAAGAACATTATACCTATTCAAAAAGTCTTTGTTCATTTCCTCTTCCTTTAGATATTGCAACCTTACCATTGATTGATAAGAAGCCCTATCATTGGATGTGAATGGACGGGTGTGGGTTATCGTACAGTCATAGAAGGCAACTTATGAGACACTTTAGCAATTTTCGTAAGGGGCTGAGATCATTTTACCGAAGGCAACATTGAAGGGTCATCGAGGGACCACGATCTTTTTATCGAGGGTCTTGGCTAAAGTGTCCCGTATTCGAGGGACATGACTGTTTATTCGTAGGCAACAAGTATGGGTTACCCTAGAGGTTCACGTGTGAATTGTGTTTTGATTGCATGCATTTTTGGTCTTAAAATTAGGGTTCTCTAAGATTCACTTTATCTTTCCATACACATCCTAATTACTAACAATTATATTAAAAGCAATAAATTGCAGAAATTAAAATCCTACGCTATTACATCATTGTAGGGGATGAGGATACAAGCAATAAAAACGCGGGAAAAGTAAAATCCTAATTACTTATTACAAACAAGTTAAATGAAAGTAATAGCAAAAAGTAAAAAAATCAAGATTTTTGGTGTCTGGTCTGACACGGGTCGTGTCCTGTGATACGGCCACCCATGTCAGGGCCCTGTAATAACCCATGCGTGTTTTTTCTTCTATCCCATCTAAGCTGACACGGGATGTGTCCTGTGACACGGGCACCCGTGTCAAAACCATGTCCTGCCAATTTTTCACATTTTCAGTTCAAGTAGATCCAACATGGGCCGTGTTGTGTGACACGGGTACACGTGTCAGCCCCATGTCCTCCTTTTTTATACGCTTCCAGTTCCAGTTGATCTGACACGGGCTGTGTCCTGTGACACGGGCACTCGTGTCAGCTCCCTGTCCTTCATTTTTTGTTAGGTTTTCAAACAGTTGAGCTAACATGGGTCGTATCGTGTGACACAGGTACCCGTGTTAGCCCCCTGTCTTAGCTTTTCCACTAAGTTTTCTTCTTTTGATCTATCCTTTTTTATATATCTTTTGAACACAAAAACCAAATGATGTATGGATAAAGATATCGCAGTTCAGAAAAAAGTTTACCTCTCAAAGCAAAGACTTTGGAATACGTACGGATGTCTCTGGGCGCAAAGTGGTGATTGGTGAAGCTCCTTTGAACCTTCTTGAAGTTGCTCTAAACCTTACTTTGTGCCGCAAAGTTCCCGAATTTCTCTAACCCAGTCAAGTTGCAAAATACTGTTTTTGTTTGCGTTTGGAAGGTAATGATAATAGTATTACATAAATTGTTTTTGTGTTTGAACAATCTCTATGTGATATATATGAAGTGTTTGGATAGTTGGTTTAGGGGAAAACTTGCAAGGTTGAACAGTGGGTTGAGGTTTTTTTCTGTTTCTCAGTTTTTGTTTTGTGAAGGAAAGTAGATGAGCAGAGTTTACAAAGAATTCTGTTAGGTTTTTTTAAATCTTCTTTTTTCTCTTCCCTCCTTTCTCTCCAAAAACTTATCCCTTTGTGTGTTGTGAAACAGCTTTTTTATTGATGAAATTGACTGAAATTTGGGAGGGAAATAGATAAGTTTTTGAACTGTTTGGGCACACTGTTTCATTTCTTTTTATATGCATCTCTTATATGCTAAGTTTGTGCAAATATGGGACTGATATGATGCAGATTTTGCAGGGCAACATTGCAGGTTTTGGAGCAGGTTTTGACAGTTTTCTTGGCATTACTATGCAGGTTTTGGACACCAGGATATCTAGCATGATGCTGGTCTGGTTTTGTGGACAGATTTATGCAGCTTGTAATAAAGACAGGGCATATTTGTGGACAACATAGTGGCAAAGTTTGAAGATTGAGTCAAAGGGAAAAGTTCAAACAAGACAAAGTTTAAGATTTGTAACTTGCAATTTAAAAATGCAGCCTTGTTGTTTACTTGAAAACTTGTAGCAACTTGAATCATCTTGAATTGTGGTGAAAAGATGTCATGAAGTAATGAAATTAACATGTATAAAAAAACACTTAGAAAAATTTCTAAGTCTTGCAAAGTTTTATTTTTGACTTTCTTGATTTCTTAATGATCAAAAATCATATTTTTGAATATCTTGATGAAATATGATCTTTGAAACTTAAATTTGATCAAAAAGTCAAAGTTTGACTTTTCAATGTACAATTCACCTTTTTTATCAGTTGGCCAAATTTCATTTATCAATCCACTGATCTTGGAAGATGAGTTGAAATATGCAATTAGGTCAAAATGATGTACTTGAATCCTTGAGATCGTGTTTTGAACCAATAAGTCATGTACTAGGTCAAAAATCAAAGATTGGTCAAAATGATACATGTGACTTCAAAATGTCGATATTGGTCAAAAATCTTAAAATTTGACTGTAGGTTGACTACAATTGACTTTTTTTCAATATAGCTGATTTTTAGGCCATCTGATCAATTGACTGAGAAATTTTGTGATCCAAGACTTGAAACTTGACAAGAGAAATCTTGAGGTTCCATAATGATCCATGAAAGTCATTTGAAATATTAGAAGTCCAATTGTCTTTGTGCAAACTCAAACCCTAATTTGAGGCATCAGTGTTAAGGAGCTGGCTTGATCTAGTCAATACTTGTGCAAGCTTGAGTCATTGAAGATCTTTGTAGGAAATATTTTGAGAAAAGGGAGGGAAAATTTTAGGGTACAACACATGGGATGAGTAGGTTCCAGATAAATAATCCTCCAACTTTCAAAGGGAGATATGGTTCATAAGATGCTCAGGTTTGGTTCCAATATATTGAAAAGATTTTCTGAGTTACGCCTTGTACGGATGTTCAACATGTTATCTTCGATACTCACATGCTATTTGAGGAAGTTGGATATTGGTTGGGCTATACTCGACAAAGGTTGGAGGCTTTAGGTATTGTTTCTACTTGGGTTGTTTTAAGGGCTGATTCCTTGAGAAGTACTTCCCTGTCGATGTTAGTAGTAAGAAAGAGATCAAATTTCTTAAGCTGAAACAGGGAACCATGATTATCTCGGATTACGATGCTGAAGCATTGCAATGATTATCCTGATGTTTGAGGAGTTCTTTAGGATCTACCCTCATTACAATGGGGTATAAGTTGAAGAATCTAAGTGTATCAAGTTTTATGGTGGATTGCATCCAAAGATCAAACAATTCATGGGATATCAGGAGATTCATCCATTTTCTATGCTAGTTAACAAGTGTCATATCTATGATGAAGACAACCATGTTCGATCTGCTCAGTACAAGAGTGTTAGTGATAAGAAGAGTGGTAACCAAAATCGTGACAAGCCATACGTTCCAGATGCTAAGGGTAAACAAAAATTTCAACAGAAAAATAATGGTGGAAAAGGTCAAAGTGGGAGAGGTGCTCTTGATTATATTAAGTGTTTCAAATATGGAGTGCTCAGTCATTGTGCTTTAAAGTGTATTGTGATAACATGCTTCAAATATGGAAACCCAAGACATCGAGTTGTTGAATGAAAGATTGTTTTAGTGACTTGTTTCAACTAGGGGGAGACATATCATATTAGTACTCAATGTTAGAAGCCCAAGAAGACGTTAGATGCAAAAGCTTGTATGGAAGTGTTTTCTCTTGGTGGTGCAAATGCCTCAAATTCCATTAATATGATTTTAGGTACATGTTTTATTAATGGTATTCCTTCTATTACTATCATTTACACATGTGCGACACATTATATTATATCTAGTGATTGTGTGAAAAGATTAAATCTTGTGGTGTCTTGTATGTCTAAGTGTGAGGTCTGGTTGCGAGAAGTGAGTTTTATTGGTCATGTGATTTCCAATGGTGGTATAGAAGTTGATCCATCTAAGGTAGATTCAATGTTATAATGAAAGGCTCTAAAGCCAGTTATTGAGATCAGAAGTTTTTTGGGATTGGCCGATTACTATAGGATATTTATCAAAGGCTTTTCAAAGTTAGCTCTACCTTTGACTCAGTTTACTCGAAAGGGTCAAGCTTTTGTGTAGGACATCCAGTGCAAAGAAAGTTTTTGAGAATTGAAGAAGAATTTGACAACATCGCTGATTTTGATCTTGCTAGACCAAAAGGAACATTTTGTAGTGTATTATGATGCATCCGAGATGGGTTTAGGTGGAGGAATTATGCAAAATGGACATGTGGTAGCTTATTCTTTGCAACACTTGAAGGTTCATGAGAGAAACTATCCTACCCATGATTTAGAGTTAGAAATTGTAGTGTTTTTGCTGAAGATATGGATTCACTAATTGTATGGTTCAAGGTTTCAAGTGTTGATCGTGAGTGTTTAAAATACCTATTTGATAAGAATGACCTAAACATGAGATATAAGATATAGTTAGAATTCTTGAAGGATTATGATTTTAGTTTGAATTACCATCCTTGTATGGAAAATGTTGTAGCATATGCTTTCATTCAAAATTCTTTTCACATGTCGGCATTGATGGTTAGATAGTTGGATTTGATCAAACAATTATCGGATATGAGCTTGGTGTGCAAAGTGATGACTAATAGTATAATATTGGGTATGTTGAAGTCGACTAGTGGTTTTCTTAATCAAATCAGAGAGAGTCAGAATCTGGATGTGGCTTTGGTTGATCGGTTGTCATCAGTTAACCAGAACGAAGATGAGGAATTTAGAGTTGATGAGAATGGAATCTTAAGGTTTCATAATATATTTTGTGTGCCTAATATGCCAGAACTTAAGATAATAATTTTGGAGGAAAGTCACAAAATAAGTTTGAGTATTTATCTCGAAGCTACTAAAATGCACCAAGATCTTAAAATGATGTTTTGGTGGTCAGAAGTGAAGAGAGACATTACACAGTTTATTTACACTTGTTTAACTTGTCAAGAGTCAAATATTGAGCGTCAAAAGTCGTTTGGATAGATGCAACTATTGGATATTCCATAATGGTAGTGGGACAATATCTCTATGGATTTCGTGACAGGTTTTCCAAAACTCCTAGAGGAAGTGATGCGATTTGGATGATTGTGAATAAACTGGATAAATAAGCGTATTTCATTCCGATTAAGATCAATTTTTTGTTACATGAGCTAACAAAGATCTATATCTCCAGAGTAATTCGGATCACTAATGAGATGAAAGCTTGTGGAGAAACCCTTTCTGAACAAGTGATCATTGATAAGCTATTGAGGTCTCTTACCCCTCAATTAAATTACATTATTATAGCAATTGAACATTATAAAGATCTGGACACCATGATAATAGAAGAGTTGCAAAGCAGTCTAGAGGTGTAAGAGTTGCGTCTAACTGAGAGAACTTCTGAAAGAGAAGTTGAGCAGGCTCTGAAAGCTTCTTTTATCAAGAAGGACCAGAAGAATAAAAAACATGGTAGGTCTCAGAAGTCAAAAGTCTTATATTCTGATAAGAAGAAACATCAGAAGGGAAAAGAGAAGTATGACAAGAGAATGGTTCAATGTTATGTTAGAACATAGTTTGATTCTACAACCCTTAGTTAGAGTTTTGATGATAACAAATAAAAAGAACTAATGACAAATACAAAGAACAAATATGCACCCTAAAAATTATGTTGTGTGTGTGATACGGTGGGAGAACTGACTTGAGTTTTGCGTTTGTATTCGCACTTGTTCGGTTTAGCAAGAGTCGCCACCGACTTTTTATTTTATCCTAAAGGAAAGGTTAAAAAGCACAGGAAAAAAACCTTTTGAGATATTTCGTGGGTTCGGGGGGTAGATTATGAAAAAGGAAGGTATTAGCACGCTTTTCATCCATGGTTATCCATGGGCTCTTAGTTACTTGTTTTAATCACTTGCCTTGATTTTCAATTGCTTGAAATTATGGTGTGTGTGTGTGTGTTTTGAAAATGTTTTGAAAAAGACGCCTTGTCTAGGCAACCATTATAATGACTCGTGTTTGAGTATATACAAAGGTGTGTATCTTTTCGAAAAGATGTTTCAAATGTTTTTGAAAGTTTGTTTTAAAAGTGTTGTGGAGTGTGGTTTTGGAAAGTAGGCAAGCGTGTTTTGCAAGTTTGATCAAGTAACTAAGAGTTTGTCTACCCCTAAATTTACTCAAAGGTTTTTTCTCATGTTTTAACCCTTTTAACAATTTTGTTCCACCATTGTATTTGGTGGACAATCTTGTGTTAGGATGTTAACGGGACAGGCGCGGGTCATCGTATGGACCATGAATGCGATGGTGCCAAGTGTCTTTGGCAATTTTGCTTGAAGGGACTATGATCATTTTGATAGGCAACTTTCGAAAGCGTCA
The DNA here is from genome assembly GCA_948472305.1 of Vicia faba. Taxonomy (NCBI): domain Eukaryota; kingdom Viridiplantae; phylum Streptophyta; class Magnoliopsida; order Fabales; family Fabaceae; genus Vicia; species Vicia faba. Next base: position 957,845,185 of record OX451735.1, read on the forward strand.
TCGAGGGACTATGATCATTTGAATTTGTTTTGTTTTGCCAAAGATACTCAACGTGCAAGCATGGCCCATTTTGGAAGGCAACGAGTGGGATTACCCTAGGGGTGCAAGTGTGATTAGTGTATTGATTTCATGTATTTGTCTTGTATTAGGTTATCTAGCGTTTGATTTTATGTACATACAAATCCTAGGTTTAACCATGGTATATTTGAAAGCGATAAATTGCGAGAATTTAAAGTCTACGCTATTACAAATAAGTATCCGGGAGTGGGGGTACAAATTTACAAATGGGGATGAGACTTAAATAGGAGAGTAGTGTCCAAATAATTTACAACCAAATCGAATCAATCGCAATGTAAATGTAATGTGTACAAGAATAAAAGCAATGTAAATGTATATTGTAAATGTGTAAGTGTATGATTATTTACAGGTTGAGAAATGTATTTATTAAGTATTCTTATCTTGTTTTGTATTTTGTTAATTATGTACAAAACAAAATGATTTAAGAAAAGAAAAGTATTTAACTTAAATAAAATTATGTATTGAGGTTCTTATGTACAAAAAGAAAAGAAAATTGTTTTAAGCAAATCTACTTTTTATGAATTAATGTTTTTTATGTATTTTTAGTTAGTATTTTATGTATAAAAGTTTTAACTAAAAAAATGAAATGTTTTGAGTTTAAGAAAAAAAAGATCTATTAACCTAATTAAATTCTAATGTTTATGTATTTTTCAAATGTAATAAAAATAAAAGAAATAATTAAGAAAATTTGTGTATAAAAATGTGTTAATGTATTATTTATTTACAAAATATTAATTATATTAAGAAAAGAGTATTGTTAATTAAAGTTTAATGTAAAAAAAAAAGTATGAGTTAGTTTGAAATAAAATAATAAAAAAAAGAGCTAAAGGATTAAATGGGCCTTGGTGGATTTGTTTAGCCCAAACAAAAAAAGGGCAAAGTATAAGAAAACAAAAGAGGGGTGCGTTCTGGATTTTAATGGGCTTAGGCGCTCTGAATGGGGCAAGGCCCACGCGTTTTTGACAGCAATTTGTAAGGGTTTGAACTTTGTTGTTTCAGAAAGAGGAATTAGGGTTTCAGTTACAAACGGCGCTCATCTTCTTCGTTGTCTTCTCCTCTTCGTTCGTTCTCATGCCAAGCGCCTGAATAACGTCCTTTGCCAAGGCCACCAAGCGTCATCATCCCTCCTTCTCCCTCCGTGGACCACTCAGGCGATGTTTACAAGGTCTGATTTCTCGTTTCTATGTCTTAAGGTTTTCATCAATTCCCTTTGCATGTTTAGTTTCGAGTTCTGATTTTTTGTTTATGTTGTTATTTGTTTTCTATTTGAGGCGCGTGAGAAGGAAGAGAAATTATACCTTTGGGGGATGGAGACGGAGGAGGACGGACCGGAGGTGCTTCAGGCGGCCAAGGGCGAAGGAATGTGATGCACGAGCTTGCTCTTCCTGGTATGTCTAATGCCTTTATCTTTTTAGGGTTCTATGATGATAAACTGAGAACCCTAGCACAACTTTCTTTTCCTCTTCAATCCACTTGAATGTTTGCCTCTGTATACTTGTATGCTTCGTATTCTTTGCCCCTCTGATATGCTTCTTTTCCTCTTCTTTTCTGGTTGCCTCTGATGATGTTCTTGAAGGAATGCTGATATTGAATATTGTTTTTGTGAGTTATTGCTTTGGATTGGTGGTACGGCTGAGTATTGGACCCTGTGATGAACACAATTCTGAGGGTGTTGTGGTTTGAATGTTGGTGCTGTTGGAGCAGGTTAAAGGCTCGTTTGGCCTTTTCAGGCTTCTGATGCTTGACCAGGTTTAGGCTTTTTGTTACAGGTTTAGAGGCTTTGAAATTTTGTTTTACAGGGCTTGTAGAGGTTTGGAACTTTGAAAATAGGCTTGAAGCTTTAGGCCTTTGGTCTTCAGTTGAGGCCTCTTGGCTTTTAGACTTGCTTGGCTATACAGGATTTGGCTTAGGCTTGTAACTTATACATGTTTATTTTGATGGCTTCTGTTTGTAATGTTCTTTTGAAAGGGCAGAGGGTTTATTGGTACAAGCTTGAGCTTGTTGTGTACTTGTGCTGTTTGCTTCTGTTTGAAACAAGTGATGGTTATGGCTTTTTGTTTGTGCAGGTTGATGGTTTGAGGCAGCTCTGTTTCTTTTGACAGTTTGTGAAGTTCTATTTTCTTTGTGATATTTCTGCCTCCTTTTCTCTTTGTCTGATATGCTTGTTATATCTTTTCTTTCTTCAAGCCTAAGCCTGCTGTAAGCCTTCTTTCCCTCTCTCTTTTTCTCTATCTCCAGATTTAAGCATATTATATTGCTTATGACTGTATTTATGAAAAGGTGACTGGCCTTTGGAAAGTGACGTAACTTTTGATGTTGCTTGCACTAGTTGGTTTACTCTGCATATCTCTTATCTCTTTTTTCCAGATTTTTTGCGTATTGTACTTCTTTGACAGCTTTTGGATAGTTTCATTCAGTTTGCAATTAGTTCAATTTGGACTTTGTGCATTGGTTTTGAAACTTTGAAATGTGCAGTTTGTTCTTTCTTGCATATGCAGTAGCTGTTCAGTTTGCCTCTTTGATTGGAAATTAGGCAGCCTGTTTGACCATTTTGAATTTGTGCAATTTGTATACTTGTGCATTTCATACTTTAATTGCAAGAAAACTTCCATCCCTCTTTGTGAACCAAGAGAAATCTTGTGATTTGCAGATAGGGCAAACTGATTCCGACCAGTTGCTTTTAATGATGAATCCAATTTTTATCTGTCTGCTCTTTAATTATTTTATCTGCATTTGACTTTTTTCTTTTTCTTTGTTTTGCAGATAAAAATCAAAGGAGCAAAAGAGCATCAGTAGAAGAATGAAGATTTTGGAATTTTTTAGGATGTAATTTTATTTCCCTTTTAATCACTGTAACATTATTATTGTAAATACTTGGTAAATAATTACCGTATTTAAATAACAATTGTACAAATAATTAAAGATAAATAAAAAGTCTTTTTATCAGTTAATTCCTTTTCTTCTTTTCAATTGTTTATTTTATTATTTATAATTCTTAAATTATAATAACTGGAAATAAATCCCAACCATTTTAACTCAGAATAATAAATAATCAATAAATGTCCGGAATTCTGAATAATCAGAGCATTGCACAGCTACACAACACACGTCCACATGTCCTTTTTTCATTAAATCCAACACTGTAAACTCAAATCAAATGCTTCAGCTCATCTCCCAGAGTAACTTGGACAGCACTGTAGAATTAATTCTTTTCTGAGAAATATGCGCATAAAACCCTGATTCTTGTCTTAATTTTCACAGAAGTGCCTGCCTGATCAAAACCTGAGCCAAAATCAACCAAACTCTAATAATTTGTTGGAACTGTATCAAAAGTCCATGAACCCTAATTTGGCTAGACTGACAAGAAAAAAAATCTGTTTGACTGATTCTTGACAAATCTTTGGAGAATATGGGAGGGCAAATTTTGGGGTACAACAGTTGCCCCTGTTCAATCTTCTTAGACCTGAGGATGTAGATTGGCTTGCGTGCCTTTCGTGATCCGAAGGTGGAAGATGATTGAACACTAGAGTGCCCAGAAATTTGCACTCGCATAGTGGAGTATCAGCAATGCGATGTCGGGAATGGGCTTATAGATGCCATTTGGAGAGATGATGGATAGGAGGATGGGCTTATAGATGCCATCAGGAGACGTGACAAAACCTTGTCGGGAATGGGCTTATAGATGCCATTTGGAAGTGTTGATCGCGTAAGAGATTCCTTAGCGAGAACTCGCGTACTTGAGAAAGAAAGATGGTTTCCTGGCTTGCTACAGGTGTTGATCTTCAGTCTCTTCATGCAGATATGCCCTGGCTAGGTACAGGTATCGAATCTACAATTAAACGCTCACAGATATGCCCTGGCTAGATACAGGAATCGAATCCAGAACTTCAAAAGGTTGCTTACAGACGTGCCCTGGCTGGATACAGGTATCGAATCTCTAAACTATTCATGCAGATATGCCCTGGCTAGATACAGGTGTCGAATCTCTAATCAATTACTCACAGATATGCCCTGGCTAGATACAGGAATCGAGTCTGTAATTAGTCGTCTACAGATATGCCCTGGCTGGATACAGGTATCGAATCTGGAAATTGTCGTCTACAGATATGCCCTGGCTGGATACAGGTATCGAATCTGGAATTGTCGTCTACAGATATGCCCTGGATGGATACAGGTATCGAATCTGGAAATTATCGTCTACAGATATGCCCTGGCTGGACACAGGTATCGAATCTGGAATTGTCGTCTACAGATATGCCCTAGCTGGATACAGGTATCGAATCTGGAATTGTCGTCTACAGATATGCCTTGGCTAGATACAGGTATCGAATCTAGAATTGTCGTCTACAGATATGCCCTGGCTGGATACAGGTATCGAATCTGGAATTGTCGTCTACAGATATGCTCTGGCTGGATACAGGTATCGAATCTACAATCAATCACTCACAGATATGCCCTGGCTAGATACAGGAATCGAATCTGGAATTGTGACAGTTGATAGTAATCATCTTTGGATTGACCTTTTCCTGAAAAGGCAAAACATTAGTTGTATGCAATGTCATGATGTATGAGATGCATGATGTCATGATGTTCTCAAAAATAAATGAGATCGTGTGATATGATGCGTATATGTATGTATCAGGATGTATAAAATGTGAAATGTCTATGAATGTGTTTTCGACTAGGAAAATAAATCCTTGACGAAGGCCGGGAAATCAAATCCTGGGCTGATGTTGAAGAGTGGAGTTCTTCGCTTCCGCTGGGGATGATGGTTGCAAGAATAAACTGGTAGGAGAAGATGACTCTGTTGGGGAATAAACTTGTTGGAGAGATTACTCTGTGGGGAATTATTCTGTGGGAAGAGATACTTTGCTGAGGTTTTGATGAGAGCTCCTCTGGGGATTCCACTGGTAAGTTATGTTGGGGAATTTGATGAACTCCGTTGGGGATAGGAGAATCTTGACTGCTGTCGGGGAAAGTGAATTCTTGACTGCTGCAAGGGAAGGCAAGAATCTTTTGATTGTTGAAAGTGAGAAATCCTGGGACCGCTGTTGGGGAATCCGGATCTTGGGTTGTATGCCAATCTACTGGGGATTCTTGTCTTGAGGAGATCTTCATTGGATAATATTCGAATATTCTGTGGGGACCTGAAAATGAGAGTCTTCATTCTGCTTAGGGATTGATAGTTGGAAGTTTTAGCTCCACTGGGGATTGACAGTTTTGGCTACACTGGGGATTTTGAAACTTGACTCTGAGGGGAGTTAGCTTCTGGAAGGATCTCTGGATGGGGAAGTCGAGAATCTTTTGATCGTTGCAGGTATTGATCTGGTTGGTCAAGGAGATACTGTCCTGGCTTGTTTCAGGTGTTGATCTCTGACCTGAGAAAGAAAGATAGTTTTCCTGGCTTGTTACAAGTGTTGATCTTCAATCTCTTCATGTAGATAATTTCCTGGCTTGTTACAGGTGTTAATCCACAATCAGTCGTCCACAGATATTTTCTTGGCTTGTTACAGGTATTAATCTGGAACTTAAGAAAGGTTGGTCAAGGAGATACTTTCCCGGCTTATTTCAGGTGTTGATCTCTGACCTGAGAAAGAAAGATAGTTTTCCTGGCTTGTTACAGGTGTTGATCTTCAATCTCTTCATGTAGATAATTTCCTGGCTTGTTACAGGTGTTAATCCACAATCAGTCGTCCACAGATATTTTCCTGGCTTGCTACAGGTGTTAATCCGGAACTTAAGAAAGGTTGGTCAAGGAGATACTGTCCTGGCTTGTTTCAGGTGTTGATCTCTGACCTGAGAAAGAAAGATAGTTTTCCTGGCTTGTTACAGGTGTTGATCTTCAATCTCTTCATGTAGATAATTTCCTGGCTTGTTACAGGTGTTAATCCACAATCAGTCGTCCACAGATATTTTCCTGGCTTGTTACAGGTATTAATCTGGAACTTAAGAAAGGTTGGTCAAGGAGATACTTTCCTGGCTTATTTCAGGTGTTGATCTCTGACCTGAGAAAGAAAGATAGTTTTCCTGGCTTGTTACAGGTGTTGATCTTCAATCTCTTCATGTAGATAATTTCCTGGCTTGTTACAGGTGTTAATCCACAATCAGTCGTCCACAGATATTTTCCTGGCTTGCTACAGGTGTTAATCCGGAACTTAAGAAAGGTTGGTCAAGGAGATACTGTCCTGGCTTGTTTCAGGTGTTGATCTCTGACCTGAGAAAGAAAGATAGTTTTCCTGGCTTGTTACAGGTGTTGATCTTCAATCTCTTCATGTAGATAATTTCCTGGCTTGTTACAGGTGTTAATCCACAATCAGTCGTCCACAGATATTTTCCTGGCTTGCTACAGGTGTTAATCCGGAACTTAAGAAAGGTTGGTCAAGGAGATAATGTCCTGACTTGTTTCAGGTGTTGATCTCTGACCTGAGAAAGAAAGATAGTTTTCCTGGCTTGTTACAGGTGTTGATCTTCAATCTCTTCATGTAGATAATTTCCTGGCTTGTTACAGGTGTTAATGCATAATCAGTTGTCCACAGATATTTTCCTGGCTTGTTACAGGTGTTAATCCACAATCAGTCGTCCACAGATATTTTCCTGGCTTGTTACAGGTGTTAATCCGGAACTTAAGAAAGGTGACAGAATGGCAACCGTGTCTGGAGCATATCTGGACCGTATCTTCCAACAGGTGATGAAGGAATTGTTGAACACTTTTGACATTCGAATGCCCCAAGTGGTGATGAAGGAGACTTGCCCCAAGTTCACTGAACTTTTGAGAGATTTGTTGAAATCTTGACTGGACTGCCCCAGGTTAACTGAACTTTGAAAGATCTGTTGAAACCTTGACTGGACTGCCCCAGGTTAACTGAACTTTGAAAGATCTGTTGAAACCTTGACTGGACTTCCCGAGGTTAATTGGATGGTGACATGTCATGCCCCTTGTTGATAGGAGACTCGTCGTTGGAAGTGTCATCCTTTTGAAGTGATTTTGTTCACTGAGAGAGTTTTCGTTCCTCTGAACATTCGCTGTATGAATTTCTTCGCTGTCAAACAAATGGTCAAATGCAAACAGTGATATTCAAACAATGCAACGTTTATGTTTGTCTCGAAGTTTTGAAAAATGCGTTTTTTAGCAGAAAACTTTTTATAAGACAAATCAACACAAGATTTTAGAGCAAAGCCTTACAGGAGTCAGGATACCTTTTGAACAGTATGCTTTCGAACTAACCCATGCTTCAATTAGGACTTTTGACGGGTTGTAACGTGGCTTGGTTCACGGTTTAAGAAACAGAGGATAAAGGCTCAAAGTATATTTGTACCCACCCGCTCTTCGTGATGTTCTTAAATCCTAAGCTCAGTTAATTGTGCATCGCACTCTGTTTGAGTTTGGAACGACTTTTTGGGTGATGGTTCTCCAATTTGAATTTAGGAGGCAGTCATCATCTCCTTTTTTCTTTTGCAACATTTTTCATGTTGTTGAGGATTTGTAATCACCTCTTTATTTTGATTTTGATTTGTTATCCCTAACTTTTGCCTGACTGTTCCCGTTCTTGAGATTACAGTCAGTGGGATGCCCCAGCTTTCTTGAGCTTCCTTTACAGGTTTTGGCTCAGTGGGCTTTTTCTTTTTTGAGAGATTGACTGCCTATGTGATAGGGAACCACCCTTGTCTTTTGATTCCAGAGGAATGCTTTTCTTTGTCGTCGTTCGTTGTATTACGAACTGAGAGTTTTGCGACTTTAATGCGCACCTTTTTGAATTAACTGAGAGACTACCCTTCCCCAGGTTTATATCAAAGGTTTTGATTGTTTAGAACAGAAAACTCCTACTTCTTTGGCTCGAAGGGGTTGACTAGGGATTATCTTCCTTATAACTCCAGTGTTTGGGAATTGAAAGAAAATGCATGTACATCATCAGCAAGGTCTGTTCAAAAGCATACTGTATGAGATCATGGTATTGTTTCGTCATCCTCCTTCTAAAGGCTTGCAGCTTTTTATCAGGAGTTAAATATCATAAAGAAAGCATAAGAGTAGTGAAAACGAATGGATGAATTCAAGACAAACATATGCAATGCATTAATGAAACAGAGTTTAACATCAACAGACAATTGTTTGAATAACAAAAGAAATTACAACTTTGAAAATTCAAATGAAGCAAAAGTCTTTCAGTTTGAGCTTTTCACTTCAGGTGGAGAAACCCTTAACGGAAGATTTTCATCTCGCCGTCTGGCATGAACCTCAGTACTCCAACATCAATCAGATCTTGAATCTTGTTCTTCAAGGCCCAACAGTTGTCGGTGTCATGTCCCGGGCTGTAGGAGTGGTATACACAAAATGCATCGGGATGATAGTTAGGAGCGGAGGTATTGGGCTTCCGAATAGGATCCCTCAAAGAAGTCAGGTTGACCTCCAACAAGCGTTCCAATATCAAAGATGACGGTATGTCAGTCTCAGTGAACTGTCTTCCCGACGTATCTTGCTTACGCCGATTACCCCGTTGATGCTGACGAGGTTGTTGCTGGGCTTGTGACCCTGAAGCAAGCAAAGGAGCCTTCCCCTTGTCTTCTTGAGTGGTGACCTGCTCTTCAACCTCAGATGTCTGCCCCAGTTGGTTGTTCCGAAGCAGTTGGTTGACGAGAACTCTGAGTTCCTCTTGTCTTTGAGACAAATCCTGGATGAGAGCCATCTGGCCCACCAGTTGCCCCATCACTTGGATCCTCAAAGTTTCCAAATCAAACTGCAGTTCCCCCAGCTGATCACTCCTGGCATTGTTTGAATTCTCCTGGATCAAGCCCTTTGTGAGGAGAGCTTTCATTTCTTCTTGCCCCAGAGACAGGTTCAAGAACATTTCCTGCAGTTGAGCAGTCTGGTCCTGGATATCATTGACAGTCCTTTCTAGAGCCATCTCTTAATGAAATAAACAGTAGGAGAGTAAGGAAACCTGAAAAAAGGAAAAATCGTCAAGATGTAATGCATGATATGTGGATGCATGCTTTCAAGGATCTCTTGGGGTAAACACAAGAGAATGTTAGAGGTTCAACTTTGCTCTTGGATCGGAGAACTTTGCACCTGTGGATGTCTTTCCATGAGAATCAAGCTCACCATGTCAAGTGGGTCATAGCCCCTGATTCAAGTTGTTGCACTTGATCTTTGATGGCATTTGTTTTAGAGGAGAAAACCTCTTGCCCTTTGGTAGACGTCTGGTTCAACGTAACCCTGCATCAAAAGAACCCTCGAGATCCTTGAAATGGTTTATTGAAAATGCTATGGTATGATGTTATGATGTTATGTACATGTATGCAAAATCAAGTGAGTGTATATACAGGTAATCATATTCACACAAAGCAAACAAGTCCTTAGGTTTAGGCTTGCATGGGGTTTGTAGGTAAGTACCCTCTTGAAGTTTCGTTGGTTAAGACCTGTCCTATCAAAAGTAATCGGGTTCTAGAGGATCTCAATATCACTGACTTCCCTCAATCGGTCATAACTCCAGCATCGCAATCTTTTCTTGCGGCCAGAACCATCGCGAGAGTTTAGCCTCAATGAGTGTAGCATACTGCTACCTTTCTATGGCCAAGTTGGGTCAATTTAGGGTTCTAAGGTCGATTGGTGCTTAATGACTCCTTAGAAGACCCATATTCTCCTCGTTGCAACACAAGGGATATCGGTACAGACCAAGGTGTCACACCAACGTAGCCACTACTTCACCCATGTCGGTCTACGCCGGACAGGTCCCTCACAGCATATGCTACCTAAAGGGTTTTCCCCAGATCCGAGTTAGGATCTATGAAACTCCGATGCAAAGCCCACAAATATAAAAGCAAACAAAGCAAGCAATTTGAAAACAAGAGTGGTCTAATCCTAAGGTAACCCCACTTTTAAGTTAATTCCCCAGCAGAGTCGCCAGTTCTGTGATACGGTGGGAGAACTGACTTGAGTTTTGTGTTTGTATTCGCACTTGTTCGGTTTAGCAAGAGTCGCCATCGACTTTTTATTTTATCCTAAAGGAAAGGTTAAAAAGCACAGGAAAAAAACCTTTTGAGATATTTCGTGGGTTCAGGGGGTAGATTATGAAAAGGGAAGGTATTAGCACCCTTTTCATCCATGGTTATCCATGGGCTCTTAGTTACTTGTTTTAGATCACTTGCCTTGATTTTCAATTGCTTGAAATTGTGGTGTGTGTGTGTGTTTTGAAAATGTTTTGAAAAAGACGCCTTGTCTAGGCAACCATTGTAATGACTCGTGTTTGAGTATATACAAAGGTGTGTATCTTTTCGAAAAGATGTTTCAAATGTTTTTGAAAGTTCGTTTTGAAAGTGTTGTGGAGTGTGGTTTTGAAAAGTAGGCAAGCGTGTTTTGCAAGTTTGATCAAGTAACTAAGAGTTTGTCTACCCCTAAATTTACTCAAAGGTTTTTTCTCATGTTTTAACCCTTTTAACAATTTTGTTCCACCATTGTATTTGGTGGACAATCTTGTGTTAGGATGTTAACGGGACAGGCGCGGGTCATCGTATGGACCATGAATGCAATGGTGCCAAGTGTCTTTGGCAATTTTGCTTGAAGGGACTATGATCATTTTGATATGCAACTTTCGAAAGCGTCATCGAGGGACTATGATCATTTGAATTTGTTTTGTTTTTCCAAAGATACTCAACGTGCAAGCATGGCCCATTTTGGAAGGCAACGAGTGGGATTACCCTAGGGGTACAAGTGTGATTAGTGTATTGATTTCATGTATTTGTCTTGTATTAGGTTATCTAACGTTTGATTTTATGTACATACAAATCCTAGGTCTAACCATGGTATATTTGAAAGCGATAAATTGCGAGAATTTAAAGTCTACGCTATTACAAATAAGTATCCGGGAGTGGGGGTACAAATTTACAAATGGGGATGAGACTTAAATAGGAGAGTAGTGTCCAAATAATTTACAACCAAATCGAATCAATCGTAATGTAAATGTAATATGTACAAGAATAAAAGCAATGTAAATGTATATTGTAAATGTGTAAGTGTATGATTATTTACAGGTTGAGAAATGTATTTATTAAGTATTCTTATCTTGTTTTGTATTTTGTTAATTATGTACAAAACAAAATGATTTAAGAAAAGAAAAGTATTTAACTTAAAGAAAATTATGTATTGAGGTTCTTATGTACAAAAAGAAAAGAAAATTGTTTTAAGCAAATCTACTTTTTATGAATTAATGTTTTTTATGTATTTTTAGTTAGTATTTTATGTATAAAAGTTTTAACTAAAAAAATGAAATGTTTTGAGTTTAAGAAAAAAAAGATCTATTAACCTAATTAAATTCTAATGTTTATGTATTTTTCAAATGTAATAAAAATAAAAGAAATAATTAAGAAAATTTGTGTATTATTTATTTACAAAATATTAATTATATTAAGAAAAGAGTATTGTTAATTAAAGTTTAATGTAAAAAAAAAGTATGAGTTAGTTTGAAATAAAATAATAAAAAAAAGAGCTAAAGGATTAAATGGGCCTTGGTGGATTTGTTTAGCCCAAACAAAAAAAGGGCAGAGTAAAAGAAAACAAAAGAGGGGTGCGTTCTGGATTTTAATGGGCTTAGGCGCTCTGAATGGGGCAAGGCCCACGCGTTTTTGACAGCAATTTGTAAGGGTTTGAACTTTGTTGTTTCAGAAAGAGGAATTAGGGTTTCAGTTACAAACGGCGCTCATCTTCTTCGCTGTCTTCTCCTCTTCGTTCGTTCTCATGCCAAGCGCCTGAATAACGTCCTTTGCCAAGGCCACCAAGCGTCATCATCCCTCCTTCTCCCTCCGTGGACCACTCAGGCGATGTTTACAAGGTCTGATTTCTCGTTTCTATGTCTTAAGGTTTTCATCAATTCCCTTTGCATGTTTAGTTTCGAGTTCTGATTTTTTGTTTATGTTGTTATTTGTTTTCTATTTGAGGCGCGTGAGAAGGAAGAGAAATTATACCTTTGGGGGATGGAGACGGAGGAGGACGGACCGGAGGTGCTTCAGGCGGCCAAGGGCGAAGGAATGTGATGCGCGAGCTTGCTCTTCCTGGTATGTCTAATGCCTTTGTCTTTTTAGGGTTCTATGATGATAAACTGAGAACCCTAGCACAACTTTCTTTTCCTCTTAAATCCACTTGAATGTTTGCCTCTGCATACTTGTATGCTTCGTATGCTTTGCCCCTCTGATATGCTTCTTTTCCTCTTCTTTTCTGGTTGCCTCTGATGATGTTCTTGAAGGAATGCTGATATTGAATATTGTTTTTGTGAGTTATTGCTTTGGATTGGTGGTATGGCTGAGTATTGGACCCTGTGATGAACACAATTCTGAGGGTGTTGTGGTTTGAATGTTGGTGCTGTTGGAGCAGGTTAAAGGCTCGTTTGGCCTTTTCAGGCTTCTGATGCTTGACCAGGTTTAGGCTTTTTGTTACAGGTTTAGAGGCTTTGAAATTTTGTTTTACAGGGCTTGTAGAGGTTTGGAACTTTGAAAATAGGCTTGAAGCTTTAGGCCTTTGGTATTCAGTTGAGGCCTCTTGGCTTTTAGACTTGCTTGGCTATACAGGATTTGGCTTAGGCTTGTAACTTATGCAGGTTTATTTTGATGGCTTCTGTTTGTAATGTTCTTTTGAAAGGGCAGAGGGTTTATTGGTACAGGCTTGAGCTTGTTGTGTGCTTGTGTTGTTTGCTTCTGTTTGAAACAAGTGAGGGTTATGGCTTTTTGTTTGTGCAGGTTAATGGTTTGAGGCAGCTCTGTTTCTTTTGACAGTTTGTGAAGTTCTATTTTCTTTGTGATATTTTTGCCTCCTTTTCTCTTTGTCTGATATGCTTGTTATATCTTTTCTTTCTTCAAGCCTAAGCCTGCTGTAAGCCTTCTTTCCCTCTCTCTTTTTCTCTCTCTCCAGATTTAAGCATATTATATTGCTTATGACTGTATTTCTAAAAAGGTGATTGGCCTTTGGATAGTGATGTAACTTTTGATGTTGCTTGCACTAGTTGGTTTACTCTGCATATCTCTTATCTCTTTTTTCCAGATTTTCTGCATATTGTACTTCTTTGACAGCTTTTGGATAGTTTCATTCAGTTTGCAATTAGTTCAATTTGGACTTTGTGCATTGGTTTTGAAACTTTGAAATGTGCAGTTTGTTCTTTCTTGCATATGCAGTAGCTGTTCAGTTTGCCTCTTTGATTGGAAATTAGGCAGCCTGTTTGACCATTTTGAATTTGTGCAATTTGTATACTTGTGCATTTCATACTTTAATTGCAAGAAAACTTCCATCCCTCTTTGTGAACCAAGAGAAATCTTGTGATTTGCAGAGAGGGCAAACTGATTCTGGCCAGTTGCTTTTAATGATGAATCCAATTTTTATCTGTCTGCTCTTTAATTATTTTATCTGCATTTGACTTTTTTATTTTTCTTTGTTTTGCAGATAAAAATCAAAGGAGCAAAAGAGCATCAGTAGAAGAATGAAGATTTAGGAATTTTTTAGGATGTAATTTTATTTCCCTTTTAATCACTGTAACATTATTATTGTAAATACTTGGTAAATAATTACCGTATTTAAATAACAATTGTACAAATAATTAAAGATAAATAAAAAGTATTTTTATCAGTTAATTCCTTTTCTTCTTTTCAATTGTTTATTTTATTATTTATAATTCTTAAATTATAATAACTGGAAATAAATCCCAACCATTTTAACTCAGAATAATAAATAATCAATAAATGTCCGGAATTCTGAATAATCAGAGCATTGCACAGCTACACAACACACGTCCACATGTCCTTTTTTCATTAAATCCAACACTGTAAACTCAAATCAAATGCTTCAGCTCATCTCCCAGAGTAACTTGGACAGCACTGTAGAATTAATTCTTTTCTGAGAAATATGCGCACAAAACCCTGATTCTTGTCTTAATTTTCACAAAAGTGCCTGCCTGATCAAAACCTAAGCCAAAATCAACCAAACCCTAATAATTTGTTGGAACTGTATCAAAAGTCCATGAACCCTAATTTGGCTAGACTGACAAGAAAAAAAATCTGTTTGACTGATTCTTGACAAATCTTTGGAGAATATGGGAGGGCAAATTTTGGGGTACAATAGTGTGTATGCAGAAGTTCTGACCATAGGAGCATCAGAAGATAAGCATAAGAGCTACACGCTGAAGCAATCAGAACATGCGCTGAAGATTGATGACCAGAACTTGCGCTAAAGCAAAGCAAACTCTGGTTCTAAACAAGAACATGTTAATCCAAGTCTTCAATGTTTTGAAGCATCATCAACAGGCAAGGAGATTAGATTTTGAAGCATTACTGATCATTCAAGACAACATCATTTCCAACGGCTTCTTTCAGACAGGATCTTCTCCAAATGGAAAGTGTGTTAATGACATTAAACATGCTTGATGATCAACGTTATTCCACTGCCTATATAAACAAAGTCAGTATTCAAAATCGTCAATGATTTGCAAAATAACCACTCACGCATATTCAAAGCTGCAAGCAATATTCTTTAGATTTCCAAGCTAGAATCTTGTGTAAATTATCACAGTTGTGATAAACAGTTTTTGTAAGAAAAACAACAACACACATCTTGTATAATTGTTTTGAAACAGTGTTCCTTGAGATCAACCGGATTGTGGTTGTACTCAAGAAGACTTTAACAGTTGTTAAAGTAGTGATTATAATCCTTTTGTGATTAGTGAATTAAGACCTCATTGGAGAGAGGCGAAATCACCTTGACGGATGGACTAGAGTAATTTTAGATCAAACAAACCAGGATAAAAATACTATGTCATTGTGTTTTTTATTTCAAGTTTTCAATTCAACCCCCCCCACCCTTTCTTGTGTTTTTCACATCTTCAATTGGCATCAGTGCGCCTGGTTCTGAGCTTAAACACTTAACCGTGTCAGTACAAGATCCAAGCCTCAGAAAAACACTATGGTGGGACCAAGCCAAAATATCAGCAATGACTACCATGAAGACAAGGACAGATTCAGTGGCATACCTCCGGTCTTTGATGGAGAAAACTTTGACTACTGGAAAGACAGAATTGAGAGTTTCTTTCTGGCCCATGATGTTGATCTGTGGGACATGGTGACTGATGGATACACGCACCCAATGCATGGACGTGGTCAGAGGATAGACAGAAAAATGATGTCTGAGCAGCAAAAGTGTGAGTTCAGAAACCACCACAAGGCCAGAACAATACTCCTCAGCGCCATCTCATACTCAGAATATGAGAAAATATCAAACAGAGGGACTGCCAAGAACATGTTTGACTCTCTAAGAATGACACATGAAGGCAATATTCAAGTCAAAGAAACCAAGGCCCTTGCGCTCATTCAGAAGTATGAGGCATTCAAGATGGAAGATAATGAATCAATAGAAACTATGTTTTCAAGATTCCAAATCCTTGTTGTTGGACTAAAGGTTCTTGACAAAGGGTATTCTACTGTTGATCACGTTAAGAATATCATCAAAAGCTTGCCCAAGCAATGGAGGCCAATGGTCACAGCACTTAAGCTAGCCAAAGATCTCAACAAAATATCTCTGGACGAACTTGTCAGCTCCCTCAGAAGTCACGAGATATAGATAGAAGAAGATGAGCCTCAAAAGCAAGGTAAGCCACTAGCTTTAAAATCTAACAGAAAATCTGACTCTAAGGTTTTGCAGGTTGTGGAAGAAACTTCTGATGGATCCTCATCAGAAGAAGATGAACTGTCTCTCCTCTCCAGAAGGGTGAACCAACTGTGGAAGCAGAGACAAAGGAAATTCAGAAATCTTAGAATATCAGAGAATCAGAATGAATCCTCCTCCAGATACAGAAAGTCTGAGTCTTCGTCTGGACACAAAATCTGAAGGTTCTTCAGGATACAGAAAGCCAAATAACAAGGATATCATCTGCTATGAGTGTAACGAGCAAGGGCTCTACAAGAGTGACTTCCCAAAGCTTCAGAAAGAGAAGCCCAAAAAGAAGTTCTTCAAGGAAAAGAAGAAAAGCCTCATGGCTACATGGGATGATTCTGACACCTCTGAAGCTGACTCAGAATCAGATGATGAAAGAGCTAACATAGCTCTCATGGAAAAAGTATCAGAAGACAGTGAAGCTTCTAGTTTAGACTCAGAATCAGACACTAAAGAGGTATTTCCTGATTTTAATATAAACTTTACTAAGGCTAAACTTGCAGAAAGTCTAAATGAAATTTTAGAAAGGTATCAGCAAATCAGAGTCAAATTCAGGAACCTGAAAAGGAATCTTGCCTCTGACTCTGAAAAGTATGAGAGTCTCAGATTAGAGAATTCTGAGTTAAAAGAAAAAATTTCAAAATTAGAAAATGATTTTCAAAACTCTCAGAAGGAAACAATCTCTGAGACTCCCAGTAATGCTGATGAGATCATCAAAGTGTATGATCACAGCTTTCAGAAGTTTCTAGCTAAAAACATAGACAGAAGCAAGATGGCTTCAATGATCTATGGAGTTAGTAGAAATGGCAGAAAAGGGATAGGATATCAAGGTAAGGTATCTACACCAAAAAAATCCATGGACTTAGTTATAAAACGCACACCACTCAATTCACATTTTATATATGGGAACACACATGACATAAAATACACAAGTAGTGATTATTCTGTCAAACCAAAATTCAATCAGAATTTTGGTAAAACTAACAAATTAGGACCCAAGAAAATGTGGGTACCTAAGGATAAAATTATACATGTGGCGGATATTTTTAGCAGCAAGGCTAAGACACCAATCATAGTACCTGGACTCTGGCTGCTCGCGACACATGACGGGAAGAAGGCATATGTTCCAAAGCCTGGAACTTAAGCCTGGAGGCTACGTGGGATTTAGAGGCAATCAGAGAGGAAAAATCATTGGCTCTGGAATAGTAGGTAATGGAAATCTTCCCTCTATAAATAATGTATTATTAGTTGATGGATTAATTCATAACCTGTTATCCATAAGTCAATTAAGTGATAATGGTTATGATATAATCTTCAATCAAAATTCATGCAAAGCTGTTAGTCAGAAAGATGGGACTATCCTATTTAATGGAAAGAGGAAAAACAACATTTATAAAATAAAACTTTTTGAACTAAAGAGTCAGAATGTAAAATGCCTACTTTCTGTTAACAACGAGCAATGGGTCTGGCACAGAAGATTGGGGCATGTTAGTATGAGAAGAATATCTTAGATTAACAAACTCAATCTGGTCAGAGGACTTTCTAATTTGAAGTTCAACTCAGATGCTCTGTGTGAAGCATGTCAGAAAGGCAAATTTGCAAAACCTGCTTTCAAATCCAAAAATGTTGTTTCCACCTCTAAGCCATTAGAAGTTCTGCACATTGACTTATTTGGACCAGTAAAAACTGCTTCAGTCAGTGGCAAGAAGTATGGGTTAGTAATCGTAGATGACTATAGAAGATGGACATCGGTAAAGTTCTTAAGACACAAGGACGAGTCACACTATATGTTGGTTACCTTCTGCAACCAAGTTCAGAATGAAAAGAATCTTAGAATTGTCAAAGTCAGAAGTGATCATGGTGGAGAATTTGAAAATAAAAATTTTGAATTATTTTTTAATGAAAAAGGCATCTTGCATGACTTCTCTTGTCCTAGAACTCCCCAACAAAATGGAGTTGTAGAACGAAAGAACAGAACATTGCAAGAAATGGCCAGAACCATGATCAATGAGACTAACATTGCTAAGATCTTCTAGGCAGAGGAAATTAACACAGTGTGTTACATTCAGAATAGAATCTCCATAAGACCTACTCTGGAAAAGACTCCATATGAATTGTGGAAGAACAGAAAGTCCAACATTTATTATTTTCATCCATTTGGATGCACTTGCTTTATTCTGAATACAAAAAATCATCTGAACAAGTTTGACTCTAAAGCACAAAAGTGTATTATGTTAGGATACTTTGAATGCTCAAGAGGGTACAGAGTATACAATACAGAAACACAGATTGTTGAAGAGTCAATCAGTGTTAGGTTTGATGATAAGCTTGACTCTCAAGAGTCAAAGCAGAATGAATTCCTTGCAGGTATGGAAGTGGAACTCATAGGTATTGAAGATAACTCATCAGAAGTTCACAACAGAGACGCTCCCTCAACATCAGAAAGAGCTACTGCAAGCAATCCATCACATTCTGTTGATCAACTTAAGAAAAGGCTATCCAGAAGCAGCATTGATCACCCAGAAGATACAATACTGGGAAAGAAAGATGATCCAATCAGAACCAGATCAACATTCAGAAACTCTGAAGAATCCCTCATGGGACTGGTCTCTCTGATTGAACCAACAACTATTGATGAAGCACTTCTGGACAATGACTGGATTCTGGCAATGCAAGAGGAACTGAATCAATTCAACAGAAATGACGTATGGGATTTGGTTCCCAAACCAAAAGGATTCAACGTCATTGGAACAAAGTGGGTGTTCAGAAACAAACTGAACGAGCAAGGAGAAGTCATCAGAAACAAAGCATGACTGGTAGCACAAGGTTATAGTCAGCAAGAAGGGATAGACTATACATAAACCTTTGCTTCAGTCGCCAGGTTAGAATCTATCAGACTTTTAATATCATTTAATGTAAACAATGACATCACTCTGTATCAGATAGATGTCAAAAGTGCATTCCTAAATGGCTATGTAGATGAAGAGGTATATGTGCACCAACCCCCTGGGTTTGAGAATTCCAAAAATCCAGAATATGTCTTCAAACTAAAGAAGTCACTTTATGGTCTGAAACAAGCTCCCAGAGCTTGGAATGAAAGACTAAGTAACTTCCCATTAGAAAAGGAATTCACCATAGGGAAAGTGGACACAACCCTATTTTGTAAGACAGTTAAGAATAACATGTTAGTATGTCAAATTTATGTTGATGACATCATCTTTGGATCTACTAAACCCTCTCTTGGAAGAGAGTTTGCTAAATGTATGCATGCAGAGTTTGAGATGAGCTTAATGGGGGAACCCAAATTCTTTCTGGGCATTCAGATAAACCAAACTCCAGAAGGAACTTACATTCATCAGAGAAAATACGTCAGAGAACTTCTGAAGAAATTTGATCTCTCAGAATGTAAGCCCTCAAATATTCCAATGCACCCCACGTGTATTCTGGAAAAGGAAGAGGTAAGTAAAAAGGTAGAACAGAAGGTCTACAGAGGTATAATTGGTTCTCTTCTCTATCTGACGGCTTCAAGGTCTGACATTTTATTTAGTGTTTGCTTATGTGCTAGATTCCAATCAGATCCTAGAGAATCTCACTTAACAGCAGTTAAGCGAATTTCAAGTATCTGAAAGGTACTACTAATCTGGGTTTGTTTTATAGAAAATCAAATGATTACAACTTAGTAGGATATTGTGACGCTGACTTCGCTGGAGACAGAGTAGAACGTAAAAGCACTTCTGGAAGCTGTCAGTTTCTGGGAGAAAATCTGATCTCATGGACCAGCAAGAGACAATCCACAATAGCACTATCAACAGCAGAAGCTGAATACATAGCAGCTGCTGGATGTTGCACGCAAATGCTCTAGATGAAAAGTCAACTTGAAGACTTCAACATTTTTGAGAGTAACATTCCTATCCTCTTTGACAATACTTATTATATTTGTCTCAGTAAAAATCCAATTTTGCATTCTAGGGCTAAGCATATAGAAATAAAACATCATTTTATTAGGGACTATATTCAGAAAGGGATTCTTAGCTTAAAATTTATTGACACAGACCATCAATGGGCTGATGTCTTTACAAAACCTCTTTCTGAAGATAGGTTTAACTTCATTCTGAAACATCTCAGCATGAAGTTATGCCCAGAATAAATTGTTTTATTTACATATCTTAACCTTCAGAACTTTATTATTTTCTGTGAACTATTGATCAACCTGTCTTCAGAGTTTAGAAAGTATAGATTTCATCATAATCTATCCATAAAGATATGAGCATTTCATTTCAAGGATAGAAGCGTGCAGTTCACATAATCAAACTGTTGTCATCCATTCATCAGCTACTTTCTGAGGCTGAACACGCGTTCACTTTTCTGAAAGGTCAAAAGCGCTGATTGGGTGCATTGAGACACATGTCATGGGTAACTATTCCAGTATCTTTCTGAATCCCCTAATTTCAGTTGTCATTAATGTTTATCATCATGACTAATTATTTCTCTCTCTTACTGTTTACGTTTTCAAGAAAAACTATTTAAACTCAAATTTCACTTTTTACATTCACTTCCTTTTACTCACTCAATATTTTCTATCGTTTCAAGCTCTTATTTTTATTTAAAAAAACCTTCATCTTCCTCAAATCTCGTGTGAACAATGGCTTCTTCAAGTGTCAAAATTGTCAGTACTCAGGAATCTGCTTCAATGGAACAGTATGAAGAACCCTACAGAACGCTCCTCACTCCTATTAATAATTTGGAAGTTCTCTCTGAACTGATTGTTGATTTTGGGAGTCTTCAAGAAAATGGCTTCAATCTGTATGAAGACGTTACTGCTCAAGGATGGAACAGGTACTTTGACCATCTGGTTGGTCTAACATTTCCCATTCTTGTCAAAGAATTCTATATACATGCTTCTTCTTCAAATCATCAGGTTACTTATTATGTCATGGGGAAGAAAATTGTTATTACAGAAGACTTATTGCAAAGCTTCTTAGATACAATGGTGGAGGTGTCAGATGCATTAACATGGCTGAGAGATGCTCTGACGTAAGTTCTATTGTAAAGGAAATATTTACTCATGGACTACCCTCCAGTAAAATCAGAGATCTGAAGGATCACCACAGAATTTGGGCAAGGATTATTCTGGGGTGTATCAACCACAGGAAGCCAACTAGCTCTCCTGATTATATCAACATTGATCAGCAGTTTTTGATCTATTTCATTGCCAAGAGGACTAAGGTAAACCTTCCACACTTGCTGTTTAATCATCTTAGAACTAGTGTGAAGGAAACAAGAGAAGATGAACAGACCAAGAGGGACTGGATACCCTTAGGAGACTCATATCAAATATTCTGACAGAGAATAGGCTGATAGAACATTTGACTGAAGCCCACGAAATCAGCACATTGGAAGCAACCGTTGGGAAGCCCCTGAATGCTAAAAATCTGAAGAAGATGAAAATCATTGAGAATATCAAGAAGGAACCTAATGTTACTTCTTATGCAACCATCACTTCAAGAAGGATACCTCTGGATGATTTTCCTCTATTTTCTGAGATTGACTCCAAGCCAGAAATAATAGTCAGATATATGGACGCTTGTAAGGCAGATGGTACTGCACCAGAAATCAACATCCAGGATTTGCATAAGGCTACTCCAGAAGTTGTTTTGAAGAAGACCAAGAAGAGGAAAGCTGCAGCAAAAGGACCATCTCAGAGGACTCCAAAAGCTACCAAAAAGAAAGGTAATATGTCCTCTGTTATTGTTATATAATCAATAAATGTATCAACATCTTAAGCCATGCCTTCTCAACCAGAAAACCCATCACCACAAACATTTGAAGACTTTGACATAGGGTTTGATCCATCAAAAACTCTAGGTCTGAAGGAAACTTACTCCCTTTCTCAAAATCCAAATCCTGAACAAAACCAACCAGAACTTGCCAAAGTTCTGTCTGACATTGAGTTATTTAACCAAGACTTTTCCGCTCCCATACCATAAAATCCAATTTCTCAACATCCTGAAAATCCAAACTTTGATACCACACCAGAAATTTCACAACCACAATCACCTCAACAAGAAATTCCTCAACCTGAAATACCACAACCAGAAGATCTGAACTCCATCTCACAACAACCATAAGCTCAACCTTTTGAGAATCAATCTTCTGATATCCATGAACCAGAACCTCACCATGTTTCAACAAACCAATCTGAAGAACCTCATTCAAATTCTGATACAATCCCAATACTTGAAATCACAGCTATTCGCATGCCTCTCACCATCCACGACATTCCAGAAATCCCTTCATCTCTAGAATCCACTCCTCCAAACACCCCCACTAGACCAATCATCATTCCTGACTCTCCTACTCCTTCACCCACTAACAGTCTAGCTGACAATTTAAGACTTATCATTGATCCAATTGTGCTGGAAAGACTAGCTTCCATCTCACACAAAACTACCATTCCCAAACCCAAACCATTTGAAACCACATCAGACCCATCAGATGTTGGTACAAATTTGTTGATTTTTGAAACAAGAATGCAGGAATGGATAACGTCTTTGAAGCATGCTAGTCAAGAGATGACTAATCCTGCTGCTTCTGATTATATATGGACAAGATTCAGAAATTGGTTTAGTTCTGAAACATTGAAGCTGAAGGAACAGATTTATGAACAGGTTCAGCAGAACTTTAGTGATAAGCTGAAGGCTCTTCAAGACCAAGTTATGACCCCACTGTTTAAGAAAGACATCCTCTCTCTGGATAATGCTCCCTCGACAGAGCATCATCCCTTAGATGAAGTTCAACCAGAATCAGAAAGTCTCTCCCTGACTGCTGCTCCAAAAGACATGATTACAGTAGAAGAAATGGTTCACTCTGAACAAGCTGCAGAATACTCTGAGCAACGTCTAACTCCTGAAGAAACTCCAGCACCTTCCTTAGTTATGCAAACTCTGGAAGAGTTGAAGAAAGAAAATGCTCTAATCCATGCAAGGTTGGATAAGCAGGAGGATACGAACAAAGAGATTAAAAGCATTTTGGGCAAGCAAGAAGAGTCTAATACTCAGATCAAGAGCTTGCTGGAAGCGTTGTTCAGACGACTTCCCCCTCCTTCTTAGATTTCTGTTTTAAATCTATTTATCTGTAACGCTTAATATTTACCTCTTCTGTTCTGGAACTTATCATTGCATCATGTTTTTAATATAATTCTTATCTTTTGGCTCTGATTATATTGCCTTTTTGATAGCTGACAAAAAGGGGGAGAAAGTAAGATATTTTCAATAATGGTTTACCGAGACAAAAGTCTCAAACATTCTGAATTACTTAACCTCTATCTTCTGAAAAGATTGCACAGGTACAAATTCTGATGAAAGCTGCAGCTAAACTCTGATGCTCAAGGAACTTAAGGGAAGTAATCAACTAAGGAAGAGTTTCTCTTAAACTTTTGTTCTTTATTTTTAATTGAAAAATCTAGTTTTTGTCATCATCAAAAAGGGGGAGATTGTTAGAACATAGTTTGATTCTACAACCCTTAGTTAGAGTTTTGATGATAACAAATAAAAAGAACTAATGACAAATACAAAGAACAAATATGCACCCTAAAAATTATGTTGTGTGTATGCAGAAGTTCTGACCATAGCAGCATCAGAAGATAAGCATAAGAGCTACACGGTGAAGCAATAAGAACATGCGTTGAAGATTGATGACAAGAACCTACGCTAAAGCAAAGCAAACTCTGATTCTGAACAAGAACATGTTAATCCAAGTCTTAAATGTTCTGAAGCATCATCAGCAGGAAAGGAGATTAGATTCTGAAGCATTACTGATCATTCAAGACAACATCATTTCCAATGGCTTCTTTCAGACAGGATCTTCTCCAAATGGAAAGTGTGTTAATGACATTAAACATGCTTGATGATCAACGTTATTCCACTGCCTATATAAACAAAGTCAGTATTCAAAATCGTCAACGATTTGCAAAATAACCACTCACGCATATTCAAAGCTGCAAGCAATATTCTTTAGATTTCCAAGCTAGAATCTTGTGTAAATTATCACAGTTGTGATAAACAGTTTTTGTAAGAAAAACAACAACACACATCTTGTATAATTGTTTTGAAATAGTGTTCCTTGAGATCAATCGGATTGTGGTTGTACTCAAGAAGACTTTAACAGTTGTTAAAGTAGTGATTGTAATCCTTTTGTGATTAGTGAATTAAGACCTCATTGGAGAGAGGCGAAATCACCTTGACGGGTGGACTGGAGTAGTTTGAGATCAAACGAACCAGGATAAAAATATTGTGTCATTGCATTTTTTATTTCAAGTTTTCAATTCAACCCCCCCCCCCCCCCCCCTTCTTGTGTTTTTCACATCATTATGTTACTGTTGTAATAGGTTTAGCCACTTTGCTAAATATTGTTGGTTAAACAAAGAAGAAGCAAAAATAGCCAGAGGAGATTCAAATAATGAACTTGTGCTATTAATGTCTTATGAATCTGATGAGGAACCTGTGTGATTGTCATTTTTTTATTCTAAAGGGGAAGAAGATGACTTTGAATATTCAAAAAGAATGTTTGAATATGAGTCAGAATTAGAAGATGATTTTGAAGATTTTGAAGATGAGTCTGAATTAAAGGTCTTTAAAGATGATTTAGAGTTAGAAGATAACTGTGAAGCTGAAGACAAGTCAGAATCTGAAGGTGATTCTGAGTCTGAAGAAGAATTAGAAGATGAGTCAGAATTTGAAGGAGATTCTGCTTGTGAAGATGAGTAAGAACTTGAAGGTTCTGAAGATGAGTCAGAAATTAAAAGTTCTGAAGGTGAGTCAGAGTCAGAAGATGATTCTGGAGACTCTGAATATGAGTCAGATGGTGAATCTAATTTTGATCCAGATTTTGATGATGGTCCAGAATCTGGTGGTGATCATTTTCTAGAAGGGAAAACTTTAAAGACGTAGGTTCTAGAGGAAAAGCTTCTGGAGATAATCATGTTTCTGGTGGAAATCATGTCTCTGAAGGTGGACCTTCTGAAGGAGGAGCTTCTGAAGGTAGTCTAGCCTCTAACAGTGGTCATGATTCTGAAGGTGGAATTTCTGAAAGAAGAGATTTTGAAGGCGGTTCAACTTTTGAAGGTGGCATTTCTGAAGGTACTTGTTCTAGACGAGGTCTAGAAGTTAACAAAGAAAGAGCTTCTGGTGGTAGTCAAACTTCTGAAGAAAGTCAAGAAGGAGATACAAATCCAGAATCAGAAGGATATTATGAACAAGTCCAGAGGCCACAACGAAATAGAAAAATACCAAGGATATTTTGAGTTTGACAAGCTGCAAGATACTGAAGGGACGCTGAGGTATGAAGTGTTGTTCACTTTTGGTGTTAGATCACATGCAAATCTGATATTTTTTTCATACTATGATTGGTATAGAGACATAATTGATAGAAGAAGTACTTCTAGATAAGTTTTCAAGTATCTGGGAAGTCTCATTTCTTTGTACTCTAAGAAGCAACTGGTAGTTGCATTGTTAACCTGTGAAGCTGTCAAGACTGAACACCTTATTTGTTTAAGGATGGAATTAGTGTTGTAGATTTTGGTTATTTAAATATGAATTAAGGGATGGTGTTGGAAGTAATTCATATTAAAAAGTTGTTGTTAGAATCATAAGCTTCAAATGTTATTACTCAGAGCAGTGTTGCTCATAAGCAATAGAGCCTATGAGGTTGTTAGTCAGAAGCATGACCTTTTGAGGTTACGCCCAGAAGTATGTTTAGCTTCTGGGGTTCTAGTTGTTTTGTTAGCTTATCTATTAAGTCAACTTAGTCTTTAAGTTTACCTTTTGTTATGGCATACGTGTCAATTTTGTTGGGGGAGTTACTAGGAGCATCAATACATAGTGTAGGAATAAGCACCTTTGTGAGAGACACACCACTTATCCACCTAAAACCTTAAGGTGGTAGGTGAGTGGATTCTCCCACTTATATATGCTTAAGTCTCCACATTACTATCTAATGTGGAACTATTTCCCCACTTACTCACACTTTCTATATTATTCCAACACTCCCCCTCAAGTGTGAGCCCACAATGCACCTCACTCTTCCAATCCCTTTCTCGAACCAATGGCTCTGAAACCATGTTGGTGGGAGTTACTAGGAGCATCGATATATAGTGTAGAAATAAGAACCTTTGTGAGAGACACACCACTTATCCACCTAAAACATCAAGGTGATAGGTAAGTGGATTCTCCCACTTATATATGCTTAAGTTTCCACATTCCTATCCAATGTGGGACTATTTCCCCATTGACTCACACTTGCTATATTATTTCAACAATATATATATATATATATATATATATATATATATATATATATAGGTGAGTGGATTCTCCCACTTATATATGCTTAAATCTCCACATTCCTATCCAATGTGGGACTATTTCCCCATTGACTCACACTTGCTATATTATTCCAACAATATATATATATATATATATATATATATATATATATATATATATATATATATATATATATATATATATATATATATATATATATATATATATATATATATTGTTCTTGGTATCCAGAGATTTTAATTATTGTTCTTGATCGAGTTTTCAAGAATTTCACATCAGAGATCGTGTTTCTAGGGCAAGTGAATCAACCGCTATGAAAATGGCTAGTGATAAGGGAATTCTGAATTCTCTTCCAATGCTTGACGATAAGAATTAGATTCGATGGAAAAAATAGATCCAATCCTTGTTTGGCTTCCATGAAACCCTAGAAGTGGTTACCGACGGTGTTCCTGCGTTGGCTGCAAATACAACTGACGAATAGAAAAAACCCCACAACCAAGTCAAAAAGAAAGATTGTAAGGCTACTTATTGCATTTAGACGGTGGTCGATGCTGCTAATTCTGACAGAATCTCTCATACTGAAGCGGCGAAGCAGGCATGGGATGTTCTGGTGAAGTATTACGAAGGAGGTGAGAAAGTCAAGGTTGTCAAGTTACAAACCTTGCATCGACAATATGAGTTGTTGTTAATGGGAGAAGATGAAAAAGTTATAGAATATATGTCGAAAGTTCATAAACTCTTCCATCTCATGAAGGGTTATGGTGAAACCATAACTGATAAGATGATAGTTGAAAAGGTAATGAGAATGTTGACCTCTTACTTTGATCACGTTATCGTAGCTATTCAAGAATCCCACAATCTTGAAACCACTAAAATGGAAGATTTGGTTGGTCTGTTGGAGGCGCATGAGATGAGGATAGTCGAAAGGAAATGAGCTCAGAACTCGATACATGCGCTGCAAGCTCAATCATGTAAAAAGGATGGTGGTTCCAACAAACTCAAAGGCAAGTTCAACAAGACTCATGGCAAGAAGTCTTGGTCGAAATCTCACAAGCATCAGGTCGAAGATGGAACTTCTGAATCGTTGAAAGGAGGGGAGGAGACTATCAAAAGGGAAAAGAAGATAAAAAAATGTGTGCAGTGCTATAACTGTGAAAAGTGGGGTCACGTGGTCAAGAATTGTTAGTACAGAAAAGACAAGGGATCAACGGGCAAAGGCGAAGGAGCGAACTTTTCACTCCAAGATTCAGATGATTTTGAAGATGGTATGGTGGTTATGGCTGCAGTTGTAGATAACCATGTCGAATCCAAGATCTGGTTTCTTGACTCAGGCTTCTCGAACTGCATGACTGGTCGAAAGGATTGGTTGGCAGATTTTGATGAGTCGAAGAAGAGTAAGGTAAAACTTGTTGATAATAGTTTGTTGCAAGCAGAAGGTACTGTCAACATAGTCTTTCAAATGATTAATAGAGGGAAAGCTATGATTAAAGATGTACTCTATGTACCTGGAATGAAGTGAAATTTTCTAAGTGTTGGACAAGTAGTCGAAAAAGGTTTCTCAGTTGTCAAGAAAGATGGAGTTTTGAAATTGTTCGACACCAAGAACAATTTGGTCTTAGAATCTCCGTTGTCAAGGAACAGGACATTTAAGACTATGATCAGTTCGACAAAAGTTCAATGTTTGAAAATTGTTGTCGACCACAAGGTTAGTTGGTTGTGACATTTGATATTTGGACATTTGAACTTTTGATCACTCAATCAATTGATTACTCAAGATATGGTAACTGGAATTCCAAGTCTTGATATAATTGAAAAACTTTGTGAAGGTTGTTTAGTAGGAAAGCAATCCAGAAATTATTTCTTGTCGATAATGCCAATGAGATCATCTTGCATACTCGAAGTGGTATACTCAGATGTATGTGGTCCTTTCGAAGAACATACAATTGGTGGAAATAGATATTTTGTTTCTTTTGTTGATGAGTTTAGTTGAAAAGCTGTTTATCTATGTGATCAAAAGAAAGGACAAAATATTCGAAATCTTTAAGAGATTCAAGATACTTGTCGAAAACCAGAGTGAGAAGAAGATCAAAGTTCTGCGAACAGATGGAGGTGGTGAATACACATCCAAGATGTTTGAAGATTTATGTGCAGAACATGGTGTTGATCATGAGGAAACTTCTCCTTATACACCTCAACATAATGGAATTGCTGAAAGAAGAAACAGAACCATATTAGATATGGCGAGATGCATGCTGAAGCAAAAGAATTTGGCAGTCTTTATGGGGAGAAGATGTTTTGACTACAATTTATGTTTTGAATAGGTGTCCTACCAAGATATTAAAGAACAAAGTTCGTGAAGAATTATGGAGTGGAAAACGGCCATCAGTGAGTCACTTGAAGGTATTTGGCTCTATGTTTTACAAGCATGCTCCTGATGCAAGAAGAAGGAAGCTTGATGACAAGAGTGAACCTATGATTCTGGTAGGATATCATAAAACGGGTACATACATGTTATTTAATCCAGCTAATGAGAAGATTTTGTTGAGTCGAGATATTGTGATTAATGAAAATTATGCCTCGGATTGGAATCTTAGCAATGAGCCATTGATGAGTTCGACTGTCGATGAAGAAATTGATGAAGTAGAGATCGAAGGAATTATTGAGAATCCAGTCAAAGTCGAAGAAGAAGAAGTTCCTGACATTCCCAACACAGTCGAAGTCGAAGAGGTTGTGGTTGAAACAAGCCAAAGGCCTCAAAGAAATAGAGTTCTTCCAACAAGACTTCATGATTATGAAGTGGTGGATGATGATGAAGTCACACCAGATGGAGAATTAGTTCATTTTTATTTACTTGCAGATGCTAAAACAATTAACTATAGCGAAGCTTTGAAGACTAAATAGTGGAAGTTATCTATAGTCGAAGAGTTAAAGGCAATCGAAAGAAACAACACGTGGGAGTTAGTTGAATTTCCAGCACATTCGAAACCTATCAAAGTAAAGTGGGTGCTCAAGTTGAAACACAATGCATATGGGTCGATAGCAAGACATAAAGCAAGATTAGTAGCTCGAGGGTTTCTTCAAAGAGAATGACTCGACTACTCTGAAGTATTTTCTCTAATAGCAAGATTAGAGATTGTTCGACTAGTGGTAGCATTGGCATATAACCAAGGTTGGTCGACATTTCAATTAGATGTGAAATCAGCATTTCTGAGTGGTACTTTAGACGAATATGTCTATGTCACACAACCTTCAGGGTTTGTGATTCAGAAGGAAGCGAGTAAAGTATATAAGTTGCACAAAGCGCTATATGGCCTCAAGCAGACACCTAGGGCATGGAACAAGAAGATCAACTCATACTTAGTCGAATTGAGATTTGTCAAATGCAAATCTGAGTATGGCGTATATGTTCAGGTTGTAGAACAAGATATAATAATCATCTTCTTATATGTCGATGACTTGCTAGTGACTGGAAATAGCTTGGAGAACTTGTTGAAGTTCAAAGAGCTGATGATGAAGGAATTTGAAATGTCTGATCTGGGAAAATTGTCTTAGTTTTTAGGTATGGAATTTCAAATATTGAAGCAAGGTATGGAGCTATATTAAAGGAAGTATGTCAAAGAAATACTCAAGAGATTCAGAATGGATGATTCGTATCCTGCATCCTCACATGTCGAACCAAATGTAAAATTGGAGAAAAATGTAGAGGAAGACAATGTCGACGTAACATTGTTTAAGTAAATTGTGGGATATCTGAGGTATGTGTGCAACAGTCGACCTGATATAGGTTTCGCTGTGGGATTAGTAAGCAGATATATGAGTGAACCAAGAGTGTCACATATGAAGGCTACAAGAAGAATCCTGAGATATTTGAAGGGTTCGATAAACTATGGAATACTATTTCGACGAGATTTTGAAGACAAAGAAACAATAGTTAATTGTTTTTCAGATACTGATTGGTGTGGAGATAAGGAAGATCAAAGAAGCACAACTGGATATTTCTTTCAAGTATTTGGTGCCCCAATCTCATGGTGTTCGAAGAAACAACCTGTGATGGCATTATCATCTTGTGAAGCTGAATATATAGCAGGATCTTATGTTGCATGTCAAGCAATTTAGATCAGGTCTGTACTTGAAGAAATAAATGTCGTAGTGAAGAAACCTCTTGTATTTCAAATCGACAATAAGTCAGTCATAAGTCTGGAGAAGAATCCAGTTCTGCATGGAACAAGTAAACATATTGAAGCAAGGTTTCACTTCTTGAGGGAAAAGGTAAATCGAGGTGAACTTGAAGTTCGGCATTGCTCAAGTGAAGCACAATTGGCCTACATTTTCACCAAAGGATTGAAAATCGACAGATTCCTGAATTTGAGAAAGAAATTAGGAATAATTCAGATTGACTATTTTTGATGATGTTCGACAACTTGGATTATAGGGGTGTGTTGAAATATTAAATTAGATTTGATAAAATATTAGATTAAATTTGATTAGATTTAATATTTAAATATAATCCAAGTTGTGTAGACCCAAGCCCATTTAGGGTTGTATATAAATAGTTCTAGTCTGTATCATTATTTGTAACAATTCAATAATATAAATCTTTATTTCCTTTATTATTCTCTCTTTCTCTGCTCACTAAAAGTGCCTCACGCACTAAAAAATTTACTTTGTATATAAATAGACTAGTGGTAGCTATCATTTGTAATTCCTTCTAACAACTTTATAGTCGTTATTCCTTTTGTTCTCATAAATATATTTTCATTCCTTTTTTTTTCTTCTTCTTAACCTTGTGCACTAACATGTTAATCATTCAATGTATTCGAATTTGTTTCACGAAAAAAAAAAACGAATCAAAGTAGATCATTTCACGATTAAGTAGTTAGATAAAAATTAAAACTTATAAATGACAATAATATATAGTAGAATGAAATAGTGAAAAAGCAGTGCAAAATTATAATATGTGATTAAAATTAGATCTTGAAGACGTTTGAGAAAAAAGTGAAATCATACTTCAAATTCCGACATCATAATAAACCCTAAAATCACCTATTTTTGTAAATAAAAAAAAGTATATCAACACAAAAATCCACCAATCCTAATTTGAAGTTATAAATTTACTAAAAAAACAAAGAAATCCTAGTACCTCAATACGCAAAAATCATATCAAGTTTAAGAAGGAAAACAATTAGATTATAATAAACTAAACACTGATAAATTATACTTAAAAAATATAAAAAGTGTTGAGCGTTCACTTCTAATAAACTAAACACTGATAAATTATTTTTAAAAAAATAAAAGTGTTGAGAGCTCACTTTCTCTTCTTATTACATGTCTTCTTCTTGCCACTAGTGTTACGCATCTTGTGCCTAGAATCCTTGAAAGCACTTGAGATTTAAAACAATAGTGAAAACAATGATTTTACATTAATTTTTAAAAAGAAAGCAATGATTTTTCATAGAAGGAACAAAAAAAGAGAAAAAGAAATGGAAACATAAGTTTGTGTTTTGAAAATTTTGGGTAGTTTTGTGGGTTTCACAAAGAAGATGAATAAGATTGACGTCGTTAGCAATATTTGAATGAAAAGAAATAATGTGATACATTTTAAAATGTTTAATGACGCAAATAGTCATCTTTAAAGTTATGAGATCAAAAAATGGTTAAGCCTTAAATGTGAAGATTCAACACTAAAAAGTCAAAACAGTGATTTTACATTAATTTTTCAAAAGACAACAATGATTTTTCATAGAAGGAAGGAAAAAGCTAAACAAACATGAAATCACATTTTAGTTTTTTTGTTACTAACCAAGTTGAATAGAAGAATTAAAAAACACAACATAGCATCACAATATTCACTACTTGCTAATAATAACCTAGCATCACATAATTGTTTTACAGAAATCTCTCTCGTCCCTTTGTACTAAATGTAGGTTTCAAACTCAAAGCTCTACCAATGTTCTAGAATCCTCAAATTACAAGGATTCTAATGAGATGTGGAAAAGTTATGTGAAAACAGAGATGAGAAAGACAAGTTGGATGCTTCTCAAACAAACAACAACAAAACGAACTACTATCTAAACAATTAAAAAAACCAAAATTAGGAGAGCAACGATACTACTTACATCAATGTTCATGATCAGAGTAGTATTGCTGCACAAAAGAGAGATGAAAGGCAAAAGGAATATATTAAATGACAACTACAAAAATAAGGAGTAATGGGTACATTAATCTACCTACTACTATTCTATTTATACACAATATTAGGGTATAAAAAATACTAAAATACCCTCTAACAGACTTAGTCAACAAGATATTCCTAAAATATAAATTATTTCCAACATCATCCCTTAATTTATATTTACACAAAACGGACAACATCAATTTCATCCCTCAAAGGGATAAAGTGTTCAGTCTTGACATCCTTCATCAGAACATCTGCAAGTTGCTTCTGTTTGCTACCGTGTGCAACTTCTAATACTTCATTTGGAAGTGCATATTTCTCCTTGAGAACCCATCTAACGCTGATGTTTTTCTTCTCCTTCGGAAGCTTAGTTAACTCCCAAGTCTTATTTCTTTCAATAGCATCAAGCTATTCTTTCATGGCCTTAGGCCACACTTTCTTCTTGAGAGCTTCACAGGATGACAACGCAACCACCAGTTTCTTCTTAGAGCACCATGAAATAAGACTTTCCAAATACAAACAAAAAATCCAGAAGTATTTCTTCTATCAATTTTGTCTTCATACAAATCAGAGTCAGAATAGCATATCATCTTTGCATCTGATCTAACACCAGAAGGGTATAACACTACATACCTCAAAGTTCGTTCAGTATCTTGCAGCTTGTCAAACTCTACAAATCTCCTTGGTATATTTCTGACTCTATGTGGCCTCTGAACTTGTTCAGAATCTCCTTCTAGTTCTAGAATAATATCTTATTCTAGACTTTCTTCAGAAGTTTGACTACCACCAAAAGCTCCGCCTTTTTTAACTTAAGGACCTCGTTCAGAATCATTACCTTCAGAAATACCATCTTCAAAAGTTGGATCACCTTTAGAAGCTATGCTTTTAAAAATACTACTTTCAGAATCGTAATCACCGTCAAAGGCTGGATTTCCTTCAGAAGCTCCTCCTTCAGAAGGTCCATCCTTAGAGTCATGATTTCCACCAGAAACATGATCATCTTCAGAAGGTTGTCCTCCAGAACCTATGTCTTCAGAGTTTTCACTTCTAGAAGCATGATCATCACTAGATTCTGGATCATCATCAAAATCTGGATCAGAATCAGATTCACCATTTGACTCATCTTTAGAGTCTCCAAAAGATTCTTCATCTTCTGACTCTAGCTCTTCTTCAGAACTTTCAAGTTCTAACTCATCTTCAGAAATCTCATATTCTGACTCATCTTCAAAATCTTCAGTGTGATCTTCTGATTGTGACTCATATTCAAACACTCCTTCAAAGCCAAAATATTCAGAGTCATCTTCATCCCCTTCAGAATCAGAAAATGACAATCTCACAGGTTCCTCATCAGATTCATAAGCCATTAACAACACAGGTTCATCATCTGAACCTCCTCTGGCTATGTTTGCTTCTTCTTTATTTGATCAACAATCTTCAGTAAAGTGGCCAAACCTATTACAACAGTAACATTGAATCATTCTCTTCTCATACTTCTCATTTCCCTTCTGATGTTTATTTTCATCAGAATATAATACTTCTTACTTTTGGAAACTACCATATTTTTTCTGCTTCTAATCTTTCTTGACAAAAGAAGCTTTAAGAGCCTACTCAACTTCCCTCTCAGAAGTTCTTTCAGTCATACGCAACTCTTGTGCCTCTAGACTGCTTTGCAGCTCTTCTATTCTCATGGTTTTTAGATCTTTATAATATTCAATTGCTACCACAATGTAATCAAATTGAGAAGTTAAAGATCTCAATACCTTCTCTATGATTACTTGTTCAGAAATGGTTTCTCCACAAGTTTTCATCTCATTAGTGATCATAATCACTCTAGAGATGTACTCAGAAACCTTCTCATTGTCCTTCATGTTGAGATTCTCATATTGCTTTCTTAGGGACTAAAGCTTCACCTTCTTCACTGATGTGTCACCATCATAACATCTGACTAGTGTGTCCCATGAAGCCTTTGCTATTTCAGAGTAAATAATCTTCTCAAACACATTCGCATCCATACATTGATGGATGTAGAACAATGCTTTCTAATATTTCTTCCTTATTACATTTTGTGCCTCTGTTGTGTCTGCTGCTAATGAAGTATAGTCATCGGTGACAAGATCTAACACATCTTGAGAATCTAACAATGCACGTATCTGGATCTTCCAACAATTCCAGTTTTTACCATCAAACACTAGAAGCTTGTAACTGATATCACGGTTTCTGTTCATCTTCAACCTTGTGCAGTTCACTCAAAAATCACTAACACACAGTGTTTCCTAAATCCCACAGAATAAAAAAATGTGATTCTCAATCACACAACACCTCACTGTTCACTCGTGTTTCCCGTGTTTCTCGTGGATTTCGAACCGGAGCTCTAGATACCAATTATTGGTGCACAAAGGAGAGATGAAAGACAAAAGGAATATATTAAATGAAGGCTACAAATATAAGGATTAATGGATATATTGACCTACCTACTACTAGAATATTTATACACAATATTAGAGTATAATAAAATATTAAAATACTCTCTAATAAACTTAGTCAACAAGACATTTCTAAAATACTAATTCTTTCTAACAAGTAGAAAGAGGGAAACTGAAAAAAGGAAAAAATATTAGATCTTTACAATATGGGAATGATTATCATAAATATAAAAACCAACTACCCTCAAAACAATAACAAACAATAACAATCTGATGAATAAAAAAAAGTTATCAATACCTCAAGCAACTGAAACAACTGGAGCAATGGAGAATGTTTAAACACCTCACATGAGCAAAACATAGAGATGAAAGCGGATACATTTTAGAAGAAAAACAACCAAAGGAAGATAATGAATCAAAGGATAGTAAACCTCGCCCAAACAGGAAAAACATATATAGCAAAGAAGAAAGCTCAATCACAACACAAACTAAGATTATTGACAAAAAGAAGAATAATGACCAAGACATCAAAAATCCAAATAAAACGCATAAAACAAAAGGGATCTACAATAAAAAAAAAGAAGAAAAATTACATGAGATCCTCAAATGGATAGAAACTCCACATCTGTCCTCAACAAAAGTTTGAGCATTTCATTTGCGACATGTAGAACAAAAACTTGAAAAACTTAATCATCCATCAAGAAATTCATACTAACATTATGCAAAAGGTTAATAATCAAACAAATATTTCCTGCGAAAAGGATAGACTTATAATCCATATAAATGCAAATATGGAGATTGAAGATGAGCGAAATATGTGAGTTATATGCAATAACGACCATGAGAATGTCTAGCGAATGATACTTGGAAGCAGAAAGGTTACCTATATCTGATCGCAGCTGAGGATCAAGCTATCTTTGGAAGTATCCAAACAGATGAAAGCTAAAGAGCTTATGGTGTTTACAGACTGTAAATGTATTGTTGATAAAGTGGATATGAAGAATGATAAGAACAGAGTTTCTGAAAATTAAACGACTAACGACAAGAGAGAATATAGGTAACGCATAGGAAAAGTTCTCAATTATATATATCAACCCTAAAAGGTTTCAATAGATCCATCATCCATTTCAAAAGAGATAGGAATATGTTAGCCCATTAGCAGACTCAACACTACTACAAATAATATATTTCATGACGAAGCTTTCACCTCAGCGAGAAAAAAAAAGAGGTATTATGCTAAGGTGCGCCATGTTTTATTTTTTTTATAAAAATAAAAACAACATATTCCCTTGATTTTTAATAAAAACGAAGAAAAAATAAATCAGGACACACTTTGAACCTCAGCTTTTGTAGTTCA
Source organism: Vicia faba (assembly GCA_948472305.1). Lineage (NCBI taxonomy): Eukaryota > Viridiplantae > Streptophyta > Magnoliopsida > Fabales > Fabaceae > Vicia > Vicia faba. Next base: position 957,881,240 of record OX451735.1, read on the forward strand.
TGTTTTTATTTGTTTATTATTGTAAACTAAACGATCTAATCCTTCAGTTTTTCGATATAACCGAGGGATCCAATAATCAGATTTCACTATAAAAGCACTTGTTAGACAAATTTTACCCTAATATTTACTTATATGAAGCTGCCCCAAACTCACATGCATCATTCTTTGGGATGGATTGCAAGACAAAAAAAATATTTAATGTTTTTCTATCTAGAACAAAATATTTTTTATGTCCTTGAAATCTATCTCACATAAGTGTTGATGTTGTTGTTGTATTTTTGCTCATTTAATAGATTGCAATTGCAAAAATTAATCTGGCTTGAAGTTACGCAAAGAAGGGAGCTCAACCCTTGAAAAGTTAATTAGAGAAGGGAACTTAACTGATCGCAAGATGGATATCAATGAAGATATTCATTAATAAAAGCAAATATTTGTTGCAAGCAATTTATTTTAATATTCTGTATAAATAATGTCATTACAAAAAAATAGTGTTTCACTTCGGCTTTTTGTAATAACTGAGGTGATAGTTAAAATAAGAAGATAATGTACCTCGATTTTCTTATAAGATTGAGGGGTATCTTAATCATATTGTACTATAAATACTCTCGTTAAACAGATTTTACCTTAATACTAACTTATATGTATCCGCGCCAAATAGAAGAAATATTTACAAATGTCCATTTCATGAGTTGCTACTACAAAAAATCTTTTGGGGTATAATTTTTATGAAATTGTTTGATCTAGAAACGCTTAAGAACTTGAGAAACAAATATATCTAGGATGGATTGCAAGTAGAGAAAATAAAAATTCTCATGGTGAGAACAAATAACTTTTCAGAAGTTGGATAAATTATAGAGTATTTTCTGGAGATGCAACATAAAGGTATGCAACAAAATTTGAATTCCATCAAAGATTTATTATAAACAGTGTATTTTAATATTATGTGTAAACAATGTAATAGGAGAAAAAAACTTATTCACCTCAGTGATTTTTTTTAAGCGAGATATATGTTAAGCGTTTTTTAGGATTTTCACTGGCCTTAATCAAATCTTTATCGTCCATTTAATGATTATCGATGATCAAGACTCTATCATTATTGATCCGCGTGAAACCTAAGAGACATTCATTATAAAAATGTTGAATACTAATATTTTTAACCTAAATAAATATGAAGCGCTTGAAACTTAAAGATACTTGAAAAAATTCTCGATAATAGATCACAAGAACAACAAATTATCTGTCACGATTTAATATTTTTATTCTTCATCCCATACATTTCATAATTTATTTAAATATTTAAACTCAAAGACTTAATGTATCTCTTTCAGTTACAAAGCATAAGCATAGCACATGATAACACTAATGAACATTAGATTCATATGAGGTGAATGATTTGAATGACGTGTTCAAAAATTTCTCGAGTCAAAGGTTTCTGAGTGTTACCATTAACTCCTGCTTCAAAAAACATTTGTGAATTATGATCACTAAAATTTGACAACATGCCAACTATTTTGCTTTGTATCCCCAGTGCACGCATATCCATCACAAACTAAAAAAATACAATAAAAAACATTTCACTGGTAGATATAATAACAATTGATCTCATATCTAGAAAAGAAGAACGAAAATGTTGATACCTGAGGTCCACTTATTATTGGAAAATCAAAATCAACAAATATGATGTCAAAATTAGCACCAGTCAACAAAAGTTGCATAGCTTCTTGAGCACTATTTGCAGGCTCTGTTCGAATGCCTATTGATTCAAGTATTTGATGCTCCAAATGTCTATTTTCAGCCACACCATCTACTAGCAATGAAGTCATGGGATTAGATGTTTCATATGAATCATGTTTTCTTATTCTCATTTTCGTCTCCTCTGGCTTTCTCAGCCGTTTATATCCAGTTGTTCCTGCACTCATTGTTTGACCAATTGTAATTTCTGGAAAACACACAACAAACAAAATAATTAATATTTATAAAAGATAAATGGGGTGCGAATATGAAATCTAATTTCAAATTTCTAAACGATTTTAGTTTTAAAATTTTTTGTGATGATATTTTTATCACAAGTGAAAATTTGCCTCTAACCTTATAATCTACGAAATTTGTATCTTCTATCAAGGACAAGAAAGTGTTTATAAAGACATTGTACTGAGAAGATATAAATAAAATTAATTTTAAATGTAATACAATAAATATTAAAAAAATATTTAATAAAAATATTTACCAAATATTAACTTAAATTGAAAAAGAGAAAAGTGACATAACTAATTCATATTCTGATGTAACGCGCACTTTGTTATCCTAAAAATTTAATTTGTAATTAATATTCTTAAATAAAATTGGATACTTATATTATTATTTTAATATTTTATTTTATATACATTGAACAATCTGAAAGGAAATAAAATTTAATTTATAAAATGGATTATGTGATGTTGACTATGTTTGGGATAAAACTGAAAGGAAATCCACAAGTGGAAATTGTTAATTTATAGGTGAAAATCTTATATCTTGCGCTAGTAAGAGACAAACAACAATTGTTTTGTCTACAGCAGAAGCAGAATACATTTTAGCTGCAAGTTATTGAGCACAACTACTTTGGATGGAATATAGATTAGAAGACTATCAAATCTGTGGATGCAATATTTCAATCTTTTGAGAAAATACTGATGTTATCTGTTGATAAAGAATCCAATTCAACATTCAAGAACCAAACACATTGAAATAAAACATTATTTTATTAGAGACTATGTTCAGAAAAGTGAGATAGAAATACAATTCATTGATACTAATCATCAATTGGATGATATATTTACCAAGCTTTTGCAATAGAAAGATTTGTTTTTATTAAAAAGAATTTGAACATGCATTTTATACAAGAATAATGCTTACTTCTGAATGGAGGATCAGAGTCTGATGATGATCAGAAGCCACTATGATCAGAGACTCTAAAATAGCTTCTGATGAATAATAGCCTCTAAAGCATCTCAACCAGTATCCGATAAATTGACTCTGATAGCATGTAAATGGAAAATATCTCAACTTATTTTTGACACTTGTCCCACTTATATGTCATGAATACGAAAGGTTTTTTACGTAGGTTTTATCTGTTGAGTAATAACCATTATATAATCATGAATTGTTTTTGAATATTGTGTCTTGTGCCCTCTTTGTCATTAGTTTTTTGTTTTAATCAAAATTGAAAATCTCTTTTAACTCAAAGCACTCAAAATTCAGATTTCATACACTTTCTCACTTTACAACCCACACTTTTGTTCTCAACCTTTCTCATAAAAACAACTCATTTTTCAAAAAAAAAAACTTTAGAACCCTAAACCTCATTTCAATGGAGTCTTCTTCTCAACAAGCTCCCATGGAATTAGATTCTGGAAAGGGTCTTCACATTAGACCTATAAAAATGAAGCTCGGGGATAATTAACTCAAGTTGATTTTGAAGCAAATAGTGGATTTTGAGTATTTTAGAGTAAATGGATATTCTCTGAGAGAGTACTTTAAGCTCAAGGGTGGATGCCTTACTTAAAAATGCTCAATGGACCTACTTAACCCTACCTAGTTAAGGATTTATGGGTTAGGATAGAAGTTTTTGATGAAGTTGTTGTTGCTTCTGAGGTTAGACAAATGATTGTTAAGAACGAAGCAAACAAAGGGAAAACAAGAGTTGAGATGGGATTAAATAAGTTTAAGGAAGTTGAGATTAGGTCTGTAGTGATGGGAGTTGAAGTAACCATCACTCAGAGCCACAATTATTAGCCCATTGGTGTGACAGATGAACAAATGAAAGAAAATGTGTTCATAACATCAAACAAAGCAACAAAAAAGAAAAGTTGATCAAATCAAGTATGTTTATCAACTCTTAAGATTTTGGAAAGGTGAAGAATATGGATATTTCATATAGGCTTCTTTTTAGAAATCTAATTAGATATTTGATTCTCAGGGAAGGTAGTACTGATTAGATTTCATGGGATCACATACACTTTATTTGGTTTCTAGTAAATAGAGTGAAGATCAATATGGATGCATATATATTTAATTATATATGTGAAGCTATCAAAGAAAGCCACAAGAATGATAAGAACTTTGGTCTTTTGGTTGGTGAGTTTCAGATGTTGTGGTTTCTACATGAATGGCTTGAAGTGGTGTGGCTTCTATAAGTTTATCTTCTGGTATGGTTTGAATTGGTGTGGCTTATATAGGTTGAAAGTATAATTCATCAGAATCAGAGCTTGAGCTTGAGGTTTCCATTATATGGTCAGTATCAGCTATGGTGTTTATGGGAATGGGTTGTTATTGGCTAGGAATTTTCGACTGAGGCATGAATAAAGTCGTAAGAGTTTTGAAGTCGAAGAGCTAAGAGAAAGAATGTTGATTATGTTAGACGATAGTGACTTATCTAGAGGGGGGGGGGGGGGGGTTAATAGATCACTAAGCTAAAATACCAATTAAAATTGGAGTTTAAAAAGTTATTTTAAAAAAGCGCAAGCGGAAGATTTTGATATAGATCGATAAAAGCCGTCTATACGAACCTAGTTATTGGAACTCAATTATGCAATCAAGCCTTATGAAATGAATGAATCTATAAGATCAATTTATACACTTGAAATAATCAATAATTATTATTCGTTTATAACAATTCACACGAAATCTATTTTCAATGAAATTAAGCAAAAATAATGAACTATACAATTTGTCAAACACTTGGTGTGCGGTCGAATTTCATAATTTTTCCTTGAGTATTGTTGATATGAAAAATAACTTATAATAAAAGTGATTATAAGCTAATCAACAACCAATTTAAAACCAAAAAATCCATATAAAAATTTGTATGAGTCGATCGATCAATTAATGTTATTCAACAAATTGCTTAATGAAAAATAAAGCGAGTAAGGAGATAAGAGAGAGCGACACGAGGATTTTTTTAGGAAGTTCACTAATCGTCATCACTATGGCTACGTCTACCTCCAATTCTATTTCGAAATAAGGATAATTTCTTACTATGCAAAAAGTTGATTACAAGAGAAGTATTCCAAGAGCAACCCTACAAACCCTAAATGTTTGTTGTTGATTCAACCCCTTCTCTTCCTTTGATATTGAGAAATACCAAGACACAATATCTACCAATTTATTTATCGAATATAACTACTCTTTTGGGTACCAAACTCCAAATCTCTTTCACGCGTGATCAATTGTAACTATTGAACACAAGCACTTTCAATTTGATTTTCCGTTCTCTCTCTACTTCCTTGGGTGCCAAACTCCGAAGGCTTTTCACTTGGTTGCAATCCTCTTTTGAAAGTCTTGTACTAAACCCCCAAACCATCCAAAGATATTGGAGGACAAACCCTAGGTTTTTCTGGATGAAACCCCACACAATTTTCAACCTAATATTTTTGGTTACACAAAAACCTAATTGAATGTTATCAAACCTCGCCTAGATGGCACCCCAACAAAAGATGATTATGTGTGATTTATTAGTTTGTATGCATAGGTTGGAGGTTGAAGATGAAGAGTAATGGTGGTATGTGTTGATAGTTTCTTCAAGTTAAAATGATGCATGAATGATGTATTTATAGTTGGGGAAGTTTGTGTGCAAATAGGTAATGTTTGGAATTAAAAAGAATTGAAAATTTGACTCATTCAAATAGTATTTGTCGGTCTGAAATATGGATGTGTCGACACATAAATCCAAAAATAGCAGTATGTGCCAGCCTATGAGAAACAGATAATACAACCTTTAATATTGAAACAAATGTGTTGGCATGAAAATTGTATATGCCGGCACATTAAACTGAAACATATAGTATGTGTCGGCTTGAAAGATGTATGTGTCGGCCTATGTAAAACATAAGCTACAGTCTTCATTTTTTAGTTATATATGTCGGTCTAAAAGTCATATGTGTTGGCACATGCAAATGATTTTTGTGTAGAAAATGAATTTTGATGTTTTTGGCCCATTTCAATGTGGTTTTAAATGATTCCTACGACCTCTAATGCAAGGGTGCACCATATGAAATAGAAATACCGTCCAATATATAGAAATCCTAAATTTTCCTAGTTTTGACATCATACAAAACATCTAATGGTGAAGTTACTCTCACATACTCCCCCTTTTTTATGATGGAAAAACTTGCGACGAGGCATTTCATGTTGTTATCGAAAGCTCCCCCAGACTTTGTGCTTCCCAATTTTATCTCGTATATGCTTCTCCCCCTTTGACAATATCAAAAAGAAATATAGAAAATTGTGAGAAGTATCATATTCCACCGCAAATACTAATATATCACTCATAGGCATTTTTGCATATTAGAGCAACAATTACATATCCCTATATATACGTAATGATGCAAAATTGATAAATAACAAGCATAAAGCATTACCAAACATGTAACACAATTGAATGAAGAATACTAAATGTGATGCAAGAGCAAACTAATCAAGTTGCTTCTATAATGTCACGATTATGTAACACATCATAATGGAACCTCCAATGTCGCACACACATGTTCCTAGTATAGCGGCAAAAATTGTCACTACTCAATCCAAAATGAAAATATTGTCATAATTTGTGACCCAAACACAACAAGAAAATTATATTCAATTAATATGCTTACATTCAACTCATGCACAAATGCAAGGAATAATAATAGAAAAACATGCTTGTACACACAAGAACAAACTTATACAAATGAGAAATAATTAATACATGAAGTCATTATAAACATATACATTGAGAATACACAATGGTTGTTAATCAAAAATTTTTAAAATGAACATTCATGGTTTTCATCATTTGAGAACACAGTAAGCATTTTTAACCAACTAATAACAGATTAAGAAAATTCTTACTTTCAGGGAGAAACTTGAAACAACATTACCTCACTCTTGATGAAATGGAAGTTCCACTCAGGTGATGCAAAATACTCGAACAAAGAGTTATAGCAAAAGTATAAAGTGTAAGCAACATGGTAAAAATTAAGCAACATTGGAGATATCAATGATCACCAATTCTCCATGAATGTTGAAAAATAGTTTGGTTGCAAAAGGTTTAGTGAAAATATTAGCAAATTGATTTTTACTATCAACATGCTCAAAGACAACATCCCTTTTTTCAACATGATCGTGAAGGAAAAATTGACGTATCTCAATATGTTTAGTGAGAGAATGTATCATCGTATTTTTGGTTAGATTAATTGCACTAGTATTGTCGCACATGATAGGAATACACAAAAGTTTAATGTCAAAATCAAGTAACTGATGCTTAACCCATAAAATTTGGACACAACAACTACCGGCTGCCATGTATTCCACCTCAGTCATTGACAAAGCTATGGAAACTTGATTTTTACTTTTCCAACTAACCAAGGGTTTTGAAAACATGTGACAAGTTACACTAGTACTTATCCTATCCGATATACAACATGTAAAGTCAGAATTGGAATAACCAACCAAGCTATAATCCCTTTCCTTGGAATACCAAAGCTTAAACTTAGAAGTACCAATGAGGTATCTAAGAATACACTTAGCCGCTTTTTACTATGATTCATTAGGAGCCGATTGATATCGTGCACACATACAAAAATTGAACATAATAGCAAGCCTAGATGTCGTGAGATATAGAAGATATCCAATCATACCTCTATATTTCTTGACATCAGCATCCTTACCCTTTTCATCTCTATCCAAATTTCAATTTGTTTCCATAGGTGTTTCAATTTCCTTTGTGTCATCCATTCTGAATCGTTTTAATAATTCGAGACAATACTTGTTTTGACATACAAATGGTCCTTCCTTGAGTTTCTTAATTTGAAGTCTGAGAAAGTAGTTCATGAAATTCTAGTATACATATTACAAATGTCCTAACACATGTTGAGACAATGATATGTGCAAAATAACACATGGACAAAATACACCAGACTGATACAAAACATATCAGTCCTAAGTCGTGACAGATGTTCCAATACCTTATACGATATGTTAATCAATCAAAAAACAAAAACTGAGCAAAACATAAAGATAATAACACATAAATATGATGACCCAGTTTGGTATACAACAACACATACTCTGGAGGCTACCAAGCCAGGAAGGAAGTCTACTATCATCAATATTAGTTCAAAGCTAAACTCCCATGTTTACAATTTCTCGCATAATTCCTTCCCAATGCAACTTCTACCTAGGTTCTCCCTAAATATGAGAAATCGACATCTCACTTCCTAAATCACCTCAGTGATATTTCTATCAATTACAACTAGTTCAATCTAGAATCTTGAATAACAAACATATTTGGATTTTCTTACAAGATTCATCCAAGAATAATACATGATTCATTACCTAAAGGCTTTTGAATCTGCATAAAACTATGTCTACCACAATGTATCAAATCGATACAAAGGGTGACTTACAACCCAAGAAAGTACACGACTTTCAAAACCCTAAACCCTTATTTAACTTCTAACTTTGATACACTTGGTTTTCCTTAGAACTAAGTCTTCCTTTTATAATCTTCAAGGAACTGGATTTGGGTTTCAGAGCAACATCTGATCTGTTGCAGAAAATCAACAGAAACTTCTCCATGAAGATATGACTTCAATCATAACATTTATAATTTATCTCCATAATTAGAAAGTCATAATTCTCCTTGAAATTAGATTGAATCTTCATTAATCTTCAAATTGAGCGCCACATAGGATAGCATAATATCCTAGAATATTCTCCATATAATTTCAACAATATATATATATATATATATATATATATATATATATATATATATATATATATATATATATATATATATATATATATATATATATATATATATATATATATATATATATATATATATATATATATATATATATATATATATATATATATATATATATATATATATATATATATATATAGGTGAGTGAATTCTCCCACTTATATATGCTTAAATCTCCACATTCCTATCCAATGTGTGACTATTTCCCCATTGACCCACACTTGCTATATTATTCCAAAAATATATATACATATATATATATATATATATATATATATATATTGTTCTTGGTATCCAGAGCTTTCAATTATTGTTCTTGATCGAGTTTTCAAGAATTTCACGTCAGAGATCGTGTTTCTAGGGCAAGTGAATCAACCGCTGTGAAAATGGCTAGTGATAAGGGAATTCTGAATTCTCTTCCAATGCTTGACGATAAGAATTGGATCCGATGGAAAAAATAGATTCAATCCTTGTTTGGCTTCCATGAAACCCTAGAAGTGGTTACCGGCGGTGTTACTGCGTTGGCTGCAAATACAACCGATGAATAGAAAAAAGCCCAAAACCAAGTCAAAAAGAAATATTGTAAGGCTACTTATTGCATTCAGACGGTGGTTGATGCTTCTAATTTCGACAGAATCTCTCATACTGAAGCGGTGAAGCATGCATGGGATGTTCTGGTGAAGTATTACGAAGGAGGTGAGAAAGTCAAGGTCGTCAAGTTACAAACCTTGCGTCGACAATATGAGTTGTTGTTAATGGGAGAAGATGAAAAATTTGTAGAATATATGTCGAAAGTTCGTAAACTCTTCCATCTCATGAAGGGTTATGGTGAAACCATAACTGATAAGATGATAGTTAAGAAGGTAATGAGAATGTTGACCTCTTACTTTGATCACGTTATCGTAGTTATTCAGAATCCAACAATCTTGAAACCACTAAAATGGAAGATTTGGTTGGTTTGTTGGAGGCACATGAGAGGAGGATAGTCGAAAGGAAAGGAGCTAAGAAATCGATACATGCACTGCAAGCTCAATCATGGAAAAAGGATGGTGGTTCCAACAAATTCAAAGGCAAGTTCAACAAGACTCAGGGCAAGAAGTCTTGGTCGAAATCTCACAAGCATCAGGTCGAAGATGGAACTTCTGAATTGTTGAAAGGAGGGGAGGAAACTATCAAAAGGGCAAAGAAGATAAAAAAGGTGTGCAGTGCTATAATTGTGAAAAGTGGGGTCACGTGGTCAAGAATTGTTGGTACAAAAAAGACAAGGGATCGACGGGCAAGGACGATGGAGCAAACTTTACACGCCAAGATTCAGATGATTTTGAAGGTGGTATGGTGGTTATGGATGCAGTTGTAGATAACCATGTCGAATCCAAGATCTGGTTTCTTGACTCGGGCTTCTCGAACCGCATGACTGGTCGAAAGGAGTGGTTGGCAGATTTTGATGAGTCGAAGAAGAGCAAGGTAAAACTTGTTGATAACAGTTTGTTGCAAGTAGAAGGTACTGTCAACATAGTCTTTCAAATGATTAATAGAGGGAAAGCTATGATTAAAGATGTACTCTATGTACCTGGAATGAAGTGAAATTTTCTAAGTGCTGGACAACTAGTCGAAAAAGGTTTCTCAGTTGTCATGAAAGATGGAGTTTTGAAATTGTTAGACACCAAGAACAATTTGGTCTTAGAATCTCCGTTGTCAAAGAACAGGACATTTAAGACTATGATCAGTTCGACAGAAGTTCAATGTTTGAAAATTGTTGTCGACCACAAGGTTAGTTGGTTGTGACATTTGATATTTGGACATTTGAACTTTTGATCACTCAATCAATTGATTACTCAAGATATGGTAACTGGAATTCCAAGTCTTGATATACTTGAAAAACTTTGTGAAGGTTGTTTAGTAGGAAAGCAATCCAGAAATTATTTCTTGTCGATAATGCCAATGAGATCATCTTGCATACTCGAAGTGGTATACTCAGATGTATGTGGTCCTTTCGAAGAACATACAATTGGTGTAAATAGATATTTTGTTTTGTTTGTTGATGAGTTTAGTCGAAAAGCTGTTTATCTATGTGATCAAACGAAAGGACGAAATATTCTAAATCTTTGAGATTCAAGATACTTGTCGAAAACCAGAGTGAGAAGAAGATCAAAGTTCTGCGAACAGATGGAGGTGGTGAATACACATCCAAGATGTTTGAAGATTTATGTGAAGAACATGGTGTTGATCATAAGGAAACTTCTCCTTATACACCTCAACATAATGGAATTGCTGAAAGAAGAAACAGAACCATATTAGATATGGCGAGATGCATGCTGAAGCAAAAGAATTTGGCAGTCTTTATGGGGAGAAGATGTTTTAACTGCAATTTATGTTTTGAATAGGTGTCCTACCAAGATATTAAAGAACAAAGTTTGTGAAGAATTATGGAGTGGCAAATGGCCATCAGTGAGTCACTTGAAGGTATTTGGCTCTATGTTTTACAAGCATGCTCCTGATGCAAGAAGAAGGAAGCTTGATGACAAGAGTGAACCTATAATTCTGGTAGGATATCATAAAACTGGTACATATATGTTATTTAATCCGGCTAATGAGAAGATTTTGTTGAGTCGAGATATTGTGATTAATGAAAATTATGCCTCGGATTGGAATCTTAGCAATGAGCCATTGATGAGTTCGACTGTCGATAAAGAAATTGATGAAGTAGAGATCGAAGGAATTATTGAGAATCCAGTCAAAGTCGAAGAAGAAGCAGTTCTTGACATTCCCAACACAGTCGAAGTCGAAGAGGTCGTAGCTGAAACAAGCCAAAGGCCTCAAAGAAATAGAGTTCTTCCAACAAGACTTCATGATTATGAAGTGGTGGATGATGATGAAGTCACACCAGATAGAGAATTAGTTCATTTTTCTTTACTTGCAGATGCTGAAACAATTAACTATAGTGAAGCTTTGAAGACTAAATAGTGGAAGTTATCTATAGTCGAAGAGTTAAAGGCAATCGAAAGAAACAACATGTGGGAGTTAGTTGAATTTCCAGCACATTCGAAACCTATCAAAGTAAAGTGGGTGCTCAAGTTGAAACACAATGCATATGGGTCGATAGCAAGACATAAAGCAAGATTAGTAGCTCGAGGGTTTCTTCAAAGAGAATGACTCGACTACTCTGAAGTATTTTCTCTAATAGCAAGATTAGAGACTGTTCGACTAGTGGTAGCATTGGCATATAACCAAGGTTGGTCGACATTTCAATTAGATGTGAAATCAGCATTTCTGAGTGGTACTTTAGACGAATATGTCTATGTCACACAACCTTCAGGGTTTGTGATTCAGAAGGAAGCGAGTAAAGTATATAAGTTGCACAAAGCGCTATATGGCCTCAAGCAGACACCTAGGGCATGGAACAAGAAGATCAACTCATACTTAGTCGAATTGAGATTTGTCAAATGCAAATCTGAGTATGGCGTATATGTTCACGTTGTAGCACAAGATATAATAATCATCTTCTTATATGTCGATGACTTGCTAGTGACTGGAAATATCTTGGAGAACTTGTTGAAGTTCAAAGGGCTGATGATGAAGGAATTTGAAATGTATGATCTGGGAAAATTGTCTTAGTTTTTAGGTATGGAATTTCAAATATTGAAGCAAGGTATGGTGCTATATTAAAGGAAGTATGTCAAAGAAATACTCAAGAGATTCAGAATGGATGATTCGTATCCTGCATCCTCACATGTCGAACCAAATGTAAAATTGGAGAAAAATGTAGAGGAAGACAATGTCGACGTAACTTTGTTTAAGTAAATTGTGGGATCTCTGAGGTATGTGTGCAACAGTCGACCTGATATAGGTTTCGCTGTGGGATTAGTAAGCAGATATATGAGTGAACCAAGAGTGTCACATATGAAGGCTACAAGAAGAATCCTGAGATATTTGAAGGGTTCGATAAACTATGGAATACTATTTCGACGAGATTTTGAAGACAAAGAAACAATAGTTAATTGTTTTTAAGATACTGATTGGTGTGGAGATAAGGAAGATTAAAGAAGCACAACTGGATATTTCTTTCAAGTATTTGGTGCCCCAATCTCATGGTGTTCGAAGAAACAACCTGTGATGGCATTATCATCTTGTGAAGCTGGATATATAGCAGGATCTTATGTTGCATGTCAAGCAATTTAGATCAGGTCTGTACTTGAAGAAATAAATGTCGAAGTGAAGAAACCTCTTGTATTTCAAATCGACAATAAGTCAGTCATAAATCTGGCGAAGAATCCAATTCTGCATGGAACAAGTAAACATATTGAAGCAAGGTTTCACTTCTTGAGGGAAAAGGTAAATCAAGGTGAACTTGAAGTTAGGCATTGCTCAAGTGAAGCACAATTGGCCGACATTTTCACCAAAGGATTGAAAATCGACAGATTCCTGAATTTGAGAAAGAAATTAGGAATAATTCAGATTGACTATTTTTTATGATGTTCGACAACTTAGATTATAGGGGTGTGTTGAAATATTAAATTAGATTTGATAAAATATTAGATTAAATTTGATTAGATTTAATATTTAAATATAATCCAAGTTATGTAGACCCAAGCCCATTTAGGGTTGTATATAAATAGTTCTAGTCTGTATCATTATTTGTAACAATTCAATAATATAAATCTTTATTTCCTTTATTATTCTCTCTTTCTCTGCTCACTAAAAGTGCCTCACAAACTAAAAAATTTACTTTGTATATAAATAGACTAGTGGTAGCTATCATTTGTAATTCCTTCTAACAACTTTATAGTCGTTATTCCTTTTGTTCTCATAAATATATTATCATTCCTTTTTTTCTTCTTCTTAACCTTGTGCACTAACATTTTAATCATTCAATGTATTCGAATTTGTTTCACGAAAAAAAAAAATGAATCAAAGTAGATCATTTCACGATTAAGTAGTTAGATAAAATTAAAACTTATAAATGACAATAATATATAGTAGAATGAAATAGTGAAAAAGCAGTGCAAAATTATAATATGTGATTAAAATTAGATCTTGAAGACGTTTGAGAAAAAAGTGAAATCATACTTCAAATTCCGACATCATAATAAACCCTAAAATCACCTATTTTTGTAAATAAAAAAAAGTATATCAACACAAAAATCCACCAATCCTAATTTGAAGTTATAAATTTACTAAAAAAACAAAGAAATCCTAGTACCTCAATACGCAAAAATCATATCAAGTTTAAGAAGGAAAACAATTAGATTATAATAAACTAAACACTGATAAATTATATTTAAAAAATATAAAAAGTGTTGAGCGTTCACTTCTAATAAACTAAACACTGATAAATTATTTTAAAAAAAATAAAAGTGTTGAGAGCTCACTTTCTCTTCTTATTACATGTCTTCTTCTTGCCACTAGTGTTACGCATCTTGTGCCTAGAATCCTTGAAAGCACTTGAGATTTAAAACAATAGTGAAAACAACGATTTTACATTAATTTTTAAAAAGAAAGCAATGATTTTTCATAGAAGGAACAAAAAAATAGAAAAAGAAATTGAAACATAAGTTTGTGTTTTGAAAATTTTGGGTAGTTTTGTGGGTTTCATAAAGAAGACGAATAAGATTGACGTCGTTAGCAATATTTGAATGAAAAGAAATAATGTGATACATTTTAGTATGTTGAATGACGCAAATAGTCATCTTTAAAGTTATGAGATCAAAAAATGGTTAAGCCTTAAATGTGAAGATTCAACACTAAAAAGTCAAAACAGTGATTTTACATTAATTTTTCAAAAGACAACAATGATTTTTCATAGAAGGAAGGAAAAAGCTAAACAAACATGAAATCACATTTTAGTTTTTTTGTTACTAACCAAGTCGAATAGAAGAATTAAAAAACACAACATAGCATCACAATATTCACTACTTGCTAATAATAACCTAGCATCACATAATTGTTTTACAGAAATATCTCTCGTCCCTTTGTACTAAATGTAGGTTTCAAACTCAAAGCTCTACCAATGTTCTAGAATCCTCAAATTACAAGGATACTAATGAGATGTGGAAAAGTTATGTGAAAACAGAGATGAGAAAGACAAGTTGGATGCTTCTCAAACAAACAACAACAAAACGAACTACTATCAAAACAATTAAAAAAACCAAAATTAGGAGAGCAATGATACTACTTACATCAATGTTCATGATCAGAGTAGTATTGCTGCACAAAAGAGAGATGAAAGGCAAAAGGAATATATTAAATGACAGCTACAAAAATAAGGAGTAATGGGTACATTAATCTACCTACTACTATGCTATTTATAAACAATATTAGGGTATAAAAAAATACTAAAATACCCTCTAACAGACTTAGTCAACAAGACATTCCTAAAATATAAATTATTTCCAACACCATCCCTTAATTTATATTTACACAAAACGGACAACATCAATTTCATCCCTCAAACGGATAAAGTGTTCAGTCTTGACATCCTTCATCAGAACATCTGCAAGTTGCTTCTGTTTGCTACAGTGTGCAACTTCTAATACTTCATTTGGAAGTGCATATTTCTCCTTGAGAACCCATCTAACGCTGATGTTTTTCTTCTCCTTCGGAAGCTTAGTTAACTCCCAAATCTTATTTCTTTCAATAGCATCAAGCTCTTCTTTCATGGCCTTCGGCCACACTTTCTTCTTGAGAGCTTCACAGGCTGACAACGCAACCACCAGTTGCTTCTTGGAGCACCATGAAATAAGACTTTCCAAATACAAACAAAAAATCCAGAAGTATTTCTTCTATCAATTTTGTCTTCATACAAATCAGAGTCGGAATAGCATATCATCTTTGCATCTGATCTAACACCAGAAGGGAATAACACTACATACCTCAAAGTTCGTTCAGTATCTTGCAGCTTGTCAAACTCTACAAATCTCCTTGGTATATTTCTGACTCTATGTGGCCTCTGAACTTGTTCAGAATCTCCTTCTGGTTCTAGAATAATATCTTGTTCTAGACTTTCTTCAGAAGTTTGACTACCACCAAAAGCTCCGCCTTTTTTAACTTAAGGACCTCGTTCAGAATCATTACCTTCAGAAATACCATCTTCAAAAGTTGGATCACCTTTAGAAGCTATGCTTTCAAAAGTTCTACTTTCAGAATCGTAATCACCGTCAAAGGTTGGATTTCCTTCAGAAGCTCCTCCTTCAGAAGGTCCATCCTTAGAGTCATGATTTCCACCAGAAACATGATCATCTTCAGAAGGTTGTCCTCCAGAACCTATGTCTTCAGAGTTTTCACTTCTAGAAGCATGATCATCACTAGATTCTGGATCATCATCAAAATCTGGATCAGAATCAGATTCACCATTTGACTCATCTTTAGAGTCTCCAAAAGATTCTTCATCTTCTGAATCTAGCTCTTCTTCAGAACTTTCAAGTTCTAACTAATCTTCAGAAACCTCATATTCTGACTCATCTTCAAAATCTTCAGTGTGATCTTCTGATTGTGACTCATATTCAAACACTCCTTCAAAGTCAGAATATTCAGAGTCATCTTCATCCCCTTCAGAATTAGAAAATGACAATCTCACAGGTTCCTCATCAGATTCATAAGCCATTAACAACACAGGTTCATCATCTGAACCTCCTCTGGCTATGTTTGCTTCTTCTTTATTTGATCAGTAATCTTCAGTAAAGTGGCCAAACCTATTACAACAGTAACATTGAATCATTCTCTTGTCATACTTCTCATTTCCCTTCTGATGTTTCTTTTCATCAGAATATAATACTTCTTACTTTTGGAAACTACCATATTTTTTCTGCTTCTAATCTTTCTTGACAAAAGAAGCTTTAAGAGCCTGCTCAACTCCCCTCTCAGAAGTTCTTTCAGTCATACGCAACTCTTGCGCCTCTAGACTGCTTTGTAGCTCTTCTATTCTCATGGTTTTTAGATCTTTAGAATATTCAATTTCTACCACAATGTAATCAAATTGAGAAGTTAAAGATCTCAATACCTTCTCTATGATTACTTGTTTAGAAATGGTTTCTCCACAAGTTTTCATCTCATTAGTGATCATAATCACTCTAGAGATGTACTCAGAAACCTTATCATTGTCCTTCATGTTGAGATTCTCATATTGCTTTCTTAGGGACTAAAGCTTCACCTTCTCCACTGATGCGTCACCATCATAACATCTGACTAGTGTGTCACATGAAGCCTTTTCTATTTCAGAGTCAATAATCTTCTCAAACACATTCGCATCCATACACTGATGGATATAGAACAATGCTTTCTAATCTTTCTTCCTTATTACATTTTGTTCCTCTGTTGCGTCTACTTCTAATGAAGTATAGTCATTGGTGACAAGATCTAACACATCTTGAGAATCTAACAATGCACGTATCTGGATCTTCCAACAATTCCAGTTTTTACCATCAAACACTAGAAGCTTGTAACTGATATCACTGTTTCCGTTCATCTTCAACCTTGTGCAGTTCACTCAAAACTCACTAACACACAGTGTTTCCTAAATCCCACAGAATCAAAAAAAATGTGATTCTCAATCACACAACACCTCACTGTTCACTCGTGTTTCCCGTGTTTCTCGTGGATTTCGAACCGGAGCTCTAGATACCAATTATTGGTGCACAAAGGAGAGATGAAAGACAAAAGGAATATATTAAATGAAGGCTACAAATATAAGGATTAATGGATATATTGACCCACCTACTACTAGAATATTTATACACGATATTAGAGTATAATAAAATATTAAAATACTCTCTAATAAACTTAGTCAACAAGACATTTCTAAAATATTAATTCTTTCTAACAAGTAGAAAGAGGGAAACTGAAAAAAGGAAAAAATATTAGATCTTTACAATATGGGAATGATTATCATAAATATAAAAACCAACTACCCTCAAAACAATAACAAACAATAACAATCTGATGAATCAAAAAAAAAGTTATCAATACCTCAAGCAACTGAAACAACTGGAGCAATGGAGAATGTTTAAACACCTCACATGAGCAAAACATAGAGATGAAAGCGGATACATTTTAGAAGAAAAACAACCAAAGGAAGATAATGAATCAAAGGATAGTAAACCTCGTCCAAACAGGAAAAACATATATAGCAAAGAAGAAAGCTCAATCACAACACAAACTAAGATTATTGACAAAAAGAAGAATAATGACCAAGACATCAAAAATCCAAATAAAACGCATAAAACAAAAGGGATCTACAATAAAAAAAGAAGAAAAATTACATGAGATCCTCAAATGGATAGAAACTCCACATCTGTCCTCAACCAAAGTTTGAGCATTTCATTTGCGACATGTAGAACAAAAACTAGAAAAACTTAATCATCCATCAAGAAATTCATACTAACATTATGCAAAAGGTTAATAATCAAACAAATATTTCCTGCGAAAAGGATAGACTTATAATCCATATAAATGCAAATATGGAGATTGAAGATGAGCGAAATATGTGAGTTATATTCAATAACGACCATGAGAATGTCTAGCGAATGATACTTGGAAGCAGAAAGGTTACCTATATGTTATCGCAGCTGAGGATCAAGCTATCTTTGGAAGTATCCAAACAGATGAAAGCTAAAGAGTTTATGGTGTTTACAGACTGTAAATTTATTGTTGATAAAGTGGATATGAAGAATGATAAGAACAGAGTTTCTGAAAATTAAACGACTAACGACAAGAGAGAATATAGGTAACGCATATGAAAAGTTCTCAATTATATATATCAACCCTAAAAGGTTTCAATAGATCCATCAGCCATTTCAAAAGAGATAGGAATATGTTAGCCCATTAGCAGACTCAACACTACTACAAATAATATATTTCATGACGAAGCTTTCACCTCAGCGAGAAAAAAAAAGAGGTATTATGCTAAGGCGCGCCATGTTTTATTTTTTTTATAAAAATAAAAACAACATATTCCCTTGATTTTTAATAAAAACGAAGAAAAAAATAAATCAGGACACACTTTGAATCTCAGCTTTTGTAGTTCATGTTTTTATTTGTTTATTATTGTAAACTAAACGATCTAATCCTTCAGTTTTTCGATATAACCAAGGGATCCAATAATCAGATTTCACTATAAAAGCACTTGTTAGACAAATTTTACCCTAATATTTACTTATATGAAGCTGCCCCAAATTCACATGCATCATTCTTTGGGATGGATTGCAAGACAAAAAAAATATTTAATGTTTTTCTATCTACAACAAAATATTTTTTATGTCCTTGAAATCTATCTCACATAAGTGTTGATGTTGTTGTTGTATTTTTCCTCATTTAATAGATTGCAAGTGCATAAATTAATCTGGCTTGAAGTTACGCAAAGAAGGGAGCTCAACCCTTGAAAATTTAATTAGAGAAGGGAACTTAACTGATCGCAAGATGGATATCAGTGAAGATATTCATTAATAAAAGCAAATATTTATTGCAAGCAATTTATTTTAATATTCTGTATAAATAATGTCATTACAAAAAAATAGTGTTTCACTTCGGCTTTTTGTAATAACTGAGGTGATAGTTAAAATAAGAAGATAATGTACCTCGATTTTCTTATAAGATTGAGGGGTATCTTAATCATATTGTACTATAAATACTCTCGTTAAACAGATTTTACCTTAATACTAACTTATATGTAATCGCGCCAAATAGAAGAAATATTTACAAATGTCCATTTCATGAGTTGCTACTACAAAAAATCTTTTGGGGTATAATTTTCATGAAATTTTTTGATCTAGAAACGCTTAAGAACTTGAGAAACAAATCTATCTAGGATGGATTGCAAGTAGAGAAAATAAAAATTCTCATGGTGAGAACAAATAACTTTTCAGAAGTTGGATAAATTATAGAGTATTTTCTGGAGATGCAACATAAAGGTATGCAACAAAATTTGAATTCCATCAAAGATTTATTATAAACAATGTATTTTAATATTATGTGTAAACAATGTAATAGGAGAAAAAAACATATTCACCTCAGTGATTTTTTTTAAGTGAGATATATGTTAAGCGTTTTTTAGGCTTTTCTCTGGCCTTAATCAAATCTTTATCGTCCATTTAATGATTATCGATGATCAAGACTCTGTCATTATTGATCCGCGTGAAACCTAAGAGACATTCATTATAAAAATGTTGAATACTAATATTTTTAACCTAAATGAATATGAAGCGCTTGAAACGTAAAGATACTTGAAAAAATTCTCGATAATAGATCACAAGAACAACAAATTATCTGTCACGATTTTATATTTTTATTCTTCATCCCATACATTTCATAATTTATTTAAATATTTAAACTCAAAGACTCAATGTATCTCTTTCAGTTACAAAGCATAAGCATAGCACATGATAACACTGATGAACATTAGATTCATATGAGGTGAATGATTTGAATAACGTGTTCAAAAATTTCTCGAGTCAAAGGTTTCTGAGTGTTACCATTAACTCCTGCTTCAAAAAACATTTGTGAATTATGATCACTAAAATTTGACAACATGCCAACTATTTTGCTTTGTATCCCCAGTGCACGCATATCCATCACAAACTAAAAAAATACAATAAAAAACATTTCAGTGGTAGATATAATAACAATTGATCTCATATCTAGAAAAGAAGAACGAAAATGTTGATACCTGAGGTCCACTTATTATTGGCAAATCAAAATCAACAAATATGATGTCAAAATTAGCACCAGTCAACAAAAGTTGCATAGCTTCTTGAGCACTATTTGCAGGCTCTGTTCGAATGCCTATTGATTCAAGTATTTGATGCTCCAAATGTCTATTTTCAGCCACACCATCTACTAGCAATGCAGTCATGGGATTAGATGTTTCATATGAATCATGTTTTCTTATTCTCATTTTCGTCTCCTCTGGCTTTCTCAGCCGTTTATATCCAGTTGTTCCTGCACTCATTGTTTGACCAATTGTAATTTCTGGAAAACACACAACAACAAAAATAATTAATATGTATAAAAGATAAATGGGGTGCGAATATGAAATCTAATTTCAAATTTCTAAATGATTTTAGTTTTAAAAAATTTTGTGATGATATTTTTATCACAAGTGAAAATTTGCCTCTAACCTTATAATCTACGAAATTTGTATCTTCTATCAAGGACAAGAAAGTGTTTATAAAGACATTGTACTGAGAAGATATAATTAAAATTAATTTTAAATGTAATACAATAAATATTAAAAAAATATTTAATAAAAATATTTACCAAATATTAACTTAAATTGAAAAAGAGAAAAGTGACATAACTAATTCATATTCTGATGTAACGCGCACTTTGTTATCCTAAAAATTTAATTTGCAATTAATATTCTTAAATAAAATTGGATACTTATATTATTATTTTAATATTTTATTTTATATACATTGAACAATCTGAAAGGAAATAAAATTTAATTTATAAAATGGATTATGTGATGTTGACTATGTTTGGGATAAAACTGAAAGGAAATCCACAAGTGGAAATTGTTAATTTATAGGTGAAAATCTTATATCTTGCGCTAGTAAGAGACAAACAACAATTGTTTTGTCTACAGCAGAAGCAGAATACATTTTAGCTGCAAGTTATTGAGCACAACTACTTTGGATGGAATATAGATTAGAAGACTATCAAATATGTGGATGCAATATTTCAATCTTTTGAGAAAATACTGATGTTATCTGTTGATAAAGAATCCAATTCAACATTCAAGAACCAAACACATTGAAATAAAACATTATTTTATAAGAGACTATGTTCAGAAAAGTGAGATAGAAATACAATTCATTGATACTAATCATCAATTGGATGATATATTTACCAAGCTCTTGCAATAGAAAGATTTGTTTTTATTAAAAAGAATTTGAACATGCATTTTATACAAGAATAATGCTTACTTCTGAATGGAGGATCAGAGTCTGATGATGATCAGAAGCCACTATGATCAGAGACTCTAAAATAGCTTCTGATGAATAATAGCCTCTAAAGCATCTCAACCAGTATCCGATAAATTGACTCTGATAGCATGTAAATGGAAAATATCTCAACTTATTTTTGACACTTGTCCCACTTATATGTCATGAATACGAAAGGTTTTTTACGTAGGTTTTATCTGTTGAGTAATAACCATTATATAATGATGAATAGTTTTTGAATATTGTGTCTTGTGCCCTCTTTGTCATTAGTTTTTTGTTTTAATCAAAATTGAAAATCTCTTTTAACTCAAAGCACTCAAAATTCAGATTTCATACACTTTCTCACTTTACAACCCACACTTTTGTTCTCAACCTTTCTCATAAAAACAACTCATTTTTCAAACAAAAAAAAAACTTTAGAACCCTAAACCTCATTTCAATGGAGGCTTCTTCTCAACAAGCTCCCATGGAATTAGATTCTGGAAAGGGTCTTCACATTAGACCTATAAAAATGAAGCTCGGGGATAATTAACTCAAGTTGATTTTGAAGCAAATAGTGGATTTTGAGTATTTTAGAGTAAATGGATATTCTCTGAGAGAGTACTTTAAGCTCAAGGGTGGATGCCTTACTTCAAAATGCTCAATGGACCTACTTAACCCTACCTAGTTAAGGATTTATGGGTTAGGATAGATGTTTTTGATGAAGTTGTTGTTGCTTCTGAGGTTAGACAAATGATTGTTAAGAACGAAGCAAACAAAGGGAAAACAAGAGTTGAGATGGGATTAAATAAGTTTAAGGAAGTTGAGATTAGGTCTGTAGTGATGGGAGTTGAAGTAACCATCACTCAGAGCCACAATTATTAGCCCATTGGTGTGACAGATGAACAAATGAAAGAATATGTGTTCATAACATCAAAGAAAGCAACAAAAAAGAAAAGTTGATCAAATCAAGTATGTTTATCAACTCTGAAGATTTTGGAAAGGTGAAGAATATGGATATTGCATATAGGCTTCTGTTTAGAATCCTAATTAGCTATCTGATTCTCAGGGGAAGGTAGTACTTATTAGATTTCATGGGATCACATACACTTTATTTGGTTTCTAGTGAATAGAGTGAAGATCAATATGGATGCATATGTATTTAATTATATATGTGAAGCTATCAAAGAAAGCCACAAGAATGATAAGAACTTTGGTCTTTTGGTTGGTGAGTTTCAGATGTTGTGGTTTCTACATTAATGGCTTGAAGTGGTGTGGCTTCTATAAGTTTATCTTCTGGTATGGTTTTGAAATGGTGTGGCTTATATAGGTTGAAAGTATAATTCATCAGAATCAGAGCTTGAGCTTGAGGTTTCCATTATATGGTCAGTATCAGCTATGGTGTTTATGGGAATGGGGTTGTTATTGGCTAGGAATTTTCGACTGAGGCATGAATAAAGTCGTAAGATTTTGAAGTCGAAGAGCTAAGAGAAAGAATGTTGATTGTGTTAGACGACAGTGACTTATCTAGAGGGGGGGGGGGTGGGGGGGTTAATAGATCACTAAGCTAAAATACCAATTAAAATTGGACTTTAAAAAGTTATTTTAAAAAAGCGCAAGCGGAAGATTTTGATATAGATCGATAAAAGCCGTCTATACGAACCTAGTTATTGGAACTCAATTATGCAATCAAGCCTTATGAAATGAATGAATCTATAAGATGAATTTATACACTTGAAATAATCAATAAATTATTATTCGTTTATAAAAATTCATACGAAATCTATTTCAAGAAATTAAGCAAAAATAATGAACTATACAATTTGTCAAACACTTGGTGTGCGATCGATTTCATAATTTTTCCTTGAGTATTGTTGATATGAAAAATAACTTATAATAAAAGTGATGATAAGCTAATCAACAACCAATTTAAAACCAAAAAATCCATATAAAAATTTGTATGAGTCGATCGATCAATTAAATGTATTCAACAAATTGCTTAATGAAAAATAAAGGCGAGTAAGGAGATAAGAGAGAGCGACACGAGGATTTTTTTAGGAAGTTCACTAATCGTCATCACTATGGCTACGTCTACCTCCAATTCTATTTCGAATAAGGATAATTTCTTACTATGCAAAAAGTTGATTACAAGAGAAGTATTCCAAGAGCAACCCTACAAACCCTAAATGTTTGTTGTTGATTCAACCCCTTCTCTTCCTTTGATATTGAGAAATACCAAGACACAATATCTACCAATTTATTTATCGAATATAGCTACTCTTTTGGGTACCAAACTCCAAATCTCTTTCACGCGTGGTCAATTGTAACTATTGAACATAAGCACTTTCAATTTGATTTTCCGTTCTCTCTCTACTTCCTTGGGTGCCAAACTCCGAAGGATTTTCACTTGGTTGCATTCCTCTTTTGAAAGTCTTGTACTAAAACCCCCAAACCATCCAAAGATATTGGAGGACAAACCCTAGGTTTTTCTGGATGAAACCCCCCACAATTTTCAACCCAATATTTTTGGTTACACAAAAACCTAATTGAATGTTATCAAACCTCGCCTAGATGGCACCCCAACAAAAGATGATTATGTGTGATTTATTTAGTTTGTATGCATAGGTTGGAGTTTGAAGATGAAGAGTAATGGTGGTATGTGTTGATAGTTTCTTCAAGTTAAAATGATGCATGAATGATGTATTTATAGTTGGGGAAGTTTGTGTAGAAATAGGTAATTTTTGGAATTAAAAAGAATTGAAAATTTGACTCATTAAAATAGTATTTGTCGGTCTGAAATATGGATGTGTCGACACATAAATCCAAAAATAGCAGTATGTGCCAGCCTATGAGAAACAGATGATACAACCTTTAATATTGAAACAAATGTGTTGGCCTGAAAATTGTATATGTCGGCACATTAAACTGAAACATATAGTATGTGACGGCTTGAAGATGTATGTGTCGGCCTATGTAAAACATAAGCTACAGTCTTCATTTTTTAGTTATATATGTCGGTCTAAAAGTCATATGTGTTGGCACATGCAAATGATTTTTGTGCAGAAAATGAATTTTGATGTTTTTGGCCCATTTCAATGTGGTTTTAAATGATTCCTACGACCTCTAATGCAAGGGTGCACCATATGAAATAGAGATACCGTCCAATATATAGAAATCCAAAATTTTCCTAGTTTTGACATCATACAAAACATCTAATGGTGAAGTTACTCTCACATACTCCCCCTTTTTTATGATGGAAAAAACTTGCGACGAGGCATTTCATGTTGTTATCGAAAGCTCCCCCAGACTTTGTGCTTCCCAATTTTATATCGTATATGCTTCTCTCCCTTTGACAATATCAAAAAGAAAGATAGAAAATTTGAGAAGTATCATATTCCACCGCAAATACTAATATATCACTCAGAGGTAGTTTTGCATAGAAGAGCAACAATTACATATCCCTATATATACATAATGATGCAAAATTGATAAATAACAAGCATAAAGCATTACCAAACATGTAACACAATTGAATGAAGAATACTAAATGTGATGCAAGAGAAAACTAATCAAGTTGCTTCTATAATGTCACGATTATGTAACACATCATAATGGAACCTCCAATGTCGCACACACATGTTCCTAGTATAGCGGAAAAAATTGTCCACTACTCAATCCAAAATGAAAATATTGTCATAATATGTGACCCAAACACAACAAGAAAATTATATTCAATTAATATGCTTACATTCAACTCATGCACGAATGCAAGGAATAATAATAGAAAAACATGTTTGTACACACAAGAACAAACTTATACAAATGAGAAATAATTAATACATGAAGTCATTATAAACATATACATTGAGAATACACAATGTTTGTTAATCAAAAATTTTTAAATGAACATTCATGGTTTTTCATCATTTGAGAACACCAGTAAGCATTTTTAACCAACTAATAACAGATTAAGAAAATTCTTACTTTCAGGGGAGAAACTTGAAACAACATTACCTCACTCTTGATGAAAATGGAAGTTCCACTCAGGTGATGCAAAATACTCGAACAAAGAGTTATAGCAAAAGTATAAAGTGTAAGCAACATGGTAAAAATTAAGCAACATTGGAGATATCAATGATCACCAATTCTCCATGAATGTTGAAAAATAGTTTGGTTGCAAAAGGTTTTAGTGAAAATATTGGCAAATTGATTTTACTATCAACATGCTCAAAGACAAAATCCCTTTTTTCAACATGATCATGAAGGAAAAATTGACGTATCTCAATATGTTTAGTGAGATAATGTATTATCGGATTTTTGGTTAGATTAATTGCACTAGTATTGTCGCACATGATAGGAATACACAAAAGTTTAATGTCAAAATCAAGTAATTGATGCTTAACCCATTAAAATTTGGACACAACAACTACCGGCTGTCGTGTATTCCACCTCAGTCATTGACAAAGCTATGGAAACTTGATTTTTACTTTTCCAACTAACCAAGGGTTTTGAAAACGTGTGAAAAGTTACACTAGTACTTATCCTATCCGATATACAACCTGTAAAGTCAAAATTGGAATAACCAACCAAGCTATAATCGCTTTCCTTGGAATACCAAAGCTTAAACTTAGAAGTACCAATGAGGTATCTAAGAATACACTTAACCGCTTTTACTATGATTCATTAGGAGCCGATTGATATCGTGCACACATACAAAAATTGAACATAATAGCAAGCCTAGATGTCGTGAGATGTAGAAGATATCCAATCATACCTCTATATTTCTTGACATCAGCATCCTTACCCTTTTCATCTCTATCCAAATTTCAATTTGTTGCCATAGGTGTTTCAATTTCCTTTGTGTCATCCATTCTGAATCGTTTTAATAATTCGAGACAATACTTGTTTGACATACAAATGGTCCTTCCTTGAGTTTCTTAATTTGAAGTCTGAGAAAGTAGTTCATGAAAATTCTGGTATACAGATTACAAATGTCCTAACACATGTTGAGACAATGATATGTGCAAAATAACACATGGACAAAATACACCAGACTGATACAAAACATATCAGTCC
This sequence comes from Vicia faba, assembly GCA_948472305.1. Classification (NCBI taxonomy): domain Eukaryota; kingdom Viridiplantae; phylum Streptophyta; class Magnoliopsida; order Fabales; family Fabaceae; genus Vicia; species Vicia faba. The sequence goes on from OX451735.1 coordinate 957,908,015, forward strand.
TAAGTCGTAACAGATGTTCCAATACCTTATACGAAATGTTAATCAATCAAAAAACAAAAACTGAGCAGAACATAAAGATAATAACACTTAAATATGATGACCCAGTTTGGTATACAACAACACATACTCTGGAGGCTACCAAGCCAGGAAGGAAGTCTACTATCATCAATATTAGTTCAAAGCTAAACTCCCCCGTTTACAACTTCTCGCATAATTCCTTCCCAATGCAACTTCTACCTAGGTTCTCCCTAAATATGAGAAATCTACATCTCACTTCCGAAATCACCTCAGTGATATTTCTATCAATTACAACTAGTTCAATCTAGAATCTTGAATAACAAACATATTTGGATTTTCTTACAACATTCATCCAAGAATAATACATGATTCATTACCTAAAGGCTTCTGAATCTGCATAAAATTATGTCTACCACAATGTATCAAATCGATACAAAGGATGACTTACAACCCAATAAAGTACACGACTTTCAAAACCCTAAACCCTTATTTAACTTCTAACTTTGATACACTTGGTTTTCCTTAGAACTAAGTCTTCCTTTTATAATCTTCAAGGAAATGGATTTGGGTTCAGAGCAACATCTGATCTGTTGCAGAAAATCAACAGAAACTTCTCCATGAAGATATGACTTCAAATATAACATTTCTAATTTATCTCCATAATTAGAAAGTCATAATTCTCCTTGAAATTAGATTGAATCTTCATTAATCTTCAAATTGAGCGCCACATAGGATAACATAATATCCTAGAATATTCTCCACATAATTTCAACAATATATATATATATATATATATATATATATATATATATATAATATATATATATATATATATATATTATATATAAATATATATATATATATATATATATATATATATATAATATATATATATTTATATATATATATATATATATATATATATATATATATATAGGTGAGTGGATTTCTCCCACTTATATATGCTTAAATCTCCACATTCCTATCCAATGTGGGGACTATTTCCCCATTGACCCACACTTGCTATATTATTCCAAAAATATATATATATTGTTCTTGGTATCCAGAGCTTTCAATTATTGTTCTTGATCGAGTTTTCAAGAATTTCACGTCAGAGATCGTGTTTCTAGGGCAAGTGAATCAACCGCTGCGAAAATGGCTAGTGATAAGGGCATTCTGAATTCTCTTCCAATGCTTGACGGTAAGAATTGGATCCGATGGAAAAAATAGATTCAATCCTTGTTTGGCTTCCATGAAACCTTAGAAGTGCTTACCGGCGGGTGTTACTGCGTTGGCTGCAAATACAACCGATGAATAGAAAAAAGCCCACAACCAAGTCAAAAAGAAATATTGTAAGGCCTACTTATTGCATTCAGACGGTGGTCGATGCTGCTAATTTCGACAGAATCTCTCATACTGAAGCGGTGAAGCATGCATGGGATGTTCTGGTGAAGTATTACGAAGGAGGTGAGAAAGTCAAGGTTGTCAAGTTACAAACCTTGCGTCGATAAATGAGTTGTTGTTAATGGGAGAAGATGAAAAATTTGTAGAGAATATATGTCGAAAGTCATAAACTCTTCCATCTCATGAAGGGTTATGGTGAAACCATAACTGATAAGATGATAGTTAAGAAGGTAATGAGAATGTTTGACCTCTTACTTTGATCATGTTATCGTAGTTTATTCAGAATCCAACAATCTTGAAACCACTAAAATGGATTTGATTTGGTTGGTTTGTTTGAGGCACATGAGAGGAGGATAGTCGAAAGGAATGGAGCTAAGAACTCGATACATGCGCTGCAAGCTCAATCATGGAAAAAGGATGGTGGTTCCAACAAATCAAAGGCAAGTTCAACAAGACTCAGGGCAAGAAGTCTTGGTCGAAATCTCACAACAGCATCGTCGAAGATGGAACTTCTGAATCGTTGAAAGGAGGGGAGGAAACTATCAAAAGGGCGAAGAGATAAAAAAGGTGTGCAGTGCTATAACTGTGAAAATGTGGGGTCACGTGGTCAAGAATTGTTTGGTACAGAAAAGACAAGGGATCAACGGGCAAGGACGATGGAGTGAACTTTACACGCCAAAGATTCAGATGATTTTGAAGGTGGTATGGTGGTTATGGCTGCAGTTGTACCATGTCGAATCCAATATCTGGTTTCTTGACTCAGGCTTCTCGAACCGCATGACTGGTCGAAAGGAGTGGTTGGCAGATTTTGATGAGTCGAAGAAGAGCAAGGTAAAACTTGTTGATAATAGTTTGTTGCAAGCAGAAGGTACTGTCAACATAGTCTTTCAAATGATTAATAGAGAAAAAGCTATGATTAAAGATGTACTCTATGTACCTGGAATGAAGTGAAATTTTCTAAGTGTTGGACAACTAGTCGAAAAAGGTTTCTCAGTTGTCATGAAAGATGGAGTTTTGAAATTGTTCGACACCAAGAACAATTTGGTCTTAGAATCTCCGTTGTCAAAGAACAGGACATTTAAGACTATGATCAGTTCGACAGAAGTTCAATGTTTGAAAATTGTTGTCGACCACAAGGTTAGTTGGTTGTGACATTTGATATTTGGACATTTGAACTTTTGATCACTCAATCAATTGATTACTTAAGATATGGTAACTGGAATTCCAAGGCTTGATATACTTGAAAAACTTTTTGAAGGTTGTTTAGTAGGAAAGCAATCCAGAAATTATTTCTTGTCGATAATGCCAATAAGATCATCTTGCATACTCGAAGTGGTATACTCAGATGTATGTGGTCCTTTCGAAGAACATACAATTGGTGGAAATAGATATTTTGTTTCGTTTGTTGATGAGTTTAGTTGAAAAGCTGTTTATCTATGTGATCAAACGAAAGGACGAAATATTCGAAATCTTTAAGAGATTCAAGATACTTGTCGAAAACCAGAGTGAGAAGAAGATCAAAGTTCTGCGAACAGATGGAGGTGGTGAATACACATCCAAGATGTTTGAAGATTTATGTGCAGAACATGGTGTTGATCATGAGGAAACTTCTCCTTATACACCTCAACATAATGGAATTGCTGAAAGAAGAAACAGAACCATATTAGATATGGCGAGATGCATGCCGAAGCAAAAGAATTTGGCAGTCTTTATGGGGAGAAGATGTTTTAACTGCAATTTATGTTTTGAATAGGTGTCCTACCAAGATATTAAAGAACAAAGTTCGTGAAGAATTATGAAGTGGCAAACGGCCATCAGTGAGTCACTTGAAGGTATTTGGCTCTATGTTTTACAAGCATGCTCCTGATGCAAGAAGAAGGAAGCTTGATGACAAGAGTGAACCTATGATTCTGGTAGGATATCATAAAACTGGTACATACATGTTATTTAATCCATCTAATGAGAAGATTTTGTTGAGTCGAGATATTGTGATTAATGAAAATTATGCCTCGGATTGGAATCTTAGCAATGAGCCATTGATGAGTTCGACTGTCGATGAAGAAATTGATGAAGTAGAGATCGAAGGATTATTGAGAATCTAGTCAAAGTCGAAGAAGAAGCAGTTCCTGACATTCCCAACACAGTCGAAGTCGAAGAGGTTGTAGCTGAAACAAGCCAAAGGCCTCAAAGAAATAGAGTTCTTCCAACAAGACTTCATGATTATGAAGTGGTGGATGATGATGAAGTCACACCAGATGGAGAATTAGTTCATTTTTCTTTACTTGCAGATGTTGAAACAATTAACTATAGCGAAGCTTTGAAGACTAAATAGTGGAAGTTATCTATAGTCGAAGAGTTAAAGGCAATCGAAAGAAACAACACGTGGGAGTTAGTTGAATTTCCATTACATTCGAAACCTATCAAGGTAAAGTGGGTGCTCAAGTTGAAACACAATGCATATGGGTCGATAACAAGACATAAAGCAAGATTAGTAGCTCGAGGGTTTCTTCAAAGAGAATGACTCGACTACTCTGAAGTATTTTTTCTAATAGCAAGATTAGAGACTGTTCGACTAGTGGTAGCATTGGCATATAACCAAGGTTGGTCGACATTTCAATTAGATGTGAAATCAGCATTTCTGAGTGGTACTTTAGACGAATATGTCTATGTCACACAACCTTCAGGGTTTGTGATTCAGAAGGAAGCGAGTAAAGTATATAAGTTGCACAAAGCGCTATATGGCCTCAAGCAGACACCTAGGGCATGGAACAAGAATATCAACTCATACTTAGTCGAATTGAGATTTGTCAAATGCAAATCTGAGTATGGCGTATATGTTCAGGTTGTAGCACAAGATATAATAATCATCTTCTTATATGTCGATGACTTGCTAGTGACTGGAAATAGCTTGGAGAACTTGTTGAAGTTCAAAGATCTGATGATGAAGGAATTTGAAATGTATGATCTGGGAAAATTGTCTTAGTTTTTAGGTATGGAATTTCAAATATTGAAGCAAGGTATGGTGCTATATTAAAGGAAGTATGTCAAAGAAATACTGAAGAGATTCAGAATGGATGATTTGTATCCTGCATCCTCACATGTCGAACCAAATGTAAAATTGGAGAAAAATGTAGAGGAAGACAATGTCGACGTAACTTTGTTTAAGTAAATTGTGGGATCTCTGAGGTATGTGTGCAACAGTCGACCTGATATAGGTTTCGCTGTGGGATTACTAAGCAGATATATGAGTGAACCAAGAGTGTCACATATGAAGGCTACAAGAAGAATCCTGAGATATTTGAAGGGTTCGATAAACTATGGAATACTATTTCGACGAGATTTTGAAGACAAAGAAACAATAGTTAATTGTTTTTCAGATACTGATTGGTGTGGAGATAAGGAAGATTAAAGAAGCACAACTGGATATTTCTTTCAAGTATTTGGTGCCCCAATCTCATGGTGTTCGAAGAAACAACCTGTGATGGCATTATCATCTTGTGAAGCTGAATATATAGCAGGATCTTATGTTGCATGTCAAGCAATTTAGATCAGGTCTGTACTTGAAGAAATAAATGTCGAAGTGAAGAAACCTCTTGTATTTCAAATCGACAATAAGTCAGTCATAAGTCTGGCGAAGAATCCAGTTCTGCATGGAACAAGTAAACATATTGAAGCAAGGTTTCACTTCTTGAGGGAAAAGGTAAATCGAGGTGAACTTGAAGTTAGGCATTGCTCAAGTGAAGCACAATTGGCAAACATTTTCACCAAAGGATTGAAAATCGACAGATTCCTGAATTTGAGAAAGAAATTAGGAATAATTCAGATTGACTATTTTTGATGATGTTCGACAACTTGGATTATAGGGGTGTGTTGAAATATTAAATTAGATTTGATAAAATATTAGATTAAATTTGATTAGATTTAATATTTAAATATAATCCAAGTTGTGTAGACCCAAGCCCATTTAGGGTTGTATATAAATAGTTCTAGTCTGTATCATTATTTGTAACAATTCAATAATATAAATCTTTATTTCCTTTATTATTCTCTCTTTCTCTGCTCACTATAAGTGCCTCACGCACTAAAAAATTTACTTTGTATATAAATAGACTAGTGGTAGCTATCATTTGTAATTCCTTCTAACAACTTTATAGTCGTTATTCCTTTTGTTCTCATAAATATATTTCATTCCTTTTTTTTCTTCTTCTTAACCTTGTGCACTAACATTTTAATCATTCAATGTATTCGAATTTGTTTCACGAAAAAAAACGAATCAAAGTAGATCATTTCACGATTAAGTAGTTAGATAAAAATTAAAACTTATAAATGAAAATAATATATAGTAGAATGAAATAGTGAAAAAGCAGTGCAAAATTATAATATGTGATTAAAATTAGATCTTGAAGACGTTTGAGAAAAAAGTGAAATCATACTTCAAATTCCGACATCATAATAAACCCTAAAATCACCTATTTTTGTAAATAAAAAAAAGTATATCAACACAAAAATCCACCAATCCTAATTTGAAGTTATAAATTTACTAAAAAAACAAATAAATCCTAGTACCTCAATACGCAAAAATCATATCAAGTTTAAGAAGGAAAACAATTAGATTATAATAAACTAAACACTGATAAATTATACTTAAAAAATATAAAAAGTGTTGAGCGTTCACTTCTAATAAACTAAACACTGATAAATTGTTTTTAAAAAAATAAAAGTGTTGAGATCTCACTTTCTCTTCTTATTACATGTCTTCTTCTTGCCACTAGTGTTACGCATCTTGTGCCTAGAATCCTTGAAAGCACTTGAGATTTAAAACAATAGTGAAAACAATGATTTTACATTAATTTTTAAAAAGAAAGCAATGATTTTTCATAGAAGGAACAAAAAAAGAGAAAAAGAAATGGAAACATAAGTTTTTGTTTTGAAAATTTTGGGTAGTTTTGTGGGTTTCACAAAGAAGATGAATAAGATTGACGTCGTTAGCAATATTTGAATGAAAAGAAATAATGTGATACATTTTAAAATGTTGAATGACGCAAATAGTCATCTTTAAAGTTATGAGGTCAAAAAATGGTTAAGCCTTAAATGTGAAGATTCAACACTAAAAAGTCAAAACAGTGATTTTACATTAATTTTTCAAAAGACAACAATGATTTTTCATAGAAGGAAGGAAAAAGCTAAACAAACACGAAATCACATTTTAGTTTTTTTGTTACTAACCAAGTTGAATAGAAGAATTAAAAAACACAACATAGCATCACAATATTCACTACTTGCTAATAATAACCTAGCATCACATAATTGTTTTACAGAAATATCTCTCGTCCCTTTGTACTAAATGTAGGTTTCAAACTCAAAGCTCTACCAATGTTCTAGAATCCTCAAATTACAAGGATTCTAATGAGATGTGGAAAAGTTATGTGAAAACAGAGATGAGAAAGACAAGTTGGATGATTCTCAAACAAACAACAACAAAACGAACTACTATCAAAACAATTAAAAAAACCAAAATTAGGAGAGCAACGATACTACTTACATCAATGTTCATGATCAGAGTAGTATTGCTGCACAAAAGAGAGATGAAAGGCAAAAGGAATATATTAAATGACAACTACAAAAATAAGGAGTAATGGGTACATTAATCTACCTACTACTATGCTATTTATACACAATATTAGAGTATAAAAAAAAATACTAAAATACCCTCTAACAGACTTAGTCAACAAGACATTCCTAACATATAAATTATTTCCAACACCATCCCTTAATTTATATTTACACAAAACGGACAACATCAATTTCATCCCTCAAACGGATAAAGTGTTCAGTCTTGACATCCTTCATCAGAACATCTTCAAGTTGCTTCTGTTTTCTAAAGTGTGCAACTTCTAATACTTCATTTGGAAGTGCATATTTTTCCTTGAGAACCCATCTAACGCTGATATTTTTCTTCTCCTTCGGAAGCTTAGTTAACTCCCAAGTATTATTTCTTTCAATAGCATCAAGCTCTTCTGTCATGGCCTTCGGCCACACTTTCTTCTTGAGAGCTTCACAGGCTGACAACGCAACCACCAGTTGCTTCTTAGAGCACCATGAAATAAGACTTTCCAAATACAAACAAAAAATCCAGAAGTATTTCTTCTATCAATTTTGTCTTCATACAAATCAGAGTCAGAATAGCATATCATCTTTGCATCTGATCTAACACCAGAAGGGAATAACACTACATACCTCAAAGTTCGTTCAGTATCTTGCAGCTTGTCAAACTCTACAAATCTCCTTGTTATATTTCTGACTCTATGTGGCCTCTGAACTTGTTCAGAATCTCCTTCTGGTTCTAGAATAATATCTTGTTCTAGACTTTCTTCAGAAGTTTGACTACCACCAAAAGCTCCACCTTTTTTAACTTAAGGACCTCGTTCAGAATCATTACCTTCAGAAATACCATCTTCAAAAGTTGGATCACCTTTAGAAGCTATTCTCTTAAAAATACTACTTTCAGAATCATAATCACCGTCAAAGGCTGGATTTCCTTCAGAAGCTCCTCCTTCAGAAGGTCCGTCCTTAGAGTCATGATTTCCACCAGAAACATGATCATCTTCAGAAGGTTGTCCTCCAGAACCTATGTCTTCAGAGTTTTCACTTCTAGAAGCATGATCATCACTAGATTCTGGATCATCATCAAAATCTGGATCAGAATCAGATTCACCATTTGACTCATCTTTAGAGTCTCCAGAAGATTCTTCATCTTCTGACTCTAGCTCTTCTTCAGAACTTTCAAGTTCTAACTCATCTTCAGAAATCTCATATTCTGACTCATCTTCAAAATCTTCAGTGTGATCTTCTGATTGTGACTCATATTCAAACACTATTTCAAAGTCAGAATATTCAGAGTCATCTTCATCCCCTTCAGAATCAGAAAATGACAATCTCACAGGTTCCTCATCAGATTCATAAGCCATTAACAACACAGGTTCATCATCTGAACCTCCTCTGGCTATGTTTGTTTCTTCTTTATTTGATCAACAATCTTCAGTAAAGTGGCCAAACCTATTACAACAGTAACATTGAATCATTCTCTTGTCATACTTCTCATTTCCCTTCTGATGTTTATTTTCATCAGAATATAATACTTCTTACTTTTGGAAACTACCATATTTTTTCTGCTTCTAATCTTTCTTGACAAAAGAAGCTTTAAGAGCCTGCTCAACTTCCCTCTCAGAAGTTCTTTCAGTCATACGCAACTCTTGCGCCTCTAGACTGCTTTGCAGCTCTTCTATTCTCATGATTTTTAGATCTTTAAAATATTCAATTGCTACCACAATGTAATCAAATTGAGAAGTTAAAGATCTCAATACCTTCTCTATGATTACTTGTTCAGAAATGGTTTCTCCATAAGTTTTCATCTCATTAGTGATCATAATCACTCTAGAGATGTACTCAGAAACCTTCTCATTGTCCTTCATGTTGAGATTCTCATATTACTTTCTTAGGGACTAAAGCTTCACCTTCTTCACTGATGCGTCACCATCATAACATCTGACTAGTGTGTCCCATGAAGCCTTTGCTATTTCAGAGTCAATAATCTTCTCAAACACATTCGCATTCATACACTGATGGATGTAGAACAATGCTTTCTAATCTTTCTTCCTTATTACATTTTGTGCCTCTGTTGTGTCTCCTGCTAATGAAGTATAGTCATCGGTGACAAGATCTAACACATCTTGAGAATCTAACAATGCACGTATCTGGATCTTCCAACAATTCCAGTTTTTACCATCAAACACTAGAAGCTTGTAACTGATATCACTATTTCCGTTCATCTTCAACCTTGTGCAGTTCACTCAAAACTCACTAACACACAGTGTTTCCTAAATCCCACAGAATAAAAAAATGTGATTCTCAATCACAAAACACCTCACTGTTCACTCGTGTTTCCCGTGTTTCTCGTGGATTTCGAACCGAAGCTCTAGATACCAATTATTGGTGCACAAAGGAGAGATGAAAGACAAAAGGAATATATTAAATGAAGGCTAGAAATATAAGGATTAATGGATATATTGACCTACCTACTACTAGAATATTTATACACAATATTAGAGTATAATAAAATATTAAAATACTCTCTAATAAACTTAGTCAACAAGACATTTCTAAAATATTAATTCTTTCTAACAAGTAGAAAGAGGGAAACTGAAAAAAGGAAAAAATATTAGATCTTTACAATATGGGAATGATTATCATAAATATAAAAACCAACTACCCTCAAAACAATAACAAACAATAACAATCTGATGAATAAAAAAAAGTTATCAATACCTCAAGCAACTGAAACAACTGGAGCAATGGAGAATGTTTAAACACCTCACATGAGCAAAACATAGAGATGAAAGCGGATACATTTTAGAAGAAAAACAACCAAAGGAAGATAATGAATCAAAGGATAGTAAACCTCGCCCAAACAGGAAAAACATATATAGCAAAGAAGAAAGCTCAATCACAACACAAACTAAGATTATTGACAAAAAGAAGAATAATGACCAAGACATCAAAAATCCAAATAAAACGCATAAAACAAAAGGGATCTACAATAAAAAAAGAAGAAAAATTACATGAGATCCTCAAATGGATAGAAACTCCACATCTGTCCTCAACCAAAGTTTGAGCATTTCATTTGCGACATGTAGAACAAAAACTAGAAAAACTTAATCATCCATCAAGAAATTCATACTAACATTATGCAAAAGGTTAATAATCAAACAAATATTTCCTGTGAAAAGGATAGACTTATAATCCATATAAATGCAAATATGGAGATTGAAGATGAGCGAAATATGTGAGTTATATTCAATAACGACCATGAGAATGTCTAGCAAATGATACTTGGAAGCAGAAAGGTTACCTATATCTTATCGCAGCTGAGGATCAAGCTATCTTTGGAAGTATCCAAACAGATGAAAGCTAAAGAGTTTATGGTGTTTACAGACTGTAAATTTATTGTTGATAAAGTGGATATGAAGAATGATAAGAACAGAGTTTCTGAAAATTAAACGACTAACGACAAGAGAGAATATAGGTAACGCATAGGAAAAGTTCTCAATTATATATATCAACCCTAAAAGGTTTCAATAGATCCATCAGCCATTTCAAAAGAGATAGGAATATGTTAGCCCATTAGCAGACTCAACACTACTACAAATAATATATTTCATGACGAAGCTTTCACCTCAGCGAGAAAAAAAAGAGGTATTATGCTAAGGCGCGCCATGTTTTATTTTTTTTATAAAAATAAAAACAACATATTCCCTTGATTTTTAATAAAAACAAAGAAAAAAATAAATCAGGACACACTTTGAATCTCAGCTTTTGTAGTTCATGTTTTTATTTATTTATTATTGTAAACTAAACAATCTAATCCTTCAGTTTTTCGATATAACTGAGGGATCCAATAATCAGATTTCACTATAAAAGCACTTGTTAGACAAATTTTACCCTAATATTTACTTATATGAAGCTGCCCCAAACTCACATGCATCATTCTTTGGGATGGATTGCAAGACAAAAAAAATATTTGATGTTTTTCTATCTAGAACAAAATATTTTTTATGTCCTTGAAATCTATCTCACATAAGTGTTGATGTTGTTGTTGTATTTTTGCTCATTTAATAGATTGCAAGTGCAAAAATTAACCTGGCTTGAAGTTACGCAAAGAAGGGAGCTCAACCCTTGAAAAGTTAATTAGAGAAGGGAACTTAACTGATCGTAAGATGGATATCAGTGAAGATATTCATTAATAAAAGCAAATATTTGTTGCAAGCAATTTATTTTAATATTCTGTATAAATAATGTCATTACAAAAAAATAGTGTTTCACTTCGGCTTTTTGTAATAACTGAGGTGATAGTTAAAATAAGAAGATAATGTACCTCGATTTTCTTATAAGATTGAGGGGTATCTTAATCATATTGTACTATAAATACTCTCGTTAAACAGATTTTACCTTAATACTAACTTATATGTATTCGCGCCAAATAGAAGAAATATTTACAAATGTCCATTTCATGAGTTGCTACTACAAAAAATCTTTTGGGGTATAATTTTCATGAAATTTTTTGATCTAGAAACGCTTAAGAACTTGAGAAACAAATCTATCTAGGATGGATTGCAAGTAGAGAAAATAAAAATTCTCATGGTGAGAACAAATAACTTTTCAGAAGTTGGATAAATTATAGAGTATTTTCTGGAGATGCAACATAAAGGTATGCAACAAAATTTGAATTCCATCAAAGATTTATTATAAACAGTGTATTTTAATATTATGTGTAAACAATGTAATAGGAGAAAAAAACTTATTCACCTCAGTGATTTTTTTAAGCGAGATATATGTTAAGCGTTTTTTAGGCTTTTCACTAGCCTTAATCAAATCTTTATCGTCCATTTAATGATTATCGATGATCAAGACTCTGTCATTATTGATCCGCGTGAAACCTAAGAGACATTCATTATAAAAATGTTGAATACTAATATTTTTAACCTAAATGAATATGAAGCGCTTGAAACTTAAAGATACTTGAAAAAATTCTCGATAATAGATCACAAGAACAACAAATTATCTGTCACGATTTAATATTTTTATTCTTCATCCCATACATTTCATAATTTATTTAAATATTTAAACTCAAAGACTCAATGTATCTCTTTCAGTTACAAAGCATAAGCATAGCACATGATAACACTGATGAACATTAGATTCATATGAGGTGAATGATTTGAATGACGTGTTCAAAAATTTCTCGAGTCAAAGGTTTCTGAGTGTTACCATTAACTCCTGCTTCAAAAAACATTTGTGAATTATGATCACTAAAATTTGACAACATGCCAACTATTTTGCTTTGTATCCCCAGTGCACGCATATCCATCACAAACTAAAAAAATACAATAAAAAACATTTCAGTGGTAGATATAATAACAATTGATCTCATATCTAGAAAAGAAGAACGAAAATGTTGATACCTGAGGTCCACTTATTATTGGCAAATCAAAATCAACAAATATGATGTCAAAATTAGCACCAGTCAACAAAAGTTGCATAGCTTCTTGAGCACTATTTGCAGGCTCTGTTCGAATGCCTATTGATTCAAGTATTTGATGCTCCAAATGTCTATTTTCAGCCACACCATCTACTAGCAATGCAGTCATGGGATTAGATGTTTCATATGAATCATGTTTTCTTATTCTCATTTTCGTCTCCTCTGGCTTTCTCAGCCGTTTATATCCAGTTGTTCCTGCACTCATTGTTTGACCAATTGTAATTTCTGGAAAACACACAACAAACAAAATAATTAATATGTATAAAAGATAAATGGGGTGCGAATATGAAATCTAATTTCAAATTTCTAAATGATTTTAGTTTTAAAAATTTTTGTGATGATATTTTTATCACAAGTGAAAATTTGCCTCTAACCTTATAATCTACGAAATTTGTATCTTTTATCAAGGACAAGAAAGTGTTTATAAAGACATTGTACTGAGAAGATATAATTAAAATTAATTTTAAATGTAATACAATAAATATTAAAAAAATATTTAATAAAAATATTTACCAAATATTAACTTAAATTGAAAAAGAGAAAAGTGACATAACTAATTCATATTCTGATGTAACGCGCACTTTGTTATCCTAAAAAGTTAATTTGTAATTAATATTCTTAAATAAAATTGGATACTTATATTATTATTTTAATATTTTATTTTATATACATTGAACAATCTGAAAGGAAATAAAATTTAATTTATAAAATGGATTATGTGATGTTGACTATGTTTGGGATAAAACTGAAAGGAAATCCACAAGTGGAAATTGTTAATTTAAAGGTGAAAATCTTATATCTTGCGCTAGTAAGAGACAAACAACAATTGTTTTGTCTACAGCAGAAGTAGAATACATTTTAGCTGCATGTTATTGAGCACAACTACTTTGGATGGAATATTGGTTAGAAGACTATCAAATATGTGGATGCAATATTTCAATCTTTTGAGAAAATACTGATGTTATCTGTTGATAAAGAATCCAATTCAACATTCAAGAACCAAACACATTGAAATAAAACATTATTTTATTAGAGACTATGTTCAGAAAAGTGAGATAGAAATACAATTCATTGATACTAATCATCAATTGGATGATATATTTACCAAGCTCTTGCAATAGAAAGATTTGTTTTTATTAAAAAGAATTTGAACATGCATTTTATACAAGAATAATGCTTACTTCTGAATGGAGGATCAGAGTCTGATGATGATCAGAAGCCACTATGATCAGAGACTCTAAAATATCTTCTGATGAATAATAGCCTCTAAAGCATCTCAACCAGTATCCGATAAATTGACTCTGATAGCATGTAAATGGAAAATATCTCAACTTATTTTTGACACTTGTCCCACTTATATGTCATGAATACGAAAGGTTTTTTACGTAGGTTTTATCTGTTGAGTAATAACCATTATATAATGATGAATAGTTTTTGAATATTGTGTCTTGTGCCCTCTTTGTCATTAGTTTTTTGTTTTAATCAAAATTGAAAATCTCTTTTAACTCAAAGCACTCAAAATTCAGATTTCATACACTTTCTCACTTTACAACCCACACTTTTGTTCTCAACCTTTCTTATAAAAACAACTCATTTAAAAAAAAAACTTTAGAACCCTAAACCTCATTTCAATGGCGTCTTCTTCTCAACAAGCTCCCATGGAATTAGATTCTGGAAATGGTCTTCACATTAGACCTATAAAAATGAAGCTCAGGGATAATTAACTCAAGTTGATTTTGAAGCAAATTGTGGATTTTGAGTATTTTAGAGTAAATGGATATTCTCTGAGAGAGTACTTTAAGCTCAAGTGTGGATGCCTTACTTCAAAATGCTCAATGGACCTACTTAACCCTACCTAGTTAAGGATTTATGGGTTAGGATAGAAGTTTTTGATGAAGTTGTTGTTGCTTCTGAGGTTAGACAAATGATTGTTAAGAACGAAGCAAACAAAGGGAAAACAAGAGTTGAGATGGGATTAAATAAGTTTAAGGAAGTTGAGATTAGGTCTGTAGTGATGGGAGTTGATGTAACCATCACTCAGAGCCACAATTATTAGCCCATTGGTGTGACAGATGAACAAATGAAAGAAGATGTGTTCATAACATCAAAGAAAGCAACAAAAAAGAAAATTTGATCAAATCAAGTATGTTTATCAACTATGAAGATTTTGGAAAGGTGAAGAATATGGATATTGCATATAGGCTTCTGTTTAGAATCCTAATTAGCTATCTGATTCTCAGGGAAAGTAGTACTGATTAGATTTCATGGGATCACATACACTTTATTTGATTTCTAGTGAATAGAGTGAAGATCAATATGGATGCATATATATTTAATTATATATGTGAAGCTATCAAAGAAAGCCACAAGAATGATAAGAACTTTGGTCTTTTGGTTGGTGAGTTTCAGATGTTGTGGTTTCTACATGAATGGCTTGAAGTGGTGTGGCTTCCATAAGTTTATCTTCTGGTATGGTTTGAATTGGTGTGGCTTATATAGGTTGAAAGTATAATTCGTCAGAATCAGAGCTTGAGCTTGAGGTTTCCATTATATGGTCAGTATCAGCTATGGTGTTTATGGGAATGGGTTGTTATTGGCTAGGAATTTTCGACTGAGGCATGAATAAAGTCGTAAGAGTTTTAAAGTCGAAGAGCTAAGAGAAAGAATGTTGATTGTGTTAGACGATAGTGACTTATCTAGAGGGGGGTGGGGGGAAGGGGGGGGGGGTTAATAGATCACTAAGCTAAAATACCAATTAAAATTGGAGTTTAAAAAGTTATTTTAAAAAAGCGCAAGCAGATGATTTTGATATAGATCGATAAAAGCCGTCTATACGAACCTAGTTATTGGAACTCAATTATGCAATCAAGCCTTATGAAATGAATGAATCTATAAGATGAATTTATACACTTGAAATAATCAATAATTATTATTCGTTTATAACAATTCACACGAAATCTATTTTCAATGAAATTAAGCAAAAATAATGAACTATACAATTTGTCAAACACTTGGTGTGCGATCGAATTTCATAATTTTTCCTTGAGTATTATTGATATGAAAAATAACTTATAATAAAAGTGATTATAAGCTAATCAACAACCAATTTAAAACCAAAAAATCCATATAAAAATTTGTATGAGTCGATCGATCAATTAATGTTATTCAACAAATTGCTTAATGAAAAATAAAGCGAGTAAGGAGATAAGAGAGAGCGACACGAGGATTTTTTTAGGAAGTTCACTAATCGTCATCACTATGGCTACGTCTACCTCCAATTCTATTTCGGAATAAGGATAATTTCTTACTATGCAAAAAGTTGATTACAAGAGAAGTATTCCAAGAGCAACCCTACAAACCCTAAATGTTTGTTGTTGATTCAACCCCTTCTCTTCCTTTGATATTGAGAAATATCAAGACACAATATCTACCAATTTATTTATCGAATATAGATACTCTTTTGGGTACCAAACTCCAAATCTCTTTCACGCGTGATCAATTGTAACTATTCAACACAAGCACTTTCAATTTGATTTTCCGTTCTCTCTCTACTTCCTTGGGTGCCAAACTCCGAAGGCTTTTCACTTGGTTGCAATCCTCTTTTGAAAGTCTTGTACTAAACCCCCAAACCATCCAAAGATATTGGAGGACAAACCCTAGGTTTTTCTGGATGAAACCCCCCACAATTTTCAACCCAATATTTTTGTTTACACAAAAACCTAATTGAATGTTATCAAATCTCGCCTAGATGGCACCCCAACAAAAGATGATTATGTGTGATTTATTAGTTTGTATGCATAGGTTGGAGGTTGAATATGAAGAGTAATGGTGGTATGTGTTGATAGTTTCTTCAAGTTAAAATGATGCATGAATGATGTATTTATAGTTGGGGAAGTTTGTGTGCAAATAGGTAATTTTTGGAATTAAAAAGAATTGAAAATTTGACTCATTCAAATAGTATTTATCGGTCTGAAATATGGATGTGTCGACACATAAATCCAAAAATAGCAGTATGTGCCAGCCTATGAGAAACATATGATACAACCTTTAATATTGAAACAAATGTGTTGGCCTGAAAATTGTATATGCCGGCACATTAAACTGAAACATATAGTATGTGTCGGCTTGAAAGATGTATGTGTCGGCCTATGTAAAACATAAGCTATAGTCTTCATTTTTTAGTTATATATGTCGGTCTAAAAGTCATATGTGTTGGCACATGCAAATGATTTTTGTGCAGAAAATGAATTTTGATGTTTTTGGCCCATTTCAATGTGGTTTTAAATGATTCCTACGACCTCTAATGCAAGGGTGCACCATATGAAATAGAGATATCGTCCAATATATAAAAATCTTAAATTTTCCTAGTTTTGACATCATACAAAACATCTAATGGTGAAGTTACTCTCACATACTCCCCCTTTTTTATGATGGAAAAACATGCGACAAGGCATTTCATGTTGTTATCGAAAGCTCCCCCAGACTTTGTGCTTCCCAATTTTATCTCGTTTATATCCAGCTGTTCCTGCACCCATTGTTTGACCAATTGTAATTTCTGGAAAACAAACAACAAACAAAATAATTAATATGTATAAAAGATAAATGGGGTGGGAACATGAAATCTAATTTCAAATTTCTAAATGAATTTAGTTTTAAAAATTTTTGTGATGATATTTTTTATCACAAGTGAAAATTTGCCTCTAACCTTATAATCTACGAAATTTGTATCTTCTATCAAGGACAAGAAAGTGTTTATAAAGACATTGTACTGAAAAGATATAATTAAAATTAATTTTAAATGTAATACAATAAATATTAAAAAAATATTTAATAAAAATATTTAGCAAATATTAACTTGAATTGAAAAAGAGAAAAGTGACATAACTCATTCATATTCTGATGTAACGCGCACTTTGTTATCCTAAAAAGTTAATTTGTAATTAATATTCTTAAATAAAATTGGATACTTATATTATTATTTTAAAATTTTATTTTATATACATTGAACAATCGAAAGGAAAGAAAATTTAATTTCTAAAATGGATTATGTGATGTTGATTATGTTTGGGATAAAATTGAAAGGAAATTCACAAGTGGAAATTGTTAATTCATAGGTGAAAATCTTATATCCTAGATTAGTAAGAGACAAATAACAATTGCTTTGTCTACAACAGAAGTATAATACATCTTAGTTGTAAGTTATTTAGCATAACTACTTTGGATGAAATATCGTATTTAAATCTTTTGAGAAAATACCGATGTTATCTGTTGATAAAGAATCTAATTCAACATTCAAGAATCAAACACATTGAAATAAAACAGTATTTTATTAGAGACTATGTTCAGAAAGGTGAGATAGATATACAATTCATTGATACTAATCATCAATTGACTGATATATTTACCAAGCTCTTGCAAAAGAAAGATTTGTTTTTATTAAAAAGAATTTGAACATGCATTTTATGCAAGAATAATGCTTACTTCTGAATGGAGAGTCAGAGTCTGATGATGATCAGAAGCCACTATGATCAGAGGCTCTGAAATAGCTTATGATGAATAATATAATAGCCTTTAAAGCATCGCAACCAGTACCTGATAAATTGACTCTGATAGCATGTAAATGGAAAATATCTCAACTTATTTTTGACACTTGTCCCACTTATATGTCATGAATATGAAAGGTTTTTTACGTAGGTTTTATCCGTTGACTAATAACCATTATATAATGATGAATTGTTTTTTAATATTGTGTCTTATGCCCTCTTTATCATTAATTTTTTGTTTTAATCAAAATTGAAAATCTCTTTTAACTCAAAGCACTCAAAATTCAGATTTCATACACTTTCTCTCACTTTACAACCCACACTTTTGTTCTCAAACTTTCTCAAAAAAATAACTCATTTTTCAAAAAATACCATTAGAACCCTAAACCACATTTCAATGGCGTCTTATTCTCAACAAGCTCACATGGAATTAGATTCTGGAAAGGGTCTTCACATTAGACCTATAAAAATGAAGCTCAGAGATAATTAACTCAAGTTGATTTTGAAGCAAATAGTAGATTTTGAGTATTTTTAGAGTAAATGGATATTCTCTGAGAGAGTACTTTGAAGTTCAAGGGTGGATGCCTTACTTCAAAATGTTGAATGGACTTACTTACCCCTATCTAGTTAAGGATTTATGGGTTAGGATAGAATTTTTTGATGAAATTGTTGTTGCTTCTAAGGTTAGACAAATGATTGTTAAGGACGAAGCAAACAAAGGGAAAACAAGAGTTGAGATGGGATTAAATAAGTTTAAGGAAGTTGAGATTAGGTCTTTAGTGATGGGATTTGAAGTAACCATCACTCAGAGCCATAATTCTTAGCTCATTGGTGTGACAGATGAACAAATGAAAGAAGATGTGTTCATAACATCAAAGAAAGCAACAAAAAGGAAAAGTTGATCAAATCAAGTCCGTTTATCAACTCTGAAGATTTTGAAAAGGTGAAGAATATGGATATTACATATAGGCTTCTGTTTAGAATCCTAATTAGCTATTTGATTCCCAGGGAAGGTAGTACTGATTAGATTTCATGGGATCACAGACACATTATTTGGTTTCTAGTGAATAGAGTGAAGATCAATCTGGATGCATATATCTTTAATTATATATGTGAAGCTATCAAGGAAAGCCACAAGAATGATAAGAACTTTGGTCTTTTAGTTGGTGAGTTTCAGATGTTGTGGTTTCTACATGAATGGCTTGAAGTGGTGTGGCTTCTATAAGTTTATCTTTTGGTATGGTTTTAATTGGTGTGGCTTCTATAGGTTGAATATCTAATTCATCAGAATCAGAGCTTTAGCTTGAGGTTTCCATTATATGATCAGTATCTGTCATGGTGTTTATGTGAATGGTTTGTTATTGGCTAGGAATTTTCGACCGAGGCATGAATAAAGTCGCAAGAGTTTTAAAGTCGAAGAGCTAAGAGAAAGAATTTTGGTTGTGTTAGACGATGGCGACTTATCTAGAGGGGGGTGAATATATCACTAAGCTAAAATACCAATTCAAATTGGAGCTTAAAAAGTTATTTTAAAAAAGCACAAGCGGAAGATTTTGATATAGAACGATAAGAGTCATCTATACGAACCTAGTTATTGGAACTCGAGTATGCAATCAAGCCTTATGAAATGAATGAATCTATAAGCTGAATTTATACACTTGAAACAATCAATAATTATTATTCGTTTATAACAATTCACTGGAAATCTATTTTCAATGAAATTAAGAAAAAATAATGAATTATACAATTTGTCAAACACTTGGTGTGCGATCGAATTTTCATAATTTTTCCTTGAATATTGTTGATATGAAAAATAACTTATAATCAAAGTGATTATAAGCTAATCAATAACCAATTTAAAACCAAAACAGCCACATAAAAATTCGTACGAGTCGAGCGATCAATCAATGTTATTCAACAAATTGTTTAATGAAAAATAAAGTGAGTAAGATAAGAGAGAGAGAGAGAGAGAGAGAGAGAGACACGAGGATTTGTTTAGGAAGTTCACTAATCTTCCTCACTATGGCTACGTCTCCCTCCAATTCCATTTTGGAATTAGGATAATTTCTTACTATGCAAAAAGTTGATTACAAGAGAAGTATTCCAAGAGCAACCTGATCGCTACTGGATATGGTGGTCTAGATGATATGGACTGCAAGTGCACAGTCTTATCGCATAGTTTTAAAGATTATCGAACCCAAAGGACCAAAAGTCAAACGTATCGTTATCTAGCATTGCGGTGTAAATCTAAGGCTAAAAGTATTTGGTTTAGATTAGGGGAACTAAAAGTAAGTTTGAATCTAGTTAAATAATCAGAGGGGGTAAACAACCAGTATGTAATGATCGGGCTTCGGGGTATAGTACCTTATTTGGTAACTTGCAGTTTCTAACAATTCTCAGTAGAAATTTATCAGTTTCAAAACCCTCGTCTCACACTGTCGTGGTTGTTGATTTAGGTTATGCAATTTAAGTCCTAATGTATGCTCTCTCTATCCCGTCAGAGTTAGAAACATTCTTTTGAACACAAATAAACTCTAATTCACTTTAAAGTGCTCTCGTTGTTTTTAAAGCCAATGCCTAGTTACTAGGTCCAGTTAAAGATCCTCAAGCTCTCGCTTTATTGAACCTAACTTTTATTCGTTTTTTACTGTCATAACAAAACGGTGCATCACTAAAAACAAAGTAATCTAGTCCAGAAAATAGTTCAACAAATAAATTCCCAATAGTATTACCAAATCCCCCTCAGTTTTATGATCTTACATATCGGTATAGAAATCTAGCTTAACATATTATAAAACTCAATCACTGAATAGTAAAAGCCAGACAACGAAGTAAACATGGTTATCAGATTAAAGAGTAAATAATAATTTATTAAAATAAAAACCTAGAAATAAATTGACTGGAGACTGATAAAAATTCGTCCGACTCTAAAGGAATCACTCCTCCACAGGTTGGTAGGTTTTGCTTCAATACGGAACAGGAACAATTGCATAAATAAAACAATAAACTTAAATAACAATTCAGGAGGTCTTGAAATAAACTATTGGGCAATATATCTTCGGTGTAGAAATCTATTGCTTAAAACAGGGTGGAAAAATAAATCTGCTAAGGAAAATAATAGCTGGGAACAAATAATTCTAGAAAGTAGTAGCTCTGAAATATACGAAGAACAAAAGGGTATTAATGGCGTGTCCCCGTTTCAGTGCATGAGGTCTGCCATTTATATTCATCTCAAGTAACTGTTTGTGAGGATTTATTGGAGAGATTATAGGGCTGCTGAATCTCCGTGCATCTGACTTGGTGGAAGCAGTCAACACACATTCGTTGCAAGATTTTAGGGACGTGGCGAAAGTATAGGGGATGTGACGTTCGTCAAAAGGATAAGTGACGTTCTTCACTTACTTGGTCAATGTATGCCATTTGTCAAGCTAGCCACGTTGTTCGTCATGCTTGTTAACTTGCGCGCTTTGGGCTTGGGATTGTTTTATTGTAGCCTTCTTTTTCTTCCTTTTTCTTCTTTTTCTTCCTTTTTCTTCTTTCTCTTATAATTAATTTGATACCTGCAAAATAGCAAAATACCGGCATAATACCAACTACAAAGTGATTTAATTTAGAATAAAAATGGAAAATAATTTAGTTAAATCAAGCCAAATATGCAATATGTTTATGTATTATCAAACTCCCCCATACTTGAATCTTTGCTTGACCTCAAGCAAGTGCTCAGTACGATGTTTGTCTGAACATTGGCCAGGTGAAAACGTATGATCTAAATCAACTTGTACGCGGTTGCTTGGTGTTTTTTTTAGAGAATAGAAAGCTTAATTTGTACTCCAGCACTACGGTAACAACACTAGACAACCCCCGTCTTACGTAAACTGATTACAGATGCTATTATAGCTCACCCCAAGTAATCGTCTTTTTTTACCCATTTTCATTCGAGCGTAATCAAATTAAGCCTTTATCCTAACACGTACATAGCAGAATAGTCGGTTAGTGGTTATGATCTTTTTTTTAGCACAGTGGTTTATGGCACAATAATGTGGAAACCTTCTTTTTTTTTACCCATTTGCATGATGCGGGGGATCAAACCGTAGTCTGCCCTACCAAGTTCAGTACCAGACGCCTGTGAACCACCTACATTGGATTTTATGTTACTTCGTAGGGCTTAAATCCATTGGATTAAACGATCGGATGAGGATCGCCCAATTTAATAGGTGCATCTCCTGTAACATTTTCTAAATAAATACCCGAGATCATCCACTTATATTCATCGGCTTTCTGTGTAGTTTGTGTTTAAGATGATGTTGACTGCTAGATAAACTACTCAGGATTACTTCAAAACTAAAGCTCTGGGTTTCAGGATAATAGGTACTTTAACTAGTCTATTAAATCCTGGGGTTGTAGAGTGTCAAGACGGTAGTAATTTCGTCAAATCTTGCGAAAGTTTCACAAAAAAAATTAAAAGGTAGCAACCTACATACTCGTCGGGTGAATCAAGTTATGTATTAAATCGAAAAAATTTGTTGGGGCTCAATAAAATGAGGGAATCGGAAAAACAACACAAAATATTTCATAAAAAGAAGGGAGAAGATAAAAATAAAAATTTACTGGAAAAAGTGGAAATATTTCCTCCCCCATACTTAAATCATACAATATCCTCAATGTATTGGAAAAGGAGAGTGAAAAACTAAATACTCATTCTTCCTCGCCTAGGCCATGAAATCTACCACGCATCCTTGGTCTAGATCTTCTACGCGCTTGCTCACCCCTTCTGGAAGATTCTGCTTCATATCTTTGACCCTCCACACGGGAAACAACTTCATGCAAACCTTCAACACATAGTGTCAAAGCCCACATGTCTTCTGTCATCCCTGCGGTGAATTCTAGCATACTTTGGTCTTTCCGGTGAGCATAATCGTGTTGATCTCTTTGCATCTGTTGTACGAGATGCATCATTTCCTCTTGACGCATCTCGATGCTCTGGTAGCGCTGGTTAGACAATTGATTCTGCTGCAGTATTGCGGCGTAGATGGCATCGAGTGTGGCAGGTGGATTGGCATTTTGTGGCTCTTGGGCTTCGGGAGGTTGAATGTCAGGTTGAGGAGCTTGATGTTCTAATTCCTGTTCCATTTCGTCGACATCATCATTATTGGCTTTGCCTTGGTTTCCTTGTGTATTGACACTAGGCTCGGGGGCGTTGAGGTTGTATAACCAGTTGTTTGCAATGCTTAAGTTCGTAGTATTTGGGTTTGGAAAAATGACACTACGAACTTCATTATTCCTCACCATAAGATAATACCCTCTTGCTTCTCTTACCTTAATAAGGCAACCGGCTCGAAAGTTGTTAATGTCCAAGAACACTGCTGGCAGAGAGGGTAGATTTAGGACTCTTCCTCCCAGGTTCAGGTGAACTGCTATTGCAGTGACAATACCTCCAATACAGAAAGGCACAGTCCCGTATCTTGTTACAAGATTTTAAATATGAGCCATCAGGAAGGTGCTTGGGTTCATACGAAGGTTTAGCGCGAAGGCACAATGGAGAGCATACAACTCCTTGGTGTTGACCTTGTTGTTGTTGGTTCTTCCAAAAATAATGTTGGCCAGGATGCGATGAAGGTAGTGAATGTTTGGATTATGGATGTGAGAGGAGTAACGCTCTTCGAGAGCGATATTATGCTCACCGGATATTCTCTCCCATAATTCATATGACGTTCTATTCCAATCCAATTCAAGGGGAATTCGGTATTGCACATTGTCTCCACGAAGGAAACGAAACATGTCGCTCAAAGAATCCTGGTTCACCGTGTATTCCTGGTTGAACATACGAAATGTGGTTGCTCCAAAAAGATTTGCATCGGTGTCGGTGAGAGTGATGTAGAAGTAGGAGCTTAAGAACTCCAAAGTTAGAGCCTCGTAGGTGGGTAAGCCCAACGTGCTTACAAATCCCAGGCCTGCTCTTTTTAGCAAACCTTGCATACTGTCGTACAACCCTAAATTGCATAAACAGTCATTGTCGACATATCGTGTGGGTGTCAATCCTCGCTGATAAAACTTCCGGTATCTTCCCTGTTGAAGTTCACCAGCTTCGCCTTGTCGGAACACAAGATGAGTCATGTCGGGTTCTCCTCGATTGAGTTGATTTCTACGGGCGGTCATGGTATATTTGATAAAGACGATAAGGGAAGGTGTTTGTATAGTGCAAAGAAGGTAGTGAATGGTGGTGATATTAGGATGGTAGAAGAAGTGGTTTAAATAGGTGGAGATTATGAGTGGGTAATGAATGTTTTTTTTTACGGTTTTGAAAGTGGGAGGTTGTAGGAATTATAAGGAATGAATGAGTGGTAATGGTGGTAGATAATGGGAATTATGGGGTTTAAATAATGGAAGATGGAAGTTATAGAAATAATAAAATAAATGAAATGTTGTGGTCTTGTAGTCAAACTTATGTGGTCACGAGATCCAAGAGCGTGGGAGGCAAGGCTGGTGGTTGTCACATGCATAGTAGGGCGTGAGAGGCAAGGCTGCTGAAGGTCAGACAAGGCTGGTCCATCGTCACATGCATGGCAGGACTGACGGTCGACAGTTTGCTGGGAAAATGTGACGAATGTCACATCTTGCTAGATGACCGGCAATTAATGCATGCGATTTCATTGGACCGCTACTGATACTTATACATATAATATTAATTTGTACTATAAAGGCATACATATGATAATAACAGTAGGTATAATGAAATAAAAAAACTCAATAACATTGAATAACCAAGAAAATTAAAAATACGAATAATAAGAAACAATGTTATTGGGTAAGGACTGGTACAAATGAAAAAATAAAATAACAAAATATCTGAAAACGAGAAAACAAAACAGTAATGGAAAACAATAATGTTTCCTGCCCCCAAACAGAAACAAACAGTGTCCTCACTGCCTTAAGAAAAAGGAACCGAATAAAAGTAGCAAGGTATATCTAGCCATGACGTGGGCTTCCAGGAGGTGCAGTAACAGAATAGAAGTGCTGATACAGATGATTAAAATGTTCGGTTATGATGTCCATGAAACCATGAAAGTCCGAACGCAAAGTGGTGAATTCTCCGAGTAAACTTTCAATCTATGTCTCTAAATTAGCAATAGCGGTAGTAAAATCAGGAGGCGGATGTCCAGCATTAGCCGGAATAGTAACAATAGTAAACACAGGAGAGGCATCTGGTGTAACTTCATGATGAACATGGGAAGGAAGATCATAATAATGAGGAGGAGTATCAGGGTCAAAATCATCGGAGATCTCATACGGTTGAGGTGTTTCGGGTGATGTACGGGCATATGGGGGATCCAAGTCAAAAAGCCAGTTATCTTTGTTATGAAAACTCGTTATAGGATTGGTAAAACAAATTGGTGGACAAGGTTATGGTTAATGAGAAAGTCAAACTGAAGTGGTCCAAGGTTTCCTATAAGGTGAGTGTTGAAACAGAAACGGATGTTCATGGGTCGAATTCCTCCATATGGGTTTAATACTAAAAGTGGTTGTCTCTGCCGATAGCATTTGCAATCATTGTAACTAGGCCTCTTATAAGGATAGGTGTATGAGCGGTCTCTATAATGCGAACAAAATTGGCCAACATAAAGGTAGCCGCATTGACAAGACAGTTTTGTAAAGAATAAAACAAAATGAAAAGCTCATCACGGGACACCAAAGAAGTGTTTTTCTCTTTTCCAAACAGGGTGTGGGCCAGGATTTTGTGGAAATATCTTATAGTAGGGTTATGGATGCTGTCAGAATGTATATCATCAGGCTCAGGATGGTTATTACCAATTATGCTACCCCAGAAGTAATTAAGCTCATGGTTGGAGAGGATATCCTCTTGGGAGACAGTAAAGACATCAGGGCCACTAGGGAAACCTAAAAGGTTAGCAAACTCACTATTGTTATAACGGAAATCAATGCTAAATAGTCTAAACCGGATCAGGCCACAGTTAAACCCTAATCCATGGTTAGGCACATAATTCAAAGTACTCAGGAACTCTAGGGTAAGCCTACGATATGTACTGAATCTCCTCCGAATAGGGGATGTATCCCAACCTATCTGGTTCAGCAGGTATAAGACACTTTCTCTAATGCCTAGGGCGGTCATGGCACGATCATCATCATAGATGGTGGGGGTCATCTCTCTATCGACCAAGTTCTCAAACCTCCTCATTTGATCTTTTCCCCTGAAAGTAATACTCATATAATCTACTCTTGTCAATTCGAGAGTTATTCACTAGCTAAAAAAGTAAATTAGCCTGAAAAGTAAGTAGATTATAGAAACATCTAGTTATCATCGGCCAAATTCCTTTTAGAGTAAAAAAATAAGAAAAATAAGAAAATGATAATAAGGAAAGAAAGATGATAATAAATAAAACATTTAAAAAAAATTGAAAAGTTAAAGAAAAATATAAAGATAAAACTGTGGGTTGTCTCCCACAAAGCGCTTTGTTTTATGTCGCAAGCTCGACACATTTTTAATTATGAATTAGTCGTTTGGTTCAGCCGATGGCTGTAGAAGATTTAGGGTAGCCGAGTAATATTTTTTTCCGATACAATGGTAATGCTTCAAACATTTCCCGTTTACATTAAATGGGTCACTAGAATTACTCTTAATTTCTACAGCGCCACTTGGGTAAACCTTGGTGACTTCGAAAGGGCCAGACCACCTAGAGCGTAGTTTTCCGGGAAAAAGTTTAATTTGGGAGTTAAATAGGAGTACTACATCTCCCTCGTTGAATTCTCTCCTAGAAATGTGCTTATCGTGCCATTTTTTGCTCTTTCTTTGTAGATCTTGGCATTTTTGTAAGCGTCTAGTTGAAGCTCTTCTAGTTCATTAATATCTAGGATTCTGTTTCCTACGGCGGCAAAGTAATTTAAATCTAGGGTTTTAATAGCCCAATAAGTTTTATGCTCGAGTTCCACCGAAAGATGACATGATTTTCCATAGACTAACTTAAAAGGTGTGGTCCCTATGGGTGTTTTAAAAGTTGTCCTATATGCCCATAATGCTTCGTGTAACTTTGAGGACCAATATTTTTTGGATGTGGCAACAGTTTTCTCAAGTATTTGCTTAATTTATCTGTTTGAGACCTCTAATTGGCCACTCGTTTGTGGGTGGTATGGTGTTGCTACACGGTGTTTAACTCTATATTTCACTAAGAGTTTTTAGAATATTTTGGAGATGAAGTGGGAGCCTCTGTCACTGATGACGAGTCTCGGCACACCGATCCTTGGAAAGATTATGTTTTTGAAAAGCTTGATTACTACTCGTGTGTCATTTGTTGGAGAGGCTATATCCTCGATCCATTTGGATACGTAATCAACAGCTACGAGTATGTATTTGTTACCAAAAGAAGATGGGAAAGGTCCCATTAAGTCAATTCCCCATACATCGAAGAGTTTGACTTCTAGAATACCTTTCTGAGGCATTTCATCGCGTCTGGAGATGTTGTCAGTGCGTTGGCAACGGTCGCAGTTTAAAACAGCGATGTGCACATCTTTCCATAGATTAGGCCAAAAGAAACCAGATTGTAGGATTTTTGCACAGGTTTTTGATGTACTTGAATGTCCTCCATAAAGTGCAGCGTGACAGTGGTCTATAATACTTTCGATTTCTTCCTCGGGCATGCAACGATGAAAGATCCCATCGGAACCTCTTTTAAAGAGGAGGGGGTCATCCCAGTAGTATTGTTTAAGGTCGTGGAAGAACTTCTTCTTTTGTTGGTACGTTAGCTCAGGTGGAAGGACACCGGCGGCTAGGTAATTTATGAAATCGACATACCATGGTGCAACAGAGTGAGCTAATGCCACTTTTACAAAATTGTTGGTTTCAAGACTTGAGGCCTCTATTTCTAAAGGATAGTTGGCTCGATAATGTTCAACCTCATTGTTTTTCAACTGAGATATAAGTTTCTCGTATGGGGAATCGTCGTTAATTGGTATTTGTTCGGTCTTCAGATTTTCAAGCCTACAAAGATGATCTGCTACAACGTTTTCGGTTCCCTTTTTGTCTTTGATTTCCAAATCAAATTCCTGTAGTAATAGGATCCATCTCAATAGTCTAGGTTTGGCATATTTCTTAGTTAGGAGGTATCTAATAGCGGCGTGATCGGTGTAGATGTTAATTTTGGCTCCCACCGAGTATGAACAAAATTTATCTAATGCAAACACAACTGCTAAAAGTTCCTTTTCCTTCGTATCATAATTCATTTGGGCTTCGTCAAGGGTTCTACTCGCATAGTATATTACATGGAGTTTTTTTTCTTTTCGCTGTCCTAGAACGACACCTACATCATAATCACTTGCATCGCACATCATCTCGAACGGTTCGCTCCAATCTGGAGACTGCATAATTGGCGCCGAGATTAGTGCTTGTTTAAGCGTTTGAAACAATTTAGAACATTTGTCATCAAATATGAATTCAGCGTCTTTCATTAGAAACTCAGTTAGTGGCTTGCTTATTTTAGAGAAATCTTTGATGAAACATCGGTAAAAACCGGCGTGTCCTAGAAAACTTCTTATTTCTCGAACAGTTTTAGGAGGTTGAAGGTTTTTTATCACTTCTATTTTTTCCTTATCTACCTCGATTCCTCTGTCGGACACGATGTGTCCTAGTACAATCCCTTGCCGGACCATGAAATGGCATTTTTCCCAGTTGAGAACAAGATTGACGCTCACACATCGTTTGAGTACCATTTCAAGGTTTGCTAAGCATCCTTCGAAACTTTCTCCACAGACGGAGAAGTCGTCCATAAAGACTTCCATCATTCCATCCAGGAAATCGGAAAAGATCGCCATCATGCATCTTTGGAAGGTTGCGGGTGCATTGCAAAGTCTGAAAGGCATTCGTCTGTAAGCAAATGTACCATAAGGGCATGTGAACGTGGTTTTTTCTTGGTCATCGGGTGGATAGGGATTTGGAAAAATCCAGAATAACCATCTAAGTAACATAAATGGGAATGTCTGGCCAAACGCTCGAGCATTTGATCTATGAAAGGTAGAGGAAAATGATCCTTGCGAGTGGCTTTATTTAGCTTCCTATAGTCGATGCACATTCTCCATCCAGTTTGAGTGCATTGGGCTACATATTCGCCTTTCTCATTGGTGACTACGGTGACTCCTCCTTTCTTGGGTTCGACATGTACATGACTGACCCATTTACTGTCAGATATAGGATATATGATTCTGCCTACCAATAACTTACAAATTTTCTTCTTAACTACATCGCTTAGAATGGGATTGATTCGTCTTTGATGCTCTCTAGAGGTTTTGCAATCTTCCACGAGCATAATGCGATGTGTACAGATAGAAGGACTTATTCCTTTTAGGTCTGAGATGTTATAGCCTAGAGCGGTTGGATATTTCCTCAAGATATTAAGTAATTTTTCGGTTTTGGTTCGTCCTAAGTCAGCATTGACTATGATGGGTCGTTTACATTCTTCGTCCAGGAATTCGTACCTTAGATCATTTGGTAATGTTTTAAGTTCTACAACAGGTTTCTTGGGGTCAGGAATAGGATCGGGAGTCAGTGCTAGGCATTCACTTAGGTGGTCATCTTGGCGTTCCTCACGCTAGTTGTCGTCTTCAAAAACAAGCGGTATTGGAATTCTTAGGATTTTAGAGTCCTTTGTTGATTCTGACTTTATTTCCTTCACACATTCATCGATGATGTTAAGAAAACAACATGTGTCGCTTATTGCAGGGGCTTTAAGGAATTGAGAAAGAATGAATTCAATTTTCTCTTCTCTGACTTCAAAAGTCAATTTCCCTCGTTTCACATTAATGATGGCGCCAGCGGTGGCTAAGAACGGTCTTCCTAATATGATGGGAATGTTTGAGTCTTCTTGAATGTCCATTATAATGAAATATCAGGGAATATAGAATTGACCTATTCTAACGGGGATGTTTTCTAGCATACCCACTGGGTATTTCACAGATCGATCAGCTAGTTGTAGGGACATCCTAGTTGGTCGCAGTTCTCCTAGTTGCATCTTTTCATAGATTGAAAGGGGCATCAAGCTCACACTAGCTCCTAGATCGTAGAGTGCTTTGTCTATTACGAATTTCCCTATCACACATGGTATGGAGAAACTACCAGGGTCTTTAAGCTTAGGTAGCATATTGTTCTGGATAATAGCGCTACATTCCGCAGTAAGCATCAATGTCTCATTATCCTCGAGTTTCTTTTTATTAGACAATATTTCTTTAAGAAATTTGGCATAAGATGGCATTTGTGTTATGGCTTCTGTAAATGGTATTGTTATGTTTAATTGTTTCAGAAGTTCCACAAATTTCTTAAATTGTCCTTCGGTTTTATATTTGGCTAATCTCTGAGGAAATGAGATAGGTGACTTATATGGTGGTGGGGGTACGTATGGTTTTGCCTTCTCAGCTTCGTCTCTGGCTATGATTTCTGACTCGATATTTTTATTCAGCTCGACCTTGCTTTTTTCCTTTTCGGTTTCGTTTTCATTTTGTTGAGACATTGACTTAGTTGAGATTCTCGGATCTACCGGTTCATTTAATTCAGTCCCACTTCTTAATGTAATAGCATTAGCATGACCTTTCGGGTTAGGTTATGGTTGACCAGGAAACACCCCAGCTGGAGCGACATTTGTTGCTTGTTGTTGGGCTACTTGAGAAATCTGGGTTTCTAACATTTTGTTATGTGTAGCCAAGGCATCTACTTTGGTTTCTAATTGTTTTACTAATTCGGAGGTGTGTATGTTTTGGTTTATAAATTCCTTATTTTGTTGTGTTTGAGCAGCAACAAAGTTTTCCATCATTATCTCAAGGTTGGACTTACGGGGTGCTTGAGGTGCAGCTTGAGGTGCCTTTTGGAAACCAGGAGGTGTTTGAGGGGTGTATACCGTATTGTTATTCTTATAGGAAAAGTTAGGATGATTCTTCCAACCTGGTTTATAGGTGTTAGAATACGGGTTTCCTTGGGCGTAGTTCATCTGGTCAGGGGGTATCCCAGCTAGAAATTGGCACTCGGAAACGATATGTCCAGGTATTCCACACAAGTCACAGTTTCGAGCTACGGCAGCCACGGTGGCCGAGGGGGTTAGGGTTATTGCTAAACTCTCAATCTTTTGAGTCAGGGCATCAACTTTAGCATTGACGTGGTCTATGCCACTGACTTCGTGCAATCCTCGAGTGGGGGCTCGTTCTCCTCCCCATTGATAATGGTTTTGTGCCATGTTTTCAATTAGTTGATAAGCTTCATTATAGGGTTTGTCCATTAGTGCACCTCCAGCGGCAGCGTCTAGAGACATTTTGGTGTTATATAGGAGACCACCATAGAAGGTGTGGATGATTAGCCATGGTTCAAGTCCATGATATGGGCAAAGTCTCAGCATGTCCTTGTATCTCTCCCAAGCTTCGAAAAGTGATTCGTCATTTTTTTTTGCGTAAATCCGTTGATTTGACCTCTCAACATTGCAGTTTTGCTTGGTGGAAAATATCTTGCTAAGAAGAGTTTCTTCAATTCGTCCCATGTAGTTATGGAGTTTGAAGGTAATGACTGGAGCCATGCTCTGGCTCTATCTCTTAAAGAAAAGGGAAAAAGACGTAATCGAATTACTTCAGGATTAACACCATTAGCTTTTACTGTGTCGGCGTATTGTACGAACACGAATAAATGGAGATTTGGATCATCTGTAAGGCCTCCAGAAAATTGATTTTGTTGCACGACTTGCAACAATGAAGGTTTAAGCTCGAAGTTATTCACCTCGATGGCAGTAGGAGAAATACTCGAGTGCGGTTCAGCTCGAGAAGGAGCAGCGTACTCCTTAAGAGGTCGATTACCTAGTTCAGCCATGTCTAGTTTCGGGGTTGGTTTTTCATAAATGGGAATTGGAATTGGAGCTACTTCAGGAAGATCGAGGATTCGACGTCTTATGTTAACAAAACGTTCGATTTTGTTGATTCGTTGTACTAATTCCCCTCCTTGTAAACGAGTATTTGGCATACAATCATTCTAAGAAAGGAAAAATGTTGCCCTAGTCTATACGGTGCAACAACGGAATTACAATATTGACTAAATTGGTCCCCGGAAACGGTGCCAAAAACTTGATCGCTACTGGATATGGTGGTCTAGATGATATGGACTGCAAGTGCACAGTCTTATCGCGTAGTTTTAAAGATTATCGAACCCAAAGGACCAAAAGTCAAACGTATCGTTATCTAGCATTGCGGTGTAAATCTAAGGCTAAAAATATTTGGTTTAGATTAGGGGAACTAAAGTAAGTTTGAATTTATTTAAATAGTAAGAGGGGGTAAACAACCAGTATGTAATGATCGGGCTTCGGGGATTAGTACCTTATTTGGTAACTTGCAGTTTCTAACAATTCTCAGTAGAAATTTATCAGTTTAAAAACTCTCATCTCACACTGTCGTGGTTGTTGATTTAGGTTATGCAATTTAAGTCCTAACGTATGCTCTCGCTATCCCGTTGGAGTTAGAAACATTCTTTTGAAAATAAATAAACTCTAATTCACTTTAAAGCGCTCTCGCTGTTTTTAAAGCCAGTGTCTAGTTACTAGGTCCAGTTAAAGATCCTCAAGCTCTCGCTTTATTGAACCTAACTTCTATTCATTTTTTACTCTCGTAACAAAACGGTTCATCACTAAAAACAAAGTAATCTAGTCAAGAAAATAGTTCAACAAATAAATGCCCAATAGTATTACCAAATCCCCTCAGTTTTATGATCTTACATACCGGTATAGAAATCTAGCTTAACATATTATAAAACTCAATCACTGAATAGTAAAAGCCAGACAACAAAGTAAACATGGTTATCGGATTAAAGAGCAAATAATAATTTATTAAAATAAAAACCTGGAAATAAATTGACTGGAGACTGATAAAAATTTGCCTGGCTCTAAAGGAAGCACTCCTCCACAGGTTGGTAGGTTTTGCTTCAATACGGAACAGGAACAATTACAAAAATAAAACAATAAACTTAAATAACAATTCAGGAGGTGTTGAAATAAACTACTGGGCAATAGATCTTCAGTGTAGAAATCTATTGCTTAAAATGGGGTGGAAAAATAAATCTGCTAAGGAAAATAATAGCTGGGAACAAATAATTCTAGAAAGTAGTAGCTATGAAATATACGAAGAACAAAAGGGTAGTAATGGCGTGTCCCCATTTTAGTGCATGAGGTCTGCTATTTATATTCATCTCAAGTAACTGTTTGTGAGGATTTGTTGGAGATATTATAGGGCTGCTGAATCTTCGCGCGTCTGACTTGGTGGAAGCAGTTAACACACATTCGTTGCAAGCTTTTAGGGACGTGGCGAAAGTATAGGGGATGTGACGTCCGTCAAAAGGATAAGTGACGTTCGTCACTTACTTGGTCAATGCATGTCGTTCGTCAAGCTAGCCATGTCGTTCGTCATGCTTGTTGACTTGCGTGCTTTGGGCTTATGCTTGTTTTATTGTAGCCTTCTTTTTCTTCCTTTTTCTTCTTTTTCTTCCCTTTTCTTCTTTCTCTTATAATTAATTTGATACCTGCAAAATAGCAAAATACCGACATAATACCAACTACAAGGTGATTTAATTTAGAATAAAAATGGAAAATAATTTAGTTAAATCAAGCCAAATATGCAATATGTTTATGTGTTATCACAACCCTACAAACCCTAACCGTTTATTGTTAATTTAACCCCTTATCTTCCTTTAATATTGAGCAATACCAAGACATAATATCTACCAATTTATTTATCGAATCTTGCTACTCCTTTGGGTACCAAAATCCTAAGCGCTTTTACGCATGATCAATTGTAACTATTGAACACAAGCACTTTCAATTTGATTCTCCGTTCTCTCTCTACTTCCTTGGGTACCAAACTCCGAAGGCTTTTCACTTGGTTTCAATCCTATTTTGAAAGTATTGTACTAAACCCCAAATCTTCCAAAGATATTGGAGGATAAACCCTAGGTTTTTCTGGATGAAACCCCCACAATTCTCAACTTAATATTCTCGGTTACACAAATACCTAATTGGACGTTATCAAACCTCGCCTAGATGGCACCCCAACAAAAGATGATTATGTGCGATTTATTAGTGTGTATTCATAGGTTGGAGGTTGAAGGTGTAGAGTAATGGTGGTATGTGTTGATAGTTTCTTTAAGTTGAAATGATGTATGAATGATGTACTTATAGTTGGGGAAGTTTGTGTGCGAATAGGTAATTTTTGGAATTAAAAAGAATTGAAAATTTGACTCATTCAAATAGTATTTGTTGGTCTGAAATACGGATGTGTCGACACATAAATCCAAAAATAGCAGTATGTGTCGGCCTATGAGAAACATAGGCTACAACCTTTAATATTGAAGCAAATGTGTTGGCCTGAAAATTGTATTTGCCGGCACATTAAACTGAAACATATAGTATGTGTCGGCTTGAAATCTCTATGTGTCGGCCTATACAAAACATAAGCTACAATCTTCATTTTTTAGTTACATATGCCAGTCTGAAAATCGTATGTGTTGGCACATGCAAATGATTTTTGTGCAGAAAATGAATTTTGATATTTTTGGCCCATTTCAATGTGGTTTTAAATGATTCCTAAGACCTCTAATGCAAGGGTGCACCATATGACATAAAGATACCATCCAATATATAAAAATGCTAAAATTTCTTAGTTTTGACAACATGAAAAACATCTATCGGTGAAGTTGCACTCACATACTCCCCATTTTTTTATGATGGCAAAACTTACAACGAGGCATTTCATGTTGTTATCGAAAGCTCCCCCAGACTTTGTGCTTCCCAACTTCATCTCGTATATGATTCTCTCCCTTTGACAATATAAAAAAGAAAGATAGAAAATTGTGAGAAGTATCATATTCCAACGCAAATACTATTATATCACTCAGAGGCATTTTTGCATAGAAGAGCAACAATCACATATCCCCGTATATATGTAATGATGCAAAATTGATAAATAACAAGCATAAAGCATTACCAAACATGTAACGCAATTGCATGAAGAATAATAAATGTGATGCAAGAGCAAACTAATAAAGTTGCTTCTATAGTGTAATGATTACGTAACACATCATAATGAAACTCCCGATGCTGCACACACATGTTCCTAGTATAGCGACAAAAATTATCCTTACTCAATCCAAAATGAAAATGTTGTCATAACATGTGACCCAAACACAACAAGATAAGTATATGCAATTAACATGCTTACATTCAACTCATGCATGAATCCAAGGAATAATAATAGAAAAACATGCTTGTGCACACAAGAACAAACTTATACAAATGAGAAATAATTAATACATGAAGTCATTATAAACATATACATTGAGAATACACAATGGTTGTTAATCAAAATTTTTGGAAATGAACATTCATGATTTTCATCATTTGAGAACATAGTAAACATTTTTAACCAACTATAACATGGATTAAGAAAAGTCTTACTTTTAATGAGAAACTTGAAACAACATTACCTCACTCTTGATGGAATAGAAGTTTCACTCAGATGATGTAAAATACTCGAACAAAGAGTTATAGAAAAAGTATAGAGTGTAAGAAACATGGTAAAAATTAAGAAACATTGAAGATATCAATAATCACCAATTCTCCACAAATGTTGAAAAATCGTTTGGTTGCAAGAGGTTTAGTGAAAATATCGACAAGTTGATTTTTACTATCAACATGCTCAAAGACAACATCCCCTTTTTCAACATGATCGCGAAGGAAAAAGTGATGTATCTCAATATGTTTAGTGAGAGAATGTATCATCAAATTCTTGGTAAGATTAATTGCACTAGTATTATCGCACATGTAAGAATACATGAAAGTTTAATGTCAAAATCAAGTAAATGATGCTTAAGCTACAAAATTTGGGCACAACAACTACTTGCTTTTGCTTAACTCATTCAAGCTCTTTATTAATTCTAAAGGTATGATTAATCAATTTAGTGATCCTGGTAAATATAAAATAATTGTGTTGTGTTGGAGAAATACTTTGCATGTCATCTTAATAGACTTAGGTAAGTCTAATTCTCAATCTGTCTTGAACTTCATTGATGATTATAATTGTGATATTTAATTAGTAAGCATTTGTCTGCTCTTTCTATGGGGATTCCATACTCAATTATAGGCCTGCATATGGATTGGTTTTTCTTTTCAAATGGAGTCCAGGAGAAAAGGATGAATATAATGTAATCAAAGATCTCAACCCCAACTTAGTTTTTACTAGCCAGATTATTTTTCTTTTAAAGGTTAAATACAAAATTCATTATATCTATGTACTTTTAAGGTCTAACCAATCTTATCTATTCATTTGTAGGTGAAGCTCCGAAGACGAAGTTGGAGCCTATAGACGATCCTCTCTTATCCGAACGCGATAAATTAAAGATCCAAAGGAGAAGGAGGAAAGACAAACACCAGAGAGAGGTTTTGAATCTAAATGCAGTTAAATTTTGTTCACAGTTTTTCTTCTTTGTTAGTATTTATTTCTAAGTGATTATGAACATGCAAAGTTCCAATTGCATTTGGCGAAGATGGAATCAGTGAGAGCAGGGATGCCTGTTGCGTGTGTGAAGCATGAGATCAGGGATACTCTTCTTAAACATAAGAATAGTTTACAATTATCACTATGGGAATTTACATGATGCAATTAACCAGTGCTTTTAATGATATTCTATGTGCATGTATTCCAAATCTTGCTGCAAAACAATCCCTTAGTTTCTGTTTGCAAATTGAGTGAAGGTAATTTCTTTGGTGCCATTTGTTAATACTATGTGAACTACTTATGATGCCGAGATTGCAGGTTTGTGGTGTGCCATTTACATCAAAATGTCTAATGTTTATCTTATCTGTGATTATTTTAAAACTCTTACGAATTCACCTGTGTAGTCAATTAACATTTAGTGTTTGGAAGCACTTCAATTTTTGCATAGCCTTATATTGATACATTATGACTTGAAGCCAGAGCCAAGAGCCCATCAATGGATGCCTACGGTAAAGCTACTATTTTGTCTGCGATTAATTCCAGATTATATTTACACATGACTATAAAAATGACAATGGTGATGGTACTTCAATGTTATTTGATCAAGACATGAAAAAAATCACCTAATGGGAACATTGTTATGGATGTTAAGGAATTGTTGCCTCAAGGCCTTATTAACATGGGGAATTTATGCTTCCTTAGTGCAACTGTACAGGCTCTTTTGGTTTGTTCTCCTTTTGTTCATCTTTTGTAGGAGCTAAGAACTTGCAACATTCCTAAGGTAGTTTTTCTTCTGCTACAAATATCAGTTAATATTGTTGTTCAATAATTTTAGGTTTTTAACACATGGGTAGCATCAAAATCAATAAACACATAAAAAATTAATTAAGAAGTTATATTTAGCATATAAGTTTTCTTATAGATATTGAATTGTTGTATGCATATTGACTTCCCATTGTAACTAGAAAAGATTAGGAATTGTTGTATAGGTATTGGCTATCCCAAGTTGAAAGCATTTTCTGAGTTCGTTACTCAATTTGACATGCGAAGCAGAATAAAATTAAAGAAGAAAGATATAGATTATTTTGAGTTTGGATGGGCATTTTTCCCTGTTATGTTTGAAGATGTTCTAAAAAAATTTATTTTGAATGTGCCAAATAGTATTTCAGGAAGACAAGGTTGGTGACAATTTGGTTTACAATTAATGTTACTTATTCCCTGTCATAGAAGATGAATTTTCAAATATGACCATTCCCTAACCAGTTTTTTTATTGAAATCAGTATATTTATGGTCATGTCTTAAAAACCTATGTGCATGGTAATTGTTAAATTTTCTATGGCCATATATGTTGACTGTTTGAAATTTTAAACTCTAATCATGTATTACAAGCATAGTTTTTCTGCATGAAAATAACTGAGAAATGGTATATTTATAAATCTTCAACAACATACCTATACAGGGTCTTGATTATAGTTTTCTATATTGTTTCAAACATGGTCAATTGCAGGATACCTTGTGTCAAAGTTGCTGCTTGCAGACCCAAGTAAAGCAAACATACTGATAATTGTAGAACTCGATTACTGCTGCTGGTTGTTACCTTTGTCCGAATCCTGGTTCTAGAGGGTCCAGAGTCCTGGTTTGCTATTCTGTTGACTTTGTTTTGCCGTTAAAGATGGAATTTTTCGAGACGCGCTCTTTCGGACAACAAGAGTTTTGTGTTACTAATGTGTCGGGGAAAATTATAGAGGATGGAAAATCATATGCAAATCACTTGGTTCTAGATTCACCAGATATCCACTTTTTGGACGTGAATCATGAATCAGTTCTGGAAGAAGCTAAAAGGGTAAACATAATCAGTAAATCAAATTACAGTAGCATTTGAGTACTACAGAAACAGGAAACCGGTCGATTATGCTCTTTATCAAAAAACTTCACTAAATATGAGGCTATATCAGCTAAAGGAAATACGAAGATGAAAGAGAAAATAGCTCCATATTTTCACTATGCCAGTTAGATTAATCTTTTATAATAGTATGTTGTTAGAGCAACACTAATGCATCATATATTCCATTGTAGTAAATATTTGTGTACTGATATCATTACTAACTTATGCTTTAATTTTATCAATACATTTTGTTTTGTTTTTTTTAAAGAAAAATTACATAGAGTTGATATATACTACTTATCATATTATGTGTTGAAACAACAATTTAATTGGATGCTTATGCATGTTGAAATGAATAGCATAAATGATTCAAAATAAAAAACAATGATATACAAAAATATGCTTTTCTTCTAATATTTCTCAATTTATAAAAGTGGTAAAAGAAAATCAAAAATCAAACTAATTTTAATATTTAAAAACTACGAAAATCGGTTTATAATAGATACAACGAAAAGAATATATATATATATATATATATATATATATATATATATATATATATATATATATATATATATATATATATATATATATAAAATGATGCGAAATTGATAAATGACAAGCATAAAATATTACGAAATATGTAATGTAATGCATGAGTAAAGTTTTCAAGTTGTTTCTTTAATGTCACGATTATGTAACATAACACAATGAAACTCACAATGCCGCACACGCATGTGCCAAGCATAGAAACAAAAGAGTGTCAATACTCAATCCAAAATGAAAATATTGTCATAACATGTGACTCAACTACAACAAGAATCATATATGCAATTAACATGTTTATATTCAACTTATGCACGAATGCAAGAAATAATAATAGAAACACATGCTTGTACACACAAGAGAAAACTTATGCAAATGTGAAAGAATTAATACTATAAGTCATTATAAGCATATATATTGAGAACATACAATGGTTACCGATCAAAATTTTTGGAAATGAATATTCATAGTTTTCATCATTTGTGAACATAGCAAGCATTTTTCATTAACTAAAATATGTACTAAGAAAAATCTTACTTTCAATGAGAAATTTGGAACAATATAACCTCACTCTTGATGGAAAGGAAGTTGCACTCACATGATGTAAAATACTTCAAACAAAGTGTTAGAGCAAAAGTATAAAAGTGCAAGCATCATAATAAAGAAAGCAACATTGGAGACATTAATAATCCCTAATTCCTCATGTTTGTTGAAAAACTGTTTGGTTGCAAGCATTTTGTGAAAATGTCGTCAAGTTGATTTTTACTATCAAAATGCCCGAAAACAACACCCCCTTTTCAACATGATCGTGAAGGTAATTCCTCATGCATGTGTTCCTTCCTTAAGTTACTTTATTTGGAGTCCGAGAAAGTAATTCAACTCCCGATAAGACTCCTTTCAAGCACACCATGCATAAGCTTAGAGAACTCTTTGACAAGTTGCATGTTAGTAGAATCAAATATAATATAATGTAAATTATTTTATGCTTGATGTTTAATGAAGCTAAACATGCTTATGTACACATAAGTGTTTAAAAAAAGGGTTAAACATGTTTTTGGCCCCTCTAAATATCTCAAACTTTATTTTTACTCCCTCTAAAAATTTTTCTTCAAAGAATGGTCCTCCTAAAAATTTAAATTTTAACTTTTGGTCTCTCCTGCAATTTAGCGACTGTAACACCCCAATTCTACCCGACGATTATTATAAAAATCAGAGTTATAAAATTCCATCATAAAAATCAGGATGCTACAAATTCAACTTAGAACAACGACATTCATTACAGATACATAACACATTAAAGTGGAATGAACCAACGACAACATAATTTTAATCCTTTAACTGAAAACTTTCACAACTACGCAGCGAAATCAAATATTCAACTTAAAAGAATATATCATCTTTGTCCAACTAAACAACTTCAAATAATAACTATTTAACGAACAACAACTTAAAGTTCGATCAATTGAATTAATAATAATAAAACAGCAAGTGTTCATCCCCCCAAGTGTTACGTATCATAGCAATGACACCGACTCGAAAGGCAGATAAGCCAATCTAAATCTTTAGGTTCAAGAAGATTGAACAGGGGCAGCTGTTGCACTCCAAAATTTTCCCTTCCACTTTATTCAATTAATGCTCAGTAAGGTCCTCAATTGCTCAAGGTTGACCAAGAATTGACCAGACAAATTCTCCTCCTAAGCAATGGATTTCCAACTAGGATTTCATTTCTCACAAAGAATTTTGGTTTGCAAAAACTTCAAATGATTTCCATGGAACCCTATACGCCTCAGTATAATGGCATAGCTGAAAGAAAGAAAAGAAGTGTACAGAACATGACGAGGTGTGTTGTCGAAAACATAATATGTCTAAGAGATTTTGGGCTAAAGCAGCTTCGACAGTAGTATGCACTCTAATTAGATGCCCAACGAAGCAGTGTTAGCTGGGAATTTCAATTACACAAGTTTTGAATAATTGACACTGTGATTGAAGAAATAATAGTTTGAAAGAAAGTGTGAGGAGGATTTTATGAAG
This sequence comes from Vicia faba, assembly GCA_948472305.1. NCBI lineage: Eukaryota > Viridiplantae > Streptophyta > Magnoliopsida > Fabales > Fabaceae > Vicia > Vicia faba. The sequence goes on from OX451735.1 coordinate 957,949,048, forward strand.
TCTTCTATTCATGAATATCTAGTAAAGAGCTTCACTACGTTGAACCATTATCAAAGGGTTTGTTTTCTAACTATTGAAATATAAGATATTCGAAGCACTACAAGGAAAGACATTCTGACTGTCATGTTGATTGAATTGGAGCTTCGAAAAGAAGAAGATTTTGAATTCAAAATCTTTGATCTTATCCAAAGAAGCACGTGGAAGTCTAATGGTTTGAAGGACATGTAATCTTCAAACGTGGCATGATTTCATAGAAGGAGCGTTAGGGTCGAATCAGCCAAATATAGGTCATCTTAGAGTTTTTGGATCAATGTGTTTCAGGCATGTACCTGAATAAGTGAGGAAGAAGTTGGATGGTCGAAGTAAATTCATGGTGCTCATAGGTTATCCTTTGACTGGTGCATACAAGTTGTATTCATTGTCTAAAGATAAACTAGTGATCAGTAGAGATGTGCTTGAAGATGAAAGCAAAAGGTGGCATTGGCGTCGAAGTTCAGTTCGACAAGAATCAGACACAGTCACAATTGTGTTCGAAGGAGATGAACAGAACAAAGCTTCGACAAGTCAAAATGAACAATTTGATACTTCGACTGGTCGAATCGAAGAACCACATGTGCAACTGTGTTCGAAGGAGATGAACAGAATGAAGCTTTGACAAGTCAAAATGAACAAGTTGATACTTCGACTGGTCGAATCGAAGAATCACCTGAGCAACTTTGTTCGAATAAGATGAATAGAATGAAGCTTCGATAAGTCAAAATGAACAAGTTGATACTTCGACTGGTCGAATCGAAGAACCACCTGTGCAACTGTGTTCGAAGGAGATGAACAAAACGAAGCTTCGACAAGTCAAAATGAACAAGTTGATACTTCGACTGGTCGAATCAAAGAATCACCTGTGCAACTTTGTTCGAAGAATATGAACAGAACGAAGCTTCGATAAGTCAAAATGAACAAGGTGATACTTCGACTGGTCGAATCGAAGAACCACCTGTGCAGAAGGAAAGAAGATCTACAAGAACAAGAACTCAGTTCGACTAGGATGATTGGATATGAGAGGTTTCCAGATTAATAAATCAATGCAGATGGTGACTTAAATCCACGATGGTGAATCCTTGAGAAATTCGAATTGGTGTGAAGCCATGAAAGAAGAACTTAGAGCCATCGAAAAGAACAAAACTTAGGAGCTTGTCGAAAGAACTAATAAGAAACCAATTGATGTGAAATGGAGATACAAGTCGAAACGAAAACCTAATGGGATGAAGTCTGTTGGGCTTGGGTTGATTAGCTTGAGGCCTAAATTCGAGCAAGACACCAACCATAACATGTATAGGTTCATTATGTTTCAAGAATGGCAAGAAAATTATCAAAATGACAACTTTTCAAATCTTTTAATTTTTCTTTCAAAGCCATGGTTAATGGCCGATTCATGCCATATTTATTCACCACTACACCCCTATATAAATACAAGACCAAATAAGAAGCAGGGGACACACACACATTGCTTGAAAAAGCCACACAAAATTCACAAAATTTCCATAAGTTGTCTTTGCAAGCATCCTCAGTCCAAACCAAGCCCACTACTCACTCCCTGAAAGTCCCAGGAGTGTTTCCCAGGCCTTAAGCAGTTCCAAAATGCGCGAAAGCTCCCTCACCCGATCTCACCGTTTGGTAAAAAATCCTCGATCTCAAACTCATAGAATACATTGTTTAAATTCATATTGATCGTATTTACATATTACTGCTGATGTTTATGTTTGACCGAACGTGTTACATGTGAGCAAAGATGCAGGGATGAGATCGTGCCATTGTTAGGGCACGATCTGAGATTTCCTTCGAATCTCTGGAATTAGGCCGTTTTAAGCTAAACTGAGATTGAATTTGATATTAAGTGAGTCAAATCAAAGGGAAGAGACATGGGTTCAGTACCCAGGTCGTGCATTTTTTTCTAACAATTGTCTTGCAGATCCAATGCTTGCAATTCCACGTGCACACCATGCACCACGTGGTCAACACCAGTAGATCCCATCTGATCAAATCCAGTGCTCCCAGACGCGCAACTCACCATGCACCCTCAATGAATTCCCTCACTGGATCCAATTGTAAATCTATGCTCATCTTACTTGGGCCCAATGAATGTCAATTTGCACCCCCTGTTTACTTTTGCTACTAGGCCCATCTTTATTTTCTTGTTTTATTCATTTTATTTATTTCTTTTAATTCCTTTTTTACTTTAATCAATAAACAAATATAAAAATCACATGAAAATAGACTTAGGATTTTTCTTAATTAAGTTCTGATTTTAGTAAATTAATTAACTAATCACTTTAACATTTTTTTTTAATTTAAAATTAATAGAACTTAGGTTTAATTTCATTTTAATTCATTTTCCTTTTCATAACAAAAATACCAAAATACACAAAATTAATTTCTTTTCTTTAAATTTCATGTTTCTTTAATAATTAACCTTTTTTTTCTTCTTTAAATATAGATCTAGATCAATTACTATTTTTAACTTAAACCATTTTCATAAATTAAAACAAAAAACAAACAAAAGATTTTCTCTTAGGATTTTTTAGACGTCCTTTCAATTCGCGCGTGTTATTATCTTTTGCATTCTATTTTTCATACTATTGTAATTGCCTAATGGATGTAATAGAATAATTATGACTTTTACTTTTTCTGCTTTATTCCCCATTTTAGATATGTAATTAATTCACCTTCGCGAAGCCTTGTAATAGTTTACGATTTAAATTTTCACACTTTTAATTTCTACAAACTATTAACTGTTAGATGTATGCCTAATAGGATTGTATGACAAGAATAAAAAAATTCTACTAAACTTAACACAAGACAAAAATAACTGAATACAACACAATTGCATATATACACCTCTAGGGTATCCCATTTTGGTTGCCTTCCTAAAAACAGTCACATCTCTCGAAATGTGAGAGATTTTAGTGGCTATCCTCCGGTTTAAAGATCATTAGTCCCTCGATGACCCTCTCGATGTTGCCTCGGTATGATCTTAAAACCCTAGGGTAGTTACTAAAGTTTCTTGCCCAGTTGCCTTTGTGACTGTATAAACGTCCCTTCGAATGCCCCTTAAACATCCAAGACCAGGGCTACCTACTCACTAATAGTAGGATAGCACTGTCTAAAGAAAAAGAGGAAAAGAACAACCCTTTTGAGTAAAGGTAAACAGTTCCTAGATGCTATGCTCAAACAATTTTTACACTTACACAAAACCTCTTTCAAAATCATTTTCAAACACTTTGTAGACGCTCTCTACTATTCCGAGAAACATTACAAAGTTCACTGTACTAAGGCGCTTTCAAAAATACTTTTCAAAACACACAACGCACAAGGTATTTCAAAATGAGCTAAGCATCTAAGAGCCCGTAGAAAACTACAGATGGAAAGGGTGCTAACACCTTCCCTTTCCATAATCTAACCCCCTTACTCAGAAAACTCTCGAAATTTCTTTTTCTGTTCTTTTCATCCTTTCCTTTGTTGGATAAAAGAAAAGCCGGGTGGCGACTCTTGCTTACCGCAACATTTGCAAATACAAACGTAAATCCAGTATAACAGTCAATTCTCTCACTGTATTACACTATCTTCTTGCCACATATATAATATGATTAGAACATGTTCATATGCTTTGAGTCACCACAAATGAGAATCCATATTCTTTTTATAGAGTCAAGACAATGTTCCTACAAAAACAACAAGACAAGCTAGGTACCCAATTTTTATTGGGTCTATGAGGGTTAGTGAAAAATGGTTGAATTTGGGCAAGCCATTTATAAAACCATAATTACCATTTAAATCTTCACCATCACTAAAATCACTATCGTATACGTGCTCACTTTTTGAGGACCTTGAATTTGAAGTCCTAAGAGCTTTAGACTTCGTTCTTTCCTCCTTATCTGTTTCTTTCTCATTTTTATTCTTTCTCTCAAGTTTTCTTTCATGTTTGTCTAAGCAAGTAAGTTATTGCTCATGTTCTTCAAGCTTACCAACCAATATAGTGAGATCAAGTGTTGTAAGATCATTAGCTTCCTTGATCATGGTGACCTTCGGTAGCCAATTCCTAGTAAGACATCTTAAAACTTTATTAGTAGCTATTGCATTGGAAATAGGCTTATTAAGTGCGTTCAAACAATTAATGATATTTAACGAATTTTTCTTATCATCATTATTCTATAGTGCTTCTGGCTTAGGTGTGACAATACCATTAGCATCGAATTGAGTAATAGCATCACACATACCCTTGTCATATGAATTAACATGAATATGCATACAAGTTTTTCAATAACTATAGTTTTCTACCGAAAATATTGAGGTTGTTTTGTAATACCCCTTAGGTTCGTACGCCATTTTCTAATAAGAGTTTCGAAGCACATAATTAATCGAAGCTCTGATATCATTTGGTAGACTACTTATACTTATCTAGAAGGGGGGTGAATAGATCCCCAATTAAAAACCACCTTTCAAATATGGTTATTTAAAAACTTATTTGAAAAACAATATTGAGCAGAAGGTTTTTGGCCTAGATCAAAATAGGAGTCTAAACGAACCTAGTTATTGGAAACTCAGATATGCACAAGCCATATGAAATTAAGATAATGAAAAAAATCAATCAACATAATAATATCTCAATTAATAGTTTAATATCAAATAAAACCGTTTCCTATTTCCAATGAAATTTAAACAAAAATTATAGAACATTGCAATTTGTCAAAAACTTGGTGTGTGTTCGAATTTTCAGATATTTTTTTTTGAGTTGTGTTGATATGAAAACCACTTATAATCGACGTGATTATAAGCTAATTAATACACCACTTTAAACAAAATAATTGCAGAAAATTTTTTATGAGTCAATCGATCAAAACAATTTTTCGAACACTTTGTGTGCAATCGGTTTTTTCAAAATTTTCCTTTGAGTTGTGTTAATATGAAAAAGAACTTATAATCAAAAGTGATTATAAGCAAATCAACACCCAATTAAAAAAAACAGTCCAAAAAAATTTCTACGATTCGATCGATTACTCAATGCTATTTGACAAATTGATATATGAAAATTAAAGTAAGTAAAACGATAAAAGAAAAGAGACAATAGGATTTACCTACACAGTTCCCCACTTTCCTCCTCGCGTGTGGATATGTATGTGCCCAATTCCAATTTGGAATTAAAATACTTTCTTACTTCATAAAAATTATGATTACAAGAGAAGTGTTCAAGAGAAATCCTACAAACCATAAACGTTTATTGTTGATTCAACCCCTTCTCTTTTTTTGATCTTCAACAAGATCAAGCACACAATAGATTGCAAATTGACTATCTGGATCTTGCTACTCCTTTGTGTGTTTTATCTCTAAAGCTTTCACGCACCATCAATTTCACCTATTGCAACACAAGATAATTTGATTCACCGTTCCCGCGCTACTTCCTTTGCGTTATTTATCTCCAAATGATCATTTATGTTCTTTATCTCTGAAGACTTTCACTAGACCACAATCTTCTCTTGAATGTCTTGCACGAAAACCCCAAATCAACCAATAATCTTTGAGGACAAATCCACAATTTTTACAGATGAAGACCCCTGCAAATCTCAACCCAATATTCTCGACTACACAAGAACCTAATTGGATGTTATCAAACCTTGTCTAGATGGCACCCCCAACAAAAGATTATTACGATGATTTATTAATGTGTATGCATAGGTTGGAGGTTGAAGGTGAAGAGTAATTGCAGGAAATTTTTATGATATCATCAAATTGAATGATGAATGAATGATGTATTTATAATTGTGGAAGTTCAGATGCAAAAAGGAGGTTTTCTGAATTAAAAAGAATTGAAAAATTGACCCAATCAAACAAAATATATCGACCTGAAAATCATATGTGTTGACACATAAGTCAAAATTTAATTGTATGTGTCGACCTGAAAATGCATGTGTCGACCTTGTATGTTGGGGGGAGATTATTAGGAGTATTGATGCATAGTGTAGGAACAAGCACCTTTGAGAGAGACACACCACTTCTCCACCTAAAACCTTAAAGTGATAGGGGAGTGGGTTCTCCCACTTATATATGCTTAAGTCTCCATATTCCTATCAAATGTGGGACTATTTCCCCACTTACTCACACTTGCTATATTATTCCAACACTCCCCCTCAAGTGTGAGTCCACAATTCTCCCTCACTTGTACCGCCATTGGCATTTTGCAACGAAACATCACTTCCTGGACGCATTTCGATACAAGTTCCTTCCGATCCCTTTCTCGAACCAAAGGCCTTGATACCATGTTGGGGGGAGATTATTAGGAGCATTGATGCATAGTGTAGGAACAAACACCTTTGAGAGAGACACACCACTTCTCCACCTAAAACCTTAAGGTGATAGGTGAGTGGATTCTCCCACTTATATATGCTTAAGTCTCCACATTCCTATCCAATGTGGGACTATTTCTCCACTTACTCACACTTGCTATATTATTCTAACACTCCCCCTGAAGTGTGAGTCCACAATGCTCCCTCACTTGTACCGCCATTGGCATCTTTCAACGGAACACCACTTCCTGGACGCATTTTGATACAAGTTCCTTCCGATCCCTTTCTCGAACCAAAGGCTCATGATACCATGTTGGGGGGAGATACTAGGAGCATTGATGCATAGTGTAGGAACAAGCACCTTTGAGAGAGACACACCATTTCTCCACCTAAAACCTTAAGGTGATAGGTGAGTGGGTTCTCCCACTTATATATGCTTAAGTCTCCATATTCCTATTCAATGTGGGACTATTTCCCCACTTACTCACACTTGCTATATTATTCGAACAGACCTAAGCATGGCAGTAGTTTTAAGCCTTTAAAAAACTGTAATATGTGTCGACCTGAAATTCGTATGTGTCGACACATAAAATAAGTATTTTTGCAATTTATTAAAAGCTTTAATATATGTTGACTGAAAATTCGTATGTGCAGACCTGAAAATTCGGGACTACAACATGTACCAGCACGAAATTATTTACCACTATTTGGTAAAATACAAAATATTTACCACTATAAACTGTTTGAACCAATTTTCTATCACCATATGGAAATTTAAAACAAATTATCTATAAAATTACTTTAAATATAATACACCCTCCAGACACATTTATAAGCAATAAAAATGATTTTTATTGTTATTAAAAAATTCAATCAAGTGTAGTTAATTTTTTAGATTTTAGTAAAAATATTAATTAAATTTATTATAATATCTTCTTTATTAAATTTAATGGAATATTGGAAAATGAAATAAAGGAATATATTAGAAATTACCATATTAAATAATTTAGTAATAATTAATTTTTATTTATAATAGTGACCAAGAATTGAAATATTTGTGTCGCTTATAAATGTGTCGGATTGTGTATCTATTTAAGAAAATGAGATACTCTAGATTTTCCATAATCATCATTCTTTAAATAATCGTCATTCTTTAAATATGTTTAAATTGTTAAATTTAGAGGATTATTTATTTTGGACTAAATACTCTTACCATAATTAATACCACTTTTTTTTTTGTAGATTTATCTCGTTATTGCCATTGAGATTTACCATTATTCATTACTATTACAAAATGCGTTCTTTGTGCAGATTTTAAAAGCCACTTTTAAGTTTTCAAAGAAAAATCAAATATCCTCTACTCAATGCATGTAGAGACAGCTCAATAGTCACAATGAAAGTTGGAAAGTCTTTTATTTATCCTTTGGAAAGGCAAACGAGTGTGGTCTCAAGACATTCAAACTTTCTACTCTAGGTACCTTAAATTTGAATGGAAATGTATTTCTTATTTCTGAACTCATTTTGCATTCAAATGCCTACAATATAACTTAAGTCTTTAGATTTCATGAAAATAAAACTCATATGTTAGGAGTTTTTTCTTATTTATGTATGCAATGCAATGTTATGCACGTTTTGGTAAGAAATGAGATTTTAAATAGTCTGGATATGAATTTCTCACAACGAAATAGTTTGGATTGTTTTGCACAAAGTGATTCTCACAAAGGGATAATTTAAGAGTTTTATAAAGTTCTTAGAGTCACGGATCATGTATGAGAATATTGTCATCGATAGTAAAATACTTGCTAGACAATAATACCCTAAGAGAATCTTTTCTAAGTGAGGTCTGCGCGCCAACCAAATGAGACATATGTACCAACTCTAGGGTTCTAGACACGGTTCCCAGAATCATGGATCCTTTTGAAAAATATTGGCATCGATATCAAATTACTTATTAAAAAATAACCCCAAATAAGATCTATTATGAGTGAGGTTTTTGTGCCAACCAAGCGAGACATATGTCAAGAACGTTGACATTATGCAACCATCAATCCTAAAAGCCACGGGTTTAGGGTTTTACACAAGATCTCTAGAGTCACAGATCCTATTTAAAAATATCATAGTCATAAGAATACTCATTAGACAATAATACCTTCAAGAGAATCTATTCTAGGCGGAGTCTTTGTGCCAACCAAACAAGACATACATCAAGAAGGTTAACACTACGCAACCACCAACTTAAACTTATGCTTTGTTTCTCACAATGTGCCAACAACCAAAACATTCTAACCATTACCTATTGTTGTACCCCAAAATTTTCCCTCCCATTTTCTTCAAGACACCTCCTCATGCTCCTAGGGTTTTCAATTGCTCAAGACTACTCAAAAATTGACCACACAAACCCTCCACCTAAGCAGTTGACCTAAAACTAGGGTTTTTCTTTTCACAAGGAAAATTGGGCTTATAATGCCTCAAGTGGAGTTCATGGTTTCTCATATATCTCTAAGAATGCTCATGCCAAGTTTCAAGCCTTGCATCACAAGTTTGCTCAATCAATTGCTCATATGACTGAAAATCAACTGCAACTTCAAGATTTTTGGTTAACATAAATATTTTGAAATCATATTCATCATTTGATCAAGGGTTGATCATGATTCATCAAAGAAACTCAAGATTCATCAATAGTTAAAAGTTGCCAAATTAGGGTTTTCTTAAAGAGAAGTCAACTGAACTTTGACCAAGCACAACTTTCACATGCTTCATCAAATTTTTTTCAACCAAAGCTTATTTTGAAGGAAAATCAATTCTCTATAACTTTGTCTCTCTAAGCTCAAGTCCAAAAAATGCTTCATTTGAGAGATATGAGCCAAAACATAGGTCATTTTAAAAGTCAACAAAAAGACACTTTTTATCAAGGCAACTTGCATCAAGATAATGTCTTAAAATGCAAAAGTGATCAACATAGAGGTTGTAGGGGACATTTTGAGCTTTCCAAAAAGTATAAGATCACCTTCATATGATAAAAATTGAGAGAGTTATGATTGGTGCAAGTTGGGAAAATTTGAGAAAAATGCATGATACCTAAACTGAGAAAACTTGAAATTTTGGGCTAGTGGGCTGATCTTTCAAGATCCAAATGTGTATTAGACCTCATTGTGAACCTCTAAGTCTATTCACACTGTGATGCGGTGGGATAACTAACTTGATTGTTTTGCGTTTGTGTTTACAAATGTTGCGGTTTAGTAAGAGACGCCACCGACTTTTCTTTTATCCAATAAAGAAAGGTGAAAAAGCACAGGAAAGACCTTTAGAGATGTTTTCTTGAGTTTGGGGGGTAGATTATGAAAAGGGAAGGTATTAGCACCCTTTTCATCCATGGTTTTCCATGGGCTCTTAGTTACTTGTTAGATCACTTGCTTTTGTTTGAATGTGCTTGTGAGTTTTGAAAGTATTTTGAAAACGTCTTTGTAATGGTTCTCGTCTCTATAAGAACGCGTACAAAGTGTTTGTTTGGAAAATAGTTCAAAGATGTGTGTTTTTTGAAAGTGATTTTGAAAAGGGTTTCCTTTGTAATGGCTCTCGTTTCTATAAGAATGCGTACAAAGTGTTGTCTTTCGAAAATGTTTTCAAAATGAAAGTGTGGGTGTATAAAAATACTTTTGTTGTGAGCAAGCGAGCAACTAAGAGCGAATATATCTACTCAAAAGGTCTTAGATGTTCTTTTCCTCCTCCTTTAGATGTTGCTATCTTACCATTGTTTTGGTGAGAAGCCCCATCGTTGGATGTGAAGGGACGAGCGTGGGGATGTTTGTATAGTCATAGAAGGCAACTCATGGAACGTTTTAGCAATGTCGTTTTAGGGGCTAGATCGTTTACCAAAAGCAACATCGAGGGTCATCGAGGGACTACGATCTTTTATCGAGGGTCTTTTGCTAAAACTCCCATGTTCGAGGGACATGACTATTTTTCGATAGGCAACAAGTGAGATTACCCTAAGGGTGCGTGTGTGCAAAGTGTGTTTGACTGTATGCATTTAGTCTTGCTTTTTAGGTTGTCTATTTGTTGATTTCATATCTTTCCATACACGCCCTAGTTACTAACAATATATGAAAGCAATAAATGTGCAGAAAGTAAGAATTCTACGTTATTACAATCATTAGGGGGATGGGTTGTACAAATTTACGAATAGGGGTTTGCAAGAAAATAAATCCTAATTATTTATTACAATCATATTGAAATAATAATGCAAGAAAGATAAGCGATCTTGTTTAAAAAAAGGGTTTTTTGTGTTGATGAATATAAAATAGGGAATGAATTAGCTTAGTAAAAAAAGAAAATATTTTTATGCCTTTTTATATTGATGAAAAGAATTTTAATGTTGAAAGTGATAAAAAGGAAAATAAATGAGATGTAAGACCAGCGGGCTGCTACAAGCAAAACAAACGGAATCAGAAGTTCTGAAGCCAAGAGCGATGTGACTCAGCAGGAGACGTCAGTGGGTATCAGAAGTTCTGAGTTGGTAGACTCTGAGGTCCTGCAAGGAACATTAGAGGGGAAACACAAAAGTTCTGGCTGGTATTCAGATAGTGGACCACAAGTCATAAGTTCTGTATTACACTAAAACCGTGAGTAAACCCCAGAAATTCAGTGTATTGTCAGCATGTAAAAATCATAAACTCTGAGTGTGTAAGAAAACAACGAGTGGAAACATCAGAAGTTCAGTATGTTTGACATGTAGGGAGAACTCAGAAGTTATGTGCTGTGTTAGAACAATGAGTGAATCATGGAAATTCTACGTGTTAGAATGGTGAGTGTAAAACAGAAGTTCTGTGTTACATTTCAACTCTTTCCTTATATCAATCAGCACAATGATAACTTATTCAGTTTTCAGCAAACAACAAATCAGAAGGATAAAAACACAACAATTTATGGAAGTTCTGATCCTGGTCCTGAGTCTAGCCTTAATCAGGAAGTTCTGATCCACAGTTTTTCTACTTACGCAGTGATATGGACAACATCAATACTATGATATTTACATGTTTAATGATGTTCTGAATGAGAAGATGCAGATTCAGGGAGACTTACCTTGAACCTGGATCATGGTTTGGGACTTGAGCTGCTGCCTTCAGATATTCTGGAGTCAGCAAGAGCAACGAAAGAGGAAATACCAAGTTCTTTTACTTCAAGGGAAGAACAAGGGTTTTGGTTTTCTGTTTAGGAATTCTGGATTTTTTATGGAGGTATCATAACTTTCTTTTCTCTCTTTTTACGATTCTCTCTCTAAAAGCCAGCCTCTTGCAAGTGTGATGGAGCAACTTATTTATAGGTGAATTTGTTGTGGTTTTGGGGGAAAAAACAAATGGGATTTAAACTTTTGGCACACTGTTCCATTGCTTTTTAATCATAGCTTTTTGTATTTTGTGCAAATACAGGATTTGGGAGAATGCAAGCGTGGACTGGATTAACTGCTGGTTAGAGTACTGTACTGTAGCAGTGTAGCAAGTTGTTTAAACGAGGTCTTGGTATTTGGTGATGTTCTGATTGCAAAAGATCAGAAACGTAAACTCCAAATGCTGAAGGGGCATGTTCTGACCGGAGAACATTGCTTCCATATGTTCTGATTAAAGCGTCATGTTCTGAAATGGAGAACATCGCTTCCATATATTTTTATTGAAGCGTCATGTTCTGAACCATGTTTGCAACCTCTGACTGCACTTGCGTAGAGGCTGGCTCAGAAGTTCTGAAGTTCCATATTCTCTTGACAATTAGAAAATTTTCTAAACATTTAGAAATTTGATTTTTTCAAAGTAACTTCTAACTTCTAATTTTTGATGAACCAATTCCATGCCTTGATGAAATATGATTCTTGGAACTTGATTTTTTTGATCCAAAAGTCAAAGTTTGACTTTTTAGTGTGCAAATGACCATTTTGCCCTTGTGAATGACTTTCTTGGAAAATTTGTAAGGCTTGAAATTGGATGGAAGTACACCTGAGGGTCCAGGTTGATCCTTTGAGAAATGAGAGGGCAAATTTTGGGGTACAACAGCTGCCTCTGTTCAATCTTCTTAAGCCTGAGGATGTAGATTGGTTGTTCTGCCCTTCGTGATCTGAAGGTGGAAGATTATTGAACACTAGAGTGCCCAGAAATTTACACTCGCATGCAGGATTGCTGATTAGTGATGTCGGGAATGGGCTTACAGATTCCATTTGGAAGGCGACGGAGAATCATCGGAAGTAAAACCTAGGAGCTTCGGTTGTCTATTACTCTACTAGGGAGTTAACTCTTGATTTAGGGGGTGAAAATAAAATGTATACCTGGTCAGGGTCCAGGCTATGCAGCGACTTATTGGGGAGATCTGAAATTGAACATATCTGGTCGGGTCGAGGCCTCACAATGCTACAAACAGTTGCCTGGAGGTAAGGGAGAAGGAACCCGGGTAGTAGGGTTACTTCGTTATGAAAGCCTGGATAGTAGGGCTTGGTGAAGGAACCTGGGTAGTAGGGTTACTTCGAGATGAAAGCCTGAATAGTAGGGCTTGGTGAAGGAACCTGGGTAGTAGGGTTACTTCGAGATGAAAGCCTGGATAGTAGGGCTTGGTGAAGGAACCTGGGTAGTAGGGATAATAGGGCTTGGTGAAGGAACCTGGGTAGTAGGGTTACTTCGAGATGAAAGCCTGGATAGTAGGGCTTGGTGAAGGAACCTGGGTGGTAGGGTTACTTCGAGACGAAAGCCTGGATAGTAGAGCTTGGTGAAGGAACCTGGGTAGTAGGGTTACTTCGAGATGAAAGCCTGGATAGTAGGGCTTACTCTGCTTGATCATGTAGATTAGTTGACCCGTTTAGTTTCGGGAACTGATTTTTCTTTAGATGTCCGCAGGTATAACATGTATAATTGCTGGAATTGTTGGTGATAGTTGTCTTTCCTGAAAAGACAATAGGGTTAATCATATGCGCGGCATGAGATGCATTGTGAGATGATGTTCTCAAAATAAATGAGATTATGATGTATGTGATATGTGTGCGCATGTCATGATGTATGAACACGAGATGCTAGTTGTGACACATCCGAGTCTGGGAAAATAAATCCATGACTGCTGCTGGAGAATAAATATTCTGCCGAGACGAGATGTTGGAGGATAACTCTGCGGGGTTCAATTTAGAGGAAGAGATACTCCGTTGGTAGACCTGCTGACCTGGAGGAATAAACTCAGCTGGGGATGAAATTCCGTTGCTGGAGATGTTGAGCTCTGTTGGAGACTGAGCTTTCGTACTCAGAGGAATAGACCCTGCTTGGGGAGGTGAAAATTGTTGACTTGCCTGCGATTATGAACCTCGACTGGGGATAGTTATGCCCTGTTTCGTGAAAGATGACATCAATTCCTTCGGATACTCTTACTCTGTGGGGAGTGTACGTACCAACAATCATGTTTCCAAGCTGGCTCTATCCCAGTACCTGTTGGATAGTGTAACTGTAGAGCTTTAACATTTTAGTTTTTTATCCCTGTTTCTTAAGTTATGAGCAATTGTCTTTCTTTTTCCTATGCAAATGTTTGTGAACAGTAATCATATTCAAATGCATATGTCAAGAATAAATCATTGGACGTTCTTGCAAAATAAAACAGAAAAACAAATCGAAGTTTCTTGTGAGAATGACTTGTATTGATTTTGGAAGTTGGCCTGTAATAGTCGTTTTGTACAAAGAGGCTAACGTCCTTGTAGGAGAACGCCGCCGAAAGATAGAATTTATACAATTTGTGTAAAAGAAAGGAAAACAGCTATGTGAAACAACCTCATTGGGTTCCAACTCTGCTATTGCCTTTATATCTTCAAGCGTCTCATCACTTTGCTACCTGGCCGAAAGTTGATCAGATTGATTGGTGCCGTCTGAGCTTGATAGTCGATACCGAAGTCTGGTCGCAAGATGATCCAATGAGACATAGTGATACGCTTTATATCCCTAACTTTTTTCCTGGATTTCCCTTTCGGGTTTTCAACCCACTGGGATACCCCTTTTTTGCCCAAGCCTCCCTTTTGGGTTTTCGACTTGCCGAGTGTACAGATTTTCATTTTCATCCCTTATTTTTGCCCGAACCCTTTTCGTTCGCCGGGAAGCCCTTATTTTTGCCTAGGCCAGTCAACCTAGCGGGTCTTTTAGGCGTAGTATATTTTCACTATGTCTGCATTGACAGGGTGAGAAAGGTCGCCACCATCCATGGTGGTTAGAATCATAGCTCCTCCCGAGAAAATATTCTTAACAACAAATGGCCCTTCGTACGTGGGGGTCTATTTGCCCCTGGGATCACCTTGCGGCAGTATGATGCGTTTGATTACTAGATCCCCGACTTGATATTCTTGGCATCTAACTTTCTTATTAAAAACCCTGATCATTCGCTTTTGATACGTCTGACCATGGCAGATAGCAATGAGTCTCTTTTCATCAATTAGATTTAACTGATCAAGTCGGGTTTGGATCCAGTCGTCTTTGTTCAAATCTGCATCCTTCAAGATTCACAGAGAATGGATCTGGACTTCAATGGGTAGGAATGCCTCCATGCCATATACCAGAGAGTAGGGTGTTGCCCCTGCCGACGTCCGTGCTGAGGTACGGTACCCATGAAGAGCGAAGGGTAACATTTCATGCCAGTCTTTATATGTCACCGTCATCTTCTGTACAATCTTCTTGATGTTCTTGTTAGCTGCTTCAACAGCACTATTCATCTGCGGTTGGTAGGGAGAAGAGTTATGATGTTGTATCTTGAACTGTCTACAGAGCTCGGTGATCATTGTGTTGTTGAGATTTGTACCATTGTCGGTAATAATCCTCTGTGGTACACCTTATCGACAGATCAGATTGTGTCGGATAAACCGCGCCACGACATTCTTGGTTACTATAGCAAAAGAAGTTGTCTCAACCCACTTTGTGAAATAATTAATGGTCACTAAGATGAAGCGATGTCCATTGGAAGCGGTGGGCCTGATTTCGCCAATCATGTCAATGCCCCACATTGCAAAGGGCCACGGATCTGTCAAAACATTTAAGGGGACTGGAGACACATGCACCTTATCAGCGTAAATTTGGCATTTACGACAAGTTCAAGAGTGCTGATAACAATCGGCTTCCATAGTGGACCAGTAGTATCCTTCCCATAGGATCTTCTTAGCCATGGTATGTCCACCAGAATGAGTCCCGAAGGTGCCTTCATGTAGATCTGTCATGATCCTCTCTGCTTCGCTCTTGTCTACACACCGCAGTAAGGTAGAGTCATGATTGCGCTTATAGAGGATTCCATTAATGAGGAAGAACTTTGCGGCAAACCTTCTCAGAAACTTCTTATCATTGACATATGCCCCTTCGGGATACTCTTGAGCCTCGAGATACCTTTTGACTTCGTGAAACCAGGGTTTGTCTGCCACTTCTTCGGTATCGATTTCACAGCAGTGTGCTGGTTCATCTAACCTCTCAATGGTGATTCGGGGAGCTTCGTTGTCCCACCTAACTTTGAACATGGAAGACATGGTAGCTAGCGCGTCCTCTAACTGATTCTCCTCTCGTGGGAAATGTTCAAAAGTTACCTCCTCAAAGTGCGGGAGCAATGTTAGTACGTGTTCTTTGTAAGGAATGAGATTCAGGTGCTTTGTATCCCACTCGCCTTTGATCTGACTTATCACCAAGGCTGAATCCCTGAAGACATTTAGGAACTTGATCCCGAGGTTAATAGCAGCTTTGAGACCCATGACGCAGGCTTCATACTCCGCCATGTTGTTGGTGTAATTGAAACATAATCGGGCAGTGAACGGAGTATGGCATCCCTCGGGAGATATGATTACAGCGCCAATGTCGTTACCCAGTGCGTTTGAGGCTCCATCAAAATGCATAGACCATCGGGATCCTTCCTCAGGTCCTTCATCCAGCCCATGTCCTTCGTAGTCAGTCACCAGCATAATATTCTCATCCGAGAACTCAAATGGTAGTCATCCATGGCTTAATGAGCCAAATGATCAGCCAATACACTTCCCTTGATTGCTTTCTGGGTCATATATTGTATGTCGTATTCAGTTAAGATCATTTGCCACCTTGCTATCCTTCCGGAGAGAGCAGGCTTCTCGAAAATGTACTTAATAGGATTCATCTTTAATATCAACAAGGTAGTGTGAGTCAGCATATACTGTCTTAGCCGGCGAGCAGCCCATACCAAAGCGCATCAAGTTTTCTCGAGCAGTGAGTATCGTGTCTCACTATCGGTAAACTTTTTTCTAAGGTAGTATATGGCGTGCTCTTTTGACCAGACTCATCATGTTGTCCCAGCACACACCCCATTGAATTGTCCAGCACTGTCAAGTATAATATCAAAGGCCTTCCTTCAATTGGAGGCATCAGAATTGGAGGTTCTTGAAGGTATTCCTTGATTCTTTCAAAAGCAGCCTGGTATTCATCATTCCACTTTACCACTTGATATTTCTTTAGAAGCTTGAAGATTGACTCACAAGTAGCAGTCAGATGTGAAATGAATCGGGCAATATCATTCAAACGTCCCAAGAAACCTCTAACTTCCTTCTCTATATGGGGAGCTGGCATTTCTCATATAGCCTTTACCTTTGAGGGGTCTACCTGAATACCTTTGTCACTGACGATGAAATCCAGAAGCTTACCATACCTTACCCCGAAGGTGAATTTGTTCGGATTCAACCTTAGCTTGTATATCTTCAACCTGTCGAACAACTTTTGTAGATGATCGATATGTTCCTCTTCGGTTTCAGACCTGGCTATCGTGTCATCAACATAAACCTCGATCTCGTGGTGAATCATATCGTGGAACAAAGCAACCATGGCTCGCTAGTAGGTTTCCCTAGCATTCTTCAACCCAAAAGGAATCACCTTGTAACAGAAGGTGCCCCATTGTGTAACGAAGGTTGTCTTCTCCATGTCTTCAGGAGCCATCTTGATCTGGTTGTAGCCAGAGAAATCATCCATGAAGGAGAAGATTTTGTGTTGCACGGTGTTGTCAACCAGAACATCAATGTGGGGAAGTGGGAAGTCATCCTTGGGGCTTTCCCTGTTCAGATCTCTGTAATCCACGCACATTCGTACCTTGTCGTTCTTCTTAGGTACCGGAACGCCGTTAGCAACCCACTGCGGATAGGAAGTGACGGCTAAGAACCTTGCGTCGAAATGCTTCACGACCTCTGCCTTGATCTTCTCTTACATTTCAGGGTGCATACGGCGGACCTTCTGTTTAACCAGAGGGAAGTCTTCCTTAGTCGGCAGGTGATGTACCACAATATCAGTGTCCAAACCAGGCATGTCTTCATAGGACTAGGAGAAAATCTCAACGTAGTCGCGCAACATCTGTATCAACTTCTGTTTGATGCTAAGCTCCAGATTTGCACCTATTTTAACCTCTTTTCTGTCTATCTCTGTGCCCAAGTTTATTGTCTCAACTGGCTATTCATGAGGTTGTATAGCCCTCTCTTCCTGTTGTAGTAGTCTAGCAAGTTCTCCCGGTACCTCACAATCGTCCTCACCTTCGTCCTTGGCTTGGTTGATCGGATTTTTGAAGTCATAACTGGCAATAGCAGGATTGTTATCAATGGGATCCAGAGTGGATATGGATCTGCATTTTGATACGTGAGTGTGTGTAAGAGTATAACTGTATTGATAAAGCAAAAGCGGAAAAGAAAAACAGAGAGTGCAAAATTTGTATGCAAAGAACGTCCAATGCTTCATTGATGATATATGAGATGACATATAATAACCCTCACAGGTAGAACCATTGTGCCCCGGGTAAGACACAAGGCCATAAAGTTTAAAATTATTCATTACAAACTTAGAAAACAAGTAAGACAATTACTGCGGAATAAAAGAAATTGGTATGAAATCTCTGGCCGTCCAATTACTCGGTCCACCGTTGGTAGTCGGGTAAATCCAGCCGTCAATATCAAAGTCTTCCTCACTGTCTTCAATAGCATTGACCCCTCGATTGCTGATGCGTAAGGGAGGTCCTCCAACTCGGGCGCGCCAAACGGCCCTCTGAGCCCCTGAAGTAAAGCCTAAGCCAAACTTATCAGTTTTGTGAATAAACTTAGGGAGCTGTCCCCAATTAGTATTCTTGCCTTCTTCAACTACCGCTCTTGCGTCCTTGAGAGAAGCCATCTTCAGAGGAGATTTGGTGCCGCTAGTGGTCTCAGTTGACGCCAAAATCTGGGGAACCTCTTCAAAGTTTTGACAGGGAGTCTCTATAAATTCTCCGTCCATATCTACGTACCTGAAGAAGTTTAGGTGGCTCACCATATACTCCTCTTCGCCATGCATAATAACTATCTTCCCCTTCACCGGATACTTTAACATTTGGTGTAGTGTAGAAGTAACAGCCCCAACTTCGTGGATCCAAGGACGACCCAACAAACAAGAGTATGATGGCCTGATGTCCATCACATAGAAGGTGGACTCAAAAGTACGAGAGCCTATCTTGACAGGGACGTTCACTTCCCTATGCACCATTCTTTTCGACCCGTCAAAAGCCCTTACCACAATGTTACTAGGCTTTATAGTAAAACCCTCGCAATTCAACCGGTCCAACGCCTTCTTGGGAAGAACATTCAGCGAAGACCCGATATCCACCAACACATGAGCTATTATGGTGCCCCTGCATTCAATCGAGACATGCAGAGCATCATTATGCTTTCTTCCCTTCGGTGTTAAGTATGTATCTGAAAAATCCAGCCCATTGTCAGCGGTCAGGCTAGCCACATAATCTTTAAATTGATCAGCTGAAGTCTCTTGCGTCACATGCACAGTTTTGAGGAATGCAATCAAAGTCTTCGCACGGGCCTTGGAGCACAACAACAGGGATAACATGGATATCTTTAAGGGGGTATACCCCAGTTGTTCGACCACATTGTAGTCACTCTTTTTAATTATATTCAATATTTCCTCTATCTCTTGCTTAGAGGCTTCCACAGCAATATTTCTAGGTGCCTCCCTCCGGGTAGGCTCACCTACAACTTCTTTGCCTCGAGTCCTAGATGACTTATCGGCAGGGGTACCAGCTGGAGTAAGAACAAGAATAGTAACTGAAGTACTAGCGGGTGCAAAAGATGAAATAACGACAGGCTTAGTGACAGTCTTCGGGGAGATCTTAGGAGAGAAAACCCTTCCACTTCTAGTAACCTTGCTGGTCCCGACAATGTTACCGACATCAGGATCGACTTCTTCAGTCTTCAAGTTTTGTTTAACGCCATGATAGTAAACATCGGCACCATAATACCAAGGGACAGCTCTGTCTGAGGAGTACGGGATAGGACCAGGACATGTGATTATTAGCGGAGCAATTCTCATAGCGGGTGTAATCCTAACAGGTCTTCTCTAGGAGGCCTTGGAAGGATTGGCGGAAATGGTTATAATGGCAATGTCTTCACATGGAACAACGGGAACCCGAGTTTTCTCGAACAAAATTTCTTTGCTGTCCAGCAGGCGTTGAACACCTGACCTCAACAAATGGCAACCATAAGGTAGAAAGGAACACATGTGGCAACCTTCACCATAACCCGAAAATAAACCGGCCAATAGAAAATTCTTCTTAACATCCATAAAAGGAGTAGAAACTTCGTCCACTGAGGTTATGAATAGATCAGTATCAATGGCGTTAACTCCATGGTTGTGCTTAGGCATGGGAGAAGTTATGACATTGGGCTTCTCTGGAGCATCAAACTCAATCTCCTTGGCTTCAATCAAATCTTGTACTTTATTTCTTAGTGCCCAACAGTCATTTGTGTCATGACCAGGACCCTCAGAATGATAGGCGCACTGGGCGTCCGGATTGTATCGAGGAGAAGAGGTATTAGGATTATTGGGGAAGCCTCTTTCAAAGTGGCCAAGTTAGATCTCAGCAGATGGGGTAGAACCTCTGTCAATGTCATGTTGATCCGGGTGAACTGCCTTTGTGGTCTTTCCACCCTTTGCTGATTGTTGCATTGTGGGGTAGCCGCAGGCCTAGGTATTATTACAGCACTTACCGTTGGACGGTATCCCGCTCTGCTCTGATCTCTTGGGTTATAAATGGCACTGGCCTCCTTCTTACCAGTGAAGGGTTTCTTCATTGTGCTCGAGGATGCATCTCTTTGAATTTTGCCACTTTTTATACCTGCTTCGACCCGCTCACCAGTCATGATTAGTTCAGTAAATCCAGCTGAGGAACTTCCGATCAGGTGATTGAAGAATGGACCTGACAAGGTGCCTATGAACATATCCACTAACTCTATGTCAGATAGAGGGGCTGGACTCTGCCTGCGAGATCCCTCCATTTCTGAGCATAGGTTTTGAAACCTTCACCTGTACCCATAGACCTGCCTTGCAATTGCGTCCAAGTTGGAGCTAAGTCAGCATTGTATTGATATTGTTTGTAGAAAGCGGCAGCCAGATCTTCCTAATTGCGAATGTTGGTCCCTTCTAATTGATAGAACCAATCCAACTGTGTCCCTGACAAGCTCTCTTGGAAAAAATGCACCCACATATTCTTGTCAGCCGTATGGGGTTGAATCTTTCTGACGTATGACCTTAAATGCAGCTTCGGGAAAGAGACACCATCATATTTAGCGAAAGTGGGAACCTTGAATTTCTGTGGGATGACAACCCATGGGACAAGTCCTAACTCTTCAAAATCCAGTCCGGGTACCCTCTGGACCTCCATAGCATTCAAATGATCCTCTAGCTCCTTGTATTTATTATCAACAGGAGGATACTATTCCTCGGAGTAGTCAAGTTCTTCCTCTTCTTCGGATGTTGGATTGTTGTTCACTTCCTTGGTCCTATCTTCTTGATTATCTCCTTCACCCGATGATGTTGCAAAGTCCAAAGTCAGTCTGGCTTATCCTTTGAACCTTCTTCCCATGATCACAATACCAGGTGGTTTCTTCGCTTTCTTCTTCTTCTCTTTGGCCAGTAGAGTCTTCAACTCCTTTTGTCCTTTTGTTAGAGTCAAGAGCATTTGTTGAAACTGGACGTTATGCGCCTGAAGATCTTTCATTGTCTGTTCAATATCCATCTCACTGAAATAAATAGTAGAAGGATAAGGAGACCTGTTGTAAGAAACCTGTATGATGTTATGATGAATGAAGATGCAATATGCAAATGGTTTCAAGGAAATTAGAGATTTAAATTTGTTCAAACCAAAAGGAACACACATTATATTTAATCCAAGTTTGAGTACATCATGCCTCTTTGGGCTTACAATGAAAGAAATAAAATACAACAAAAACTCCTAAGATAGAAAGGTTGAACGCATCCTCTTTGGAACGATGTAGGCATTAGGATTCCACTCTTCATGAAGCAGTTTGGTGAGTTCCAGAACCTTCTTCTCACTGGCGTAAAATTGAGCTTAAAAGGTGTCTCGCTCTTCCTTCAATTGAACCCAAGCTTTCTGTAAGCCTTCGAGAGAGGTAGGCATGTCAGGATGAAGGACAGCGTATGGGACGTCTCCTTCAACAACAGGCTCTATGATAACATGGAGGATAGAAGGGTGAGGCATTAAGAGACTTTGAGCACGAGCCCGTACCCACCTAAGGTAAGGCTCGAGTGGGATAGAGTTTTTGTGTCCCAAAATCTTATTGTCCACCTTGTTCACCATTCTCCAAGCTCGGGTAAACCTCTGGCGATAACCTTGGTCTTCCTTGTCGTAGTCGAACACCAGACCTTAAATGAGCATCTCATGAGGGCCGTCTCTTCGGGCATACCCAAACTGTCGAAGATCTAAGCAAGGATTGTAGGTGATACCTCCCCTAATACCAAGCAAAGGGACATCGGGGAATTCCCCACAACGGTCACTGATAGAGACATCTTCCAAGGATCTCGAACATTAATGGATATCAGAGTGGGAAAGGGACATCATCCTTTGAGACCATGTCAGTCTTCGCTCGTTCTTTAATACTGATTGAGGTAGGTGTGAAGTGAACCACTTAGCGAGTAGGGGAATACAACACAAAAGAGTACCTCTCTTCTTCATGGTGCGGGTATGAAGACAATGCAAGATGTCTCCCAGTAAGGTAGGTACGGGATTGCGAGAGAGAAAAACTTTGATGGTGTTAATATCTATGAATTGGTCTGAATTGGGGAACAGAACCAAACCATAAATGAGAAGAGCCAGGATGTCTTCAAAAGCTTGGAAATCCATGTCGTCCCAGAGTGAACGAGCCTTTTCCAATAGAAACTTGGCTAGGAAACCTTTAACCCCGCTTCTTGTCTCCCAATTAGCTATAACGTCGGCTCTCTTCATATTCAAAGCTTCGGCGAGGAATTCAGGTTTTGGAATCCCTTCTAGACCGGTGAATGGTATTTGATCAAGCACGGGCACCCCTAAGAGTAGAGAGAACTCTTCTAGTGTAGGTACCAACTGATAGTCCGGGAAGGTGAAACAATGATGTACGAGATCAAAGAATTGGAACAGTATACACATCATTTCTTCTTGGAAACTGGATGTAGCCAAACTGAGGAGTCGACCATATTTCTTGGTAAAAGGAGAATCCCCGGGCACTCTTGAGGCTAACTCTTGAAGCCGAGGTTGTTCTTTTACAAAGCTGATTCAGATGGTGTTTCTTCGGAAGAAATCCATGACCTACAAAACAAAAACAAAGATAAATTTATAAATCCTTGAAATGGTTAGTGAGCATGCGTATGATGCTTATGATGTTTATGATGTTATGTAGAAGTATATATACACACAAAGCAGACAAGTCCCTATGTTTTAGGTTTGCATGGGGCTTTATAGGTAAGTACCCTCTTGAAGTCTAGTTGGTTCAACCTGTCCTAGTAATAGTGATCGGGTTATAAAGGATCTCAATATCACCGACCTTTCTCTTAGGCATTGTCTCAGCACAATCAATCTTTTCTTGCGGCCGAGATATCCCAAAATTCCAGCCTCAATGAGTGCAGTATCGAGTATCAACCAATTTTCAGCTCTACACCGAAACCGGCTATCTCACTACATCCTAATGGCCAAGTTGTTCAATTAGGGTTCTAAAGTCAGTTAGTGCTTCATGACACCACTTGGCGGCCCCGTATTCTCCTCGATTCACCACGAGGGATATCGGTACCCACAAATGCGTCACACTAACATAGCCATTGTTTCAACCATATCGGTCTACGCTGTACAATCTCCATAATCTATTGCTACTTACCTAAAAAGGTGCCCCAGATCTGGGTAGAGGATCAAAATAAATCCAAACAAGGAACCAACAATGTAAAGCAAGTAATTCAAACAAATGAAGGCAAGTAAATGTGATCTAACCCTAAGGTAACCCCACTTTTAAGTATTTATTCCCCAGCAGAGTCGCCAGTTCTGTGATGCGGTGGGAGAACTGACTTGATTGTTTTGCATTTGTGTTTGCAAATGTTGCGGTTTAGCAAGAGTCGCCACCGACTTTTCTTTTATCCAATAAGGAAAGGTGAAAAAGCACAGGAAAGACCTTTAGAGATGTTTTCTTGAGTTCGGGGGGTAGATTATGAAAAGGGAAGGTATTAGCACCATATTCATCCATGTTTTTCCATGGGCTCTTAGTTACTTGTTAGATCACTTGCTTTTGTTTGAATGTTCTTGTGAGTTTTGAAAGTATTTTGAAAACTTCTTTGTAATGGTTCTCGTCTCTATAAGAACGCATACAAAGTGTTTTTTTGGAAAATAGTTCAAAGATGTGTGTTTTTTGAAAGTGATTTTGAAAAGGGTTTCCTTTGTAATGGCTCTCGTTTCTATAAGAATGTGTACAAAGTGTTGTCTTTCGAAAATGTTTTCAAAATGAAAGTGTGGGTGTATAAAAATGTTTTTATTGTGAACAAGCAAGCAACTAAGAGCAAATCTATCTACTCAAAAGGTCTTAGATGTTCTTTTCCTCCTCCTTTAGATGTTGCTATCTTACCATTATTTTGGTGAGAAGCCCCATCGTTGGATGTGAAGGGACAAGCGTGGGGATGTTTGTATAGTCATAGAAGGAACTCATGGAACATTTTAGCAATGTCGTTTTAGGGGCTAGATCGTTTACCGAAAGCAATATCGAGGGTCATCGAGGGACTACGATCTTTTATCGAGGGTCTTTTTCTAAAACGCCCATGTTCGAGGGACATGACTATTTTTCGATAGGCAACAAGTGAGATTACCCTAAGGGTGCGTGTGTGCAAAGTGTGTTTGATTGCATGCATTTAGTCTTGCTTTTTAGGTTGTCTATTTGTTGATTTCATATCTTGCCATACACGCCCTAGTTACTAACAATATATGAAAGGAATAAAAGTGCGGAAAGTAAGGGTTCTACGCTATTACAATCATTAGGGGGATGGGGTGTACAAATTTACGAATGGGGGTTTGCAAGAAAAAAAATCCTAATTATTTATTACAACCATATTGAAATAATAATGCAAGAAAGAAAAGGGATCTTGTTTAAAAAAAATGGTTTTTTGTGTTAATGAATATAAAAAATGGAATGAATTAGCTTAGTAAAAAAAGAAAATATTTTTATGCCTTTTTATATGGATGAAAAGAGTTTTAACGTTGAAAGTGATAAAAAGGAAAATAAATGAGATATAAGACCAGAGAGCTGCTACAAGCAAAACAAACAGAATCAGAAGTTCTGAAGCCAAGAGCGTTGTGACTCAGCAGGAGACGTCAGTGGGTATCAGAAGTTCTGAGGTTGTAGACTCTGAGGTCCTGCAAGGAACATTAGAGGGGAAACACAAAAGTTATGGGTTGTATTCAGACAGTGGACCACAAGTCAGAAGTTCTGTATTACACTAAAACAGTGAGTAAACCCCAGAAATTCAGTGTATTGTCAGCATGTAAAAATCATAAACTTTGAGTGTGTAAGAAAACAGCAAGTGAAAACATCAGAAGTCCAGTATGTTTGACATGTAGGGAGAACTCAGAAGTTCTGTGTTGTGTTAGAACAGTGAGTGAATCATTGAAATTCTACGTGTTAGAATGGTGAGTGAAAAACAGAAGTTGTGTTATATTTCAACTCTTTCCTTATATCAATCAGCACAATGATAACTTATTCAGTTTTCAGCAAATAGAAAATCAGAAGGATAAAAACACAACAGTTTATGGAAGTTCTAATCTTGGTCCTGAGTCTAGCCTTAATCAGGAAGTTCTGATCCATAGTTTTTCTACTTACGCAGTGATATGGACAACATCAATACTATGATATTTACATGTTTAATGATGTTTTGAATGAGAAGATGCAGAGTCAGGGAGACTTACCTTGAACCTCGAGCGTGGTTTGGGACTTGAGCTGCTGCCTTCAGATATTCTGGAGTCATCAAGAGCAACGAAAGAGGAAATACCAAGTTCTTTTACTTCAAGGGAAGAACAAGGGTTTTGGTTTTCTGTTTAGGAATTCTGGATTTTTTATGGAGGTATCACAACTTTCTTTTCTCTCTTTTGACGATTCTCTCTCTAAAAGCCAACCCCTTGCAAGTGTGATGGAGCAACTTATTTATAGGTGAATTTGTTGTGGTTTTGAGGGGAAAAAAATTGGATTTAAACTTTTTGGCACACTGTTCCATTGATTTTTGATCACAACTTTTTGTATTTGGTGCAAATATAGGATTTGGGAGAATGCAGACATGGACTGGATTAATTGTTGGTTAGAGTACTGTACTGTAACAGTGCTGCAGGTTGTTTAAACGAGGTCTTAGGATTTGGTGATGTTCTGATCGCAAAAGATCAGAAACGTAAACTCCAAATGCTGAAGGGGCATGTTCTGACCGGAGAACATTGCTTCCACATGTTCTGATTAAAGCGTCATGTTCTAAACCGGAGAACATCGCTTCCATATTGTTGTACCCCAAAATTTGCCCTCCCATATTCTTCAAGAAATTTCCAAATCATGCTTCAAAATTCCCCAAGGGTTGCACAGTGTAAGAGCCTCCTGAACAGTCAAAATTAGGGTTTTGGTTCTGATCAAGAAAATGAAGTTTCCAAGGGTCCAAGCAAGTCCCACATGCCTATAAACATGGTCAAGCATCCTCATACAAAGTTTCAAGACTTTCAGCACAAAATTGCACAATCAAAACCCTAATTGCACTACAGTCAACTGTAGGGGCAAAATGGTCATTTGACAGTCAAAAGTTCAAATTTTTGGTCAACATCTCATTTTGAGGCCACAAACATCATTTGATCAATGCTTGATCATGATTCTCAAAGCTTGGCTCAAAAATCATCAAGATGCAAAAGTTTCCTTATTTGGACAGTTGAAAAAGTCAACTGTAAATTGACCAGGGCATAACTTTCACATGGATTATCAGAAAAATTCCATCCAAAGCTCATTTTGAAGAGAAAGACAATTCCTACAACTCCTCTTCATACTTCAAGTCCAAGAAATGCTCTCACAAAAAGTTATCAATTTCAACATTATAGGTCATTCTCAAAAGTCAACAAAAAGGGACTTTAGGTCAAAGGCCATAACTTGAGATTGGTAAATCAAAATGACATGGGACCAAAGGCATTGGTTAGAGGACTCAAAGACCTTTCCAAAATGTCCACGAACATGAGCAAAGCTTAAAAATTGAGCAAGTTATGCCTTGTGGAAGTTGGGAAATTTTTGGATATTTTGAAAAGTCAACATTGATTCAAATGACCTAAAATTGCTAATGGGCCTCTTTTTCTTCCACAATTCATCATCCAAGACATGCACACGACCATTTGGCCCAAAGGGAAGTTTTTTATTATTTTTATTTATTTATTTGAATTTTTTATTACAATTAATTCATTTAAACTAAATAAAATATGAAAAAATGCTAAACTAATGAAATAAAATCTTTTTGTGCAGAAAATACTCTCATTGGACACTCAAAATTCGTGCATGATCAATTAGGGAAGGATTGGATATGATTGAGAGCAAATGTGCATGAAAAGATTTGAAAATATTTTGCCATAAAAAATCAAATATCCATACATCAATTCTTTGATTCCTTGGACAAGAAACAACCCTAAATCATTCATACATATACAAACAAGCAAGACCTAATGCTGGGAACCAAAAAGCTGCGCAAGAACATAGAAAACAAAACTTGACTTTTTACTTAAAAATCTCAAAACTGAAAACAGGGTTAGAGGACGATTCAAGGCAAGATTTTTATTCCATTAGCTTGCTGAGGCTTCAAAGAAGGGATTTGGATCAAAAACTACAAGCTTTCGTGCCTAGAAACGTGAGAACGATCTCACCTGTACAAAAAAAAATTCATAGTCGTGCATCTCAATTCATGCATCTTTTGTAATTTTTAACGCTTGATTTATATTCATTGCTTGATTCTACAACTAACTGTATGGTTTAATTGTGTTTTTATGCATCACATGCGATTTCACCATGAGCAAGGTCTAGGGTTTTCAAAACTGTGAATTGGGGTTTCCCCATTAAGGAAAAATTAGCACTCCAAACTTGGACCATTGAAACAAGCATGTTTGGACGAAGAGAAACCAACCTTCGCGCCTAATTTATGAGGCCTTATGGCCTGTTCGCTATTTTTTTGAAAGTGACATTCTGGAACGGTGCAAAACTGTTGCCAGTTCTTTTTTTGTTTCAGGAAAAAAAGAACAACGCGAGGAAGATGATGATGTGTGGAGCGATGGTTGGTCCGTTTAAATTTTCGCGCATAAGGAGCCCTAACGCGTGGATTTGTTTTATAATATTTGTTTGATATTTAACATACAAAACGTGCGTTTGGAACGGTTGGCAAGCATAGGTGTTGGTAATGTTCAGGACCTGGGTTCGATCCCAGGTCCCCACCCCCCTTTCATATTATTTTTTCTTTAATACTTATACGCAGTTTCAGCCTGAAGGAGCACCATATGTCCACAAAATCTGGCCATCCACGTGCCTATGGAGATGGATCAAATGGTCACAATCTGAAGCGCACCATGGACTGCAGTCAACCACCTCACACCCTAGTGGCAAAAGTCAAAGAGGCCACAATCATTGGACCCAGATTGCTAAAAGAAAACCCTCCAAAATTAGGGGCAGACCCCCTAGGTTTGCAAACTTTTTTCATTCTTTGTTTTTTTATTATTTTTACTTTCTTTTAATTATTGTTTTTTTTAATTAATTTGATATTTCCATAATATATAAAAAAACACCAAAAAATCAGAAAAGATAAAAAAAATAATAAATATTTTTTATTTTAGTATTTTCATACATAAATTGCATTAATTAATTTTAGTTATTAAATTAGGTTTAATTGTAATATTTTCATAATAAAAATCTAAAAATTGGTAGAATTAGGGCTTAATTAATTTTTTTATCCTTTTTTATTTTCTTTCATAATAATTAAATATTTACTATCACTTATTTTTGTAATTAAATTGCATGTAAAATAATTAGGGTTAATTTTAGGTTAAACTTTAATGTGTTTTCATAATAAAATAAAAATTATAGAATTAGGTTTAATTGCATTAAAATCATAAAATCCCAAAAAAATACCAAAAAACAATTTCTTTTCTTTTTTTAATTAATTAATTTCATCATTTAATTTAATTTTGCAAAAAAGGGTCCAACGCCCTCGTTTTTAATTCTTAAATTCCAAATCGCACATTTATTTCTTTACTCTTTATAATATTTATGTACCTCTCCAAAAGCCATGTAACATTTTAATCTTTCGCATTTTTAATTCTTTATTTTTTATGTCAAATCGGGTTCTGGAAATTTTGGCGATGTGGACCCGCGCCTTTTATAATAGCTTTAGAATTTTTACTTCTCGCAATTTTTAACTGTTAATCAAGGCATGCAAGAATGAATGGACAAACATAAAAACAAACGCTAGATCACCTTTAACATGACAAGACAAAATAACTGAATCTGACACACAAATCACACACCACCCCTAGGGTACGCCTCACTGTTGCCTTGCCTCGAAAGGTGATCGTCGAGTAGAGGATGTCTTAGTAAGTCCTCATGATCTGGGAACCTGGCATGAGGGTAGCTTCTAAGGTGTCTTCCCATTGCTCTGGTGATCACCATGTCCCGAATCTCGAATTGACCCGAACACCTCCAACGGTGGTGCTACCTACCTCTCAATGGTGGGATGGCACTACTTTAAAGGACATTTACACAGACAAATTCCTTAGGGTAGGTAGACGACTCTAGATACTTGCTCTAATTTCAAAAACAAATCAAAAATACTTTTCACACCGACACCTTTTCAAAAAGCTTTCGAAAGCAAATTTTTCAAACACTCTTGAGGACCGATACAAGAGTCGAACTGAAATTTTCAAAGAAACTTTTTAAAACCCACAATTGAAAAGCAAACAAACCACTTTTGAAAACACAATGAGCAAGTATCTAAGAGCCCATGGATAACCATGGATAGAAAGGGTGCTAACACCTTCCCTTTCTATAACCTACCTCCCGAACCGAGAGCAATCTCTATAAGGAATTTTTCTGTGCTTTTGTCCTTTCCATTTGGAGAAAATAAAAGACGGTGGCGACTCTTGCTTCCGCGACATTTCGCGAACCAGCGTTAAACAGTCAGTTCCAGATCCACCGATCATAGAACTGGCGACTCTGCTGGGGATAAAACTTAAAGTGAGGTGTACCTTAGGACTAAGATCACTGTGTTTTCAATTGCTTTCCTTGATTGCTTTATTATTGTGGGTTGCTTGGGAGTTCTATAGATCCTAACCCGGATCTGGGGATACCTTTCTTAGAAAGTAGCAACAAGGCTGTGAGGGAACTGTGCGGGGTATACCGACATGGTTGAAACAGTCTGCTACGTTGATGTGGCACTTTGGTGTGTACCGGTAACCCTTGAGTTCAGTCAAGGAGAGTACGGGGCCTCCGCGTAGTGTCGTGAAGCATCAACAGACCTTAGGAACCTTAATTTGAACTATCTTGGCCTCTTTAGGGTAGTGAGATAACTGACTTTGGTGCAGTCCGAGGTTGGTTGATACTCAATACTACACTCAATGGAGGGTTGCTTTCCTGGAATATTTCGGTCGCCAGTTCAGTGGCTAAATCGAAACGATGAACAATGAAAGCAATCCCGTGATATTGGGACCCTTAGAACCCGGTTACTTCTAATAGGACAGGTTGAACCCACCAACTTCAAGAGGGTACTACCCAGACCCCATGCTGGCCTTAAAACCCTAAGGGCTTGTCTTGTGTGCCTTGTGTGCCTTACATGTTTGTCTTTGTAAATATCTGTGGTGTGTTTAATCATAGCATCATGACATCATCCAGCATCATATGCATTGACTAACCATTTCAGGGGTTCGAATTTTCATCTTTGTTCTTGTTTTGTAGGACATGGAAACTGTTCGTAGAAAGACAATTCAAATCAGCCTTGCAAGGGTCCCTCCTCAGCTTAAGGAACTTATATCCAGGATTCCCGAGAGCTCTTCATTCAGTGAAAGACATGGAAGTCTCATCAGCTTGGTCAATACCAACATTGAGGAAGATATGATAAAGGTCCTGTTCCAATTCTTTGACCCTCTGCATCACTGTTTCACCTTCTTGGACTATCAGCTGGTACCTACATTGGAGGAGTTCTTCCGGCTCCTGAAGATCCCTATCCTTGATCAGCTACCCTACAACGGTACGGAAAAGGAACCCAAGCTTGAAGAGATTGCTAAAGCCTTGCACCTACAGTCATCTGAACTCAGGGGACATTGGGAAGTTAGAAGTGGTATCAAAGGGTTCTTAGCCAGGTTTCTGTTTGAAAAGGCCCATGAATGTTGGAACTCCCTTGACTTGCAAGCTTTTGAAGAGGTGGTGGCCCTCCTTGTCTATGGTTTGGTGTTGTTCCCTAACCCAGATCAGCTTATAGATATCAGTGCTATCCAGATCTTTATGTCCAGGAATCCTATACCTACGTTGCTGGGAGACATCCTCCACTCATGTTACACTCGAACCATGAGAAAAAGAGGTGTCCTTATGTGTTTCACTCCCCTCCTGGGAAGGTGGTTTATTTCGCACCTTCCACAATCAGTCTTGAAGAATGAGCGGGGTTTGAGATGGTCACAACGGTTGATGACTCTTACACATGCGGATATACATTGGTGCCCTAGGTCCAGAGAAGATGTCACTATCATTGATCGTTGCGGGGAGTACCCTAATGTTCCTTTACTTGGAATCAGAGGAGGTATTACTTACAGCCCATGCCTGGCTTGGAGACAGTTTGGTTATGCTCGGAGGGATGGTCCTCATGACATGTTAATTCCTGACATAGTTTTTGACTTCGACAACGATACTCAAGGACTTCGCCAGAGATTTATCAGAGCCTGGAGGATGCCAAGTAGGATAGACAGCAAGACACTGGGGCACAGGAACTCCATCCCGTTGGAACCTTATCTCAAGTGGGTACGCGCCCGCTCCCAGAAGTTGGTAATGCCTTATCCCCATATGCTCCCAGTAATCAAAGAACCAGTCTTGGAAGGGGAAGTGTCCTACACTATTCAGCACCCTGATATGCCCACATCCTGGGAAGAGATGCAGAAGAGCTGGATCCAGCTTAAGGAAGAACGGAATTCTCTTGAGACCAGTCTACATGCCAGTGAAAAGAAGGTCTTGGAGCTCACCCGCCTGTTGCATGAGGAGAGGAATCTCAACACTTACATAGCTCCAAAGAGGATGCGTAGTATATTTTGGGATTGATTTGCTTTTGTATTATTTTGCCCATGAGGTTTTGATGTATTGAACAATTACTTCCTTAATGATAACGTGTGTTCCTTTTTGTCTACAATGAATTTGAACTTTCGAACCCTTGAATGCATTGCATAAACACATATCATTCATCATGTGCATAGCAGGTTTTTCCTCTTTTCAGGTTGCTTACAGTTCTTCGCTGTTTATTTCAGCATCATGAATCCCGACTCATCATCAACTGAGACATCCATCAAAGCTCTTCAGGCGCAGAATGCGCAATTTCAGGAATTAATCAAGGGTTTGGCTCAAGGCCAAGAAGAGCTGAAGGCTCTGCTCCTGAAGAAGGAAAAGAAGAAGAAGAGAAGGACTGTTCTGTTTAGCTCGGGCCGAAGGTTTGGCAACACTTTGCAGAATGAAGAGGCTGGTTCTTCTGTTGGCAAGAGTACTCCTCAAGCAAAAAAGGGTCCTAGTCCGGTAGTCTCCGACAACGAGACTGATTTTGATGAAGAGCAATATCCTCCGGTAGAAGACCGTTACAAGCAGTTGGAAGATAGGTTGAATGCTATGGAGATCCAACAGGTACCTGGGCTGGATTTTGGAGATCTGGGTTTGTCTACTGGTGTGATCATTCCTCGGAAGTTCAAAGCACCATCTTTCACTAAGTACGACGGGGCGTCTTGTCCCAAGCTACATCTCAGGTCCTATGTTCGGAAGATTCAACCGTACTCAGCGGATAAGAATTTGTGGATCCACTTCTTCCAGGAGAGTCTTTCAGGGACTCATCTCGAATGGTTCTATCAGCTAGATGGGACCAAGGTTCGTAACTAGGAGGAGTTGGCTACTGCTTTCTATAAGCAGTATCAATATAATGCCGACCTTGCCCCTACACGTACCCAACTCCAGGGTATGTCGTTAGGTTCAAGTGAAGGTTTTAAAGAGTACGCTCAGAAGTGGAGAGACCTGGCTGGCAGGGTGCAGCCACCGTTGACTGATCGGGAATTGGTAGACATGTTCTTGGGGACCCTATCTGGGCCATTTTTCAACCATCTTATCGGGAATTCGTCTGCAGGGTTCACTGATCTGATTCTGACTGGAGAGAGAATTGAGGCAGGGTTGATGTCTGGAAAGATTCCGAAGGGTACATCGTCTAGTTCTGAGAAGAAACCCTTCAAGAAGGAGGCTAGTGCTGTATATGGTTCCAAGAGACCAGAGAGATCTGAGCGCCGCCAATCTGTCAGTGCGGTAATGATTGCTAAGCCTGCTGCCGCTCCTCGACCAACCAATCCTCAAAGGGCTGAAAGACCCCGGAGAGAATTTACCCGGTTAAGCATGACCCTATCCCAAATCTTGCCGCAGTTGCTATCCACCAATCTAGTAACCATCAGAGAGGCTCCGAAGTTTGCAAATACTACATCTTCTAAGTACAATCCAAATGCCCGCTGTGCTTATCACTCCAATAGCCCGGGGCATGCCACTGATGACTGTTGGGCATTAAGGAACAAGCTGCAGGACCTTATTGACGCCAAGGAGGTACAGTTTGAGGCATCTGAGAAGCCTAATGTAGTGACAGCTCCCCTACCTGCTCATGGAGTGAATGCTATTGGGGACGAGGATGAAGTGGATGAAGCTGAGTTTGATAGTTGGATTTACCCGGCAACCGACAGTGGACCTAACAATTGGAGCGCAAAGGATAATCTATTTGTTTCTCTTGTTACTGAGTAATGAATTCCTATGTTTTTGTTATCTGTAATAAACAATAAATAAACTCTATGGCCCGGTGTCTTACCCGAGACACCGTGGTTCTATTTGTGAGGGCATATAAATTGTCATTTCATATATCATAAATGAAAATCTTGGACGTTTCTCGCATTGCAAATCTTATGCTCATTTCCTGTCTTTCTTTCCTTTACATATATTTCAAAACAGCTGTATTTACACACACACTCACTCATACAGGTTTCAATCCACTCTGGATCTCACTGGTAACGACTCTGCTACTGCCAGTTATGACTTCGAAAATCCGATCAACTTAGCCGAAGACGAAGGTGAAGATGATTGCGAAGTGCCTGGCGAGCTTGCAAGACTGTTACTTCAGGAAGAGAGGGCAATTCAACCCCATGAAGAGCCAGTGGAAACAATAAACTTGGGTACTGAGGCAGACAGGAAAGAGGTAAAGATTGGTGCCAACCTAGAGCTCAGCGTGAAGCAACGGTTGACTAAGATGCTACATGATTATATGGAGATCTTTGCCTGGTCCTACGAAGACATGCCCGGGTTGGATACCGATATTGTGGTCCATCACTTGCCAACTAAGGAAGATTTCCCTCCGGTTAAGCAAAAGGTCCTCCGTATGCGTCCAGAGATGTCTGAGAAGATCAAAGCCGAGGTTATGAAGCAGTTTGATGCCGGGTTTCTTGCAGTGACTTCTTACCCTCAGTGGGTTGCTAATGTGGTGCCGGTACCTAAGAAGGACGGTAAGGTCAGAATGTGTGTCGATTACAGGGATCTGAACAGGGCCAGCCCCAAGGATGACTTCCCTCTACCCCACATTGACGTCCTTGTTGATAATACTGCTCAGCATAAGGTGTTCTCTTTCATGGATGGCTTTTCAGGTTACAATCAAATCAAGATGGCCCCTGAAGACATGGAAAAAACTACCTTTGTTACTCAGTGGGGCACCTTCTGCTACAAGGTCATGCCTTTTGGACTGAAGAACGCTGGGGCAACCTACCAACGGGCCATGGTTGCTTTATTTCATGACATGATCCATCATGAGATAGAAGTGTATGTTGACGACATGATCGCAAGGTCCCAGACTGAGGAAGAGCACCTAGATCATCTGCAGAAGTTGTTTGACCGGTTGAAACTGTACAAGCTGAGGTTGAACCCGAACAAGTGCACCTTCGGGGTAAGATCTGGAAAGTTGCTAGGCTTCGTGGTAAGTGATAAGGGAATTCAAGTGGACCCTGCCAAGGTCAAAGCTATTCAGGAGATGCCAGTTCCCAAGACAGAGAAAGAGGTCAGAGGCTTTTTAGGCCGCCTGAATTACATTGCTCGATTCATCTCACATCTAACTGCTACTTGTGAACCACTCTTCAAGCTGCTGAAGAAAGATCAGGTAGTACGTCGGAACGATGAATGTCAGGCTGCTTTTGACAGGATCAAAGAGTATCTCCAAGAACCACCCATCCTTATGCCACCGGTTGAAGGGAGACCTCTGATATTATACCTGACAGTGCTTGACAACTCAATGGGGTGTGTGTTGGGGCAGCATGACGAGTCTGGCCGAAAAGAGCACGCCATTTATTACCTTAGCAAAAAGTTTACCGACTGTGAGACCCGATACTCACTGCTTGAGAAAACTTGCTGCGCTTTGGTATGGGCTGCTCGCCGGCTGAGACAGTATATGCTGACTCACACTACCTTGTTGATCTCAAAGATGGATCCTATAAATTACATATTCGAAAAGCCTGCTCTGTCTGGGAGAATTGCAAGATGGCAAATGATCTTGACGGAATACGACATTCAATACACGACCCAGAAAGCCATCAAAGGAAGTGTATTGGCAGACCACTTGGCACATCAGGCCGTAGATGACTATCAGTCAATGAACTTCGAGTTTCCAGATGAAAGCATCATGATAGTAACTGATTGTGAAGTACCTGGACCGGATGAAGGACCTGAGGAAGGATCCCGATGGTCTATGCACTTTGACGGAGCCTCCAACGCTTTGGGAAACGGTATCGGCGCTGTAATTATATCACCTCAAGGCACTCATACTCCACTCACTGCCCGACTATGTTTCAACTGTACCAACAACATGGCAGAGTATGAGGCATGCATCATGGGTCTTCAAGCTGCGATCGACTTAAGGATCAAGTTTCTAGGTGTCTTCGGAGATTCCGCTCTCGTGATCAATCAGATCAAAGGAGAGTGGGATACGAAACATCCGAATCTTATCCCTTACAAAGAATGTGTGTTGACCTTGATCCCCCACTTCACGAAGATAACCTTTGAACACTTTCCGAGAGAAGAGAATCAGTTAGCGGACGCGTTAGCTACAATGTCTTCTATGTTTAAGGTCAAATGGGATAATGAGGCTCCCCGGATCATCATCTGGAAACTAGACGAATCGGCATACTGTTGTGATCTCGAGACTGAATTGGTGACTGAGAAACCTTGGTACCATGAGGTGAAGAGATATTTGGAAGCTCAGGAATACCCTGAAGGTGCATCTGTCAACGATAAGAAGTTCCTGAGAAGGTTCGCGGCAAAGTTCTTCCTTAGCAACGGCATCTTGTACAAGCGAAACCATGATTCAACCTTACTGCGTTGTGTGGATAAGACTGAAGTAGAAAGGATCATGGAAGAGCTACATGAAGGGACCTTTGGTACACATTCCAGTGGACATACAATGGCAAAGAAGATCCTTCGGGCAGGGTATTACTGGTCCACAATGGAAGCTGACTGCTACCAACATTCCAGGACATGCCATAAGTGCCAGATTTATGCAGACAAAGTGCATGTTCCTCCAGTTCCCCTGAATGTTCTGACTGCGCCTTGGCCGTTTGCAATGTGGGGCATAGACATGATCGGTGAGATTAAACCTACGGCATCTAATGGACACCGCTTCATCCTAGTGGCGATTGATTATTTTACAAAGTGGGTCGAAGCAGTATCCTATGCTACGGTAACCAAGACTGTTGTGGCACGGTTCATTCGGCACAACCTGATCTGTCGGTACAGCGTCCCGGAAAGAATCATTACAGACAACGGTACCAATCTGAATAACAAGATGATCACTGAGCTCTGCGAGCAGTTCAAAATACAGCACCACAATTCTTCTCCTTACAGACCGAAGATGAATGGGGCTGTAGAAGCAGCAAATAAGAACATCAAGAAAATCGTGCAGAAGATGACAGTGACTTATAAAGATTGGCACGAGATGTTACCGTTCGCTCTACATGGATACCGTACCTCAGCTAGGACGTCAACCGAGGCAACTCCTTTCTCTTTGGTTTATGGTATGGAGGCAGTCTTACCGATCGAAGTGCAAATACCCTCTCTCCGGATAATGAAGGATGCAGATCTGAACGAAGATGATTGGATCCAGACACGACTTGATCAGCTAAACCTTATTGACGAAAAAAGACTTGCTGCTATCTGTCATAGTCAGACATACCAGAAACGAATGATCAGGGCATTTAACAAAAAGGTCAGACCACAGGAATATCAAGTTGGGGATCTGGTAATCAAGAGAATCATCCTTCCTCAGAGTGATCCAAGGGGCAAATGGACCCCTACGTACGAAGGGCCATTTGTGGTTAAACATGTGTTCTCAGGAGGAGCTATGATTTTAACCAACATGGATGGTGACGACCTTCCTCACCCCGCTAATGCAGACATAGTAAGAAGATACTACGCATGAAAAAAAGACCCGCTAGGCTGACATGCCTAGGCAAAAATTAGGGCTTCCCGGCGAACCAAAAGGGTTCGGTCAAAATGAAGGGATGAAATGAGAAAAATCTATACACCCGGCAAGTCGAAAACCTGAAAGGGCGGCTTGGGAAAAAATGGGTATCCCGGTGGACTGAAAACCCGAAAGGGCGGTCCAGGCAAAAATTAGGGATAAAGCGTAATACTATGTCTCATTGGATCACCTTGCATCCAGAATCCGGTATCTACACCAAGTTCAGACGGCATCGATCAGTCAGCTTCATTCTTTGTTTAGGTCATCAAGTGATGAGACGCTCGGGGATATAAAGACAATAGCAGAGTTGAAACCCAGTGGGATCATTCATTTCACACAGCTGTTTTATTTTGTACAAAATTTGTATAAACTCTTTTGTTCGGCGGCGTTCTCTTACTAGGACGTCAGCCTCTTGTACACAAAACGCCTATTTTCAGGCCATTCAAAATCAATACAAATATATTTTTCAGTTAAAAAGTGCCAATTGTTTTTCCTTTTTCTGTTTTGTTTTGCGAAGAACGTCCAAGGTTCAATTTGTGATATATGCATTGACAATAATTTGCTAACTCATGAATATTTGCATACGAAACAAAGGATTAATTACAGGTAACACTAGAAACAGGGGCAATAAAGAGTTGTCTACGCAATCTAATTGCTCTGTCCTCCAAGGTATCAAGGCAGGTTCAAATAAAAAACATAACCAGTACATCTTAATTCCCCAGAGAGTGAGCCAGCAAGTCAGTGCACTCTTCTCCAAGCAAAGTTATCAAATCTTAAGGAAGTTGGGTATCCTCCAGCAGATCTCAACATTCCCCGGCAGCATATATATTCTTAACAAGCATCCCCGGCAGTCTTGGCCTAAAGATTGTTCCCCGGCGGCATATCAAACATTCAAAGGAATCACTTCCCCCGCAGCTCAAAACTTCCCCAAGAGAATCCAATCTAGTTCCCCAGGAAAGTTGGGATCCATCTCCCCAAGCAGTAAGCTTATCCCCAGTAGATTCTGGAAGCTTATCCTCGCAGAGCACGAACGCGTCGCCCGGCTTTATTCAAAGAGTTATTTCCTTACCAGGATATAACTGGGTTATCCTCAGCCAAAGGCCATGGAAAGATCGTCGTCGACGAAGTCTCCTTATCCCCAGCGAAGTCTATCAGCACTTCCAACACAACAAAGGCATCCCCAGCAAGTTATTATCAACAACTCAGCAAAGTACCTCTCTCCCCACAGAGTATTGCTTCCCAGCAAGATCGCTAGAGTACTTTTCTCCCCGCAGAGTAATCCATTCGCCAAGTTTATTCTCCAACGGAGTTATCTTCTCCTACCGGTATTCTTGCAACTATCATCCCCAGCGGAAGCAAAAATCTATTCTCCAATATCAGCCCAGGAGTGACTGCCCGACACCCGTCAAGGATTTACTTTCCTAGACGAAAACTACATTCATAAACATCGCACTTCCATACATCATTATAGCACGCATAGACGCATCATATCTTACAAATCTCATTTATGTTGAGAACATCATTACTTGGTCCATATCAGGCATTGCATATGACTGACCTTTATCTTTCAGGAAATATTCAGTTAAATTCTCAATCATATTTCAAGACTCTAAGACCTTATCTGGTTCAGTTAATCGACTCCAAAGATTTCTTATCCAGTCCAAGGCCTTCTCTAGTCTAGCTAAATCGACTCCAAACAGATTTTTCTGATGAAGACTCAGTAGAAGTTATCCAGGTTTTTCTCAATGTTTGCTTTTGAGATTATAATTGCCTATGGTTCTCTCCCCGATCCTGCGGAGACAATAATTCCATTCCAGGTTTTTCTCAATGTTTGCTTTTGAGATTATAATTGCCTATGGTTCTCTCCCCGATCCTGCGGAGACGATAATTCCATTCCAGGTTTTTCTCAATGTTTGCTTTTGAGATTATAATTGCCTATGGTTCTCTCCCCGATCCTGCGGAGACGATAATTCCATTCCAGGTTTTTCTAAATGTTTGCTTTTGAGATTATAATTGCCTATGGTTCTCTCCCCGATCCTGCGGAGACGATAATTCCATTCCAGGTTTTTCTCAATGTTTGCTTTTGAGATTATAATTGCCTATGGTTCTCTCCCCGATCCTGCGGAGACGATAATTCCATTCCAGGTTTTTCTCAATGTTTGCTTTTGA
Organism: Vicia faba; assembly: GCA_948472305.1. Classification (NCBI taxonomy): domain Eukaryota; kingdom Viridiplantae; phylum Streptophyta; class Magnoliopsida; order Fabales; family Fabaceae; genus Vicia; species Vicia faba. The sequence goes on from OX451735.1 coordinate 957,988,631, forward strand.
GATTATAATTGCCTATGGTTCTCTCCCCGATCATGCGGAGATGATAATTCCATCCCAGGTTTTCCCAATAATTACTATTGAGGTTGTAATCGCCTATGGTTCTCTCCCCGATATTGCGGAGATAGTAATTCCCACCAAGGTTTCGCTCAATGATTGCTGTTGAAGTGAAGTTATCCAAGATTTTCTCAACAATTGCTGTTGAGATTAAGATCATCCAAGGTTCTCTCACCGTTCCTGCTGAGGTAGTAACCACCCCTGGTTCATTCATCATCTTTTAAAGCTCCAGATCCAGCTCCTGTAACCAGTCAGGACACATCTATACAAAGAGTTTGAAGACCAGCCCCGTAACAGGTCAGGTAATCAGTTTCTTTTTTGGCAGGTATGCAAGTCCTCGCTAAGGAATCTCTTATGCGATCAACATCCAGATGGCATCTATAAGCCCGTCCACCTTCCATCACCTCTTAGCATGGCATCTATAAGCCCATCATCCTATCCATCAATCTCCAAATGGCATCTATAAGCCCATTCCCATCATCACACTGCTACTATGTGAGCGCAAATTTCTGGGCACTCTAGTGTTCAATCATCTTCTACCCTCGGATTACGAAAGGCACGTCAGCCAATCTGCATCCTCAGGTCTAAGAAGATTGAACAGGGGCAACTGTTGTACCCCAAAATTTGCCCTCCCATATTCTTCAAGAAATTTCCAAATCATGCTTCAAAATTCCCCAAGGGTTGCACAGTGTAAGAGCCTCCTGAACAGTCAAAATTAGGGTTTTGGTTCTGATCAAGAAAATGAAGTTTCCAAGGGTCCAAGCAAGTCCCACATGCCTATAAACATGGTCAAGCATCCTCATACAAAGTTTCAAGACTTTCAGCATAAAATTGCACAGTCAAAACCCTAATTGCACTACAGTCAACTGTAGGGGCAAAATGGTCATTTGACAGTCAAAAGTTCAAATTTTTGGTCAACATCTCATTTTGAGGCCACAAACATCATTTGATCAATGCTTGATCATGATTCTCAAAGCTTGGCTCAAAAATCATCAAGATGCAAAAGTTTCCTTATTTGGACAGTTGAAAAAGTCAACTGTAAATTGACCAGAGCATAACTTTCACATGGATTATCAGAAAAATTCCATCCAAATCTCATTTTGAAGAGAAAGACATTTCCTACAACTCCTCTTCATACTTCAAGTCCAAGAAATGCTCTCACAAAAAGTTATCAATTTCAACATTATAGGTCATTCTCAAAAGTCAACAAAAAGGGACTTTAAGTCAAAGGCCATAACTTGAGATTGGTAAATCAAAATGACATGGGACAAAAGGCATTGGTTAGAGGACTCAAAGACCTTTCCAAAATGTCCAAGAACATGAGCAAAGCGTAAAAATTGAGCAAGTTATGCCTTGTGGAAGTTGGGAAAGTTTTGGATATTTTGAAAAGTCAACATTGATTCAAATGACCTAAAATTGCTAATGGGCCTCTTTTTCTTCCACAATTCATCATCCAAGACATGCACACGACCATTTGGCCCAAAGGGAAGTTTTTTATTATTTTTATTTATTTATTTGAATTTTTTATTACAATTAATTCATTTAAACTAAATAAAATATGAAAAAATGCTAAACTAATGAAATAAAATCTTTTTATGCAGAAAATACTCTCATTGGACACTCAAAATTCGTGCATGATCAATTAGGGAAGGATTGGATATGATTGAGAGCAAATGTGCATGAAAAGATTTGAAAATATTTTGCCATAAAAAATCAAATATCCATACATCAATTCTTTGATTCCTTGGACAAGAAACAACCCTAAATCATTCATACATATACAAACAAGCAAGACCTAATGCTGGGAACCAAAAAGCTGCGCAAGAACATAGAAAACAAAACTTGACTTTTTACTTAAAAATCTCAAAACTGAAAACAGGGTTAGAGGACGATTCAAGGCAAGATTTTTATTCCATTAGCTTGCTGAGGCTTCAAAGAAGGGATTTGGATCAAAAACTACAAGCTTTCGTGCCTAGAAACGTGAGAACGATCTCACCTGTACAAAAAAAAATTCATAGTCGTGCATCTCAATTCATGCATCTTTTGTAATTTTTAACGCTTGATTTATATTCATTGCTTGATTCTACAACTAACTGTATGGTTTAATTGTGTTTTTATGCATCACATGCGATTTCACCATGAGCAAGGTCTAGGGTTTTCAAAACTGTGAATTGGGGTTTCCCCATTAAGGAAAAATTAGCACTCCAAACTTGGACCATTGAAACAAGCATGTTTGGACGAAGAGAAACCAACCTTCGCGCCTAATTTATGAGGCCTTATGGCCTGTTCGCTATTTTTTTGAAAGTGACTTTCTGGAACGGTGCAAAACCGTTGCCAGTTCTTTTTTTGTTTCAGGAAAAAAGAACAACGCGAGGAAGATGATGATGTGTGGAGCGATGGTTGGTCCGTTTAAATTTTCGCGCGTAAGGAGCCCTAACGCGTGGATTTGTTTTATAATATTTGTTTGATATTTAACATACAAAACGTGCGTTTGGAACGGTTGGCAAGCATAGGTGTTGGTAATGTTCAGGACCTGGGTTCGATCCCAGGTCCCCACCCCCCTTTCATATTATTTTTTCTTTAATACTTATACACAGTTTCAGCCTGAAGGAGCACCATATGTCCACAAAATCTGGCCATCCACGTGCCTATGGAGATGGATCAAATGGTCACAATCTGAAGCGCACCATGGACTGCAGTCAACCACCTCACACCCTAGTGGCAAAAGTCAAAGAGGCCACAATCATTGGACCCAGATTGCTAAAAGAAAACCCTCCAAAATTAGAGGCAGACCCCCTAGGTTTGCAAACTTTTTTCATTCTTTGTTTTTTTATTATTTTTACTTTCTTTTAATTATTGTTTTTTTTTAATTAATTTGATATTTCCATAATATATAAAAAAACACCAAAAAATCAGAAAAGATAAAAAAAATAATAAATATTTTTTATTTTAGTATTTTCATACATAAATTGCATTAATTAATTTTAGTTATTAAATTAGGTTTAATTGTAATATTTTCATAATAAAAATCTAAAAATTGGTAGAATTAGGGCTTAATTAATTTTTTTATCCTTTTTTATTTTCTTTCATAATAATTAAATATTTACTATCACTTATTTTTATAATTAAATTGCATGTAAAATAATTAGGGTTAATTTTAGGTTAAACTTTAATGTGTTTTCATAATAAAATAAAAATTGTAGAATTAGGTTTAATTGCATTAAAATTATAAAATCCCAAAAAAATACCAAAAAACAATTTCTTTTCTTTTTTTAATTAATTAATTTCATCATTTAATTTAATTTTGCAAAAAAGGGTCCAACGCCCTCGTTTTTAATTCTTAAATTCCAAATCGCACATTTATTTCTTTACTCTTTATAATATTTATGTACCTCTCCAAAAGCCATGTAACATTTTAATCTTTCGCATTTTTAATTCTTTATTTTTTATGTCAAATCGGGTTCTGGAAATTTTGGCGATGTGGACCCGCGCCTTTTGTAATAGCTTTAGAATTTTTACTTCTCGCAATTTTTAACTGTTAATCAAGGCATGCAAGAATGAATGGACAAACATAAAAACAAACGCTAGATCACCTTTAACATGACAAGACAAAATAACTGAATCTGACACACAAATCACACACCACCCCTAGGGTACGCCTCACTGTTGCCTTGCCTCGAAAGGTGATCGTCGAGTAGAGGATGTCTTAGTAAGTCCTCATGATCCGGGAACCTGGCATGAGGGTAGCTTCTAAGGTGTCTTCCCATTGCTCTGGTGATCACCATGTCCCGAATCTCGAATTGATCCGAACACCTCCAACGGTGGTGCTACCTACCTCTCAATGGTGGGATGGCACTACTTTAAAGGATATTTACACAGACGAATTCCTTAGGGTAGGTAGACGACTCTAGATACTTGCTCTAATTTCAAAAACAAATCAAAAATACTTTTCACACCGACACCTTTTCAAAAAGCTTTCGAAAGCAAATTTTTCAAACACTCTTGAGGACTGATACAAGAGTCGAACTGAAATTTTCAAAGAAACTTTTTAAAACCCACAATTGAAAAGCAAACAAACCACTTTTGAAAACACAATGAGCAAGTATCTAAGAGCCCATGGATAACCATGGATAGAAAGGGTGCTAACACCTTCCCTTTCTATAACCTACCTCCCGAACCGAGAGCAATCTCTATAAGGAATTTTTCTGTGCTTTTGTCCTTTCCATTTGGAGAAAATAAAAGACGGTGGCGACTCTTGCTTCCGTGACATTTCGCGAACCAGCGTTAAACAGTCAGTTCCAGATCCACCGATCACACATATATTCTGGTTGAAGCGTCATGTTCTGAACCATGTTTGCAACTTCTGACTGCACTTGCGTAGAGGCTGGCTCATAAGTTCTGAAGTACCATATACTCTTGACACTTAGAAAATTTTCTAAACATTTAGAAATTTGATTTTTTCAAAGTAACTTCTGATTTTTGATGAACCAATTTCATGCCTTGATGAAATATGATTCTTGGAACTTGATTTTTTTGATCCAAAAGTCAAAGTTTGACTTTTTAGTGTGCAAATGACTATTTTTCCATTGTGAATGACTTTCTTGGAAAATTTGTAATTCAAGCCTTGAAATTGGATGGAAGTACACCTGAGGGTCCAGGTTGATCCTTTGAGAAATGAGAGGGAAAATTTTGGGGTACAACACATACACACTTTGGATTTTTATTCTATTTATTTTTGATTTTATTTATTTAAATTCAAAATTAAAAAAGATAAAACCAAGGCTTTTCTTACAAAGGTACAAGCCCACTTGTTTGAACTAATTCTCCTCTATTTATTCTTCATTCATACAACAAAGCTGGACACGAAAAACCTTGCAAATATCATATTCCAAAAACTTCAAAACTATTCAAAACTAGGGCAAGTTACAAACCCTATTTGCAGCCACTTTCAAAGAAAACCTATCATCCCATTCGAATTCAGGGACACCATAGGGTAAGAATGGATTAATCTTGATGATCCAAAGCATACAAAACCAGTATGCATGCACCTCCGATTCTCTTGTTTTTTTGAAAATTCGTATTTTTGTTGTCATATTGTTTTGATGCATACTAATGATACTAACTTGTTTCTGAGGTATAATAATGCAGGAAAGACTCATCATTTGAGTCCCATAATGATTGTACCATGAACTATCATGTTTACAGCGTTTGACATTGTTTGTGTCGTATCTCACAATATAACATGATTTGGCAAAAACTAATACTTCCATTGAAATCGCAAGGCCCAAATTAGGGGGTAAGGTCCTTGGGAATCACTAACACTCCTTGTTTTTGCAAGTTGAAGAAGATGCTCGCCGGAGAAGACGACCAGAGCTAGGGCTCTGGCGCTTCTCCGACCCAGTAATTTTGTTTTATCATATAATTATTTGTTTCCAGTAATGTACCAGATGAGAAGCATGGCCTAGTGGCAAGCGCGCACATGATAAGGAATTAGTGTACAAAGGCGTGGGTTCGATCATGCCTTTTGACATTTTGTTTTTTAATATTTTTTAAATTTTGCAGGTTTGATACATATTGTGTTGCGCGCATCCTCCTAACACAGGCATGCGCCTGGTGCAGTGACAAAGCGTGTGGTGGAAAGGGAAAAGGGAGTGGGTTCAACACCCACCCCTGACATTTTCATTGTTTTTTATTTCTAAGTCTTTTTATTGATTTTGCTTCCCCTATTATTTTTTGACTAACATTAACTATTTTCCCCTTAGTCCTATTTTCACCTAACCATAAAAAAAAAACAAAACTCTTTTTTCAAAATTCCTAAAAATATTTAGGTTTTAGGTTTTATTAACATTTTTTAATTTCATTAATTAACCCTTTTTTAAAATTAAAATTAACTAGGTTTTTAGGTTTAATTAATTAATTATCATAAATACTTATTTTCATGAAAATGACCAAAAATGTTTTCTTTTCTATTTTAATTTCATTTTTACATTTTTAGATCGCCTGTATAGGTTTTGCAAATGTAAAAGCCTAGATCTTATTTTCCGCTTTCTTTTTTCATTATCATGTAACTTCTCCGGGGATGTAACAATTAGGTTTCCTTTCCATAATTTCATTATTATGTAACTGCCCCAAGGCCATGTAATAGTGTATGAACTTTACTTTCCGCACTTTATTATTTTCTATGCTTCTGCTTAGTAACTAGGGTTTGTATGGAAAGAATAAAAACAAAATGATAGAAAAGCCTAAATCTCAAAGATAAATAACTGAATACAACACACTTGCACACTCGCACCTCTAGGGTAGCCTCTCTTGTTTCCTTCGGAAAAACAACGGTCATGTCCCTCGAAAGTAGGGATGCTTTAGAAAAGTCCCTCTAATAAAATAACATAGTCCCTCGATGACTCTTTCAACGTTGCCTTTCGATAAATGATTTAGTCCCTTACAAAAATGGCTAAAGCGTCCTTACTAGTTGCCTTCGATGACCGAACGATGACCCTACGCCTGTCCCTTCACATCCAACGGTAGGGCTTCCTACTAACTAATGATATGTGTTGTACCCTAAAAATTTTCCTCTCATTTTCAAATCAAATTATTTCAAGAGGTCTCCTCATCTTCATAGGGTTCTCAATTGCTCAAGGTTACTCAAGGAATTGATCAGACAAGTCTTCTCCTAAGCAATTAGCCTACAACTAGCGTTTTGCTTTTCTTAAAGGAAATTGGACTCCTAATGCCTCAAATGGTTTTCATAACTCATTATATTCTTCAAAGAATGATCATGCCAAGTTTCATGGCATGTATCACAAGTTTGCTCAGATGATGGAAAATCAACTATATTGGATAAAAAGTCAACAATGGTCAACATATAGTCAAACTTCAAGATTTTTGGTCAACATCAACATTTTGAAGTAATATACATCATTTTATCAAGGGTTGATCATGATTCCTCAAGAAAAACCCTCAAATTATCAAAAGTCAAAAGTTGCCAAATTAGGGTTTCTTTAGGAGAAATCAACTTAACTTTGACCAAACATAATTTTCAAATGCTTCATCAGTTTTTCCTCAACCAAAGAACATTTTGAAGGGAATTAAATTCTCTATAATTTTTCCTCTCTAATCTCAAGTCCAAAAAATGCATAATTTGAGAGATATAAGCTAATACATTATAGGTCATTTCAAAAGTCAACAAAAAGACACTTTTTGTCAAGGCAACTTACATCAAGATAAATCTTAAAATGCAAAAATTATCAACATAGAGATCGTAAAGGACATCTTGAACTTTCCAAAAAGTAAAAGATCACCTTAAAAATATGAAAATTGAGTGAGACATGGTTGGTGCAAATCGAGCAAATTTTGAGAAATGCATGAAACTTACATTGACCAATTTTGAAATCTCGGGATAATGCACTTAATTTTTGAGGTTCAAACATGTTTATGACATGTTAGAGGACCTATACATCATTTGATACATGACCACATTTTTTTATATTATTATTATTTTATTTATTTAATTTTATGCAAATATTATTAAAATAAATCAAATAAAATAATAAACTAATGGGCAAGAACACATGGGCTTGGCATTGGATCAGATTGAGGCCCAAGGAATATATAACAAACATGCCAAAACCGTGTGGCCCACTTATGGAAGCTTAATCTCTTGGTTTTGGAAAGATTTCAATGTGTTTTTTTTACAATGAATTGTGACATAATGATACAAGATCTTTGCCTTATTTTAATCCATTTCATTCATCTATAAATACATGCAAGACTCAAGTGCAAAGGATATGAAGCTACTCTCAAAACAGACCCAAACTCTCCAAAATTTTCTTAAAGCTAGGGCAGAAGAAACACCTTGTTTCCAGCCCCTCTATAGCAAAATTAAACAGCACGTTAGTCTCCTGGAAGTCTCAGGTATTTGTTCCAGTCATTGACTCAAGTTCAAACATGCCAGAACTCACCAACCACGTTACTTCGTTTGGCTCATATCCTTGGATCTCAAACTTTATATTTATGTCATATAAATTATTTTTGTGCATTGATATGTGTTTGTTAGACCATTTAGAGCAGATTGGGACGATCACATGTGAAGATAAATAACCCATGCACTAGATGCCATTGATAGGGCACAAAGTTTCTGTTTGCTTGTATCTCTGTTTGTAGGCACTTTCAGAGCAAGGGGACACCGCCATTGAATTTGCAATGCCTGAATTAGGTGGATAGGGTCTTTCTTTCGTTTTGATTTTTCATATTTCGTAGGTTCCATTTTCTTGCTCGCCGGAGAAGATAAAGTTGACCACCGTGAGGGGTGGTTGGACTCGCCTGAGGGCATGCATGGCACAATGGTGCATCTTGATTCGCCCATTCAAAATCCGTTGGACCCCACACTCAGCGCGGGAATTTCACTTTTTTTATTTATATCTTTTAATTCATTTTATATTATATTTATTTATTTGTGTTAAATGATCGGATGAGAGCGTAGCACCGCTGGTCAAGGAGAAGGTTTGTAAACATAGGGGCGTCGGTTCGATCCATGCATTTGCAATATTTTTTTGCTCTTCTTTTTCTTTCAAATTGTTGCAGGTTTATATTATAATAATTCAATCCTATTTTTCTACACCAAGCGCACATGGCTCAGATGGCAAAGGATGAAGGCTGTAAAGGGAAGGGCGTGGGTTCAAATCCCAACGTCTGCACCCTTTTTTCCCTTCAACATTTTTCAACTTTTCTCCTATTTTCTTTTTCTTTTGTTTATTTAATTTTAATTTTATTTTAATAATTTTTCTTTAATCAATGAAAACTATAAAAAAATATAATAAAATCAGATTTAGACTTTTAATAGGTTAATTTAATTTTTGACAATATTTTCTTAATTAATTACTCAGATATAGGGTTTTCACATAATTAATTAAGTATTTAATTTAGGTTTTAAAATCTATTTATTTTATCATTCAAAATCATTTTCAAAATACCAAAAATATTAAATTAGATTTGTTATATTTTTTTCTAAAACTTTTTTCTAACATCTTATTTATTTGCTATTTAAATTCTAGAAAACAAATGTATAGGCCGCACGGGTAATTTTGTAATAGTCATAGTTTATTTTCCCACATTTTTCTTATTTTTGTAACTGCTCATGGGATGTAATAACTTAGGATTTATTTTCCGCACTTTTACTTTCTGCACCTATGTATGTATGTATGTATGTATGTATATAACTGTATAGTAACTAGGCATGTATGGCAAAATCTAAAACGAATTGTTAGATCACCCTAAGCAAAGATAAACATACATGAGTTGAATCACTATGCACACACACACACCTCTAGGGTAGCCTCTCTTTGTTGTCTTTGGATTAACAATGGTCATGTCCCTCGAACGTAGGGATACCATTAGCAAAGACCCTCGGTTAAAATCATCATAAGGATCATAGTCCTGCAATGTCCCTCGAGTTGCCTATGTAAAATGATTTGTCTCTCGATGCTGCCTACGAATATATGATAACAATCCCTTCAAATTGCTAAGGTATCCCTATATGTTGCCTTCTATGACCATAACGACGACCCTACGCCTGTCCCTTCACATCCAATGGGTGGGGCTACCTACCAACTAATGGTATGGACAACATCATTCTTAACGGAGAAGGAAAAGGATAACAAAAGACCTTTCAGTGGGTAAGATACCCTTAGTTGCTTGCTCACTGTAACACGGTGGGAGAACTGACTTTTGGTTTTGCATTTTATAGGAAATGTTACGGATAACAAGAGTCGCCACCGACTTTTCTTTTATCCAATAAGGAAAGGGTGAAAAGAACAGGAAAGACTTTCGAGATTTTCTTGAGTTTAGGGGGTAGGTTATGAAAAGGGAAGGTCTTAGCACCCTTTTCATCTGTAGTTATCTACGGGCTCTTAATCGCTAGCTCACTTTTTTTGAAAATTTACTTTTGTGCATGTGTTTAAAAATATTTTGAAAATGCCTAAGTTTGAAAAACTTTATGATGATTCTCGTATCAATTGAGAATGCATACAAAGTGTTTGTTTTGAAAATATTTAAGAAAAAAGTGTATGTGTGAAAAAAATGTTTTTTGTGTGAGCAAGCGATTACGAGCTATCTACCTACTCAATAGTATTTTGTGTTATTTTCCTCCTCTTTAGATTGTGTTACCCTACCATTATTTAGTAGGAAGCCTTATCGTTGGATGTTTGAGGGACAAGCGTGTGTCATCGTACAATCATAAAGGCAACTTGTAGGGCGCTTTAGCAATTTATCGTAAGGGACTAATATCGTTTACCGAAGGCAGCATCGAAGGATCATCGAGGGACTACGATCTTTTTAACCGAGGGTCTTTGCTAAAGCGTCCCCATGTTCGAGGGACATGACTTATTTTATCCGAAGGCAACAAGCGAGGCTACTCTAGAGGTACGCGTGTGAATAATGATTCAGTTCAGTTATTTCATCTTGGATTTAGGATTATCTAGCATTTAGTTTTAGATCTTGCCATACACGCCTAATTACTATACAGTAATAAGTAAAAGCAGTAAAAACAGAAAAGAAAGATCATACACTATTACAATGCTTCGGGGAAGGGGGTACAAAACCACAAAATTGTGGGGAAAATAGAAAGCGAATAAAAGCCTAATTAAACTGTTACATTCTTTAGCAGATACATTATTGTGAAAAATCTAATGCAAAAGTAAAAGAACGCGCGAAGATTGTAAAAGTAAAGAGAAACGAATAAATGTTTTTTTTAATTGTTTTTGATGAAAAATTAAAGACTTAACCTAACTTAATTGATTTTATTGATTAAAAAAATAAAAGTTTTATTAGTAAAAATAAAATGACTAAAACAACCTAATATTTTTATTAAAAAAATAAATTAATTTACTTAACAAAAGTTAATCAATTTAATTAAAAAAAATTAATTTGGTTAATTTTAACTAATAAAAAAAACAAATTCTAAGTTGATTAAAAAAAGTTAATTATGTTAAGTAATTAAAAAAAAGAAAGTAATGGGCCTGTAAGAAAAGCAGATCTGAGGGGTGCTAAAAAGAATTCATCAGGCCCATCAACATAAGCCCAATATATGTGAGATCTAGTGTGGCTGGTCAACGAGAGTGCACCATGGGCCTGAAGATATGAAACACCGGATCTGAGATTGTGAAGATCCAATAGTGATGAGGTGAAAGCGCAGGGTGAGCGCGCTGGGTTGGCCGACATTGAATCTATAAACAAGAAAAAACATTTGAAAAAGATCAAAATACCAGGGGTAGGGATCGAACTCGTGCCCTGGTATACTAAAGCCTTAACAATACTCGCTTCTACCGCTGGGCGGCTTTACATCCACTAACATAATTGAAACAATAACTACATATTACACAAACAAATATAGTGGCCATAGAAGCGCCGAAGCCCTAGCTCCGGTCGTCTTCTCCGGTGGCCTACATGATTCAAAACCTACAAAATCAGAGGGTTAATAATTCAAAACATCCTAGTCCCCCTAATTCGACCCTCTTGAATCCAAATATGGACTTAGTTTTGGTTATAAGTCCTTGTATCACGAGTTCAAACCAAGTGAAAACCGATCGGAGCAAATATGGTATCTCATGGCTCTGACTACATGGGATCATTGTGGTATGGTGGTAGAACCGACTGTTATACTAGTTTTGCATTTTATATTCGCAAATGTTGCCGTAAGCAAGAGTCGCCATCGACTTTTTCTTTTATCCAACAAAGGAAAGGGTGAAAAGAACAGAAAAAGACCTTTTTTCGAGATTTTCTGAGTAAGGGGGGTAAATTATGGAAAGGGAATGTGTTATCACCCTTTCCATACGTGGTTTTCCAAGGGCTCTTAGGTACTTGCTCATTTTGAAAATTGTTTGTGTGTTTGTGTGTTTTGAAAGTTTTTGTTTGCTTTATGGTAACTCTTGTGTCAGTCCTCAAGAGTGTGATAAAGCATTTTAAAAATATTTTTGAAAGTGTGTAAGTGTGAAAATTTCAGGTTTCAGCAAGTACTTAAGAGTCATCTACCTACTCGAAAAAGGACGTTCTTTTCCTCCTTTCCTTTAGATAGTGCTATCCTACTATTAGTGAGTAGGTAGCCCTATCGTTGGATGTTGAGGGACTATTGAAAGGAACGCTATGGTCATTGAAGGCAACATGTAAAGATATCTGTTGTACCCCAAAATTTGCCCTCCCATTTCCTCAACATTTCCTCATCACAAGACCTTTGAAGATCAAGATACAATTAGGGTTTCCTCTACTCAAGACTTCTCCTTGCTCTGTGGACTCAAAATTAGGGTTTGTGTTTGCCTAAAGATGTTTTGACCTAAAATGCCTAAGATGACTTTCATGCTTCATGTTGGACTCCCAAGTTTACCTATACCAAGTTTCAAGTCTTGATTCCAAGTTTTACCCAGTCAATTAGACAGTTGACCTAGAAATCAGCTGTATTGGGGAAAAAGTCAACTGTGGCCAATTGACAGTCAAAACTCATGAAATTTGATCCACATCAACATTATGAGCTCCCATGGACCATTTGATCAAGTTTGGATCACAATTCCACAAGAAATTTGATCAGATCATCAAAAGGGCAAAATGGTCATTTTTAGGGTTTTGACTGCACAAAGGCAATTTTTGACTGTTTGACCTAGCCAATGGCAAACCAAGCTCACATATGGCCTCAAGGACTCAATGGAGTTATCTTGACATGTTCATCAAGCTCAAAAGATCCCAAGTACACAAGATTGACAGTTGAATTTCCCAGTCAATTGATCAATTTTGACTGTATACTGAAAGTCAAACTTTGACTTTTTGGTCAAAATCAAGAGTCAAGATTCATTTTTCATCAAAACTTGCCAAATCATGAAATTTGTTCACCAAGAAATCACAAAATGCAAATTAGGGTTTGAAAATGGAATTTTTCATAACTTCGAATTTTTCTAAGTTATGAAAAACCCTAATTTTTTCCCAACTTTGCCCCATCTTTTCACCATGATCCATTTGGATTCAAACAAAAGTCAAAACATGAAAGTTGTAGCTTGTTGCATAATCTACAACTTTGATTCACAAAGTTTTCTCATTTGAAGCTTGTATCTCAAGTTATGATTTTTTGAATAAGGGCACTAAACCATCTCTTAACTTAGTGAAATTTGACCTATTTTGACAAGGTTTTCTACCCTACTTCAAGGCCACTTTTCATACCCTTCCACTTGGAATTTTGATTTGCATTTCAAAGATGGATTGTAGTACACATTTCAAGCTTTCCAAAATGTCCAAGAACTCATCAAACAACCTCATAACTTGAGAGATTCGAATTTCACAAGTTGGCAAAAATTCACTTTTGTTCTTCATCAAGACATGTTCATAAACTTGGCAAATTTGAACTCAGCATAGTTTGTGCTACTTTGCAGGTCCTTAAACCACATTACACTCCTTAATTTAATGCTTGTTCATTGTGTCTAAGTGTTGTTCCATGAATTCAAGCATTATACACAAGATTGATCCATTTTTGGATAAAGTGAACTTTCCATTTTTACAAAAGTTTGCTTTATGTCAATTGGTAAATCAAACAAGTACATAGAAGATCTGCTTAGCACAAGATTATGTGCATAACACACTGATCAAGAGATGTTTATGCAGCACATTAGGGGGTCCTATACTGACCTAGAACACCAATTTGCTTTTGTTGCTTAGAAAAGAAGAAAAGTCCATAACTTGTGACAACTTGAATCTCAGCTTACAAACACAACACAAAAGATATCAAACACATTCAAAATCACCCAACCAAGCTTTTGCACGAGCCTTTTTCCTTTCAAACACTCTCCATCTCAGAAACACCACAAAACTGCTCAAACAGAGCAAGCCCTGCAGATTGAGTGCTATCTCTCAATCCCTTCGAGCATTTTGATCAAAACCTGTTCCTCTACCTTCCTTACAACATATGCAAACTATCCAGAAGCTAAGGCACGATCTGTAGTTGCTCTAACCACTTCCACCATTTTCATATCTTTGACTTGCAGGTGAAGTTCTACAGCTTGATACAAGAAGGTTCAAGACAAAGTAAACATTGAAAAAGCATCCCTGGACCTCAAGGAAGCTTTTCCAATCATTACATTGCACTGGAAGTCTCTCATTCTCCACATAGAAGTTCAACTGCACAGGTAAAAGTTTGAATTCGTATCTCTCTTATTATGCATCTTTAGTCTTAAGTTTGTGAAGAAACAAGGTCCTACTCATAGCCCTGAACATGTACATAGCTTTACTTTTCATTTCTTTTGTCTGAGTAGAGAGAATTTGAGCTCTGAAAATGGTAGAAAAACTAGGTCAGAAATGGGGGGGAGAGAAATTCTCCCTCATCTTAGAGAGATAGTTCATGTTCTTTATATGTATGAAATCGTGAGATTATGCTTTACATGTTTTGTGTTGGAAGTTTGTTCGAAGGATCAAAGAATCAGGACCTTGATGTTGAAGCAAGAGGCGCGCGTTTTTGAACTCAGTCTTGGCCAAAGGTTGAAGACAGTGTTTCATTGGGCTGGGCTTTTGTGTTCTTTCTTTTCACACCATCTTTTTTGGTTTACACCCCCCTGAGCCCATTTGCTCATTTTTTAACATTTTTGACTTTTTCTTTTTTGGCTGACTTTGTTTATTTTTTCTCATGCCATTTAAAAATTAAAAATATTTTTTCCATCATTTTTTGCATTTATTGCATATTTATTTGTTTATTTTCTTTGTTTGTACATTAATATATATATATACCATTATTATAATAAAATAGAAAAAAGGTGTAAATACATTTTTATTTTTATTTACCTTCTGAAAATATTTCACACAAAAAATACTTTTTTATTTTATTAAAATATTAAAATACTTATTTTGTGTATAATGCATATTTAGGGTTTAATATATATATATATATATATATATATATATATATATATATATATATATATATATATATATATATATATATATATATATATATATATATATATATATATATATATATATATATATATATATATATATATATATATATATATATATATATATATATATGTTTATTAATATATTTAAGCTAAAATATAAAAAATACTTGATTTTTTTTTCTTTTTTATTAATATTTGATACAAAATACTTTTTTCACAATATACTTCATTTTTACATTATTTTTATAAATAATAAATAAATAGTTGTATTAAGTTAGAAGATAATACCTTTTTCTTTAAAAAATTAGGGTTTTTGCCCTAAGTTCAAAATACTCAAAAAAATAATACATTTTTATTTTCCTTTCCCTTTTACATAAATAATATTTTCTCATACACATAAAAAACTTTCTTTTTGCATTTCACATATTTATTTAATTTACCTTTAATTATGCAATTTATTTACCTTGCAAATATTCAAAATGATGTAATAATCTAGATTTAAATTCTTGTCAATATCCCCATTTGAACATTTGTACCCCCCTTCCCATATTTGGTTTTGTAATAGCTTAGTAATTTTAATTTCGCACTTTATTGCTTTCTAATGATAACATGCTAGAATTAGGGTTTGTATGCGAAAAAACAATAAAAAATAGTTTGACCTAATACAAGATAAAACAAGCATGAAAATGGACACACAAATCACACTTGCACCCCCCTAGGGTATTCCACTTGTTGCCTTCAAATAAAAGGGCCATGTTGCATGTTAAACTTCTTTGGGCAAAACAAACAATTTGAATGATCATAGTCCCTCGACAAAACTTTTCAAAACAAACAAAAACAAATGATCAAGTCCCTTAGAGAAATTGCCCAAAGACATTTAACGCCGTTGCAATTATGGTCTAAAACGATGACCCGCGCCTGTCCCTCTCACATCCTAACACAAGGTTGCCCACCAAATACAATGGTGGAGCAAACTTGTTAAAAGGGTTAAAGTATAGCAATAATCTTTTGAGAAATTTAGGAGTAGATAACCTCTTAGTTACTTGAATCAACTTGCAAAACAAAACACTTGCCTAATTTCAAAATCACACCTCACAACACTTTCAAAACAACTTTCAAAAACAAATGAAAACTTTTTCAAAAGACATACATCTTTGTATACATCCCCACATGGATCATTACAAAGGTTGCCACCACATTGGCCTCTTTTCAAAAACATTTTCAAAACCCACACACTCAAGCACCATTTAAAACAATTGAAAACAAAAGGCAAGTGATCTAAGCAAGTAACTAAGAGCCCATGGATAACCATGGATAGAAAGGGTGCTAATACCTTCCCTTTCTATAATCTACTCCCCGAACCCAAGAAAACATCTCAAAAGGTTTTTGCTGTGCTTTTTTTAACCTTTCCTTAGGATAAAATAAAAAGTCGGTGGCGACTCTTGCTAACCGCAACATTTGCGAATACAAACGCAAACCTCAAGTCAGTTCTCCCACCGTATCACAGAACTGGCGACTCTGCTGGGGATAACTTTTAAAGTGGAGTAACCTTAGGGTTTAGATCACCTTTGTTTTCAATTGCTTGCTTTGTTTGCTTTTACATCTTGTGGGCTTTGTATCGGAGTTTTATAGATCCTAACCCGGATCTGGGGAAACCCTTTTAGGTAGCAACAAGGTTGTGAGGGAACTGTGCGGGGTAGACCGACATGGTTGAAGCAGTCTGCTACGTTGATGTGGCACTTTGGTGTGTACCGGTAACCCTTGAGTTCAGTCAAGGAGAGTACGGGGCCGCCGCGTGGTGTCATGAAGCATCAACTGACCTTAGGAACCTTAATTGAACCATCTTGGCCTTTTAGGGGTAGTGAGATAACTGACTTTGGTGCAGTCCGAGGTTGGTTGATACTCGATACTACACTCAATTGAGGTTTGCTTTCCTGGAATATTTCGGTCGCCAGTTCAGTGGCTAAATCGAAACGATGAACAATGAAAGCAATCCGGTGATATTGGGACCGTTAGAACCCGGTTACTTTTGATAGGACAGGTTGAGCCCACCAAACTTCAAGAGGGTAATACCCAGACCCCATGCAGGCCTAAACTCTAAGGGTTGGTGTGACTTGTGTGCCTTACCATGTTTTGCCTCTGTGAATGTTTATAGTGCATTTAATCATCACATCATTACATCATACAAACATCATGAGCATTGACTAACCATTTCAAGGGTTTCGAATCTTCATCTTTGTTCTTGTTTTATAGGACATGGAAACTGCTCGCAGAAAGACAATTCAGATTAGCCTTGTAAAGATCCCTCCTCAGCTTAAGGAACTTCTGTCCAGGATTCCCGAGGGTTCTTCATTCAGTGAGAGACATGGAAGACTCATCAACTTGGTTAACACCAACATTGAGGAGGACTTGATAAAGGTCCTGTTCCAATTCTTTGACCCTCTGCATCACTGCTTCACCTTCCCGGATTATCAGTTGGTGCCTACATTGGAGGAGTTCTCCCGACTTCTGAAGGTCCCTATCCTTGATCAACTACCCTACAACGGTACGGAAGAGGAACCCAAGCTTGAAGAGATTGCTAAAGCCTTGCACCTACAGACATCTGACCTCAAGGGACATTGGGAAGTTAGAAGTGGTATCAAAGGATTCTTAGCTAGATTTCTGTTTGAAAAGGCTCAAGAATGTTGGAACTCTCTTGACCTACGAGCTTTTGAAGAAGTCATGGCCCTCCTTGTCTATGGTTTGGTGTTGTTCCCTAACCCAGATCAACTTATTGATATCAATGCGGTCCAGATCTTCATGACCAAGAATCCTATACCTACACTGTTGGGGGACATCCTTCACTCATGTTACACTCGAACCATGAGAAGGAGGGGTGTCCTTTTGTGTTGCACTCCTCTCCTGGGAAGGTGGTTTATTTCGCACCTTCCACAATCAGTTTTGAAGAACGAGCGGGGTTTGAGATGGTCACAACGGTTAATGACTCTCACGCATGCAGATATACATTGGTGCCCTAGGTCTAGGGAAGACATCACTATCATTGATCGTTGTGGGGAGTACCCTAATGTTCCTTTATTTGGAATCAAAGGAGGTATTACTTACAACCCATGCCTGGCTTGGAGACAGTTTGGTTATGCTCGGAAGGATGGCCCTCATGACATGTTAATTCCCGACATAGTTTTTGACTTCGACAACGATACTCAAGGACTTCGTCAGAGATTTATCAGAGCTTGGAGGATGCCAAGTAGGATAGACAGCAAGACATTGGGACACCGAAACTCCATCCCGTTGGAACCTTACCTCAAGTGGGTACGAGCCCGCTCCCAGAAATTAGTGATGCCTTATCCTCATATGCTTCCTGTGATCAAAGAACCAGTCTTGGAAGGAGAAGCATCCTACACCATTCAACATCCCGACATGCCCACCTCCTGGGAAGAGATGCAGAAGAGCTGGATCCAACTTAAGGAAGAACGGAATTCTCTTGAGACCAGTCTACATGCTAGTGAAAAGAAGGTCCTGGAACTCACCCGCCTGCTGCACGAGGAAAGGAATCTCAACACCTACATCGCGCCAAAGAGGATGCGCAATGTCTTTTTACCTTAAGGAGTTATTTTGTAATATTTGGCCCATGAGGCGTTTATGTACTAATGGATTTCTCCTTATTAATATGATGTGCGTTCCTTTTTTTCTACAACAAATTTTGAATATTCTAAATCCTTGAATGCATTGCATACATACGCATTCCATTGCACCATATGCATAGCAGGTACCCTATTTCACAGGTTGCTTAATTTTCTTCGCTGTTTATGTGCACAGTCGTCATGAATCCAGAGTCCTCCAGTGAGCAAGCAATCAAGGCCCTTCAGGCCCAAAGTGCACAGTTTCAAGAGATGGTCCTAAGCCTAGCCCAAGGTCAGCAAGAGTTGAAGACTCTACTCCTGAAGAAGAAGAAGAAAAAGAGGACTGCATTGTTCAACACCGGACGCAGATTTGGGAACACACTCCACAATGAAGCTGATCCAACCACTTCTTCTGCTGAGAAAAACAGTCCCCAAGGGGGAGGAGCTCCTAGTCCCGCAGTCTCCGACAACGAGACGGACTATAACGATGAACAATACCCACCTGCTGCTGACAGATACAAGCAATTGGAGGACCGCTTGAGCGCTATGGAAATTCAGAATGTGCCAGGACTGGATTTCGGAGATTTGGGGTTATCTTCTGGGGTAGTCATTCCACACAAGTTTAAGGCGCCTGCCTTCGCCAAGTATGATGGGGTCTCCTGCCCAAAGCTGCATCTGAGGTCGTATGTAAGGAAAATCCAACCTTACACGGCGGATAAGAACCTCTGGATTCACTTCTTCCAAGACAGCCTCTCGGGGTCTCAGCTTGAATGGTTCTACCAATTAGATGGAACTAGCATCCGACACTGGGAAGATTTGGCAACCGCATTCTACAGACAATACCAATACAATTCTGATCTCGCTCCTACGCGTACCCAACTTCAGGGTATGTCTCTAGGGACGGGTGAAGGGTTCAAAGAGTACGCTCAAAAATGGAGAGATTTGGCTGGCAGGGTGCAGCCTCCATTGACTGATCGAGAACTGGTTGATATGTTCCTTGGGACTTTGTCTGGTCCGTTTTTCAATCATTTGGTTGGTAACTCCTCCGCTGGGTTCACAGATTTGATATTAACGGGAGAAAGAATTGAAGCTGGCATCAGGTCAGGCAAGATACAGAAGGCTGCCTCTACGAGTGCTGAGAAGAGGCCGTTTAAGAAAGAAGCAAGTGCCGTCTATGGTCCTAGAAGACAAGTCAAGCCCGAAAGTCGCCAAGCCGTCAATGCTTTGGTCATCTCCAAACCTGTTGCTGCTCCTCAGCAGTACAATCAACAAAGAAGTGAAAGGCCCAAGAGGCAGTATACCCGACTGAGTATGACATTATCTCAAATTTTACCCCAACTATTATCCACCAACCTGGTGACCCTCAAAGAAGCTCCTAAGGTCGTCAACACTGCGTCTCCTAAATACAACCCAAATGCCCGGTGTGCTTATCATTCTGATAGTCCCGGGCACACTACTGATGATTGCTGGGCCTTGAGAAACAAAGTGCAAGATCTGATCGACGCGAAAGAAATTCAGTTTGAAGCGCCGGAAAGACCAAATGTTGTAACGGCTCCTATGCCCCAGCATAGGGTAAATGCCGTTGAGGAAGAAGTGTACGCTGTTTCGGTAGATGAAGTTGTTACCCCTTTGAAGACTGTTAAGAAGAACCTACTGCGGGCCGGTTTATTTCCGGGTTGCGGCGAAGGTTGCCCATTCTGTGCTATTTCCCTATCTGATTGTCCCTTGCTAAGGTTAGGCATCCAAGGCCTAATGGATAGCAAGGAGATCCTATTCAAAAAGACTGCTGTTCAATTGGTTCCAATGAAAGAAGTTTCCGTGATTACCATTTTCAAAAATCCAATCAAGGCTCCCCCGAAGAAGCCTATTCAAATCTTGACAGTTGCGCCTGTGATCATTACTGTTCCAGGGCCCCTCTCCTACGTGTCTGATAAAGCTGTCCCCTGGCATTATGGGGCAGACGTGTATGTAAATGGAATCAAGCAAGAATTCGACGCTAGTGCCAGTATCTGCGATATCACTGGTCCAGCCAAGGTCACCCGCAGTGGCAGGCTCTTCTCGCCTGACATTGCGCCGCCCGCTATTCGAAAACCCCTCCTCATAAAACCTACAAATTTACCTAGTCCTGTTGCTGATCAAATTGTGTCCCCTGCTGCCGAGTCATCAAATGCTCGGGGCAAAGGGATTGAAGAAGAGCCTGCCCGGATGGAGGCGCCGATACCCATAAATGCTGAGGCCTCCCGACAAGAAATGGAGGAGATTCTGAAAATAATAAAGAAAAGTGATTTTAATGTTGTCGAGCAGTTGGGGCATACACCCTCCAAGATCTCCCTGCTCTCCCTATTGCTATGCTCCGAGGCCCATGCTAAGGCCTTAATCTCATTTCTCAAGATGGCCCATGTGCCGCAAGAGACGTCTGCAGTCCAGTTCACTGACTGCATAGCGAATCTGACGGCGGACAACGGCTTGGGTTTTTCAGATGCTGACCTGACCGCGAAAGGGAGAGACCACAATGATGCCCTGCATGTCTCTATTGAATGCAGGGGCACCACTCTGGCACATGTATTAGTGGATACGGGTTCTTCCTTGAATGTTCTACCGAAAAAGGCTTTAGATCGTCTGGATTATGAAGGCCTGGAGTTGAAACCCAGCAATATCATCGTCAGGGCCTTTGACGGTTCTAAAAGGATGGTTCATGGAGAGGTTAACATCCCTATTCGTGTGGGCTCTCAAGTGTTTGACTCTACCTTTTACGTGATGGATATACGTCCATCATACTCTTGTCTGTTGGGTCGACCTTGGATCCATAAAGCTGGGGCAGTGACCTCCACCTTGCACCAAAAGCTGAAGTATCCCGTTAGGGGGAAGATCGTCACTGTACAAGGAGAAGAGGAGTATATGGTGAGCCATTTGAATTCCTTCAGGTACATCGAGATGGACGGAGAGTTCATTGAAACCCCCTTCCAGCATTTCGAGGAGGTACATCCAATTTCAGCAGCTGCAGAGACAACGGCCGAAGAGAATGATTCCTTGAAGATGGCTTCCCTAAAGGATGCCCGGGCTGTGGTACAGAAAGGCAATTGTGCACACTGGGGTCAGCTTCCTGACTTCACTCAGAAGAACGACAAGTTTGGGCTAGGCTTTACTGCAGAGGCTCAGAAGGCGGTGCGCAAAGAGAAGATCGGAAAGGCTCCGGTGTTTATTTCCAGCTCAAGGGTGAATGCTATTGAGGAGGATGTGGAGGAAGTTGAGTTTGACAGTTGGATCTACCCGACTACCAGCAACGGACCTAGCAACTGGACGACAAAGGATTTTACCCCTATCACATTTGTCACGCAGTAATTGATTTCTTTTGATTTCCAAATTTGTAACAAACAATATGTTAAAACTCTGTTGGCTCGGTGTCCTACCCGGGGCATCGTAGCTCCATTTGTGAGGGCTTTTTGTATGACATTTTCATATATCATCAATCAAAACATTGGACGTTTGTTGCATTTCAAATCTTGTTCTCTTTTTTTTTTCTTTCTGTGTTATACATATTGCAAAACAGCTATATTTACACACACACACTTATACAGGTTTCAATCCACTCTGGATCTCACTGGTAACAGCTCTGCTACCGCCAGTTATGACTTCGAAAATCCGATCAACTTGACCGAAGACGAAGGTGAAGATGATTGCGAAGTGCCTGGTGAACTTGCAAGACTGCTACTCCAGGAAGAGAGAGTTATTCAACCACATGAAGAGCCTGTGGAGACAATTAACCTAGGTACTGAGACAGTTAGGAAAGAGGTCAAGATTGGTGCCAATCTAGAGCTCAGCGTGAAGCAACGATTGATCCAGATGCTACAAGACTACTTGGAGATTTTTGCTTGGTCCTATGAAGATATGCCTGGTTTGGATGCCGACATTGTAGTTCACCATCTGCCAACCAAGGAAGACTGCTCTCCAGTAAAGCAAAAAGTTCGACGGATGCGTCCAGAGATGTCTGAAAAGATCAAGGCCGAGGTTATGAAGCAGTTTGATGCCGGGTTCCTTGCAGTGACTTCTTACCCTCAGTGGGTTGCCAATGTTGTGCCAGTGCCGAAGAAGGACGGTAAAGTCAGAATGTGTGTCGACTACAGGGATTTGAACAGGGCCAGCCCCAAGGATGACTTCCCCCTACCTCACATCGATGTCCTGGTTGACAATACAGCTCAACACAAGGTGTTCTCCTTCATGGATGGTTTTTCAGGGTATAATCAGATCAAGATGGCTCCTGAAGATATGGAGAAGACTACCTTCGTGACTCAGTGGGGCACCTTCTGTTATAAGGTCATGCCTTTCGGATTGAAAAATGCTGGGGCAACCTATCAACGTGCCATGGTTGCTTTGTTTCATGATATGATCCATCATGAGATTGAAGTATACGTTGATGACATGATTGCGAGGTCTCAAACTGAGGAGGAGCACCTTGACCATCTGAGGAAGTTGTTTGACCGACTCAAGTTATACAAGCTGAGGTTGAATCCCAACAAATGCACCTTTGGGGTAAGATCCGGAAAGTTGCTAGGTTTCATTGTAAGTGATAAAGGTATTCAGGTGGATCCTGCCAAGGTAAAAGCCATACAAGAGATGCCGACTCCAAAAACAGAGAAAGAAGTCAGAGGTTTCCTAGGACGACTAAATTACATTGCCCGATTCATCTCACATCTAACTGCTACTTGTGAGCCAATCTTCAAATTACTGAAGAAAGATCAAGTGGTACGCTGGAATGATGAATGTCAGGCCGCCTTTGAAAGGATAAAGGAATATCTCCAAGAGCCACCCATTCTTATGCCTCCGGTGGAAGGAAGACCTCTGATACTATACTTGACAGTGCTTGATAATTCAATGGGGTGTGTGCTGGGGCAGCATGACGAGTCTGGCCGAAAAGAGCACGCTATTTATTACTTGAGCAAAAAGTTTACCGACTGTGAGTCTCGTTACTCACTGCTTGAGAAAACTTGCTGCGCTCTTGTATGGGCTGCTCGCCGGCTGAGACAGTATATGCTGACTCACACTACTTTATTGATTTCAAAAATGGATCCCATCAAGTACATATTTGAAAAGCCTGCTCTGTCTGGAAGAATAGCGAGATGGCAAATGATCTTAACCGAATATGACATCCAGTATACAACTCAGAAAGCAATTAAGGGAAGTGTACTGGCTGATCATTTGGCACACCAACCTGTGGACGATTACCAATCATTGAACTTTGATTTTCCGGACGAAGACATCATGGTGGTAACTGACTGTGAAGTACCTGGACCGGATGAAGGACCTGAGGAAGGATCCCGATGGTCTATGCATTTTGATGGAGCCTCCAATGCTTTGGGTAACGGCGTCGGCGCTGTGATCATATCTCCCAAAGGAACTCATACTCCCCTCACCGCCCGATTATGTTTCAGCTGCACCAATAATATGGCAGAATACGAGGCATGTATCATGGGTTTACAAGCTGCAATCGATTTGAGGATCAAATTTCTAAGTGTCTTCGGAGATTCCACTCTCGTGATCAATCAGATCAAAGGCGAGTGGGATACGAAACACCCGAATCTTATTCCTTACAAGGAGTATGTGTCGACCCTGCTCCCTCACTTTGAAGAGATAACTTTTGAGCACTTCCCTAGAGAGGAGAATCAGCTAGCGGACGCACTAGCCACGATGTCTTCAATGTTCAAAGTTAAATGGGACAATGAGGCTCCCCGAATCATAATCTGGAAGTTAGATGAACCGGCATACTGCTGCGAGCTCGAGGCTGAGAAGGTGACTGAAAAACCCTGGTATCACGAGGTAAAGAGGTATTTGGAAGCTCAGGAATACCCTGAAGGTTCATCCGTCAATGATAAGAAGTTCATGAGAAGGTTTGCTGCAAAATTCTTCCTCAGCAACGGCATTCTCTACAAGCGGAATCATGATTCAACTCTGCTACGTTGTGTGGATAAGGCTGAAGCGGAGAAAATTATGATGGAGCTGCATGAAGGTACATTTGGAACCCATTCCAGTGGACACACCATGGCTAAGAAAATCCTTCGGGCAGGATATTTCTGGTCCACAATGGAAGCCGATTGTTACCAACACTCCCGAACTTGTCATAAATGCCAGATCTATGCTGACAAGGTGCATATCCCTCCGGTTCCTTTGAATGTCCTGACGGCACCTTGGCCTTTCGCAATGTGGGGCATCGATATGATTGGTGAGATCCGACCAACGGCATCTAATGGGCATCGCTTCATCTTGGTGACGATCGATTATTTCACGAAATGGGTTGAGGCAGCTTCTTATGCCACAGTAACCAAGAGCGTCGTGGCACGTTTCATCCGGCACAATCTGATCTGTCGGTACGGCGTCCCAGAAAGAATCATTACGGATAATGGTACCAATCTCAATAACAAAATGATCACTGAACTCTGTGAACAATTCAAGATACAGCACCACAATTCTTCTCCCTACCGGCCGAAGATGAATGGGGCTGTAGAGGCAGCCAATAAAAATATCAAGAAAATTGTGCAGAAGATGACAGTGACCTATAAAGATTGGCACGAGATGTTACCGTTCGCTCTTCATGGGTACCGTACCTCAGCAAGGACATCAACCGGGGCAACTCCTTTCTCCTTGGTCTATGGCATGGAGGCAGTCTTGCCGATCGAAATCCAGATACCCTCTCTCCGGATAATGAAGGATGCAGACTTGAATGAAGATGATTGGATCCAGACTCGACTTGATCAATTAAATCTGATTGACGAAAAGAGGCTCACTGCTATCTGTCATGGTCAAACGTATCAGAAACGGATGATCAGGGCATTTAACAAGAAAGTCAGACCGCAAGAGTATCAAGTTGGGGACCTGGTAATCAAACGCATCATCCTTCCTCAAAGTGATCTCCGGGGCAAATGGACCCCTACTTACGAAGGGCCATTTGTGGTTAAGCGTGTGTTCTCAGGAGGAGCCATGATCCTAACCACCATGGATGGTGACGACCTCCCTCACCCCGCCAATGCAGACATAGTGAAAAAATACTACGCATAAATAAAAGACCCGCTAGGTTGACATACCTAGGCAAAAATAAGGGCTTCCCGGCGAACCAAAAGGGTTCGGGCAAAAATAAGGGATGAAATGAATAAAAAATGTACACCCGGCAAGTCGAAAACCTGAAAGGGCGGCTTGGGCAAAAATGGGTATCCCGGTGGACTGAAAACCCGAAAGGGCGGTCCAGGCAAAAGTTAGGGATAAAAGCGTAACACTATGTCTCATTGGGTCACTTCGCATCCGGAATTCGGCATCAACTATCTGGCTCCAGATTTCGGCATTGACCAATCAGCTTCATCTTCAAATTAGGCAGCAAAGCGATGAGATGTTCGAAGACATAAAGACGATAGCAGAGTTGGAACCCAGTGGGATTGTTCACATAGCTGTTTTGTTTCCTTTTTCAAATTGTAAACTCTATGATATTTGGCGGCGTCCTCTTACTAGGATGCCAGCCTCTTGTACAAAAACGCCTATTCACAGGCAAAGTTTAAATCAATACAAATTCACTTGTCCATACAAATTACCATTGTTTTCCCTTTTTTTCTGTTTTGTCTTGCGAAGAACGTCCAATGTTCATTTTTGATATATGCATTTGACATTAAATTGCTGATTCATAAATATTCGCATATGAAACAAGAGATTAATTACAGGTGACATCAAAGACAGGGGCAATGTGGAGTTGTCTAATGCAGTCTAGTTGTTTTGTCCGCCAAGGCACCAAGGTAGGTTCAACTGAAGAATGTGGCCAAATCATCTCAACACCCTGCAGAGTAAAACAAGGTTCAGTAGTACTTTCCCCAAGCGGAGTCGATTCCCCGTCAATCCCGAAAAGGCACAACATTCCCCAGTAGATTCTGTAAGCTTATCCCCGGCGAAGCACGGACGCCTCATCCGAGTTTTATTTAGAGTTATTTCCTCACAAGGACTTATAACTGGGTTATCCTCAGCTAAAAGCCACGGGAGACCGCTCTTGGCAAAGTTCCTTCAATCCCCAGCGAAGTTTGTCCTTGGTATTCCCAAGCAGAGTTTATCTTCGGAGTTCCCCAGCGGAATTCATCATCATCATCCTCAGCGGAATCCGTTGTTAAAGTCCTCAGCAGGCCTCTCATCAAAACTTCGGCGAAGTATCTCTTCCACAGAGCAGCTTCCCGACCGTTCGTCAAGGATTTATTTTCCTAAGATGAAATTACACTCATAAACATTTCACATTCTCATACATCTTGCTTACATACATGATGAAACGCATACAAATGTTGAACATCATGACATCATGCATATCATACATCATGACATTGCATACAACTTACGTCTTTGCCTTTTCAGGAAAAAGACAATCTCAAAAACGACTACCTTCAACTGTCACAACATTTCCAGATTCGATTCCTGTATCTAGCCAGGGCACATCTGAGAGTGATCAGTTTCTAGACTCGATTCCTGTATCTAGCCAGGGCACGTCTGCAGAGTTCAGATTCGATTCCTGTATCCAGCCAGGGCACATCTATCAACTACAACATTTCCAGATTCGATTCCTGTATCCAGCCAGGGCACATCTGTTGACCACGTTTCCAGACTCGACTCCTGTATCTAGCCAGGGCACGTCTGAAGAGTTCGAAGATTCGATTCCTGTATCCAGCCAGGGCACATCTATTGACGACTATTTCCAGATTCGACTCCTGTATCCAGCCAGGGCACATCTGTGAGCAACCGATTGTAGACTCGATTCCTGTATCTAGCCAGGGCATATCTGCACAAGGAGACTGAAGATCAAACACCTGTAACAAGCCAGGAAAACATCCTCCTTCCTCAAATACACAAGTTTCTCGCTAAGGAATCTCTTACGCGATCGACACTTCCAAATGGCATCTATAAGTCCATTCCCGACAAAGTTCTGTCACATCTCCAGATGGCATCTGTAAGCCCATCCCCCTATCTACCGCCTCTCCAAATGGCATCTGTAAGCCCATTCCCGCCATCACATTGCTGATACTTCAACATGCGAGTGCAAATTTCCGGGCACTCTAGTGTCCAATCTCCTTTTACCCTCGAGTCACGAAAGGCAAACTTGCCAATCTAACTCTTCAGGTCCAAGAAGATTGAACAGGGGCAACTGTTGTACCCCAAAATTTGCCCTCCCATTTCCTCAACATTTCCTCATCACAAGACCTTTGAAGATCAAGATACAGTTAGGGTTTCCTCTGCTCAAGACTTCTCCTTGCTCTGTGGACTCAAAATTAGGGTTTGTGTTTGCCTAAAGATGTTTTGACCTAAAATGCCTAAGATGACTTTCATGCTTCATGTTGGACTCCCAAGTTTACCTATACCAAGTTTCAAGTCTTGATTCCAAGTTTTACCCAGTCAATTGGACAGTTGACCTAGAAATCAGCTGTATTGGGGAAAAAGTCAACTGTGGCCAATTGACAGTCAAAACTCATGAAATTTGATCCACATCAACATTATGAGCTCCCATGGACCATTTGATCAAGTTTGGATCACAATTCCACAAGAAATTTGATCAGATCATCAAAAGGGCAAAATGGTCATTTTTAGGGTTTTGACTGCACAAAGGCAATTTTTGACTGTTTGACCTAGCCAATGGCAAACCAAGCTCACATATGGCCTCAAGGACTCAATGGAGTTATCTTGACATGTTCATCAAGCTCAAAAGATCCCAAGTACACAAGATTGACAGTTGAATTTCCCAGTCAATTGATCAATTTTGACTGTATACTGAAAGTCAAACTTTGACTTTTTGGTCAAAATCAAGAGTCAAGATTCATTTTTCATCAAAACTTGCCAAATCATGAAATTTGTTCACCAAGAAATCACAAAATGCAAATTAGGGTTTGAAAATGGAATTTTTCATAACTTAGAATTTTTCTAAGTTATGAAAAACCCTAATTTTTTCCCAACTTTGCCCCATCTTTTCACCATGATCCATTTGGATTCAAACAAAAGTCAAAACATGAAAGTTGTAGCTTGTTGCATAATCTACAACTTTGATTCACAAAGTTTTCTCATTTGAAGCTTGTATCTCAAGTTATGATTTTTTGAATAAGGGCACTAAACCATCTTTTAACTTAGTGAAATTTGACCTATTTTGACAAGGTTTTCTACCCTACTTCAAGGCCACTTTTCATACCCTTCCACTTGGAATTTTTATTTGCATTTCAAAGATGGATTGTAGTACACATTCCAAGCTTTCCAAAATGTCCAAGAACTCATCAAACAACCTCATAACTTGAGAGATTCAAATTTCACAAGTTGGCAAAAATTCACTGTTGTTCTTCATCAAGACATGTTCATAAACTTGGCAAATTTGAACTCAGCATAGTTTGTGCTACTTTGCAGGTCCTTAAACCACATTACACTCCTTAATTTAATGCTTGTTCATTGTGTCTAAGTGTTGTTCCATGAATTCAAGCATTATACACAAGATTGATCCATTTTTGGATAAAGTGAACTTTCCATTTTTACAAAAGTTTGCTTTATGTCAATTGGTAAATCAAACAAGTACATAGAAGATCTGCTTAGCACAAGATTATGTGCATAACACACTGATCAAGAGATGTTTATGCAGCACATTAGGGGGTCCTATACTGACCTAGAACACCAATTTGCTTTTGTTGCTTAGAAAAGAAGAAAAGTCCATAACTTGTGACAACTTGAATCTCAGCTTACAAACACAACACAAAAGATATCAAACACATTCAAAATCACCCAACCAAGCTTTTGCACGAGCCTTTTGCCTTTCAAACACTCTCCATCTTAGAAACACCACAAAACTGCTCAAACAGAGCAAGCCCTGCAGATTGAGTGCTATCTCTCAATCCCTTCGAGCATTTTGATCAAAACCTGTTCCTCTACCTTCCTTACAACATATGCAAACTATCCAGAAGCTAAGGCACGATCTGTAGTTGCTCTAACCACTTCCACCATTTTCATATCTTTGACTTGCAGGTGAAGTTCTACAGCTTGATACAAGAAGGTTCAAGACAAAGTAAACATTGAAAAAGCATCCCTGGACCTCAAGGAAGCTTTTCCAATCATTACATTGCACTGAAAGTCTCTCATTCTCCACATAGAAGTTCAACTGCACAGGTAAAAGTTTGAATTCGTATCTCTCTTATTATGCATCTTTAGTCTTAAGTTTGTGAAGAAACAAGGTCCTACTCATAGCCCTGAACATGTACATAGCTTTACTTTTCATTTCTTTTGTCTGAGTAGAGAGAATTTGAGCTCTGAAAATGGTAGAAAAACTAGGTCAGAAATGGGGGGGAGAGAAATTCTCCCTCATCTTAGAGAGATAGTTCATGTTCTTTATATGTATGAAATCGTGAGATTATGCTTTACATGTTTTGTGTTGGAAGTTTGTTCAAAGGATCAAAGAATCAGGACCTTGATGTTGAAGCAAGAGGCGCGCGTTTTTGAACTCAGTCTTGGCCAAAGGTTGAAGACAGTGTTTCATTGGGCTGGGCTTTTGTGTTCTTTCTTTTCACACCATCTTTTTTGGTTTACACCCCCCTGAGCCCATTTGCTCATTTTTTAACATTTTTGACTTTTTCTTTTTTGGCTGACTTTGTTTATTTTTTCTCATGCCATTTAAAAATTAAAAATATTTTTTCCATCATTTTTTGCATTTATTGCATATTTATTTGTTTATTTTCTTTGTTTGTACATTAATATATATATATATATACCATTATTATAATAAAATAGAAAAAAGGTGTAAATACATTTTTATTTTTATTTACCTTCTGAAAATATTTCACACAAAAAATACTTTTTTATTTTATTAAAATATTAAAATACTTATTTTGTGTATAATGCATATTTAGGGTTTAATATATATATATATATATATATATATATATATATATATATATATATATATATATATATATATATATATATATATATATATATATATATATATATATATATATATATATATATATATATATATATATATATATATATATATATATATATATATATATATATATATATATATATATATATATATGTTTATTAATATATTTAAGCTAAAATATAAAAAATACTTGATTTTTTTTTCTTTTTTATTAATATTTGATACAAAATACTTTTTCACAATATACTTCATTTTTACATTATTTTTATAAATAATAAATAAATAGTTGTATTAAGTTAGAAGATAATACCTTTTTCTTTAAAAAATTAGGGTTTTTGCCCTAAGTTCAAAATACTCAAAAAAATAATACATTTTTATTTTCCTTTCCCTTTTACATAAATAATATTTTCTCATACACATAAAAAACTTTCTTTTTGCATTTCACATATTTATTTAATTTACCTTTAATTATGCAATTTATTTACCTTGCAAATATTCAAAATGATGTAATAATCTAGATTTAAATTCTTGTCAATATCCCCATTTGAACATTTGTACCCCCCTTCCCATATTTGGTTTTGTAATAGCTTAGTAATTTTAATTTCGCACTTTATTGCTTTCTAATGATAACATGCTAGAATTAGGGTTTGTATGCGAAAAAACGATAAAAAATAGTTTGACCTAATACAAGATAAAACAAGCATTAAAATGGACACACAAATCACACTTGCACCCCCCTAGGGTATTCCACTTGTTGCCTTCAAATAAAAGGGCCATGTTGCATGTTAAACTTCTTTGGGCAAAACAAACAATTTGAATGATCATAGTCCCTCGACAAAACTTTTCAAAACAAACAAAAACAAATGATCAAGTCCCTTAGAGAAATTGCCCAAAGACATTTAACGCCGTTGCAATTATGGTCTAAAACGATGACCCGCGCCTGTCCCTCTCACATCCTAACACAAGGTTGCCCACCAAATACAATGGTGGAGCAAACTTGTTAAAAGGGTTAAAGTATAGCAATAATCTTTTGAGAAATTTAGGAGTAGATAACCTCTTAGTTACTTGAATCAACTTGCAAAACAAAACACTTGCCTAATTTCAAAATCACACCTCACAACACTTTCAAAACAACTTTCAAAAACAAATGAAAACTTTTTCAAAAGACATACATCTTTGTATACATCCCCACATGGATCATTACAAAGGTTGCCACCACATTGGCCTCTTTTCAAAAACATTTTCAAAACCCACACACTCAAGCACCATTTAAAACAATTGAAAACAAAAGGCAAGTGATCTAAGCAAGTAACTAAGAGCCCATGGATAACCATGGATAGAAAGGGTGCTAATACCTTCCCTTTCTATAATCTACTCCCCGAACCCAAGAAAACATCTCAAAAGGTTTTTGCTGTGCTTTTTTTAACCTTTCCTTAGGATAAAATAAAAAGTCGGTGGCGACTCTTGCTAACCGCAACATTTGCGAATACAAACGCAAACCTCAAGTCAGTTCTCCCACCGTATCACAATATCTTAGCATTTCGAAGGGACTTTCATCATATAGGCAACATCGAGGGACAAGATCATTTACCGAAAGGCAACTCGAGGGACGTTTAGGGACCATGATCTTTTACGATAACTTTTATACCGAGGGTCTTTGCTAAGATATCCCTACTTTCGAGGGTCATGACCATTTCCTAGGCAACCGAGTGAGGAATACCCTAAGGATACAAGTGTGAGAAGTGTTTTTTTTCCAGTTATATTATCTTGAGATTAGTGATCTAATGGTTAATTGACTTTATCTTGTCATGCACGCCTAATTTACTAGCAGTTAATATTGTACAGGAAATGTAAAGTATGGAAAAATAAAAGCAGAAACATAAACCCTAAACTATTACAACGCATTGGGGCAGTTACATAAAAGAGATGCAAGAAAATAAAAGTGCGGAATTTTAAATCTAAAAACTATTACATCCATGATCAGTTACAATATTAAGAAAATGCAAAAACGATAAACGCGCGCGAGATAAAGATGAACGTCTAAAAACCTAAGAAAATGCTAAGTAAACAAAAGCTTATTTGTTTAATTTTTGTTTTAACTAAGAAAAATAATTAAGTTAAATATCCAAAAGTCTATTAAAAAAATAATTAAGAAAAATAGTCTAAGCTTTTTTTTTTATTTTTTTATTATGAAAATAAAATGATTAAATCTAATTAAATCCTAAATTCTACTTCATTTTTAATTAAAGAAAATAGTTAAAATATTTATCTAATTTATTTACAAAATTAGTTTAATTAAAAAAATACTAATATAATATTTTTGGTGGTTTTCTCTAATTTTTATGGTTAATTAAATAAATGAAAGTAAAAATAAAAAAAATAAAAAAAAATAAAAACAAAACAATGGGCCCGGGGTTAAGTAATAAACAGGGGGTGTTATTCTAAAAATGTTGGGCCCAGTTGTGAGAAACCCAGCTTGCATCTGGATTTGGTGTGGATGTGCTTGGAGAGTGCATGGTGGTCTGTACATTGGAGGCGCTAGATCTAGATCCAGTGGTGATCTGATGGCTGAGATTTGGAGATGCATGGTAGACGCGTGGAGATGCAAATCATTGGATCCTGCAAGAAATGTTAAGAAAAATAGAAAATTACTGGACCTGGGATTGAACCCATGTCCCTTTCCTCACACGCTTGCACTCTTACCATCCAGTCATCCTACTCATTCATGCATATAAACAAAAAGAAACAATATAATATGAAAACCAATCAAATGGTTGAGCTGTCATGCGCGCCCTTCAGTTGGTCCCTGTATTATTTAAATGGACCAATCGCGAGCAGAGAGAGGAATTGTTGTATGGATCCAACCAATGGGATCATGAATAGAAGCCATGCCATCCCTTTGACTTAGAGCTGGCCAGTCCAACCACCAGAGCCGGTGGTTTCCACTGTCTTCTCTGGTGGGCTCGCTTGAAAAATCAAACAAAACGAAAAACAAACAATGCAGTTTGCCTTAAAAAAAGTCTCCTGATCACGATTATGGCCTTTAAAATTGCTAAATCTTCACACATCATTGGGTTCGAGCTTGAAACCCTAACGACGGTTAACCATGGCATAGATTGATTCTGGGCCCTAGCTTCTCATGTAATACGTTCAAACACGCATAAATATTAGCAGCAACACATATATATGATCAGTATGGATTTAAATAAAGTTTTTTGGGAGTTTGAGATCAAGGAAATTTTACAAAACTGTGAGATCAAGATCTGATGATCTGGGACGCTGCAAGCTTTGGGAACAATTGGATCTGGTCACTGGGAACTTAAGGAGTAACGTGTGATTGCTAGTTTGCATTGAAAGTCCCTACAAATCGTGTTTAAGTTTTAACAACTTTAGTGGATTTTTTGCAAATTTCGTGTGGCTTCTTTCAGGATATATGTGTGTGCACTTGGCTTGCTAACATGAGGTATATATAGGATAGAATGAGGAGACAAGGTTGGATGGAAAGAAACATGGCCATAAACATTGTTTTTAATCCATGATCCATATTTGTAAAAATGCCATAATTTGTGATTTCATGCCATTTTTGATGATGAGTGAACCTGGACACTATTTTCACGTGATTGTGGGCTTCAAGATGAGTTGCAACAATATCCCAAATGCCTAAGCCCAATTCCAAATATTTTATACAATTTATTTTATATTTACTTGAAATAAATTAAAATAAATATGTAAAAAATAGGTAGAAAGTACAAGGCCATGCAAAAATAAGATTATAGGTCCTCTATGACCTTAGAAAGATATTTGAATCTTAAAAAGTTAGGCCATTGACTCAAAAATCCAAATTTGCTCAATGCACCATTCTTGAATTTTCCAAAATTTTCCCAACTTGGGCAAGCCATAACTTGCTCAAGTCGTATCTCATGATGATGATCTTGTACTTTTTGGAAATCCTAAAATGTTCGCTTCAATACCTATTTTTATCAATTTTGCATTTGAAGATGTTATCTTGATGTAAAAGGTCTTGACAAAAAGTGGCTTTTGTTGACTTTCTAAAAATGACCTATAATGTTTGAGCTCATATCTTTCCAATTGTGCATTTCTTGAACTTAAAGGCTGAAGAGAAGTTGTAGGGCATTTAATTCTCTTCAAAATGAGCTTTGGTTGGAAAAATTTTGATAAAGTATGAGAAAGTTATGCCTGGTCAAAATTTGGTTGACTTTTCCTATAGAAACCCTAATTTTCCATTTCTTGACTTTTAATGGGTTATGAGCATTTCTTGAGGAATCATGATCAACCCTTGATCAAATGATGGATATCACTTAAAAATGTTGATGTTGACCAAAAATCTTGAAGTTTGACTGTACATGGGCCACATTTGACGTTTGTCCTAGCATAGTTGATTTTCCAATACTTGAGCAATTGACTGAGCAAGGCATGAAACTTGGCATGGATGATCTTGAAGACATATTAGGACCATGGAAAACATTTGAGACCTTTGTAGCTCATCCATCTTGATAAAAATTGAAACCCTAGTTGGGGGTTCATTACCTTAGGAGGAGAATTGTCTAGTCAACTCTTGGTCAACTTTAGGGCAAGTTGAGAACCTCTAGGAGTATGTCTTATGTGAAAATGGGAGGGAAAATTTTGGTGTACAATAGCTTCCCCTGTTCAATCTTCTTAGACCTGAGGATGTAGATTGGCTTGTCTGCCTTTCGTGATCTGAAGGTGGAAGATGATTGAACACTAGAGTGCCCAGAAATTTGCACTCGCCCAAAGTGAGACTGTTGGTGAATAATATTGGGAATGGGCTTCTAGATGCCATTTGGAAAAGATGACAGAAGACTGTCGGAGATGGGCTTAAAGATGCCATCCGATGAATATGATGGAGAGTCGTCAGAGACGGGCTTAAAGATGCCATCTGAAATAGATGCTGACTTCATAAGGAGTCTCTGTGTGGGGATTCCTGTCCCTGATGTCCGAGGAGGAGTCCGCTGGGGAATATTTTTTAGGGGGATAGTGTCTAGGATCTTCGATTAACCATCACTCTACTGGGGAGTCATCTCTTGACTGAAGAGACGGAAGTGAACTACTATCTGGTCAGGATCCAGGCTTCGCAGTGACTTGCTAAGGATGATAAGGCAGATTGCTATCTGGTCGTATTCCAGGCTTCACAATGACTTACTGGGGAAATGAGATTAAACTGTCATCTGGTCATACTCCAGGCTTTGCAGTTTCTCCAACAGCAGAGGTTTTGATTTATCTTTGACTGGATAAGAATCAGAAAAATCTTAGTGTCGATTTAACTGAACCAGAAAAAGGTCTACCAAGAAAGAATCAGTAACAAATCAATGGTCGGTTCGAATTGAACCAGTAGAGGTCTTGGTTTATCTTTGACTGGATAAGAATCATAAAAATCTTAGTGTCGATTTAACTGAACCAGAAAAAGGTCTACCAGAAAAGAATCAGTAACAAATAAATGGTCGATTCAAACTGAACCAACAGAGGTCTTGGTTTATCTTTGACTGGATAAGAATCAGAAAAATCTTAGGATCGACTTAACTGAACCAAATCAGAAAAATCTTAGGATTGATTTAACTGAACTAGACAAAAGTCTTGGAATATCTTCAACTGCGATAGGAACCAGAGAGATCTTAGTGTCGATCTGACTGAACCAGAGAAGGTCTTTAATTAACTTTGGCTGGATAAGAATCAGAAAAATCTTAGGATCGATTTAACTGAACCAGACAAAAGTCTTGGAATATCTTCAATTGGGATAGGAATCAGAGAGATCTTAGTGTCGATCTGACTGAACCAGAGAAGATATTGAATTAACTTTGACTGGATAAGAATCAAAAAAATCTTAGGATCGATTTAACTGAACCAGACAAAAGTCTTAGAATATCTTCAACTAGAATAGGAATCAGAGAGATCTTAGTATTGATCTGACTGAACCAGAGAAGGTCTTGAATTAACTTTAACTGGATAAGAATCAGAAAAATCTTAGGATGATTCAACTGAACCAGACAAAAGTCTTGGAATATCTTCAACTGGAATAGAAATTAGAGAGATCTTAGTATCGATCTGACTGAACCATAGAAGGTCTTGTGAGGACATCTTTCTGAGGAAATTGTTGAAATAGCCTTTCATCAGACGTAGCTTTTGAGAAGACTACAAGGTCACCTAAGTAGTCAGCGGTGTTTGTTGATTTGATCTTTTCCCTGAAAAAGGAAAAGAGTTAGTCATATGCAATGTCATGATGGATGAAATGCATTGTGGTGATGTTCTCAAAATAAATGAGGTTATGCTGTATGTGATGTGTATGCGCATGTCAAGATGTATGAACATGGGATGCTATTGCGATATTTCCGAATATGGGAAAATAAATCCCTAACTACTGCTGGAGAGTATAAGAAATCCCCAAGAAGTTTATGGAGTTCACCTTCTTCAATAGAGTTTTATAAATCTCAAGCAGTTTATAAAAGCCTTATCCCCAATAGAGTTTATTTCTCTGGCTACGGAAGTTTATCCCCCAGCAGAGTTTATTTCTCCAAATTGATGAAATATTCCAACAGAACTCTTCCCCTCAGCAAAATCATTCTCAAACATAAGTCGAAGATCCTCGGCAGAGAAAGGGAATCGCCAACAAAACTATATACATTCACTACCCCCAGCGGAAATTGAAGAATCACTTTCTTCACTCACCAACAGCAGTCCGAGATTCAGCTTCCAGGTGCTCTTCAGCAGTAGTCAGGGATTTATTTTCCCAGAAAAAGATATCGCGCAACAGCATTACATGTTCATACATCATGGCATGTGCATACGAATGCATATATTACAAATCTCATTCATTTTGAGAACATCATTTGCCCTTTATTCGTCATGACATGCATGCAACTAAACCTTTGTCTTTTCAGGTAAAGTCTATACGCAGACGAATTTATCATTATTTGTTGAGGTAGTAATCGTCCAAGATTCCTTCATTACCTATTGAGGTAGTAATCATCCAAGATTCTTTCATCACCTGTTGAGGTACTAATCGTACAAGATTCCTTCATTATCCTTTTAGGTAGCAATCATCAAAGATTCCTTCACTATTTGTTGAGGCAGTAATCGTCAAAGAGTCCTTCATCATCTATTGAGGTAGAAATCATCAAAGATTCCTTCACTATCTATTGAGGTAGAAATCATCAAAGATTCCTTCACTATTTTTTGAGGTAGAAATCGTCAAAGGTTCCTTCACTATCTGTTGAGGTAGTAATCGACCAAGATTCCTTCATTACCTGTTGAAGTAGTAATCATCCAAGATTCCTTCAGCACCTGTTGAGGTAGTAATCGTCCAAGATTCCTTCATTATCCATTGAGGTAGTAATCATCAAAGATTCCTTCACTATCTGTTGAGGTAGCAATCGTCAAAGATTCCTTCATCATCTGTTGAGGTAGCAATCGTCCAAGATTCCTTCATTACCTATTGAGGTAGTAATCGTCTAAGATTCCTTCATCGGCTATTGAGGTAGTAATCGTCTAAGATTCCTTCATTATCCATTGAGGTACAATCATAAGAGATTCCTTCACTATCTGTTGAGGTAGCAATCATCAAAGATTCCTTCATCATCTATTGAGGTAGCAATCGTCAAAGATTACTTCACTATCTGTTGAGGTAGCAATCATCAAAGATTCCTTCATTATCTGTTGAGGTAGCAATCGTCAAAGATTCCTTCATTATCTATTGAGGTAGCAATTGTCAAAGATTCCTTCATTGTAACCCTTCAGAGGCAGTCTGTTGTACCCCAAAATTTTTCCTCCCATTTTTCATAAAAAGCACAACCCTAGGGTTTCTCAAATATTCAAGATTGGCTCAGGAATCGATCAAACAGATTTTCTCCAATGGCAGTAAATCAGGAATTAGGGTTTTTCTCGCATTTCTCAGAAGAAACTGAATTCTCAGAAAGTCAATTGGCTGACACATATGAAGATGTGAAAAACACAAGAAGGGGGGTTGAATTGTAAAACTTAAAATCAAATGCAGACAACACTGTATTTTTATCCTGGTTCGTTTGATCTCAAACTACTCCAGTCCACCCGTCAAGGTGATTTCTCCTCTCTCCAACGAGGTCTTAATCCACTATATTCAACTGAATACACAACTGCTTTAACAATTGTTAAAACCTTCTTGAGTCTAACCACAAACCGGTTTATCTCAAGGAAATTCTCTTACAGATAAATGAACAAAAGTGTGTTTGATGTTTTCTAATAAAACTATATATCACAACTGTGATAATACATAATATGAAGCTTAGAATGAAAACAGAATTGCTAATTCTTTTGCAGTAGGCGTGGTATGAAGGCTTTAGCAAAATGTATGAGTGCTTGAGTGAGGATTAGCTTTTTGTGCGTATATGCGTGAAGAGTATTAACCTTTTCTTTTCTCACACAGTCTTGTTTAAATAGCCACGAAAGAGATATGTTGTTTGTCCATAAAACCATTTTAATGCTAATAACGTGCTTTCCTTTTTGAGAAGATCTTTGTCTTGGAATAAAGCCGTTGGTAATAAATCAGTCTTGAATGCTTAGTAACGTTGACACTTCAAAGTCTTCTCTGCTTATGGTAATCATAGTGTTCTTTCCTTTATGATGATGCTTTTGAGTGTTGATGACTTGGTTAGGATCTTGATCAGAGTCAGAGTATTTTATGCATAGATTCTGGTCATCAGGCTTCAGCGTATGATCTGGTAACTTCAGCGTGTAGCAAATGTTTGATCTTCTGATGCTGACATATCTTCTGATGCTGATGTTGATATTGATCTTCTGATGCTGATTCCATCAGAGTTTCTGTAAATACACAACATAATTTTAAGTAGCATATATGTCTTATATAAATCTTACAATTTATTTAATCTTGTATTTTGTTATCATCAAAACTCTAACTGAGGGTTGTAGAATCAAACTATGTTCTAACAATCTCCCCCTTTTTTATGATGACAAAAACCGGATTTTTTTTCAATTAAAATTAAAGAATAAACGGTATCAGAGATAAACAAATAACGAATAAAAGTTATCAGAGATAAGAAGATAAGGAATAAAAGGTATCAGAGAACGAAGAGAAAAACTCCCCCTGAGTTGGTTACTTCCCTTTAATTCCATGAGACCTTATGCATCAGAACTTTACTTTATTAGAGTTCATCAGATTCATCATATTCTTGTACCTGTAAGCTTTTCAGAAAAAAGAGATTCAAATAGATCAGAATGTTAGAATGTTTGAGACTTATGTCTCAGTAATCCGTTATTGAAAAATATCATTCTTTCTCCCCCTTTTTGTCAGTTATCAAAAAGCACAGATAATCGGAGTTAAAATAATCAGAGCTAAAAAAGAGTTTGTATTAAAAACATAAGCAATGATAAGTTCGGAACACGTAAAATATTACAGACAAACATGTAAAGAAAACAAGGAAAACACAAGAAAAATTCTAAGAGGAAGGTGGAAGACGTGTGAACAGAGCTTCCAACATGCTCTTGATTTGATTGCTGGTTTCCTGTTGCTGAGATACCATGTTTGCTATAGCATCAATTTTGATGTCCTGCTTATCCATTCTTTCATTCATCAGTATATCAGATCTTTGCAAGTCCTCCAGAGTCTGCCTGTCAAGAGAGGAAGCTTGAGGATCTTCAGAAACAGGGTGCTTCTCAGAGATTTTTGTAGTTTTTTCTTCTTGACCCAAGTCTTCAGCTTGAATTATCTGTTCTTCTGCAGGTTGAACTTTGGATGCTGGACGTTGTTCAGACCAAGGAGAAATGTCCAGATGGAGAACTTCTTCCTTAAGCAGCTTGCTCAGAACTGGACCTTCCATTTCCTTCAGCAGATTGCTGAAGTTCTGTTGAGCCTGTCCATAGCTCTAGTCTTGCAACTTAAAGGTTTCAGCGCATACCCATCTTCTGAATTTTGTCCAGAGGAAGTCTGATACAGCAGGATCAACCAGTTCCAGACTTGCTTGTTTAAAAGAAGTGATCCACTTCTGTATATCTGTTTCAAAGTTCAATATGTTGGGACCAACATCTGGATGTTTTGGTTTAGGGATAGCAGTTTTGTGGTTGATGGCAGCAAGACATTCAAAGACTGTTAAATCAATGACAGTTTTGATGTGGTCTTCTGAATTTTTATTAGGTGAGGGAGTGGGAGAGTCAGGAATTACGATTGGACTTGATGGGGTATTTGGTGGAGTTATTTCTGGTGAAGAGGGAAGTTGAGGAATATTTACAGTGGTACCACAGGGCAATTGAATGGCCAAAGGTTGTGGTTCAGGGGATTCAGAGTGTTGAGCCTCAGAGGTTTGAGTCTCAGGTTGTGGAGATTGTTCATGTTGAGGAGAGGGTGGATTAATATCTGGTTGAGGGATTTCTGGTATTGGAGAGAGTGGAGTTTCTGGTATTGGTGAGAGGGGAATTTCTGTGTTTGGATTTGGATTTTCTGGTTCGGGAACAGAAGTGTGTTGGTCTATATCAGAAAGAAAATTTTCAAGTTCTTGTTCTGGTATGGCTTCAGTATTTAGATTTTATGGTTGGGAACGAGATCTTCTGAGGGTTAATGATTCAGAAGGGTCAAAGTCTAAGTCAAAATCATCGAAAGTTTGAGGTGTTGGGTTTTCAGATGGAGTTGGAATAGGAATAGATGTTAAAACAGCAGTTGAATCTAAAACAGTTACATAAACAAGATTACCTCTCTTCTTTGGAGTCTGTTGAGATGATCCTTCTGCAGCAGCTTTTATTTTCTTCGTCTTCTTCAGAACAACCTCTGGAGCCTTCTGTTGAAGATCTTGAATATTCAGATTTGGTGTTGTACCATCAACTTTGCACGCATCCAGATATCTCAGAATGATTTCTGGCTTGGAGTCAATCTCTGAGAACAGAGGGAAGTCGTCCAGAGGGACTCTTCTGCTGGAGATTTCAGCAAAAGGAGTGACGCTGGGCTCCTTCTTAATGTTCTTTATCAACTTTATTTTCTTTAGATTTTTGGCATTCAGCTGCTTGCCAACAGAAGGTTCCATAGTGTTGATTTCTTGTGCCTCTTGCAGATGATCAATCAGCCTATTCTCTTTAAGAATATCTGATATCAGTCTTCCCAAGGGTATCCAATCCCTCTTTGTACGTTCCTCTTCCCTTGTTTCCTTGACACTTGTTCTGAGATGGTTGAACAGAAGATGAGCTAGATTTATCTTGACCTTCTGAGAGATGAAATAGAGCAGAAACTGTTGATCAATGTTTATGTAATCAGGAGAGCTGGTAGGCTTCCTGTGGTTGAAACAGCCCAGAATGATCTTGGCCCAAATTATGTGCTTGTTCTTCAAATCCCTTATCTTGCTGGAGGAAGTCCCAGCGTGAAAATTTCCCTTGCAATTAGGGCAACATCTGCACACATTTCTGCCATATCAATGCAACGAATACCACCACCATTGTACCCTATGAGTCTTGCAATCAGGTCTTCAGTGATAACAATCTTCTTCCCCATGATATATGATGTAACTTGATGATTTGAAGAAGAAGCGTGAATCCAAAATTCCTTTACCAGAATAGGAAAAGTTGGACCCACCAGCCTGTCAAAATACTTTTCCCATCCTTGAGCTTTAACTTCTTCAGATGAATCAAAACCATTTTCCTTGAGACTGTTGAAATCCACTATTAATTCTGACAGAACTTCAAGATTCTTGACTGGTGTTAGAAGCATTCTGAAAGGTACTTCATATTGTTCAGATGAAATGGTTTTCTGGGAACCTGAAGAAGGAATGCTGGAAGAAGCCATGTTCACACGAGGTTTTTTTGAAAAGGATTGAAAGGTTTTCTT
Organism: Vicia faba; assembly: GCA_948472305.1. Classification (NCBI taxonomy): domain Eukaryota; kingdom Viridiplantae; phylum Streptophyta; class Magnoliopsida; order Fabales; family Fabaceae; genus Vicia; species Vicia faba. The sequence goes on from OX451735.1 coordinate 958,030,979, forward strand.
GAGAAAGAAGAACACTGAAAACAGAAATATTCATAGAAAACGAAAGTGAAGGTAAAAAGTGTAAATGGTGTGAAGTGTTTAAATAGATTTCTAAAAAGGTTTTGAAAACATAAACGTTTAAGAGAGAGAAATAAATAATGATTATTAGCATTTAATGATAGCTGATTTTAGGGGATTCAGAAAGATATTTGGAACGGTTACCCATGACATGTGTCTCAATGCATCCAATCAGCGCTTTGCCTTTTCAGAAACGTGAACGCGTGTTCAGCCTCAGAAAATGGCTGATGACTGAATGACACTTGTTTGCTTGAGTGAACAACACTTCTATCCTTGAACTGAAGCGCTCAGATCTTCATGGATAGATTCTGATACAATCTGCACTTCTAAGATTCTGAAGGAAGATTGATCAGTAGTTCACAGAAAATAAACAAAATTTTGAAGGTTAATATATAAAATTAAAAAAAAATTATTCTGGGCAGAGCTTCATGCTGAGATGTTTCAGAATGAAGTTGAACCTATCTTCAGAAAGTGGTTTTGTGAAAATATCAGCCCATTGATGGTCTGTGTTAATAAATTTTAAATTTTAAATCCCTTTCTGAATATAGTCCCTAATAAAACGATGTTTTATTTCTATATGCTTAGCCCTAGAATGTAAAATTGGATTCTTACTTAAGCAAATAATAGAAGTATTGTCACAGAAGATAGGAATGTTACTCTCAAATATCTGGAAGTCCTCAAGTTGACTTTTCATCCAGAGCATTTGTGTGCTGCATCCAGCTGCTGCTATATATTCAGCTTCTGTTGTTGATAGAGCAATTGTGGATTGTCTTTTGCTGGACCATGAGATTAGATTTTCTCCCAGAAACTGACAGCTTCCAGAAGTGCTTTTACGTTCTACTCTGTCTCCAGCAAAATCAGCACCACAGTATCCTACTAAGCTGTAATCACTTGATTTTCTATAAAACAAACCCAGATTAATAGTACCTTTCAGATACTTGAAAATTCGCTTAACTGCTGTTAAGTGAGATTCTCTAGGATCTAATTGGAATCTAGCACAAATGCATACACTGAATAAAATATCAGGCCTTGAGGCTGTCAGATAAAGAAGAGAACCAATCATACCTCTGTAGACCTTCTGTTCTACCTTTTTGCTTACCTCTTCACTTTCTAGAATGCACGTGGGATACATTGGAATCTGATCTGACCTGATCAGACTTGGACCGTCACGGCTGGCTCCGAGCTGAAGTTTTGAACGAGGTGGGGGGGGGTACCTGCAAGACACTCTGATGCTGAAGTGAGTAAGAGCACGAGCAGGCAATAGTAAGAGTATGGGTAGAATGATGAATACCTGACCCTTTGGAAACAGAGGGTATTTATAGCCCCCAGCGCTGGGCCAAGGTTCCTTCATTGGGCCGGACAGGTTTGGCCCAATGGAGGAACTGACAGGTTCTACGTGCATAGTGGGGACCCGCACGTGGTCCCCTCCCTGGATTTTCTGCGTGAAGTGCGGGCGGACAAAGACGCGGTCTTCTCGGAGTCCCGTTGAGGGTGCAGTGGACTGAGTTTGCCCTAAGAGGGGTGCTCGAGGTGAGGTCGAGCTGGACAGTAGGAGGTCGAGCAAGTAGCCCCAGAGAGCACGTCGGGCACGACTGTGATCCTTTGGTCGGCGTGGCCCCCAGCAAGTCCGTTTGGATTGGGCCTTATCAATTCTATTGGGCCAGTCGGGCCCAGTCCAGAACAGGAGCCCCCCAAGTCGTGGTTCCTTGGGTTAGGAGCCATGGCTTGATCTTAGGTTGCTTCCGTTTCGGGGCCTCGTGCCCGGGTCAGAGACACAGCTCCTCGTGGGGGTGCTCCTCGCGGGGAATGCTCGGGGATTCCTCAACGGCGCGCGTCTGTCGAGCACACGAGGTATCTTTTGGGAACTGTGCCGCCACCCTATGAGGATAGGGTCATTATTGCCTAGGGAGCCGTGTGTCGAGGAGAGAAACTCTGTGGTTTCCCGAGGTGACGTTTGGTATTCCACGTCATCACTATATATAGGATCCTGAGGCCCCATAACGCGTTACTACTCTTCGCGCTTTTGCTGCTGCTGTTCTTCCAGATTCTCATAGCATCGCCGCAATCTCCATCACCGATTCCTTTCCTCCGTTGCCGAGTCCACTCCTTGATTCCAAGTAAGTGACTTATCTTCTCTGTTTTTCTGTTTTGATGCATGAGTTTCATCGTTTTAGACGTTTTTAGAGGTTGTGCGCGTGGGACTAGCCCGGTAAATTCATGTTTAGCTCGACAAGTTCATGCTTAGGGTCGGCAAACACATGCTCGTGGCCGGTAGATGCATGGTTTAGGTTATAATCTGCAGTGCTGCCCGGGGTCTTCATGATCCAGGGCGCCTAATTCATGATCGTGCCCGGTATGCTCATGGTTCTGGCTTTAGGCTTTATGATGTTGCTCGCCATGTTCATACCCCGGGTCGGCATATTCATGAGTGACCGCGTTGTCAGTTTGTTTAGGCGGCTTGCAGAAGGACCCTTCGAGGTATCTGGAAGTCGAGGAGGCGACTGCTATTTTTGTTTCAAACCAACTTTGTGGTCGTGCGTGGGGCGACGTGGTTTGTCGCGCACTCCATCTTGTCCGTTACGACGAGCGTATGGTTTCGTGCCCAATTGACTGGTTTCCCGTGCTCTGTAGGTAACCATGGCGGACGAGCCGTACTCTTCTGGACGCCCCGAAAGGGAGGAACAAAGTGCCGATGAGGCTGTGAGTTTGATCGACACTGTAGAAGACCCTCTGTTGGACTGGGTGGGCGCCGAGCCTAGAGGAATCGCCTCGGTCTATAGTCGGCGTAGCCGAAGGCCATACGTTGTCCTTGAGGCAAGCCACGGCCAGCCTGATTTTTAAAAGAATTTCGTCGTTACGCGACCGACCTTCACTGCTCGGATTTGCTTGGTGTTCCCCGAGTACAGTTTCCCCATGTATGAAATTGCATTCAAAGACCTTGGGTTGCAGCTGCTCTTCAGCGACTTTCAGGCGGGGGTCTTCGCCCATTTGGGGCTGGCCCCGTCACAGCTACACCCGAACTCGCTCGCCTTTATCCGGGCGTTTGAGCTGACCTGTCGTTTTCTGAGGATTGGGGCGACTATACCTCTCTTCTTCAAAATCTTCCATCTGCAGCGCCAGTCCCGGGGAGGAAAGCACAGTTGGGTCTCCCTGAAACAGTCGAAGAGACTATTCAAGATGTACATGGACTCCGTGCGGGGTTTTAAAGACCAGTGGTATGTCGTGAGGCCGGTTACCACATCCGCTTTAGAGTCCCTGTACGAGGAGGAAGCGCCGATAAGCGACGATGACGGGGAGGCACTTTTAGAAAACGACGGGTATCCGGTGTTGGGACGCACGGCCAAGTTCCCTGTGCATTGGATTTCTAGGCATTACGAGCACGGAACTGGGTATTATCATACTTCTGCGGGCGACATGGGTTCCGAGGATGAGAAAGCTTATGACACTCTTTGTCGGTACGTTGATAGCTTCCACCCCGCCAGGTGGGCTACGAGGGAGGGGGAAGATGTCCTGGACGAGGAGGGTTATCCGACATTCGAGGCCCGACCGATCGATACTAAGGCACTCGTGGAGTGCCAGTCATTCGGGCAGGCTGCTCGTCTGCTAGGTCGTTTATTGCTTGAATTTCTTTGCTTGTCATTTGTCTGCTTATTTGCTCGACACTAACCCGGTTTTTTATTTTGTGCAGGTTCGATGGTCGGGCGACGGGAGAGACTCTTGAAGCTGTCTTGTGACCAGAGGCGGGGCAAGAGGGTGGTGAAGGCTCCCCAAGCAACGAGGATGGGCCCGCCGCATAGTCCGGGCGCTCCTCATGTGGTGAGGGTGGATTCGTTGCCTAGCTCGGGGGCTGCTTCGGAAGAGACCCCAGAGGTCCAGGAGGTCGAGCCACATGTCGACCTGATACCGAGAAAAAGGAACCGGGTGGAAAGTGGGCCGGCGGTCGACGAGGATTCCAGCGCCGTAAGGTCCTTCGGGTTGCCCCCTTGCTTCAAAGAGGGGGGTTTCTTCGAGGGGTTCCCTTTGTCCGTGACTGCCGATGAGGCTGAGGTTATCAGGAGGATGAGTAAGGAGGACCGGAGGAGGCACCTGGCTGCCAATATGGCCGGGCTGGTGAAAATGGCTGAAATGGCTGTTGTACTGTCCGAGGAAGGGGAGGATCCTGTCCGCATTGAAGAATTGGAACAGGAGAAAGCGGCCCTCACCTCGAGTTCGCGAAAGTTAAGGACTGCCCTGGAACGCTCCGAGGAGATGTTCCACGAGCAGGTATCGCTGCTGGCTGCCGAGAGAGAGATGCTGACTCTGGAGAAGGAAAACTCGGGGAAGCTAGCCGAGGAGAGAGAGCTTCTCCATGCGGACCGGGAGCGTCTGGAGACCGACATCGGGCGCCTAACCCAACAGATCGAGGACCTGAAAGTCGCCATGCTTCCTGCCGAGGATATAGCCGCTTTGAGGAGTCGATCGGATCTGGTCGCCCACATCCGGCTCCTCGAAGCGGATTGTGTCGGCGCTATGGAGGAGGGGTTCGACTCCGTGGTCAGCCAGCTTTCCTTGCTGAATCCCGGTTTGATCACTGAAGGGACGGGCTACATGTCTCAGATCGTGGATAGCGCGATCGTGCCCCCGCCCGACTCTCCCGTTGTCGGTGATGATGGTTCCGGGGAAACTGGATTGTAAGATGATGGGCCTGCATGCCTTACTGATTTTTGTTTTGGGCATGCATGCCTGTTCGTATTTTTTGGGCCTGCGTGCCCGTTGGTTGTACTTCATGAACATCGTCGACCTTCTTGGTCGGTTTATACTTATTTGCTTTGTTGCCTTCGGGCGTTTTTTGAATGAATGATGTTTCAATTTTGATTGTTTGCCCGTGCTTGATTTTTACATTTTTGCACAAAAATTAGCCTAAGTTATGGGCCCGAGGAGTGCCCGTAAGTGGCTGTGACTTAGCTGGCGAATTTGCCCGCCTTTTGTTTGTATATGTGCCCGGCCTTTTCTCGATGGCCAGAGTCACCTAAGTGGTGCACTCGAGGAGAGACACTCCTTTTTGACCCTTTTAGATGGCCCGTCATTCTTGAAGATTTGTCGGGCAGATGGAGCAGAGTCGCTCAGTCGGGCGCGAGGCCCGGTAGGGACTATTTGCCCTTGGTGTGAACTGCCCATCGCGAGCTGGGTGTTCTGCCTTACGGGTACTACGACGGTGGAGCTCGGTGTAGTTGTCCATGTTGGGCACTATCGATTGGTCTCGTTTGCTGAGCGATGTTGTACGATTTAGCCGTAGGTCGGGCTTGTACCCCAGCCTCTCTACGGAGTCGGACGTTTTTTCCTCGTTGACCGAGCGCGGGTGCCGATGGTCGAGGGTCCTAGGTGTCGTTGGTAGTTTTTAACTATAGTACTGCTTTAGCTTAGCAGCGTTCCAGGGTCGTGGTAATGGCTCTCCGTCTAATTGCTCGAGATAGTACGCCCCGGTACCAGTGGTGCCGTGGACGCGATAAGGTCCTTCCCAGTTCGCGGCCAGCTTCCCTTCGCGGGAATCCTTCTGGTTCCTTCGTAATACCAGGCTGCCGATTTCGAACTCGCGCTTGATGACCTTGTCGTTGTGGCGTAGAGCCACTCGTTGTTTTAGGGTGGCTTCACGCAGGGCTGCACCAGATCGGATTTCCTCGACTAAGTCGAGTTCGTCCCTTAGTGCCTCGTCGTTCATTTCTTCGTCGAGGGGGCTCTCGGTCCGTTTGGATGGTTCCATGATTTCGACCGGGATGACGGCCTCAGTCCCGTATGTTAGTCGGAATGGGGTCTCGCCCGTCGTTGAGTGGGGCGTGGTGCGGTAAGCCCACAAGACGCTGTGGAGCTCCTCGACCCATCCCCTTTTCGCTTCGCCGAGTCGGCGTTTGAGTCCCCGGAGGATGACCCTGTTTGCAGCCTCGGCCTGCCCGTTGGTTTGAGGGTGCTCGATCGAAGTGAAGTGTTGTTTTGTCCCTAGTTTGGTGACGAAGTCTTGGAATCCATGGTCGGTGAATTGGGTTCCGTTGTCGGTCATCAGTGCACTCAGAATCCCAAATCTGGCGAGGATGTTTCTTTTGTAGAAACAGAGGATATTGTACGAGGTGATCTTCGCGAGGGCCTCGGCCTCGACCCACTTCGTGAAGTAATCGACTGCCACAATTAGGAACTTATTTTGGTAAGTCCCTTGCTCGAAGGGTCCGAGGATATCCATTCCCCACCACGCAAATGGCCATGGGGACGATAGTATGCTCAGCTCGTGAGGCGGGGTGAGGTGCATGTCGCCGTGTTTCTGGCACTTGTCGCATTTCTTAACGTGCTCCTTGGCATCCTGCTGCATTGTCGGCCAGTAATATCCTGCTCGAAGGGCTTTCCTCGCCAAGGACTTACCGCCCATGTGCTGGGCATTGATCCCTTCGTGTATCTCCCGCAGTACCTCGGGGACTGTGGATTCGTCTATGCATTTTAGGAGGGGGATGGAGAATCCCCTGCGGTACAGTTTGTGCTCGAGTACCACGTAGGAGCATGCTCTCCGTTTTGTGACGGTTGCCTCGGATTGGTTTGATGGAAGTTCGCCCTTTGTCAAGAAATTGTAAACCGGGGTCATCCAGGACGAGGCGTCTCCAATGGCGTGGACCTCGACCAGTGTCGAGGATTTTTCGATACTCGGGCGTGCCAAAGATTCTTGGATGACGGATTTGTTCCCGCCTTTCTTTCTCGTGCTCGCGAGTTTGGACAGTATGTCTGCCCTTGTGTTTTGCTCGCGGGGAACATGTGAGATTTCCACCCGTACGAACTTTGTCATGTGTTTTTTGACCAAGTTCAAGTACTCGATGAGGTTGTCGTTTTTGGCTTGGTAATTCCCCTGGACTTGGGAGGAGACGAGTTGGGAGTCGGTGTAGATCTGTACCTCGCGGGCTCCCAGATCCTCGGCTAACCTCAATCCTGCGAGCAGGGCCTCATACTCTGCTTGGTTGTTTGATGTCGGGAAGGAAAGAGCTAGGGAGTGCTCGATCACTACGCCCTCTTCATTTTCCAAAAGGATTCCTGCGCCACTTCCGGACGAGCTGGATGCCCCGTCGACGAAGATGGTCCACTTGTGTTCCTTCCTTGGGGGTGGGTCATGAGTGGTCATTTCCTCGACAAAGTCGGCCAGGGCCTACGCTTTCAAGGCTTTCCTACTCTCGTACTGAATGTCGAATTCGGAGAGTTCCAGGGACCATTTCAACATCCTGCCCGCCATATCAGGTCGTCCCAGGAGTTGCCTCACCGGTTGGTCGGTTCGCACGACGATCGTGTGGGCCAGAAAATAGTGTCTGAGCCTCCTCGCCGCATTGACGAGGGCCAGTGCCACCTTCTCTATCTGTTGGTATCTGCTTTCGGGTCCTTGCAAGGCTTTGCTTGTGAAGTAAACGGGTTTTTGTCCGTCGGGGGTCTCGCAGACGAGATCTGCGCTGATGGCTTCGTTCGAAACGGCCAAGTACATGTACAGTGGTTCTCCGTCAGCAGGTCGGGATAGCACGGGTGGTTGAGATAGGCTTTGTTTTAGGTGGCGTAGTGCCTGCTCGCACTCCTCATTCCATTCGAAGGTCGCTTCCTTTCGAAGGAGTTTGAAGAAGGGGAGGGTGTGCTGAGCGGATCTCGCGACGAAGCGGGATAGTGACGTGAGCATGCCGTTCATGATTTGTATCGACTTCTTCGACGTTGGTATTGGGAGGTCGGAGAATGCGCGGCATTTGTCGGGGTTGGCTTCGATTCCCTGTTCTGTTAGATAGAATCCAAGGAATTTTCCTGCCTTAACCCTGAAAGTACATTTCTCAGGGTTGAACCTCATTTTACATTGTCTTGCTTGGGCAAAGACTGTCTTGAGGTGTGCTGCGTGGTCGGTGTCTGCTCGGGACTTGACGATCATGTCGTCCATGTATACCTCGAGCATGTCGCCGATCTGTTTGTCGAAAACTCTGTTCATCATGCGCTGGTAAGTTGCCCTGGCATTTTTCAGTCTGAAGGGCATTACGTTGTAGTAATAGTTGCCCGAGATGGTCATGAATGCCGTGCAGTGTTTGTCGCCCAGGGCCATCGGGATTTGGTTATAGCCCGAGTAGGCGTCCATGAACGACAACGTTTTGTAGCCGGTCGAGTTGTCGACCAGCATATCTATGTTAGGCAAGGGAAAAGCATCTTTCGGGCAAGCCCGGTTGAGATCGGTATAATCAACGCACATCCTCCATTTTCCATTATTCTTTTTCACGAGTACAACATTTGACAGCCAGGTGGAATACCGGGCTTCAGAAATAAAATTTGCCTCTAGGAGGTCTTTTACAGCTTTTTCAGCAGCCTCCGTTTTTTCTGGAGACTGCCTACGCCTACGTTGTACTACGGCCCTAGCGGCTGGATCAATGGCGAGGTGGTGACAGGCGACCTCAGGGTCGAGTCCGGGCATCTCCGCGGCGCTCCAGGCGAACAGATCAGCATTCTCGCGCAGACAGGCCTTGATTTGCTTCCTGGCCAAGTCGGGGAGATCTTTTCCAATCTTCACTCCCTTGGTCGGGTCTGTGCCGAGGGGGACGAGTTCAAAATCCCCGTCCGGTATTGGTCGGAGTGGGATTTGCTCGCTGTTGGATGGCTCGTCCTGGTCGAAGCGGGTGTCTAGAGCTATAGAATCGACTTTTGGTGGAGCTTTCTGGACTTCTTCCTCGGGGGATGCTTTCCTGTCGGGCTCATGTCTTGTCCTTTTGGCGGGTCTGGTCCCTATGTCGACGGTATCACGTCCCTTAGAAGCGGCGTTGAAGCACCTGCGGGCAACGGCTAGGTCTCCTTGGATAGTGGCTACCCGTGCCCTCTTGGTGTAGAACTTCATCTTCAGGTGGACGGTCGAGGGTACCGCCGTCAGCTCTGCCAGTGTCGGCCTTCCCAAGATGCAGTTATATAGAGACGGGCAGTCGATGACAAGGAAGCATACTTTGACTTGTCTTATAGCCGTCCCTTCCCCGAACGTAACCAGAAGCTCGACATATCCCCAGGGTTTGGAGGTCGAGCCGTTGAAACCTTGTAAGTCCGAACCCACATATGGCGAAAGATGTGAGTCGTCCAGCTGAAGGGTCTGGAACAGTTGGCTGTACATGACGTCGACGGAACTCCCTTCGTCAACCAGGATGCGATGTACATCAAAATTGGCCATTCTTGCCCTTATCAGTAAGGGGATGACCGCGTTCGGGGCTCCGCCGGGGAGTTCTTCCAGGTAGAAGGTGATGGGCTCTGACCTGCCCTTCACCCTTTCGAACGTCACTGTTTGCGGGGGAGCCGTGTCGACCAGTTCGTCCAGCTTCCTCTTGGCTGAATTGATGGTCAAGTCGTTGAACCCGCCGCCGTTGATGACCAGGGCGGAGGGGAAGTATTCCCACCTGCTGTGCGTTGTAAGTGGCTCTTGCAGGTGCTCGGGGAAGTCGAAATCCTCGGGCCTGGTCAAAGAGAAGGCAGTTTGGATGGGCACCGACTCGTCAGATGGTCGGGCGTCTTCTTCTGGCTCTCTGGTTTCTTGGGCGTCACGACGGGGAGCGTCGCTTTGCTGGTACTGTGCGAGCCTCCCTCCCTTGATGAGGGTTTCAATGGCGTCCTTGAGGTGGACGCAATCTTTAGTCAGGTGACCATGGCTCCTATGGTACTGACAGTATTTATTTTTGTCTGCTTCGGGCTTAGCGGGAGCAGGTCGGGGACGTTTGACACCACCGTCCTTGAAATCGGTGCTGGCACACTCCGCCACGATGCGCTCGCGGGAAGCCGTGAGCGGAGTGTACTCGGTGAAACGCCCCGAAGGTCCTCTTTGTTCCCGGACTTCCCGGGGTCTGTCTTCCTTCCTTTTCTCCCCGGTTCGTCGAGGAGGAGCCTCTTGGCGCGAGCTGCTGTTGGGACCACGAGTCCTGGAATCTCGGGCTCTGTTGGCCGCCTCCCTCTCCTCGTAGTCCATGTATGCTCGGGCCTTTTCGAGGAGGGCATCAAATGTCCGAGGTGGCTCGATACCCACGGCCTTTCTGAATTCTGTGTCGGGGAGGAGCCCTCTCTCCAGCAAGTATCTTTTCATATGGTCCGCGCAGGGGACCTGTATTGCTTCCCGGTTGAAGCGGTTGATGAATTCCCTCAAGGTTTCATCCTGCCTTTGGATGATGGCCTCGAGGGCCGCCTCGGTCTTCGGATGGCGCCGAGAAGTTGTGAAGGAACTGATGAACTGGTTCTTCAGGTTCCACCACGAAGTGATTGAGCCCGGGGCGAGTCCTTTGTACCAGTCCATTGCCGCCTTCCTGAGAGTCGTGGGGAATAGACGGCACTTGATGGGGCCCCCGACATTGTGATAGTGAAGCATAGCCTCGAACCCGTCTATGTGGTCGACCGGGTCCGCGACTCCATCGTACTCCTTCAAGTGAGGGGGCTTCTCCATGCTCGGGGGGATGGGTGCCTCCATAATAGCCTGCGACAGGGGACCGCGGGGGTCGTCCTCGTCACTTCTCTCCGGAGACAGAGATGGGGACCTGTAATATTGTCCGGCACGACGGTCCAGATCGTGCTGAGTTTCTCTCGAGCCGGATGCTCGGCTGTTGAATTTCACGCGCCCATCTCCGGAGTGCCTTCTTTCTAGTACCGCCGGGTCGCGACTGGGCTCTCCGGCCTGAATGATGGGCTTCCTCTCTAGGTAAGGCCGTCTCTGTTTTGGCCGGGGAGATGGGCTTCGAGAGGTCTCCCTGTAGTGTCTCTGCGGGGGAGAGGGGTGTCGAGCTTCAGTCACTCGAGGAGGGGGAGTATGTGGTCTCCGATGCCTCCTCGGGGGTCTTCGCTCGTCTTCAAGCGCCTTTAATCTCTCTCCTTGGGCGAAGATGAGATAGTTCGTTTGATTAATTACTGCGAACAGCGCTTGTGTTGTGGCATCCGCCCCGGAGGGGACGGGGACTTCCTGGAACCGGACGGCTCTGTAGTGGGCGAGGGCCGTCGGGTCGTCCTCGAGTGGTGGTGGGAGCGAGGAGGATGATGCAGTAGCTTCGTCCCTGTAGGAGGAAGTTCCGGGGGCGGTTGTTGCAGGAATGGTGTTGTGGCCGGGATTGCCGGCGTTGTCAAGATGTCCATTTTTGTCTGCGGTGCCGTTATTAGTGTCGGTGACACGGACGTTCTGCTCGTCGCGAGCTTGATCAGCCATGACCGGTAGTTGAATTTGAGCTTTGGTCTTTGAGTTTGCAAGACGGGGAAGCTAGTTTCCCACAGACGGCGCCACTGATCTGACCTGATCAGACTTGGACCGTCACGGCTGGCTCCGAGCTGAAGTTTTGAACGAGGTGGGGGGAGTACCTGCAAGACACTCCGATGCTGAAGTGAGTAAGAGCACGAGCAGACAATAGTAAGAGTATGGGTAGAATGATGAATACCTGACCCTCTGGAAACAGAGGGTATTTATAGCCCCCAGCGCTGGGCCAAGGTTCCTTCATTGGGCCGGGCAGGTTTGGCCCAATGGAGGAACTGTTAGGTTCTACGTGCGTAGTGGGGATCCGCACGTGGTCCCCTCCCTGGATGTTCTGCGTGAAGTGCGGGCAGACAGAGATGCGGTCTTCTCGGAGTCCCGTTGAGGGTGCAGTGGACTGAGTTTTCCCTAAGAGGGGTGCTCGAGGTGAGGTCGAGCTGGACAGTAGGAGGTCGAGCAAGTAGCCCCAGAGAGCACGTCGGGCACGACTGTGATCCTTTGGTCGGCGTGGCCCCCAGCAAGTCCGTTTGGATTGGGCCTTATCAATGCTATTGGGCCAGTCGGGCCCAGTCCAGAACAGAATCTTTGATGGCTTACATTCTGAGAGATCAAATTTCTTCAGAAGTTCTCTGACATATTTGCTCTGATGAATGTAAGTTCCTTCTGGGGTTTGATTGATCTGAATGCCCAGAAATAATTTCAGTTCCCCCATTAGGCTCATCTCAAATTCTGCCTGCATACACTTAGCAAACTTTCTTCCCAGAGAAGGTTTAGTAGATCCAAAAATGATATCATCAACATAAATCTGACATACTAAAATGTCATTCTTAACTGTCTTACAGAATAAGGTTGTGTCCACTTTCCCTCTGGTGAATTCCTTTTCTAACAGGAAGTTACTCAGTCTTTCATACCAAGCTCTGGGAGCTTGTTTCAGACCATACAGTGACTTCTTTAGTTTGAAAACATATTCTAGATTTTTTGAACTTTCAAAACCAGGGGGTTGGTGCACATATACCTCTTCTTCTATATAGCCATTTAAGAATGCACTCTTAACATCCATCTGATACAGAGTGATGCCTTTATTAACAACAAAAGAAATTAACAGTCTGATAGATTCTGACCTGGAAACTGGAGCAAAGGTTTCTGTATAGTCTATCCCCTCTTGCTGACTATAACCTTGTGCTACCAATCGTGCTTTGTTTCTGATGACTTCACCTTGTTCATTCAGTTTGTTTCTGAACACCAATTTTGTTCCAATGACGTTGAATCCTTTTGGTTTGGGAACTAGATCCCATACGTCATTCCTTGTGAATTGATTTAGCTCCTCTTGCATTGCTAGAATCCAGTCATTGTCCAGAAGTGCTTCATCAATTGTTGATGGTTCAATTAGAGAAACAAGTCCCATGAGGGATTCTTCAGAGTTTCTGAAGCTAGATCTTGTTCTGATTGGATCTTCCTTTCTTCCTAAGATTGTTTCTTCTGGGTGATCCAAGATGCTTCTGGATAGTCTTTTCTGAAGTTGATCAACAGAAGGTGCTGGATTGCTTGCAGTGCCTCTTTCTAATGTTGAGGGAGTTTCTTTGTTGAGAGCTTTTGATGACTTGTCTTCAGTACCTGTGAATTCAATTTCCATACATGCAAATACTTCATTCTGCTTTGACTTTGGAGAGTCAAGCTTATCATCAAAACGAACACTGATTGATTCTTCAACAATCTGTGTTTCTGTATTGTATACTTTGTACCCTCTTGAGGGTTCAGAGTATCCTAACATAATACACTTTTGTGCTTTAGAGTCAAACTTATTCAAATAATTTTTTGTATTTAAAATAAAGCAAGTACATCTAAATGGATGAAAATATGAAATGTTGGGCTTTCTGTTCCTCCACAATTCACATGGAGTCTTTTCCAGAATAGGTCTTATGGAGATTCTATTCTGAATGTAGCATGTTGTGTTTGTTGCCTCTGCCCAGAAGATCTTAGCAACGTTAGTCTCGTTGATCATGGTTCTGGCCATTTCTTGCAATGTTCTGTTCTTTCGTTCTACAACTCCATTTTGCTGGGGAGTTCTAGGACAAGAGAAATCATGCAGAATGCCTTTGTCATTAAAAAATGATTCAAAATCTTTGTTTTCAAACTCTCCACCTTGATCACTTCTGACTTTGACAATTCTAAGATCCTTTTCATTCTGAACTTGGTTGCAGAAGGTGACAAACACAGAGTGTGACTCGTCCTTGTGTCTTAAGAACTTTACCTATGTCCATCTGCTATAGTCATCTACGATTACTAACCCATACTTCTTGCCACTGACTGAAGCATTTTTAACTGGTCCAAATAAGTCAATGTGCAGAAGTTATAATGGCTTAGAGGTGGAAACAACGTTTTTAGATTTGAAAGCTGGTTTTGCAAACTTTCCTTTTTGACATGCTTCACACAGAGCATCTGAATTGAACTTCAGATTAGGAAGTCCTCTGACCAGATTGAGTTTGTTAATCTGAGATATTCTTCTTATACTAACATGTCCAAATCTTCTATGCCAGATCCATTGCTCGTTGTTAACTGACAGAAGACACTTTACATTCTGACTTTTCAGTTCAGAAAGTTTTATTTTATAAATGTTGTTTCTCCTCTTTCCATTAAATATGATAGTCCCATCTTTCTGACTAACAGCTTTACATGAATTTTGATTAAAGATTATATCATAACCGTTATCACTTAATTGACTTATGGATAACAGATTATGCATTAATCCATCTACTAATAAAACATTACTTATAGAGGGAAGATTTCCATTACCTACTGTTCCAGAGCCAATGATCTTTCCCCTTTGATTGCCTCCAAAGCCTATGTGGCCTCCAGGCTTAAGTTCCAGGCTTTGGAACATATGCCTTCTTCCTGTCATGTGTCGTGAGCAGCCAGAGTCCAGGTACCATGACTGGTGTTTCTGCTTTGCTGCTAAAGATATCTGCCACATGTATTATTTTATCCTTAGGTACCCATATTTTCTTGGGTCCTGATTTGTTAGTTTTACCAAAACTCTGGTTGAATTTTGGTTTGACAGAATAATTACTACTAGTATATTTGATGTCGTGTGTGTGCCCATATACAAAGTGTGAATTAAGTGGAGTTCGTTTTATAACTAAATCCATGGCATTCTTTGGTGTAGGTACCTTACCTTGGTATCCTATTCCTTTTCTGCCATTTCTGCTAACTCCATAGAGCATTGAAGCCATTTTGCTTCTATCTATGTTTTTAGCTAGAAACTTCTGAAAGCTGTGATCATACTCCTTGATGATCTCATCAGCACTGCTGGGAGTTTCAGGAATTGTTTCCTTCTGAGAGTTTTGCAATAGATTTTCTAATTTTGAAACTTTATCTTTCAACTCAGGATTCTCCAATTTGAGACTCTCAGTTTTATCAGAGTCAGAAGCAAGATTCCTTTTCAGGTTTCTGAATTTGACTTTGATCTGCTGATATCTTTCCAAAATTTCATTAAGGCTTTCATCTAGTTCAGCCTTAGTAAAGTTTATAGCAAAGTCAGGAAATACCTCTTTTGTATCTGATTCAGAGTCTGACTCAGAAGCTTCGCTGTCTTCTGTTATGTTTGCCATGAGAGCTATGTTTGTTGTCTCATCATCTGATTCTGAGTCAGCTTCGGATGTGTCAGAATCATCCCATGTAGCCATGAGACTTTTCTTCTTTTCCTTGCCAAACATCTTTTTGGGCTTTTCCTTATGAAGCTTTGGGCAATCACTTTTGTAGTGTCCTTGCTCGTTACATTCATAGCAGATGATGTCTTTGTTGTTTGGCTTTCTGCTTCCTGAAGAGCCTTCAGATCTTCTGTGTCCAGAGGAGGATTCTGACCTTCTGTATCTGGAGGAGGATTCATTCTGATTCTCTGATCTTCTGGGATTCCTGAACTTCCTTTGCCTTTGCTTCCATAATTGGTTTACCCCTCTGGAGAGGAGAGATAGTTCATCTTCTTCTGATGAGGACCCATCAGAGGTTTCTTCTACAACCTACAAAACTTTGGAGTCAGATTTTCTGTTATATTTTAAAGTTAATGGCTTACCTTGCTTTTGAGGTTCATCTGCTTCTAGCTCTATCTCGTGACTTCTGAGGGAGCTGACAAGTTCCTCCAGAGAGATTTTGTTGAGATCCTTAGCTAACTTCAGCATTGTGACCATTGGCCTCCACTGTTTTGGCAAGCTTCTGATGATCTTCTTAACATGATCAGTAATAGAATACCCTTTGTCCAGAACTTTGAGACCAGCAACCAGAATTTGAAATCTTGAGAACATCGTTTCTATTGATTCACTTTCTTCCATCTTAAATGCCTCGTACTTCTGAATGAGCGCAAGAGCTTTGGTTTCTTTGACTTGAATGTTGCCTTCATGCGTCATTCTCAGAGAGTCAAACATATTCTTTGCAGTGTCTCTGTTTGATATCTTTTTATATTCAGAGTAAGAGATGGCGCTGAGAAGAATTGTTCTGGCCTTGTGATGATTTTTGAAATCACGCTTTTGTTGATCAGACATTGCTTTCCTGTCTGTTGTACCCCAAAATTTGCCCTCCCATATTCTTCAAAATTTGCCAAGTCAAAACTTCAAAACCTCTCCAAGGGTTGCACAGTTCAAGGGCCTCCTAACAGTCAAAAATTAGGGTTTTGGTTCTGACAAAGAAAATGAAGTTTCCAAGGGTCCAATCAAGTCCCACATGCCTATAAACATGGTCAAGCATCCTCATACCAAGTTTCAAGACTCACAGCACAAAATTGCACAGTCAAAAACCCTAATTGCTCTACAGTCAACTGCAGGGGCAAAATGGTCATTTGACAGTCAAAAGTTCAAATTGTTGGTCAGTATCTCATTTTGAAGCCACAAACATCATTTGATCAATGCTTGATCATGATTCTTAAAGCTTGGCTCAAAAAGTCTCAAAATGCAAAAGTTTCCATATTTGGACAGTTGAAAAAGTCAACTGTAACTTGACCAGGGCATAACTTCCACATGGATTATCAGAAAAATTCCATCCAAATGTCATTTTGAAGAGAAAGACATTTCCTACAACTCCTCTTCACACTTCAAGTCCAAGAAATGCTCTCACAAAAAGTTATCAATTTCAACATTATAGGTCATTTTCAAAACTCAACAAAAAGGGACTTTAAGTCAAAGGCCCTAACTTGAGATTGGTAAATCAAAATGACATGGGACCAAAGGCATTGGTTAGAGGATTCAAATACCTTTCCAAAATGTCAAGGAAAATGAGCAAAGCTTAAAAATTGAGCAAGTTATGCCTTGTGGAAGTTGGGAAATTTTTGGATATTTTGAAAAGTCAACTTTGCTTCAAATGTCTTAAAAATGCTAATGGGCCACATTTTCTTCCAAGATTGATCATCCAAAGCATGTGCACGACCATTTGGCCCAAAGGGAAGTTTTTCATCATTTTTATTTATTTATTTGAACTTTTAATTGCTAATAATTCATTTAATTAAAATAAATATGTGGAAAATACCAAAGCAAGTCAATCAAATCTTTTTATGCATGGAATAACTTCAGATTTTCGTGCATTATTAGATAGGGAAAGAATCCATGTGATTTGCCATGATTTGAACCAAATATGCATGAAAAAGATTGAAAATTATATGCATGAAAATCCAATATTCTTTACATCAATGCTTTGATTCTTTGGACCAAAAACTCAACCCTAATCATTCACACATATATACTCATGCAAACCCTAGTCCAAAGATCTCTAAGCTGCGCCAGAAAAGAAGAACCAAGTTTGAGTTTTTGTGAAAAAATCCAAAACTGAAAACACGATTGCAAGGCCTTTCAAGATCAAATAACCATTCTATTGCCTTGCTGAGACATCAAGGAAGGTGTTTGAATAAAAACCATCAACTCTAACGCCCAGAATTGGTATACAGAACTCAAGATTGTTCAAATTTTATCCATATTCGTATTTCAATTTTCAAGCATTTCCATTGCATTTTTTTATGGATTCATACTAATTGATTGATTCTGAAACTAACCATATGATTTAATTGAGTTTTCACGCGTTGTATGAAGAATCACCATTGAAGCACCTTAGGGTTTCAGACCTGAAAAATTAGGGATTCTTTCGTCCAGAAAAATTAGCTAACCTAAGTGGCATCATTGGAATCAGGAGATCATGACAAATCCAAAGCACTAGTCGCGCTCAATTTATGAGCGACAGATTCCTAATCGCTATTTTCGTGTTCATCAGATTGTGGGGGTTTAAAACCCCCGCTATTTAAATGTATTTTTGTTTCAGGTACAAAGGCCATGGAAGAAGATGATGATGTGTAGGCAGGTGATTGGATCATTTGAATTTCACGCTGAAATTGACCACTAATTCCTGATTTGCCTTATGTTATTTGTTTCCTATAATATAATCAAAAGGCGTTGGTAGCTCAGTGGCAGGCATGTATATTGGTAATCCCTGGGACCTGGGTTCGATTCCCAGGTCCCCCACCCTTTCCCTATATTTTTCTTCTAATTATGTTCTTGTGTAGCTCATTTACAAGCGTCCACCATATGGCCTTACATCCAAGCGTGCCACCCGTCCCACTACATCCAACCAAAGGCCAGGATTCAGAGACCATGATGTGCATCAGTCAACGCGTATACACGCCAGCATAAAAGTCAAACAAGGCCAAGGGCTATTGGGCCTGAATTGCTAAGTTATACCTCCAATTGGGGACAGAACCCCCCAAGGTTTTTGCTATTCTTTTATATTTTTTCTATTTTTAATTTCCTTTAAATTCTTAAACTAATTTATTTTCATAAAAATATAAAAATAACATAAAAATCAGAAAGTCATAAAAATCAAAAACATATTTTATTTTAATATTTTTGTAAGTAAAAATCATTAATTAATTTAGTTTTATTCTTAAACTTAATATTAATAAATTAAAAATTGGTAGAATTAGGGTTTTAAATATTTTTTTCTTTCTTTTTCTTTTTTCTCATCACTAATAATTAATTATTTATTTTTATAAATCAAGTTGCATTAATTAATTAGGTTTAATTTTAGGTAATTTTCACATTTTTTTAATAAATTAAAAATAGCTAGAATTAGGTTTAAATTTCATTTAATTCTCATAAAAAACCATAAATACAAAAAACTCAAAAATAATTCCTTTTTCATTTTAATTTCATTAAAAAGGATCCAACGCCCTCGTTTTCAATTTTAATTCAATTCGCGCATTTATTTCTTTTCCTTTAAATATTAATGTAATTCTCCCAAAGCAGTGTAAACATTCATCTTTCGCACTTTACTTTATTTCTTTATTTTATGTCAAATCGGGTCCTAGATTTAATTTGGCGATGTGGACCCGCGCCTTTGTAATAGTTTAGGAACTTTAATTTCTGCACTTTCTTAACTGTTAATTAAATCGCATGCAAGAATGAATGACAAAAATAAAAACAGACGCGTAGATCACCTGACATGAACAAGACAAAATAAATGAATCTGACACACAAGTCACACACCACCCCTAGGGTACGCCTCACTGTTGCCTTGCCTCGAAAGGTGATCGTCGAGTAGAGGATGTCTTAGTAAGTCCTCATGATCCGGGAACCTGGCATGAGGGTAGCTTCTAAGGTATCTTCCTATTGCTCTGGTGATCACCATGTCATGAACCTCGAATTGACCCGAACACCTCCAACGGTGGTGCTACCTACCTCTCAATGGTGGGATGGCACTACTTTAAGGACATTTACACAGACGAATTCCTTAGGGTAGGTAGACGACTCTAGATACTTGCTCTAATTTCAAAACAAATTCAAAAAATACTTTTCACACCGACACCTTCTCAAAAAGCTTTCGAAAGCGATTTTTCAAACACTCTTGAGGACCGATACAAGAGTCGAACTGGAATTTTCAAAGAAACTTTTCAAAACCCACAGTTAAAAAGCAAACAAACAATTTTGAAAACACAAATGAGCAAGTATCTAAGAGCCCATGGATAACCATGGATAGAAAGGGTGCTAACACCTTCCCTTTCTATAACCTACCTCCCGAACCGAGAGCAATCTCTATAAGGAATTTTTCTGTGCTTTTGTCCTTTCCATTTGGAGAAAATAAAAGACGGTGGCGACTCTTGCTTACCGCGACATTTCGCGAACCAGCGTTAAACAGTCAGTTCCAGATCCACCGATCACAGAACTGGCGACTCTGCTGGGGACATTCTTAAAGTGAGGTGTACCTTAGGGTTAGTTCATAACTGTGTTTTCAATTGTATTGACTTGTCTGCTTTAAATTTGTGGGTTGCATGGGAGTTACATAGATCTTAACCCGGATCTGGGGATACCCTATTTAGGTAGCATAAGCTGTGAGGGACCTGTCCGGCGTAGACCGACACGGGTGAAACAGTGGCTACGTTGGTGTGGCACCTTGGTCTGTACCGATATCCCTTGTGTTGCAACGAGGAGAATATGGGTCTTCTGAGGAGTCATTAAGCACCAACAACCTTAGAACCTTAAATGACACAACTTGGCCAATAGAACAGTAGCAGTATGCTACGCCCATTGAGGCTAAACTCTCGTGATGGTTCTGGCCGCAAGAAAAGATTGCGATGCTGGAGTTATGACCGATTGAGGGTAGTCAATGATATTGGGATCCTCTAAGAACCCGGTTACTTTGATAGGACAGGTATGAACCAACAAACTGAAAGAGGGTAATACCCAGACCCCATGTTGGCCTAAACTCTAAGGGCTCTCTTGTGTGACTTGTGTGCCTTCCAACTTGACCACTTGCATGCTTGTTACCTGACCCATGAGTTTCTTGCAGGTTTTGTCTATAGTCCTTAATTGGGACTCACAACAGGGTCTACTAAGTTTCTTGCAGGTTTTGTTTATAGTCCTTAATTGGGACTCATGACAGGTTTTACTTAAGTTTCCTACAGGTTTTGGTTTGCAGTCCTTAATGGGGACTCATAACAGGGTTACTTACATTACCCCATGCATACCATAACATCATACCATTGCATACATCCTAACCCATTTCAAGGATCTCAAGGGCTTGTGATGCAGGTCATGATGAATCAAACATCCAGCAAGGGGCAAAGAGGATTTATTTTCCTCTAGACAAGGTTGTCAGGGGCTATGACCCACTTGATATGGTGAGCTTTGACTTTTGAAGAAGGTTCCCCTAACCAAGGTTGTTCGGAAACCAAAACCAGACATGATGACTAAAGTCAGGGGCTATGACCCACTCGATATGGTGAGCCTTGACTCTTGAAGAAGGACTCTCAACAATATGAAGTGCCTTCAATCAAGCCACCGGATTCCAATTCTAACAATTTTCTTGTTTACCCCGCGAGATCCTTGAAAGCATTGCATGCATACATACACATCATTACATAACAGGTACCTTTGTTACAGGTCACTTACCATCTCCGCCGTTTATTTCAGCAATGGCTGCCCAACAAGACAACCAGGATTCCCATGCTCAAGAGACTCGGTTCGGGGAAATCCTCCTAAATTTATTCAAGGGGCAGGAGGAGTTGAGAGCACTTCTCATGGAGACTTTGGTCGGGAACAGTGCTGAGGATGAAAGACTGAAACACCTGCAAGCTGAGGTGGATGCATTGAAAGTCCAGATGCTGGGGCAGGTGACTGCCATTCAAAGGTTAGCTCAAAGACAAGAAGAGCTCGGGGTTCTCATCAACTAACTGCTTCAGAATAACCAACTGGGGCAAACGTCTAAGGGTAAAGATCCAGTCATCGTTCAACCACCTTTGAGACAAGGAAATAAGGGGAGAGCTCCTAAAATGGCTCCAGTGCCCCATATTCAACAGCAACTTCTCCAGCTTCAACCAGACAAGCCCAGGAGGCAATTCACCTAGCTCAACATGTCGCTGTTTCAAGCTTTACAACGCCTGTTGAGGTTGAATCTGATCACATTAAGGGCTCATCCCCGGAACCCCAACACAGCATCTCCTATCTACGATCCCAATAAAAGGTGTGCCTACCACTCTGCCAGCCCAGGACATGATACAAATGAGTGTTGGGCTCTGAAGAACAAGATCCAGGACCTGATTGATGAAGGGGCATTGGAGTTCACACAAGATGGTCAGGCTGAATTTTTCTACCATCCCTCCAAGGCTCACCATTTGAAGTAACAAGCCCTGAGACTAGAAAACTTTTGTTCATTCGAATGTTCAAGTTGTAATTTTCTTTCGTTCAAACATTTACTCATGTTAAACGTTGTTATTTCATTAATGCATCGCATACGTCTGTCTTGAAGCAATATATTCGTATTCACTATACGCAAATTATTTTCATATTTTTTCTGATGATCAACGCTCGATTAATAATTCTAAGCCTCTTGAGGGAGGATGACGAAAACGATACCATAATCTACAGTATGCTTTTGAACAGACCCCGCTGATGAGGTACATGCATTGTTTCAATTCCTAAACACTGGAGTTATAAGGAAGATAATCCCTTGTCAACCCCTTTGAGCCAAAGAAGTAGGAGTTTTTCTTTTCGAAATTTAAAACCCTTAATCATAACCTGGGGCAGGGTAGTTCTCTCAGTTGATCCAAGTGCATAACAAATGGCGCCAAGGAAAGACAGTGATGGTTCCGAACAATCATACAGACAGGCAGTCATTACTTCTCAAAATAAAAACCCATTAAGTCAAAACCTATGAAGGAGACTTACAAAACTGGGGCATCCCGCTGACTGTAATCACAAAAGGAACAGCTCAGGCAAAAAACAGGGATAACAAAATCAAAAAAAGAAAGAGGTCCTACAAATCCTCGACAAAAAAGGAAATGACTGCCTATTCAGAATAAATCATCAATATCTGAACCATCATTGGAACATCAGAGCAAAGACTCAAACAAGGTCTAACGTATGATCAACTGAGTTTAGGTTGGAGAACATCACGAAGAGCGGGTGGGTACAAATAATTTGAGCCTTTATCCTTTGTTTCTTAAACCGTGAACTAGGCCACGTTATAACCCTTAAAAGTCCTAGCTGAAGCATGGGTTAGTTCGAAAGCAGACTGTTACGAAAGGTATCCTGACTCCTTAAGGCTCGCAATAAAATAACGAGTTGACATCACGTTTTACAAACATTCACTTGTTTTATGAAAAAAGAATGCATTTTCAAAAATCTTCAAGACAGACGTAAGCTTTGCATTTTTAACATAACTTTGTTTGCATATGACTTTTTGTTTGAACAGCATAGAAATTCGCACAACGAACGCCTAATGAACAGAAGCACTTCCAATCAAGGGGCATGATATGATCATGGTCTATTATCTGGGGCAGCCCAATCAAGATTCGGAGAATCTCTCAAAGGCCAAATAGCCTGGGGCAAATCTCCATCTGAGTCACTTGGGGCATTCCAACAACGAATCTTGCCTGATCAAACACCTTCTGGTGGCATGACAAAACGCTTCCAACAGGGGCAACTCCCTACATTCTGAAAGCACGGCCATAGTCGAAAAAATACTATGCAAAATCAAAGACCCGCTAGGTTGACATACCTATGCAAAAATAAGGGCTTCCCGGCGAACCAAAAGGGTTCGGACAAAATGAAGGGATGAAATGAAAAAAATCTGTACACCCGGCAAGTCGAAAACCTGTAAAGGCGGCTTGGGCAAAAATGGGTATCCCGGTAGACTGAAAACCCGAAAGGGCGGTCTAGGCAAAAGTTAGGGATAAAGCGTACGACTATGTCATGCCATCTTGTCATCTGCCTATCGGAAGAAGGTTTGTCCATCAACGACTATTAGCATCTCACAGGTCTTCCTCTCCCACATCAGAAACAGGGGCAATAAAGAGTTGTCTAAGCGATCTAATTGGTCCGTCCGCCAAGGTACCAAGGTGAGTTCAGCTGAAGAACATAACCAGTACATCCCAATTCCCCAGAGAGTGAGCCAGCAAGTCAGTACACTCTCCTCAAGCGAAGCTATTATCAAACTTAAGGAAGTTGGGTATCCTCCCGCAGATCTCAACATTCCCCAGCAGTATACATGCATTCTTAACAAGCGTCCACGGCAATCTTGGTCTAAAGATTGTTCCCCGGCGGTATATCAAACATTCAATGAAGTCAGTTCCCCGTACAGTTCAAAGCTTCCCAAGGAGAGTCCAATCTAGTTCCCCAGGAGAAGTTGGAATTCATCTCCCCAAGCAGTAAGCTTATCCCCAGTAGATTCTGGAAGCTTATCCTCGCAGAAAACGAACGCGTCTCCCGGCTTTATTCAAGAGTTATTTCCCCTACCGGGATATAACTGGGTTATCCTCATCCAAAAGCCAAGGAAAGAGCGTCTTCGATGAAGTCTTCTTATCCCCAACGAGGTCTATTAACACTTCCAACATAACAACAATATCCCCAGCGAAGTTACCATCAGCATTTCAACAAAGTATCTCTCTCCCCACAGAGTATTGCTTCCCAGCAAGATCGCTAGAGTATCTTTTCTCCCCGCAGAATATTCCATTCGCCAAGTTTATTCCCCAACGGAGTCATCTTCTCCTACCGATATTCTTGCAACTATCATCCCTGGTGGAAGCAAAATCTATTCTTCAACATCAGCCCAAGATATGACTTCCCGGCACCCGTCAAGGATTCATTTTCCTAAGACGAAAAGACACATTCATAAACATCACATACATCATTATAGCATGCATATACGCATCATATCTTACAAATCTCATTTATGTTGAGAACATCATTGCTTGATCCACATCATGCATTGCATATGACTGACCTTCACCTTTCAGGAAAGATTCAGTTAAGTTCTCAGCTACATTCCAAGAGCTAGATCGGTTCAGTTAAATCGACCCTAAGATTTTTCTGTTTCTTATCCAGTCCAAGGCCTTCTCTGGTTCAGTCAGATCGACCCTAAGATCTCCCTGTTTCTTATCCAGTTGAATATTTCAAGACCTAGACCGGTTCAGTTAAATCGACCCTAAGATTTTTCTGTTTCTTATCCAGTCCAAGGCCTTCTCTGGTTCAGTCAGATCGACCCTAAGATCTCCCTGTTTCTTATCCAGTTGAAGATTTCAAGACCTAGACCGGTTCAGTTAAATCGACCCTAAGATTTTACTGTTTCTTATCCAGTCCAAGGCCTTCTCTAGTCCAGCTAAATCGACCCCTAACAGATTTTCCTGATAAAGACTCAGTAGAAGATATCCAAGATTCTCTCAATGATTACTGTTGAGGTAGAAGTCGCCCAAGATTCTCTCAATGATTACTGTTGAGGTTGAAGTCGCCCAAGATTCTCTCAATGATTACTGTTGAGGTTGAAGTCGCCCAAGATTCTCTCAATGATTACTGTTGAGGTTGAAGTCACCCAAGATTCTCTCAATGATTACTGTTGAGGTTGAAGTCGCCCAAGATTCTCTCAATGATTACTGTTGAGGTTGAAGTCGCCCAAGATTCTCTCAATGATTACTGTTGAGGTTGAAGTCGCCCAAGATTCTCTCAATGATTACAGTTGAGATAGAAGTCGCCCAAGATTCTCTTAGCGTTACTGTTGAGATTGAAGTCGCCTATGGTTCTCTCCCCGTTACTGCGGAGGTAGTAATCGTCCCCAGATTCTCTCAGCGTTACTGTTGAGGTAGTAATCGTCCAAGGTTCTCTCAGCGTTCCTGTTGAGGTAGTAATCATCCCTGGTTCATTCATCACCTTTTGAAGATCCAGATCCAGCTCCTGTAACCAGTCAGGACACATCTATACAAAGAATCTGAAGACCAGCTCCTGTAATAGGTCAGGTAGTCATTTTTCTTTTGCAGGTACGCAAGCTCTCGCTAAGGAATCTCTTACGCAATCGACGCCCCGATGGCATCTATAAGCCCATCCACCATCCATCACCTCTTAGCATGGCATCTATAAGCCCATCATCCTATCCATCAATCTCCAAATGGCATCTGTAAGCCCATTCCCGCCATCACACTACTATGTGAGCGCAAATTTCTGGGCACTCTAGTGTTCAATCATCTTCTACCTTCGGATTACGAAAGGCACGTCAGCCAATCTGCATCCTCAGGTCTAAGAAGATTGAACAGGGGCAACTGTTGTACCCCAAAATTTTACCTCCCATATTCTTCAAAATTTGCCAAGTCAAAACTTCAAAACCTCTCCAAGGGTTGCACAGTTCAAGGGCCTCCTAACAGTCAAAAATTAGGGTTTTGGTTCTGACAAAGAAAATGAAGTTTCCAAGGGTCCAATCAAGTCCCACATGCCTATAAACATGGTCAAGCATCCTCATACCAAGTTTCAAGACTCACAGCACAAAATTGCACAGTCAAAAACCCTAATTGCTCTACAGTCAACTGCAGGGGCAAAATGGTCATTTGACAGTCAAAAGTTCAAATTTTTGGTCAACATCTCATTTTGAAGCCACAAACATCATTTGATCAATGCTTGATCATGATTCTCAAAGCTTGGTTCAAAAAGTCTCAAAATGCAAAAGTTTCCATATTTGGATAGTTGAAAAAGTCAACTGTAACTTGACCAGGGCATAACTTCCACATGGATTATCAGAAAAATTTCATCCAAAGCTCATTTTGAAGAGAAAGACATTTCCTACAACTCCTCTTCACACTTCAAGTCCAATAAATGCTCTCACAAAAAGTTATCAATTTCAACATTATAGGTCATTTTCAAAAGTCAACAAAAAGGGACTTTAAGTCAAAGGCCCTAACTTGAGATTGGTAAATCAAAATGACATGGGACCAAAGGCATTTGTTAGAGGATTCAAAGACCTTTCTAAAATGTCAAGGAAAATGAGCAAAGCTTAAAAATTGAGCAAGTTATGCCTTGTGGAAGTTGGGAAATTTTTGGATATTTTGAAAAGTCAACTTTGCTTCAAATGTCTTAAAAATGCTAATGGGCCACATTTTCTTCCAAGATTGATCATCCAAAGCATGTGCACGACCATTTGGCCCAAAGGGAAGTTTTTCATCATTTTTATTTATTTATTTGAATTTTTAATTGCTAATAATTCATTTAATTAAAATAAATATGTGGAAAATACCAAAGCAAGTCAATCAAATCTTTTTATGCATGGAATAACTTCAGATTTTCGTGCATTATTAGATAGGGAAAGAATCCATGTGATTTGCCATGATTTGAACCAAATATGCATGAAAAAGATTGAAAATTATATGCATGAAAATCCAATATTCTTTACATCAATGCTTTGATTCTTTGGACCAAAAACTCAACCCTAATCATTCACACATATATACTCATGCAAACCCTAATCCAAAGATCTCTAAGCTGCGCCAGAAAAGAAGAACCAAGTTTGAGTTTTTGTGAAAAAATCCAAAACTGAAAACACGATTGCAAGGCCTTTCAAGATCAAATAACCATTCTATTGCCTTGCTGAGACATCAAGGAAGGTGTTTGAATAAAAACCATCAACTCTAACGCCCAGAATTGGTATACAGAACTCAAGATTGTTCAAATTTTATCCATATTCGTATTTCAATTTTCAAGCATTTCCATTGCATTTTTTTATGGATTCATACTAATTGATTGATTCTGAAACTAACCATATGATTTAATTGAGTTTTCACGCGTTGTATGAAGAATCACCATTGAAGCACCTTAGGGTTTCAGACCTGAAAAATTAGGGATTCTTTCGTCCAGAAAAATTAGCTAACCTAAGTGGCATCATTGGAATCAGGAGATCATGACAAATCCAAAGCACTAGTCGCGCTCAATTTATGAGCGACAGATTCCTAATCGCTATTTTTGTGTTCATCAGATTGTGGGGGTTTAAAACCCCCGCTATTTAAATGTATTTTTGTTTCAGGTACAAAGGCCATGGAAGAAGATGATGATGTGTAGGCAGATGATTAGATCATTTGAATTTCGCGCTGAAATTGACCACTAATTCCTGATTTGCCTTATGTTATTTGTTTCCTATAATATAATCAAAAGGCGTTGGTAGCTCAGTGGCAGGCATGTATATTGGTAATCCCTGGGACCTGGGTTCGATTCCCAGGTCCCCCCCCCATTTCCCTATATTTTTCTTCTAATTATGTTCTTGTGTAGCTCATTTACAAGCGTCCACCATATGGCCTTACATCCAAGCGTGCCACCTGTCCCACTACATCCAACCAAAGGCCAAGATTCAGAGACCATGATGTGCATCAGTCAACGCGTATACACGCCAGCATAAAAGTCAAACAAGGCCAAGGGCTATTGGGCCTGAATTGCTAAGTTATACCTCCAATTGGGGACAGAACCCCCCAAGGTTTTTGCTATTCTTTTATATTTTTTCTATTTTTAATTTCCTTTAAATTCTTAAACTAATTTATTTTCATAAAAATATAAAAATAACATAAAAATCAGAAAGTCATAAAAATCAAAAACATATTTTATTTTAATATTTTTGTAAGTAAAAATCATTAATTAATTTAGTTTTATTCTTAAACTTAATATTAATAAATTAAAAATTGGTAGAATTAGGGTTTTAAATATTTTTTCATTCTTTTTCTTTTTTCTCATCACTAATAATTAATTATTTATTTTTATAAATCAAGTTGCATTAATTAATTAGGTTTAATTTTAGGTAATTTTCACATTTTTTTAATAAATTAAAAATAGCTAGAATTAGGTTTAAATTTCATTTAATTCTCATAAAAAACCATAAATACAAAAAACTCAAAAATAATTCCTTTTTCATTTTAATTTCATTAAAAAGGATCCAACGCCCTCGTTTTCAATTTTAATTCAATTCGCGCATTTATTTCTTTTCCTTTAAATATTAATGTAATTCTCCCAAAGCAGTGTAAACATTCATCTTTCGCACTTTACTTTATTTCTTTATTTTATGTCAAATCGGGTCCTGGATTTAATTTGGCGATGTGGACCCGCGCCTTTGTAATAGTTTAGGAACTTTAATTTCCGCACTTTCTTAACTGTTAATTAAATCGCATGCAAGAATGAATGACAAAAATAAAAACAGACGCGTAGATCACCTGACATGAACAAGACAAAATAAATGAATCTGACACACAAGTCACACACCACCCCTAGCGTACGCCTCACTGTTGCCTTGCCTCGAAAGGTGATCGTCGAGTAGAGGATGTCTTAGTAAGTCCTCATGATCCGGGAACCTGGCATGAGGGTAGCTTCTAAGGTATCTTCCTATTGCTCTGGTGATCACCATGTCCCGAACCTCGAATTGATCCGAACACCTCCAACGGTGGTGCTACCTACCTCTCAATGGTGGGATGGCACTACTTTAAGGACATTTACACAGACGGATTCCTTAGGGTAGGTAGACGACTCTAGATACTTGCTCTAATTTCAAAACAAATTCAAAAAATACTTTTCACACTGACACCTTCTCAAAAAGCTTTCGAAAGCGATTTTTCAAACACTCTTGAGGACCGATACAAGAGTCGAACTGGAATTTTCAAAGAAACTTTTCAAAACCCACAGTTAAAAAGCAAACAAACAATTTTGAAAACACAAATGAGCAAGTATCTAAGAGCCCATGGATAACCATGGATAGAAAGGGTGCGAACACCTTCCCTTTCTATAACCTACCTCTCGAACCGAGAGCAATCTCTATAAGGAATTTTTCTGTGCTTTTGTCCTTTCCATTTGGAGAAAATAAAAGATGGTGGTGACTCTTGCTTACCGCGACATTTCGCGAACCAGCGTTAAACAGTCAGTTCCAGATCCACCGATCACACTGTCAATCTTCTGACCACTTCCATTCACTGGGTGCGTGTATCCATCAGTCACCATATCCCACAGATCAGCATCATGGGCCATAAAGAAGCTTTCAATTCTGTCTTTCCAGTAATCAAAGTTCTCTCCATCAAAGACTGGAGGCTTGCCACTGAATCTGTCTCTTTCTTCATTGTTGTCATTGCTGATGTTTTGATGTGGTCCTGCCATTGTGTTTTTCTAACGCTGGATCTTGTACTGACACGGTTAAGTGTTATAAGCTCAGAACCAGGCGCTCTGATACCAATTGAAGATGTGAAAAACACAATAAGGGGGGTTGAATTGTAAAACTTAAAATCAAATGCAGACAACACTGTATTTTTATCCTGGTTCGTTTGATCTCAAACTACTCCAGTCCACCCATCAAGGTGATTTCGCCTCTCTCCAACGAGGTCTTAATCCACTATATTCAACTGAATACACAACTTCTTTAACAACTGTTAAAGCCTTCTTGAGTCTAACCACAGACCGGTTTATCTCAAGGAAATTCTCTTACAGATAAATGAACAAAAGTGTGTTTGATGTTTTCTAATAAAACTATATATCACAACCGTGATAATACACAATATGAAGCTTAGAATGAAAACTGGATTGCTAATTCTTTTGTAGTAGGCGTGGTATGAAGGCTTTAGCAAAATGTATGAGTGCTTGAGTGAGGATTAGCTTTTTGCGCGTATATGCGTGAAGAGTATTAACCTTTTCTTTTCTCACACAGTCTTGTTTAAATAGCCACGGAAGAGATACGTTGGTTGTCCATAAAACCATTTCAATGCTAATAATGTTCTTTCCTTTTTTAGAAGATCTTTGTCTTGGAATAAAGTCGTTGGTAATAAATCAGTCTTGAATTCTTAGTAACATTGACACTTCAGAGTCTTCTCTGCTTATGGTAATCAGAGTGTTCTTTCCTTTATGCTGACGCTTCTGAGTGCTTATGACTTGGTTAGGATCTTGATCAGAGTCAGAGTATTTTATGTGCAGATTCTGGTCATCAGGCTTCAGCATATGATCTGGTAACTTCAGCGTGTAGCAAATGTTTGATCTTCTGATGCTGACATATCTTTTGATGCTGATGTTGATATTGATCTTCTGATGCTGATTCCATCAGAGTTTCTGTAAATACACAACATAATTTTAAGTAGCATATATGTCTTATATAAATCTTACAATTTATTTAATCTTGTATTTTGTTATCATCAAAACTCTAACTGAGGGTTGTAGAATCAAACTACGTTCTAACAACATATTTTCAGGCTCTCTCAAATTTACTGGAAATAGGCAGTGTTTGTTTGATCCAGGTTAACCAGTTAATTTGCTTCTTTTAAAAACATTCATTTGTTTACAGAATAAACATTTGCTTGTTTATGGAATAGACAATGCGTGTTTTGATTGGAATACAGTTGCAAGGTTACAAAGTTATTGGATTACTTGGAGTTTAAGTTATCTGGATTGGAATGCAGTCTCAGTTTATTTTAATCAGGAATATTAAATAATCAGTGAAGACACAAAGACAGAATTACAAGTTACTAACAGTAATGGATTTTATTGGACATCAGATTATCTCATAAAAGACTTTCTTCATTTATTTCAGATGTTGTTACAAAAAACAATTTATTATTCATATGCTTTAGGTTTTACAACTTATCGTACTTGAAAAATAAATTAATACAACTGATTGAAAATATCTCTAAGTTACAAAGAAAAAATCTAAGCCTAAGCTTCCATTGCTTCCATGTTTGCTACAAAGTCTCTGGCTTTCTCTGCTTTGCCACCATCTAGATTGCGCTCACATGAAAGAAAGACAAAAAAATATTAGTACAGTTAATTGAACATAAATAAAAAATTCAAAAAGAAAGAAAAGATGTTCATCATTAAAGTTTGACGTTTGGAATCAGAGGTCTATTTTCATCACGTTTTTATTTTTCTCTTTGCAAATCACAAGAAGATTACTCTTCTTGGTTCATAAAAAGAAAAATAAAAATGCAAGTTGTCCAAGTAAAAGAGAATGCAAAGCAAATTTATCCAAATACAACACATATTCCAAGCTGCAGCATGCTGTCCAAACAGCACAAACAAGCAAACAAGGTGTCAAACTGAATGCAATAAAGTCAAACTGAATAAAGCCAAACTGAACAAGGCAAACTCAACAAGGCCAAACTAGACAGCAGCAAAACAAAGTACAATGCAGCATGGCAAGTACAAATAGCAGGAAAAAAAGTACAAAGAAGTATGGTAAACCAAATAACAAGCAAAAGGGCTTGTTGCATATAGCCTTTTTTTCATCATTTTCCTAAGACTTCGCAAACTTTTTAGAGAAAACTGTGGAAAAGCAAATTGCTTTTATCATTGAGAGAGGAGAGAGAGAAAAGATATCACCTAAATTGTGGGAAAGGTACAGATTGGCCATCCTACCCACAGGCTGTCAAAGAAGAGCAACTAGGATATAAGAGTAGGAAAAACTGCAAGGAAAAAGAAAGGAGCATTTTTGTCAAACTCTCACAAACAGCCAAACTGTAAACAAAACAGTTCTCAAAAAAACCAAAACAACCAAATCCTCCCAATTGTCTACAAAAACATTTTGTTAAACCAATTTCTGCAAACCTGTAAAACCCAGTTCAAGCAACCAAACATTTCAAAAAAAACTCTCCAAACCTGCATAAAACTCCCAACCTGTTAACCAAAGCCTAGCCAAAATTGTACAACAACAAAGGCCTGCAAACTGTAAAACAAACAGCCTGCAAACTGCAAGAACAACTCTCAAACCTGTAAAGCCAACAAGTTAGCAAAAACTCCCAACTTGTTAACCAAATCCTAACCAAACTATCAAACAAACAGTAACAACAACAAACAGCAAAAAACCTGCATAACTCAGAAAAGACTGCATAGCAGGTTCAACAACAACAAAACCTCTAAACCTGTTATCAAACCAAAAAACAGCCAAAACATTAAAAACTCAAACCAATTTCAAACCCAAAACTTGCAGAACCAAAACTGCAAAAGATTCAAACCATCAAAACTCCGTTCAATACCAAAAAAAAACTTGAACTCATTTCAAAGCCAACAACCTTCAACAACTCAAACAACAAGAAACAGGGCCATCAATCTCCAATCACCATAACCACAAAATCATACCAAACTACCAAAACCAGTTCCCAAACCAAAGTACTGTCAAAAGGGCATCAGGGCTGTAAATCCATTTTCAACAACTCAGAACATTTGGCCAAACAAAGTTTCAGAAGCAATAATCATCATCAACCAACAACAAAACAAAGTTTCAGAAGTAATAATCATCCTCAACCAACAACAAAATAAAGTTTCAGAAGCAATAATCATCATCAACCAACAATGAAACAAAGTCTCAAAGGCAATCATCATCATTAACCAACAACAAACAAAATCAGAAGCATCATCATCATCATTTAGTCAAAGGTCAAGGGAAAGAAAAGATTATCAGATAGCACGCGTTCTTCATCATCATCATTTCTTCCACCTCACTCCTCCGGCCACCAGGGAGCTTCATTTTCCATCTCACCTTTCCTCTTCTTTTCACAAAGAAAATCCCACAGGTATGACCACTTCGTATCCCTTCAAATCATTACTGCATCTCAGACATATAGCACAATAGGTTAAACAAACTAAACATGAGCAAAACATAAACAACGAAACTATTAAATCAAAAAACTGAATCATTCCTTTTCAAAGCAAAATCGCTGATCATTGAGAGGATGTGAGAGTGAAAGCGCTCCGGCAACGTGAGGGTGGTGGAAGATCAGATCGAACGTGTTTCAAGACCCCTTTTGATAAATCGATTTCAAAACATTTTCCCTGAAAAAAAGTATAAATCAGATTGAAATCAAGAACCTAAAGAAAAGCATTTTCTTCATGAATCAAAAGCGATAGGGACGATAGAGTGAGGAAGATGAATGAGGGAAAAATGTGAGAGGGACGAAGGATACGGCGCCGCCCTGTACGAACCCACAAACCCTAATCTCCTTTTCAACCCTAATCTCCTTGTCCACCCTAATCAGAAATGAAATAACAAAATGCATTGGGCCAGTTTTTCTTAAGCCCATACATATGTTTTTGGCTCACACCCCCCATCTTGGCTTTGTTTCTTATTTGTTTCAGCATTGGCAAATGTATCTTTGGGCCTAACCTCCAAATTCCTAAGCCAATTTTCATCTAACTTGTTTTCTTTTCTTTTTGTCAATAAATACTAATGTTTTTTTTAAAAAAATTCATTCTATTAAATTGGTTTAGTTTTTTTTAAGGTAATTAATTTTCTTTTACCATTTTCTCTTTTAATAAAAACTTATTTTTACTGATTTATTACATTTAATAAAAACACCAAAAAAAATCAAGATTTTGTTTAATTAATTTTCTTTCTTTAAACTTTTCCTTTTAAAAATAATAAATACATAAAAGAATAATAATAATATATTTTTTTAATCTTTTTTAGAATAGATTTTTATTTATCTCTTTTTCAAGCAAATACATACATTTCATACTTTATCGATTTTATTTTCGTAAATTGTCTTAGGTTTATATTAAATCGCACGACAATTCGATTTGATTGTAATATTTGGACATTGCTATTCTTATGAGATTCATCCCCATTTGTAACAATTGTACCCCCATTCCCGGATACTTTTGTAATAGCTTAGACTTTTAATTCCCGCAATTTATTGCTTTCAATATATTGTGTAGTAATTAGGCATGTATGGCAAGATTCAAAAATCAATCGCTAGATGACCTAATCCAAGAATAAATAATTTGAAATCAATGCAATTCTCACACGAGCATCTCTAGGGTAACCTCGCTTGTTGCCTCGGAAATGCAATCATGTCCCTCGAATATGAGACACTCTAGAGAATGACCCTTCGATAAACAAAGATCGTAGTCCCTCGATGACCCTCGATGTTGCCTTCGATAAAACGATCTTGCCCCTTACAAAATTGCTAGAGCGTCCCACAAGTTGACTTCAATGATTGTAAAATTAACCCGCGCTTGTCCCGTTTAACATCCAAACACAAGTTTGTTTACCAAATACAATGGTAAAACAACAATGTCAAAGGGTTAAAAATGTGTAGGAAAGATCTTTGAGTTAGGGTAGACAACTCCTAGTTACTTGATCATTTGCAAACCATCCTTGCTAAATTCAAAACACACAATTTCAAAATATTTTCCCAAATTAAACTTTCAAACATTGAAACATCTTTTCAAAAGACAAACACCTTTGTAAAACATTCAAACAAGAACTGTTACAAAGGTTGCCTAGACAAGGCCTCTTTTCAAAACATTTTCAAAACCACACACAAAGCACCATTTCAAACAATTGAAAAGCAAAAGTAAGTGATCTAAACAAGTAACTAAGAGCCCATGGAAAATCATGGATGAAAAGGGTGCTAGCACCTTCCCTTTTCATAATCTATCCCCCGAACCCAAGAAAACATCTCAAAGGTCTTTCCTGTGCTTTTTGACCTTTCCTTTGGATAAAATAAAAAGTTGGTGGCGACTCTTGCTAAACCGCACAAGTGCGAACACAAACGCAAAACCTCAAGTCAGTTCTCCCACCGCATCACACAGTCTAACATGGACTCATCCTGAAACAGCCCTACACAGGCTCTTCCTCATACATTTTCAGTCAAGAGATAACTCCCAGTAGAGTAATGGACAACTGAGGTTCCTAGACTCTATTCCCCACAGAGGTTTCCTCAAGCAGGAGAACTCTAGAAACCCATATTCCCTAGAGGACTCCTCCTCAAACAGCACGAACAGGAACCCCCAAAGGGACCATGTGTGAAATCAACATCCATTCTGGATGGCATCTTTAAGCCCATCTGACAACTCTCTGTCCTCTTCTCTAAATGTCATTTGTAAGCCCATTTCTGTCATCATCAACTAAAGGTGTTATTTCATACGAGTGCAAATTTTTGGGCACTCTAGTGTTCAATCATCTTCCACCTTCAGATCACAAAAGGCAGAAAAGTCAATCTAAATCCTCAGGTTTAAGAAGATTGAACAGGGGTAGCTGTTGTACCCCAAAATTTGCCCTCATGTTTTCCAAGATTTTTCTTATACGGGTGGTCACAAGCACTTGATTAAAGAAAAATAATTTTTTGAAGATAAACAAGGTCTTTTGATTGGCATGTCAATGGGTCTTTCGATTGGCATCTTGACAGGCTTCGATTGAGCACCTAACCTCCTCCAAGCTTGCTTCAAATTTCCAAGCTTCGACTGAAGCCTTGGTCTCTTGCTTGCTTGCTGTATACAAGCTTCGACTGGGCATGTGTTTCCTTGGAAACAGCTTCCTTCGATTCAAAAGGGAAGTGCCTCATGTTGGTGCTCCTTCGATTGCACCTTTGGCTTTACATGCTGGCTTGATCCACAATGCAATGGCTACCTGCATGCAAGCTTAATTCATGCTTCGATTGGGCATTTGGTTTCTTTGGAGCCAGCTTGATCCCTGCTTCGTTTGGGAATTTTATTTATTTGGAGCAAGCTTGATTCCTGCTTCGACTAGGCAAATAATCCCTCTTCAGCTTGCCTTCAGTGCACAAGGCAAAAGGCTTCTTTCAGCTTGCCTTTGATGCACAAGGAAAGAACTCCCTACAAGTGTGTTTTAATTCATCGGGCCAAAGGCCTCTTCATGCTTGCCTTGGATTCACTAAGACAAAGACTTCCTTTATGCTTGCCTTCAATGCACAAGGCCAAGACTCCTCAACTCAGTTTCTGCACTATAGCACAATATGGCCCCTTCAAAAGAGCATTCCAAAGGTCCAATCGAAGGACACACATTGGAGAGTCATTCGAAGAAGGCACAAAGCATGCATGTGGTCCCTTCAAAAGAACACACACATTGGTTCAAAACAAAGAATACACAAAAGTCTCATTCGAAAGACACTTTGATGGAAACACTTATTGTTGTCTAAAAAGGGGGGTTTGGTCGAAGGATGGATCTAGCAGGCCTGATGGCCCAAAGCCAACATACTGCCAGTTCCAAACCAACGTGCACAAGCACATTCATGCTAAAGGAAGCTTTGATTGGCCAGGAAAGAGTTTTCGTTTGGGCTAGCTGGATAGGGGTTCAAAAGAAGAAGCCCCAGTGATGAGAACATGGGTTATTCAAAGGACACACGAATGGTGCCTTCGAAGGGGCATGCATTTGGTCCAGTCGAAAGGCACATAATGGTTGAAGGCAAGTGTTATTTTGTCTTTTGACGAGTCTGGCAAAAATCCTGCATGCTGCCATACCCAAGCCTCATGCACCATTACATTCATGACAAAAGAGGCTTCGATTGGCCAGAATGAATTCCTCACTTGGGCTATTGGAATCAAGCAACTAAGGCAAATAGATGGGTCCAGTGAAGGAACCATTCTAAAGACACTCAAAAAGTTCATTCGAAGGAGGCAACAAAAGGCCCATTTGAATGCTATACAAGAGGTTCAGTCGAAGGAGGCAAGGCCAATCGAAGAGCAACACTAGAGAGCATTCAAAGGAGTCAAAATGTCCAGGTTCATTCAAATTCAAAAAAGGGACAAGTTTCCACATCTTTTGCAACATTTCAAAATGGTATTCATGGCCTTAAAACACCAACTTAATGGTTGTTTACTCTTTTGCCTTCTTGTCCCCTCCATCACCTCTATATAAAGAGCACACTAGCGACATCTAAAAGGGGTTGGAAACAACCAGAGAGAGTCACACGAAATTGAAAATACATTCTTGGAGTTCTCTTGAAGCTGCTCCAATCATCACCAGCCCTTAAGCAAGCGCACGTCCATAAGTGCCAAATCAAAGAAACCTTAAGCAAGTGTCTCCACATCCAGAAAGTGCCAAATCGAAGTTTCCAACTATTGGTAAGAGTGGGTAAAAGATCAAACTTTGTATTTGCATGATACATCAATATATGTAGTCCTTCGGTTTGTAATCAGGATTAAGGATCTAGGTTTGACACCCAGGTCTGCATTTGTTTTGTTGCTAACGCTTGCTGCAGATATAGCCTGAATAGACTCAACGCATGCAGGATCGAAGGACCTGAGTTCGATACTCAGGTCCTGCATTTTTTTGCTACCATATCTTTGCAGATGCAACACCCTCACAGGTGATTCATCAGGTCCTTCCAGCAACGCCCTCTGGATCAAAAGCCATATCATGTCACTGGATCGAAGGGTAACACCCTTCACAGAATCGAAAAGCAACATCCCCTCTAGATCGAAAAGCCCATTCTTCCTCTAGATCAAAGGCCACTTTCTTCCCTGAATTGAAAGGCCATGATTCTCCCTGAATCGAAGGATCCCCCCCCCCGCCCTTTTTACATTTTATTTTTATTCTTTTTCGTTATTTGAATTAACTTTAAATCAAAAATCACAAAAAAAAAATATTAGGTTAGTGTTCTATTAATCAAATTAATTTTGTAAATAGATTAATTAATTATTTTAACATCTTTCTTAAAATTAAAATTAAATAGACTTAGGCTTTATTTTCCTTTATACATGAAAAAATAAAACAAAAATATTTCCTTTTACCCTAGGATTTTTAGACGTTCTTCTTAATTCGTTTGCATGTTTAATTACTTTTGCATTTTTCCATCTTATTGTAACTGCTTTACAGGATGTAATAGATTAAAACTAGGATATTTACTGCTTTATCCCCCTTATTCTTGGACATGTAAAAACCCCATCCCCAAAGTATTGTAATAGCGTAGATTTAAATTCCTACACTTTACATTTTTACACTTTAAATTCCTGTATATATATTAACCGTTAGTAATTAGGCTTGTATGATAAGACTAATAATCAAACGCTAGAAAAACTTAACAAAAAGACAAAAATAACTGAAACGTAATACACTTGCACATATGCACCTCTAAGGTACGCCCACTTTGGTTGCCTTCATAAATAAAGCAGTCATGTCCCTCGAAATGGGGGCGCTTTAGCAAAGTTCCGTAAAATCAAAAGATCATAGTCCCTCGATGACCCTACAGTTACCTCTCGGTAAATGTTCTAGTCCCTAAACAAAATTGTTAAAGCGTCTCCACAAGTTGCCTTCATGATTGTAACGTCCCTTTGAATGTTCCTTATACATCCAACGATAGAGCTACCTACTCACTAATAGTAGGATATCACTGTCTAAAGGATAGGAGGAAAAGAACTACCTTTATGAGTACAAAGTAGATATCTGTTAGAAGTTTGCTCAAAACATTTTGCACTTACACAAATACTATTTTTTTCAAAAAACATTTGCTTTGTTAACACTCTTTCCTTAGTTTAGATAAAAGAAAAGTCGGTGGCGACTCTTGCTTACTGCAACATTTGCAAACACTAATGCAAAACCAGTATAATAGTCGGTTCTGCCACAGTATTACAAAGCCCGTAGCAAAATAGAATATGTCTCGAGCAGACAAGCATTACAATAAACATGCATACACAAAAATTTAAAGTTGAAACAAACGACCGTTAAGGTCACCATTGTACAAATTTTACAATAATAGGCCCATAGCCCCGCATACAAAGCAAAATCATGGCCGCAAGAACCATATTTGTTCAAAAATTACATAAACAAGCATATGCCCAAAAACAATATTACAAAATAACGGCGCGTAGGCCAAAACATAATGAGAAAATCATTGAAGCAACATTCTTTTTTTCTCTCCTAGACGACGTGCGATAACTGAGTAGGACCCCCGACAAGCTAGGCGACAAGCTCTTCGAGGTAGTCTGGGACCAAGATCTTATCAACAGCCACGTAGTAATTAACCCCCATACCAGAGGTGTTGAGTTCGACCCTAGGATTTACCACGCGTAGTTGCTTCACCATGCTCTCAAAACTCCCCTCAAAAGCAGATTGGGCATCGTCCACCACGAGTTGAAATCGAGCAACAAGCTCAGCCCGAGTCCTCAAATCCTTTGTGTTCTCTGGCTTGTCTTCAGCGGGCGTAACCTCGGCAGTCAGGATCGTTACGTTTTCCTCCATAGCCTTCTTTTCGAGCAACAGGATTCTGCGCTCCTTATAGAGCCTCCCCAAATCCTCTTCGGCCAGCTTCTGAGCCTTTTCCTCATCAATCCACCCATTCTTTGTTACAGCCAGCTTAACCCATAGTTTCTTTAACTCTGCCTCTTATGAAGAACTCCCCTCAGTGTAAGCAACGACCATCTCTAATATCCTCATTAAACCACCAGCATCCTGCACTAATATTGCCCTCTTCTTCGGGAGATCCAAACCCTCGAGGTGAAGAGATTCATCCCGAAGAAGT
The DNA here is from genome assembly GCA_948472305.1 of Vicia faba. Classification (NCBI taxonomy): domain Eukaryota; kingdom Viridiplantae; phylum Streptophyta; class Magnoliopsida; order Fabales; family Fabaceae; genus Vicia; species Vicia faba. The sequence continues at coordinate 958,070,239 of OX451735.1, forward strand.
CGAAGAGTTACACCCTCGAAGAAAGCTTTCTCCAGCCAGTAGGGGTAGGTCACACGTCCCTTTCCCCTTCTCCCCGGTCATATCGACACTTCCCTCGACACACAGCCTCTTCGCCTTCGAGGACACAAGAACAGGAGAGAGAGAGAAATTGTAGCTTGGCCCAGAGATGAATCACCCGAACCTGAAGTATGAGCGACCCCTGAACCAGTTTAAGCGTCCTTCAAAGCTTTCTTCGCTCTAGTAGCAAGAGTCCTAGCTATACGCTCTTGGGCAGGATTCATGTTTTCTGCAAAACAAACAAAAAAGAATCATAGTTAGAAAATGAGGACTTAAAAAGCATTGACCATATATAACTATTCAAAACATAAATACCCCAATATTTGACAGGATCCTCGCTCTCGAGAAGCTCCTTGACAGCTATCAAACCAAGCTCGTATATGGTATTCCCGTTCTTATCCATCATCGATTTACCTCCTCAGCCCACTCAATGAACCCGAGGGATTCACACCACAAAGGCGGTTAAGACGGCGAAGCTCTCCTGGTCCTCGACACTAAGCTGCCCCTTCTTCTAGACATAGAAACCTAATTTGTTGTCAAAGTTCTTCCTCGTCTATTAGAAAGGGAACTTGTAAACTAGTTTTTTTACAGGCTCTCCCAGCTCGTTCAAACGGGGGGAAACATCCTTATCATATACCGGTATAGTCCTGAAAACATTCAGCACCGGCTTGCTCGAGAGAGGCTGCACCAGAATATATTTGTCCTTGAAATGCCAGACAGACTTCAAATAAGCTTTAAACAGTTTCATGTTGCCTTGCTTCAGGGAAACCCATCCCCACTTACCATAAATCCTGCTCCTCTGGAGATGGAAACAGTAAAAGAATAGAGGGATGGTGGCCCCAATCTTCAAGTAGTCGTAAACGATCTCGAACGTCCACATGAAAGCAACCCTGTTCAAATGCAACTGGGAAGGGGCCAGTCGAAGATGATGAAAAACGGCCACTTGGAAATCTGAAAAGGGGAGTCAGAGCCCATCTCACAGAAAACAATGTCGTACATGGGGATTCGCCTCTTATTGTATTTGGAGCAGATCCGACTGTCTTTCCCAGGGATCCAAAGCGACCAATCCCCTCGACCTCCATCGTCATGCGCATATAACTCGGTGAAAACTTCGTCAGGGTGTTCGAAGAAATAAGAAAACCAATCCCAAGTATCTTAGGCGACCCAAGACGGCAAGTCCTTATCTTCGTCGGGTGAAAATAGGCCACCCTGATCGACGGGTGTTGTACCCCAAAATTTTCCCTCTCATTCCTCAGGAAATCATCCTGGATTCTCAAGGTTTTCTCCTAAACAAATCCAAGCCTTGAATTATCATTTCTTTCCAAGCAAGCCATTTACAAGGGCAAAGTGGTCATTTGCAAGCTAAAAAGTCAAACTTTGGTTTTTGGATCAAAATCAAACACAAAAATCATATTTCATCAAGAAATGTCGGAATATGAAGTTTGTTTCATCAAGAAGCTCAAAAGTCAAATTTTACCTTGGAAAAGTTAAATTCTAAATACTTAGAATTTTCTAAAGTATTTTAAAAAAATGACACTTAAGAACTTCTGAACCAACCTCCAGGCAGGAGCGGTCAGAAATTGCAAACTTGGCTCAGCACATAACATTCAGTCAGAATGTAGCTCTTTAGCATATACGTCAGCTCAGTCAGAAGTTGCCAGAAGATTATAAAACGTGATGAAAAAGTCAGAAAGCTTCTTCAGAACATGCTGGAATCAGAAGGTAAGAGGGTCAGAAGATTGGGTGCTACACTGAAGCAGAATCTCTAAGTCCAGAGTTTTCAGAGGCAAATCAAAGAAAGTTGCTGGAAAGTCTGGAGAACCCTCAGAATTTGCTGAGGCAGCAGGATACTAAGATCAGAATTTGAGTGTGTTGTATGCTGAAGTAGAAACTGCTGGCTCAGATTTAAGTAATGATGCAAATCTCATATTACAAGATTTCTTAGTCTTGACCAATCTCATCACCATTTAATGCTCATTAATGTTCACAACCACTTTTGAGCATTTGTCCAAAGGGTCTCTCCATGTGCAGCATAACAACGCTCTTGTGAAGATTTAGGTATGGGTTCATGCGCTACTTTTCGCTCATGGGTGTCACTTTTCCTTAATCCTCGCTTACTAACTTAGCCTAGGCTAAAAGCTGTCAATCATCACAACTTTTTATGAACATTCTCCAAGAGTAAGTCAGCATCTATTGCATGGTATTGGCGCCACTTAACGTTTAAAAAACCCACAAAGCTTTGCCTATAAATAGAGCACCATTGTCCATTGAAAAGGGGCGGTCCAACCCCAGAAAAATTGCTAGAAAAGAAAAACAGAAAATTTTAGCAAGAAAACACCTTGAAACTCTGCCAAAATTCCTAGTGTTTCAAGAGTCTTAAACACAAATTTGAATCTCCTGCTTTCAAACCCCATTTTCTCTCAAAGTATTTCTTGACTAAGAAACACCCATACAGTTTTCTGACTCATATATATACCCTCCACCCATCCATTCAAAGAACCTATCCAGAACACCATCTGAGTTAAGGCTAACTCCAGTTCACAGAATTTCTTCCAACAACAAGGTAAGCACCTGCTGACTCTCACCACACTGCTTAAGCATCATCATATTTGTATGCTCAAAACACAATGTAGATATCACGCTTCTGATGTTGTGCATGTTCTAAGATTTTCACGCATCTATATGCCTAAGTAGAGACTGAATCAGTACAGAACTTGCATCTGACTTTTGGTTCTGACTTCTGAAATGCTATGACATTTGTTGAAACTGTCCTAGGCATGCCTTCTGTTTTGTGGGAAAATAACGAAATTGCAGATGTTCTGACTAGCACAGGGGGAGACTGAGTTCTGACTTTGGCGCCAGAACTTCTGAGGCCTATTTTGTCATCAGTAATATCAGAACTTCTGAAAATTACTGTGTGCCCATCAGGGTCAGAACTTCTGACCCCATACATTTTCACTAACAGGTTTCTGTTTTGCAGCGCACCAGGGTCAGAAGTTCTGACCTATACATTTTCACTAACAGGTTGATATCCTGCAGCAGGCCAGGGTCAGAACTTCTGACTTCCTCTCAGCAGCACGCTGACCCCCTCCTTTTTTTTCTTCCCCTTGTTATTTTTCTTTATTTTTCTCGCTGGATTCCCCATTCATAAGTGTGTACCCCACCCCCCTAAATATTGTAATAGCGTAGGACTTTACATTTCCGCATTTTTATCGCTTTCAAATGTAAATGCTAGCAATTAGGGTATGTATGGCAAGATAAAATCAATGAAATAGAAAATCCTAATTCAAGATAAAATCATACATGCAATCAAACACACTTGCACATAAACACCCTTAGGGTTTCTCCACTTGGTTGCCTTATACAAAAATATCCATATTACGCATGCAAAGTATCTTGGTAAAACAAACAAAATCAAAAGATCATAGTCCCTCGATGATGCTATTCAAAGTTACCTTATAAAATGATCTTAGTCCCTCGAAAATACTGAGATACTTCACAATATTGCTAATCACGGTTATACGATGACCCACGCCTGTCCCGTTTACATCCAAAGATAGGCTTGCTTACCAAATCAATGGTAAGACAACAATGTCAAAGGAATAGAAAATGTACAAGAAAGACATTTGAGTAGGTAGATTGCTTCTAGTTACTTGCTCCATTTCCAAACAACTATCCTTGCTATTTTTGAAAATACACACACATAAAACAAATTACAAACATTGAAAACATTTTCAAAAAGACAAACATCTTTGTATACATTCTTACGAACGAGAATCATTACAAAGATTGCCTAAACGAATGGCCACTTTTACAAAATACTTTCAAAACCACACCAAACACATTTTCAAACAACAAAAGTAAGTGACCTAGCAAGTAACTAAGAGCCCATGGAAAACCATAGATGGAAAGGGTGCTAATACCTTCCCTTTTCATAATCTACCCTCCAAACTCAAGAAAACATCTCAAAGGTCTTTCCTGTGCTTTTTCACCTTTCCTTTTGGATAAAAGAAAAGTCGGTGGCGACTCTTGCTAACCGCAACATTTGCGATAAAATGCAAAACAATCAAGTCAGTTCTCCCACCGTATCACAATAGGGACTATGTTTGTGTCTTCTCCCCCTAATTGCTGGTTAGACTTGTGCGGTTCACCCCCAGAAATCTACTAGACACTCGACGTACTATAGGTATCGTCTGTAGAGCTCTGAGAGGATCCAGTTTGTTCATCTGAAAAATCGCCCCCATTATTGTTGGCCATAATACCTAAAAATCAGAGGATAGAGGTGAGTTCGAAATCATCTCTAAAACCACCCTTTCATCCCTAATAGAGTGAAAGGGCGCTAATAAACAAGGATTATCTCCCTGACCAGAACCCTCACTAAGGCATGTGAGCAAACGAACGCTTCTTCAACAAAGACGGGCCTCGGTCAGGAAAAAACAACCTAAATCCTCAACGATCACCTACAATGCATCGCGAATATCAGGAGAAAACCTGCGGCGGCTTTGGCGCCCCTAAAAATGCATAACCACCATCCGCTACCAACACACGTCTAAAAACACCCCAACTGATAAGGTCCTAACCCTAACCGCATGCATTTCTAAGGCTAAAATCAAGAATATTCGAACTACGAAGGTCTAATGACAATGGAGAATTGAAAACTTACCAGTCGGAGAAGAAAGAAGGCTAAACAGGGCAGCGGTGAGCAACAAATCTCCAAGAAGCTGTGGTGGTCGAATAGACGAGCAATCACGAGCAGTATGAGAAACGAATAAAAATTACAGAAGGCCCCATTTCTCTCGTATTTATAGCTAAGACCACCTGCGCGTGAGAAACACACGCCTAGGAAGCCCTAGGGTCACCATCATTACACCCTACCTCATAGGTCATCATTGTGCCGCTTCACCAGCACATTCCCAAAATACGCTACCTCTTCAGATTCAAAGCTCAAAACGACCAACTCATCATCTCCCACAAGAAAGGAAAAACAGGAAACGCTTATGCTGATCGAAAAAGCACCTCACCCTACGGGCAGATGCTAAAGTCATCACTCATGTGCCCAGAAGCAATGACTTGGAGGGAAACTATTCTTGACTGGCCCGACAGCCTGTGTGAGCCCAATCTAAGGTCCTCCTTCGGTGAAGCATGCACGACACTGCCTAAATCTCCTGCACCCTCCGTAGGGCACCATCGATCATTTTCCCTCTTAGATCGGCACTGGCCTTCGAGGATCTACAAACATCATCCAGTCTTCCTGACCTCAAGTCGACCAGACCTCTGCCTGTAACCTACCCCCTCCTCAGGACCAATGACTAGTTACAGACACACCTGCTCGGTATAACCAAGTCCTGGCAGTTACCTATTTTCATGGACCCGTATATCTAGACCCAAAAATAGGGACCGATGGCCAAGCGCCAGGGGTACTATAAAAACACTCACTCATGTGAGGGCCAGGTATTGAATATTCATTGTTCACCACTAAAACCCTAATACTTTGCTTGTATCTCTTTGCTCTCACACTTACTTAATCATCGGATTCCCTTGCAGGTACAACCCCTTTTTTTCCTCCTCAACATTACAGCCTGGTAGAAGATCATTATCTGGCCACCTTGCAGGTTTTGATCAACCAGTAAGATCAAATATATCTGGTCAAATGTTAATACTCAAGAAGTAGTGAACTTCTCCAGAAGTATAATGTTTTGGTTGTGATATTAGAATCAAGAAATATAAGTGTTGATACATGACGTGTGGCATTATTCAATCAGGCTCAAAATCAAGTTTTGATTCTTCATCAAGTATTGATAGTAACCAAGTCTTGAGATGAAGACCAGGTGTTCTAGTCAGACTCTGACGAGTTGTTGTAGGGAAGTGTTCCTTCTCTATTTCTATTTTTTGAAAACTCAAAATTTATTTTATGAGTCTTTGGCTCATGGGGAGACTCTGAACAAGCATAAATGAAATTTTGTGATTAACAGATTCATGGGGAGCTGTGAGCTTAACCTGAATTTGTCGGTTATGCTGATTACCCTGTATAAATTGTTCTATCAAAATACTTGGTTTTGTCATCATCAAAAAGGGGGAGATTGTAAGAACAAGGAGTGTTTCTACATTTGGCCTTAATATTTTGATGATAAATTTACATGATATCATAAAGAACAATTATATACTTTAATGGTTTTGTTCTAGTGTGTAGTTTCTGTTGTAATGTTCTATATCTGGTATCAAGGCATGTGACGTCATCAGGTTCTAAATATAAACACTACTGGATGAAAACATGTGGTTACGTGTTACAGTTGAAGTTAAGATTATGTAATTCATGTTATGCAACACGTCTTAGGAATGTTAGTACAAGAGGTTATGATCGTGACTTTATGGTTAAGCTTTGGAGGCCTTCTAAAGCTTTTCTTATGTGTGTTATAAGTTCTGAAGACTATGGAGATGAGGTTCTTCTGAACAAGTTTTGATGATCTGAAGAAAAGCAAGTTCTTACAACCAAGTGCTAAAGACTCTGAAGACGAGGTTCTGATAGGACAAGTTCTGAAGACTCCAAGACTTAGGTTGTAATACTTAAGAGTGATTCCTATGAAGATAAGAAGAAGTTATAAATGGTTAACGTGTGTGTGTTATAAGTTCTGAAGATTATAGAGACGAGGTTCTTCTGAACAAGTTTTGATGATCTGAAGAAAAGCAAGTTCTTACAACCAAGTGCTAAAGACTCTGAAGACGAGGTTCTGATAGGACAAGTTCTGAAGACTCCAAGACTTAGGTTGTAAGACTTAAGAGTGATTCCTATGAAGATAAGAAGAAGTTATAAATGGTTAACGTGTGATGGTGTATAAAAGGTACAAAAAGTGATATGTGACCTCTACCCTCTAGGGTTGTGTAAGGACAATCCTTTCGTAATATACTGTGACCACTCTCATTATGACCGTTGAGAATAAACAACTTTATTTTCCTATTACCTTTCTACCCTTTCAACTGATCTCTTTTACAAGCTATAAAAGAAAGATTTGGAAGCTGAAGAAATGTAAGAATCAACATTACACAAATCTATTGGATTAAATCAAGCTCAAGCAAAACTATACCAAAGTGTCATGCAACTCTTTAGAGAAATATTTTGCGTATAGTTTTGTAAATAAGCAATGAGTTGTTGCTCATATCTTACTGTAAAACACTTAGGTGTTTTTATTTGTACTGAAACACTTGTGTAATCTGCTTAGAAGAAGTAAGCTGTAATACACTGAACGTATTCAACTATTGTTGATTCCTTGAGAGACCAAGAGAAGGTCAAATCTCAAGAAGACTCTTGTTGCGGTTTGAGTGGATTTGCAATAGTGATCGAATGACTTATTAGGGGTGCCAATAAGGTTGATTTGACTTATTGTGGGTTGTCTGTAATTGGTTTGGTTTTAGTGGATTAAGTCCTTTTTGAAGGCAAATCATATTGCGGGGTGGACTGGAGTAGCTTAGTTAACAGTGAACCAGGATAAAAATAATTTTTTTCATTTATTTTTATGTTCTAAGTTAACTTGGTCTTTCATCAACGAAAAAAGATTCAAAATATATTTTGGTGAAACCCAATTCAAACCCCTTTTCTTGTGTTTCTCACACCTTCATAAAGGTTAATATCCATTTTATACTTTTTAAGTATTTAAGAAACTCGCTCAAAAGTTATAGACTAGATGTGAAAGAACCTACTAGGTGGGTTCCTTTAGGAGGACTTATTATAATTTTTCTTATCAACTATGGTTTAGTAGACTCTCTTAAAAGTATAAATATAATGGAATATCTGACTCCTCGATCTGGAAAATTATTTGATGGAAGAAATTCAAATTCTACACTCTCTTCATTTATTCTCCCTCGAGAAGATTTTATGGCAGGATCTACACCTTATTATGCACCCGACATAGAAGATGGATACATGTTCACAACTTTAGATGGACCAGTAACTCTTCTCAACCATTTGGAATAATGTCTTTTAAAGAAAGTACAACCTAATATGTCTCCAGGAGGTTTGGTATCAATTGTTCTTGATCCTCCTGAAATTATTCCTCACGAAGTTCTCAGAAGTATATACCGTATTGCTGAGTTTTATGGGTGTGATGATATACTTCCAGATATTTTCTGAAGTTTATGATACAATCCGAAAGAAACAAGTAGATGTTCATCAGAAGTTTGATAGTGAACTCTCTTCAAGCATGGGGTATGACAATTCATCTAGTGAAGACAATTTGAACTCATTTTCTACACCTTATTCTATAACATCTCCATTCTCCTCTGAACCGCTTCCTCTTCAAACAATCCTTCCATCCTCTTCTAAACCCACTCTTTTCAACATTCATTAAGTTACAAAATATCTAAATTCTCTTAATAATGAAACCTCTTCTACTTCTGATCAAATTATTGAGATCTCATCTGATTCAGAAGAAGAACATATTTCAACTCATCATATATAATTGTGTGACTCAGATATTCCTATATGTGATACGGTGGCAGAACCGACTGTTATACTGGTTTGCGTTTTTCATTCGCAAATGTTGCTGTAAGCAAGAGTCGCCACCAACTTTTATTTCATCCAACAAAGGAAAAGGAAAAAGAACAAAAAAAAAAACCTTTTTCGGGATGTTTCTGAGTACGGGGGGTAGATTATAGAAAGGGAAGGTGTTAGCACCCTTTCTATCCGTGGTTTTCCACGGGCTCTTAGGTACTTGCTCATTTTGAAATTTCTTGTGTGTGTTTTGAAAAACAATTGTTTAACTTCGTGATAACCCTTGTATCTGTCCTCAAGAGTGTGACGAAGTTGTTTTTGAAAACTGTTTTGAAAGTGTTTGTGAAAAAGAGTTTTTATTGTTTTGAGCAAGTACTTAAGAGTTTCTACCTACTTGAAAAAGATTGTTCATTTTCTCGTTTCCTTTATATAGCGTTATCCTACTATTAGTGAGTAGTTAGCCCTATCGTTGGATGTTGAGGGACTATTGAAAGGGACACTATGGTCATCGAAGGCAACATGTAAAGATATCTTAGCATTCAAAGGGATTGTCATCATATAGGCAACATCCAAGGACAAGATCATTTCTCGTAGGCAACTCGAGGGACGTTAGGGACCATGATCTTTATGATGACTTTAGAATTAAGGGTCTTTGCTAAGACATCCCTACGTTCGAGGGACATGACCATTATTTTCTAAGGCAACCAAGTGAGGTATACCCTAAGGGTGCATATGTGCAAGGTGTGTTATGTTCAGTTATTTTAGTCTTGTGTTAAGTTTGCTAATGTTTGATTATTCTTGCCATACAATCCTATTAGTCATACATCTAGCAGTTAATAATTGCAGTAATTTAAAAGTGCAGAAATATAAAACCTAGCTATTACAAGGCTTCGGGGAGGGGGATTATGTACATATCTAAAACTGGGGGGGAAATAAATAAAAGCGGTAAAGGTCCTACTAATCATCTATTACATCCCAATATACAGTTACAATAATAAAAGAAAGTGCGAAAGAATAATAACGTGCAAATTTGAAAAGACGTCTAAAAATCCTAAGATATAAAAAATCTTTTTGTTGTTTTTTGTTTTAATTTATGAAAATGGTTTAAGTTAAAAAATAATTGATCTAGATCTATATTTAAAAAAAAGTTAATTATTAAAGAAACATGAAATTTAAATAAAAGAAATTAATTCTATGTTTTTTTTTGTATTTTTGTTACGAAAAGGAAAATGAATTAAAATGAAATTAAACCTAAGTTCTATTAATTTTTTTTTTTTTAAAGTTAAAGTGATTAGTTAATTAATTTACCAAAATTAAAATTTAATTAAGAAAAATCTTAAATCTATTTTTATGTGATTTTTATATTTTTTTATTGATTAAAATAAATAAAAAAGATTAAAATAAATAAATGAAATGAATAAAACAAGAAAATGAAGATGGGCCTAGTAGCAAAAGTAAACAGGGGATGCAATCATCAGAAATCCCTAGGCCCGAATCTTCAAAAGCTTCATGCCCTAACCATGGTGTTTTCATATTCTTGTATGGAACCTCTGATTCAACCATCCATAATTGTTCTGTATAAACTCAAACAAACGTTAGCATGCCATGAAATGTGATTAAAATTATAGATTCGAAGTTTAAAATTTTACCAAACCGGTGTTGTCAAATGGGGGCGTGTTAGGCATGTGATGGATTGCTCTTGGGCCTTGTAAGACTCCTGAGGACTTCAAGAGGATGGTTTGAGGCTTGATGTCAATCGAAAGAGACCGGAACCTCAAGATATGACTTGCACCAGTTCTTTGATTTCTATAGAGCTTTTTGAAGAGCTTTTGGAGAGCTTTTTGAAGAGATTTTTGGGAGCTTTTTAGAAAGGAATTTCGTGTGTTTCAAGCTTGTATGACTCTATATTTATAGATTAGAATGAGGATACAAGAAAGCATGGAAAGAATCTCCCTCATAATGTTGTGTTTTAAGACCATGATCAAAATTTGAAAAAAATGTCATATTTGATGATTTTATGGTATTTTCGCATGTGGATGAACCTGGACATATTTAAAGGGTTATTGCACGAAATCAATTGACATAAACCATCATAGAACTTGCCCAAAATGGATTCACATAAAAATTTACATTATTTCTATTATTTACTTATTTAATTCTGAATTTTAATGAATAAAATATCAAAATAAATAGCATAAATAGTAGAAAATGTATGGGTGGGCTTAGAGGTCGTGGACCATGTTAGGAATGAGTTTAAAACTTGAAAAGATAGGTCCATTTGGAAAAAATCCAAGTCTGGTCAATATTTGCTTCATGCATTTTTTTCAAATATTGGCCAACTTTGATAATACATATCTCTCTCAATTTTAACCCTAAGAGGGTGTTCTTTGACTTTTTAGAAAGCTTCGAATGTACCCTAAATAACCCTTTTGGTTTCATATTAATTGGATCCTCCATGTTCATGTAAGACGCTTTGATCCAAAAGGTGTTTTTGTTGACTTTTGAAAAGGACCCATAATGTATGAATTTATATCTTTTCATGAGTGCATTTCTTGAACTTGAGGGATGAATATGAGTTGTAGGGAATTGGATTCTCTTCAAAATAAGCCTTGGATGAGAAATTTCTGATAGAGTATGAAAAAGTTATGCTTGGTCAAAATTTGATTGACTTTTCCTGAGAAACCATAATTTAGTAACTTTTTGAGTTTTGATGAATTAGGAGCATTCCTTGCGGAATCATGATCAACCCTTGATCAAATGATGGATATCACTTCAAAGTGTTTATTTTGACCAAAAATCTTGAAGTTTGACTGTATATGGGCCACAATTGACTTTTGACCTAATATAGTTGATTTTCAAGCATCTGAACAGTTGACTGAGCAAACTTCTTGTGCAAGGCATGAAACTTGGCATGGATGATCTTGATAACATATTAGGACTATGGAGAGAATATGAGGCCTTTGGAGATCACCCATATTTATGAAAATGGAAACCCTAGTTGGAGGTTCATTGCTTTAGGAGAGAGTTTGTCTAGTCAACTCTTGGGCATCCTTGAGCAAGTTAAGGATCTCAATGAGCATGTGTTGAGTAAGATGAGAGGGAAAATTTTGGGGTAGAACAGCTTCCCCTGTTCAATCTTATTAGACCTGAGGATATAGATTGCTTAGTCTGTCTTTCGTGATCTGAAGGTGGAAGATGATTGAACACTAGAGTGCCCTAAAATTTGCACTCGTCTGAAATGATACTGGTAGTGTAGGTAATATCGGGAATGGGCTTATAGATTCCATTTGGAAGAATATGACGAAAGATCTTCGGAGATGGGCTTAAAGATTCCATCCAGAAAAGATATCGGTTGCATAAGATATTCCTTTGCGAGAATTCCTGTACCTACCGTTGAGGAGGACTTCGCTGGAGAATGTTGATTTACATCTGGGGAAATAGAGTATAGGAGCTTCGATTATCCATTACTCTACTGGGGAATTAACTCTTGATTGAGGAGGTGGAAGCACACTGCCTAATTGGTTAGGGTCCAGGTTGCACAGTGGCTTACTGGGGAAACGTGAGATCGACCGATTCTGGTCGGGTCCAGGTCTTGTAGTGTTATAAATTGTTGTCTGGAGATAAGAGAGAAGGAACGTGGGTGGTAGGGTTACTTCGAAATGAAAGTCTGGATAGTAGGGCTATGAGAAGGAACCTGGATAGTAGGGTTACTTCAAAATGAAAGCCTAGATAGTAGGGCTTATGCAAAGGAACCTGGATAGTAGGGTTACTTCGAAATGAAAGTCATGATGGTAGGGTTATGAGAAGGAACCTGGATAGTAGGGTTACTTCGAAATGAAATCCTAGATAGTAGGGCTATGAGAAGAAACCTGGATAGTAGGGTTACTTCGAAATGAAAGCCAGGATGGTAGGGCTATGAGAAGGAACCTGGATAGTAGGGTTACTTTGAAATGAAATCTTGGATAATAGGGCTTGTGGGAAGGAACCTGGATAGTAGGATTGCTTCGAGATGAAATCCTGGGTAGTAGGGCTTATGGGAAGGAACCTGGATAGTAGGGTTACTTCAAGATGAAAGCCTGGATAGTAGGGCTTATGGGAAGGAACCTGGATAGTAGGGTTACTTCAAGGTGGGAGCCTGGATAGTAGGGCTATAGGAAGAAACCTGGATAGTAGGGTTACTTCGAAATGAAAGCCTGGATAGTAGGGCTATGAGAAGGAACCTGGGTCGTAGGGTTACTTCGAGATGAAAGCCTGGATAGTAGGGTTATAAGAAGGAACCTGGGTCATAGGGTTACTTTGAAATGAAAGCCTGGATAGTAGGGCTATGATAAGGAACATGGGTCGTAGGGTTGCTTCGAAATGAAAGCCTGGATAGTATGGCTTATGGGAAGGAAGCTGGATCGTAGGGTTACTTCGAAATGAAAGCCTGGATAATAGGGCTATGAGAAGGAACCTGGGTCGTAGGGTTGCTTCGAAATGAAAGCCTGGATAGTATGGCTTATAGGAAGGAACCTGGATAGTAGGGTTACTTCAAAATGAAAGCCTGGATAGTAGGACTTATGGGAAGGAACCTGGGTCATAGGGTTACTTCAAAATGAAAGCCTGGATAGTAGGGCTTATGGGATGGAATCTGGGTCGTAGGGTTACTTCAAGATGAAAGCCTGGATAGTAGGGCTTATGGGAAGGAACCTGGATAGTAGGGTTACTTCAAGGTGGAAGCCTAGATAGTAGGGCTTATGGGAAGGAACCTGGATCGTAGGGTTTATTCGTGGGGAGTTTGGGTAAAACTGCATCTGAACTGAGAAGGAACATAGGTAAGGTTGCTTCATGAGGAGTTTAGGTAAAACTGCATCTGAACCGAGAAGGAACCTAGGTAAGGTTGTTTCGTGAGGAGTTTAGGTAAAAACTGCATTTGAACCGAGAAGGAACCTATGTAAGGTTGCTTCGTGAGGAGTTTAGGTAAAACTACATTTGAATCGAGAAGGAACCTAGGTAAGGTTTCTTCGTGAGGAGTTTAGGTAAAACTACATCTGAACCGAGAAGGAACCTAGGTAAGGTTGCTTCGTGAGGAGTTTAGGTAAAACTTCATTTGAACCGAGAAGGAACCTAGGTAAGGTTGCTTCGTAAGGAGTTTAGGTAAAACTTCATTTGAACCGAGAAGGAACCTAGGTAAGGTTTCTTCGTGAGGAGTTTAGGTAAAACTACATCTGAACCGAGAAGAAACCTAGGTAAGGCTGCTTTATGAGGAGTTTAGATAAAACTGCATCTGAACCGAGAAGGAACCTAGGTAAGGTTGCTTCGTGAGGAGTTTGGGTAAAACTACATCGGAACCGAGAAGGAACCTAGGTAAGGTTGCTTCGTGAGGAGTTTGGGTAAAACTACATCGGAACCGAGAAGGAACCTAGGTAAGGTTGCTTCGTGAGGATTTTGGGTAAAATTGCATCTGAACCGAGAAGGAACCTAGGTAAGGTTGCTTCGTGATAAGTCTGAGTAAAACTTCAGAGGGAACCTGGGTAAGGTTTCTTCGAGATAAGTTTGTGTTAAACTTTATTTGGAAATGTATGAGAATGGACCCGTGTAAGATTTTTTTTAGGATAAGCTCGTGTGAAGTTATATTTAGGAGAAACCCGTGTAAGATTGCTTCGTGATAAACCCGTGTAAAGTTGCATCTGGTCGCGCAGATAATTACTATGTTTAGTTTCAGGAGCTAATCTCGGACCTGCTGGAAATTGTTGATGATAACCATCTTTCCTGAAAAGGTACATGATAAATTATATGTGATGCATGAAATGCATTGTATGATGATGTTCTCAAAATAAATGAGATTATGTTGTATGCAATATGTGTGCGTATGTCATGATGTGTGAGCATGAAATGATATTGTTGCACGTCCGAGTTTGGGAAAATAAATCCCTGACTGCTGTTGGAGAATAATGGAAATTGCATTCCTGGTCGTTACAGAAAAAGTGGTTCTTCTACCTCCGCTAGGGATGGTGAACGGAGATGACTATGCTGTAGATTACTCTTTGTTTACGGATATTCTGTCGGGGGAGAGACTCTGCTTGAGAATAACTCTGTGGGGGAATAAATCTGTTTGAGAGAGGAGATGCCTTACTGGAAGATCTTGCTGATTCGGAGAAATAAACTCCGATGGACGATAAAATTATGTAGCTGGAGGAATAGGCTCTGTTGGGGATTGAGCTTCTGTATTTAGAGAAATAAACTCTGCTTGGGAGAAAAATTTATGAACCGCTTGCGACTTATAAAATTCGGCTAGGGAGCATAGATGTTGGTTCTCTGAAGGAACTTGGTTGGGGGATAGTAATTCCTGTTTGGGGAAGCCGATGCCAAAGTTTTAGTTGCCCCTACTTTGTGGGGAGTGTATATGTCATTGGGACGCATGCTAAGGATATGGCAATGAGTTCGCATCAGGACTTTTCTGGCCCTGTACCTACTAGAGAAAGTGTTGGCGGAGGCTTTGTAGATTGAGTGTTATCCCAATTCACGAGGTGCTTAGTAACTGCCAATCGGAATTATAAACCTTCTACTGATAGGCAAGCGACAAGATGATGGGACGTAGTCATATGCTTTGATCCCTAACTTTTTCCTGGACCGCCCTTTCGGGTTTTCAGTCCACCGGGATACCCTTTTTTGCTCAAGCTGCCTTTTCAGGTTTTCGACTTGTCGGGTGTACAATTTTTCATATGTATATCCCTAACTTTTACCCAAACCTTTTTTGGTTCACCGGGATGCCCTTATTTTTGCCTAGTCCAGTCTACCTAGCGGGTCTTTTTCATGCGTGGTCTTTTCCGACTATGTCCATGTTCTCAGGATGTAGGGAGTTGTCACCGTCTATAGTGTTATGTTGTAGTACTGTCAAGATGTTTTCTTGATGGCACATGATTCATTGCTGGAATGCATGCACAATTCCCTGTGATTAAGATGGACATCTGCCCCTAGTTATTTGGCACTTTTGGAGAGACTGCCCCAAGTGTGTTGGACATCATGTCATGCCCCTTTTCTTATGGAAAACCTGTTGTTGGAAGTGTCTTTCCTGCTGAGGTGATTCTGTCCATTGAGAGGATGTTTGTTCATTGGATATCCATTGTGCGGATTTCTCTACGGTCAAACAATTAGGCATATGCAAACAATGTCATTTAAATAATGCAAAGTTTATATCTGTCTTGAAATTTTTTTTGAAAATGTGTTTTACGTAGTAAAACAAAATTTGTAAGAATGTGATATCAACTCAGGATTCATAACAAGTCCTACAGGAGTCAGGATACCTTTGTAACAATATGCTCTAAAACTAACCCATGCTTCAACTAGGACTTTTAAGGGTTATAACGTGGCCTGGTTAACGGTTTAAGAAACAAAGGATAAAGGCTCAAAATTTATTTGTACCCACCCGTTCTTCGTGATGTCCTTCAGTCATATGCTCAGTTAATTGCGCGTTTAGAATCCCAGTTGAGTCCTGGAGTACTGTCCTTGGTGTTTTGATGATGGTTCGGATACTTAAAGTTTATTTCGAATAGGCAGTAATTTTTGTAATTTTTTTGTTTTTATTATCCCTGTCTTTTGCCTGAACTGTTTCTTTTTGTGATTACAGTCAGCGGGATGCCCTAGTTTTTTTCTTAAGTCTCCTTCATAGGTTTTGACTTAATAGGCTTTGATTTCGAGAGATAATGACTGCCTGTCTTGACGATTATGCAGAACCATCACCGTCTTTTGTTTTGGAAGGATGTCTTCGATTCTGTTGTACCCCAAAATTTGCCCTCCCATATTCTTCAAGAATTGCAAAGAGCAAGCTTCAAAATCCCCCCAAGGGTTGCACAGTTCAAGGGCCTCCTAACAGTCAAAAATTAGGGTTTTGGTTCTGACAAAGTAAATGAAGTTTCCAAGGGTCCAATCAAGTCCCACATGCCTACAAATATGGTCAAGCATCCATATGCTAAGTTTCAAGACTCACAGCACAAAATTGCACAGTCAAAAACCCTAATTGCTTCACAGTCAACTGCAGGGGCAAAATGGTCATTTGACAGTCAAAAGTCCAAATTTTTGGTCAACATCTCATTTTGAAGCCACAAATATCATTTGATAAATGCTTGATCATGATTCTCAAAGCTTGGCTCAAAAAGTCTCAAGATGCAAAAGTTTCCATATTTGGACAGTTGAAAAAGTCAACTGTAACTTGACCAGGGCATAACTTCCACATGGATTATCAGAAAAATTCCATCCAAAGCTCATTTTTAAGAGAAATAAATTTCCTACAACTCCTCTTCACACTTCAAGTCCAAGAAATGCTCTCACAAAAAGTTATCAATTTCAACATTATAGGTCATTTTCAAAAGTCAACAAAAAGGGACTTTAAGTCAAAGGCCCTAACTTGAGATTGGTAAATCAAAATGACATGGGACCAAAGTCATTGGTTAGATAACTCAAAGACCTTTCCAAAATGTCCAAGAACATGAGCAAATCTTAAAAATTGAGAAAGTTATGCCTTGTGGAAGTTGGGAAATTTTTGGATATTTTGAAAAGTCAATATTGCTTCAAAAGTCTTAAAAATGCTAATGGGCCTCTTTTTCTTCCAAAATCCATCATCCAAGGCATGTGCACGACCATTTGGCCCAAAGGGAAGTTTTTCATCATTTTTATTTATTTATTTGGATTTTTAATGATTAATAATTCATTTAATTAAAATAAATATGTGGAAAATACTAAACCTAACTTTTTAAATCTTTTTATGCATGGAATAAGCTCAAGATTTCGTGCATGATCAGATATGGAAGGAATTAAAGTGATTGGCCATGATTTGTATCAAATATGCATGAAGAAATATTGGAAAAGATTCTTGAAAATCAAATCTTGAAAACCATTAAAAGCAAGGCTATGGGCTTGGATTATTGATCAAATTCGTTCTCTATACATGTGCAAACCTAACCCTAGTGATCAGAACCACAAAGCTACGCCAGAAAAGCATAACAAAGTTTGCATTTTTTTCAAGAAAACTCCAATACTGAAAACTAGGTTCTAGTGCGATTCAAGCCAAAATAATTGTTCCATTGTCTTGCTGAGACTTCAAGGAAAGAGTTTGAATCAAAACCATAAGCTCTAACACCAAGAAACGTAAGAACAATCGTGTCATGTACAGAATTTTCTTCACATTCTTGCATCATGATTCATGTGTTTTCTATAGTTTTTAATATTTGATTTGTGCTATTTGACTCATTACGAAGCTAACTACATGATTTAATTGAGTTTTTAAGCACTGTGCGTGATTTCACCATGGATGTACGCTAAGGTTACAGGACTTTCAAATTAGGCGTTTCTAAATACTGTAAAATTAGAGAACCTCAGTGCCATGTTTGGAATCAGGAAGCTTGGACAAATTGATTGCCATAGTCGCGCCTAATTTATGTGGCCATATGGCCTATTCGCTATTTTGAAAAACGGCATATTTTGGGGGGGTTTAAAACCCCCGCTAACCCTTTTTATGTTTCAGGCAAAAACACAAACGAGGAAGAAGAAGGCTAGGTGGCGAGGCGTAAGTGGTCCGTTTGAATTTTCGCGCTAAAGGTCCACTAACCATTGTTTTTATCTTATATTATTTATTTCCTATTATATAATCAAAGCGTGTTGGTAGCTCAGTGGCGAAGCATAGCATTGGTAACCTTCAGGACCTGGGTTCGATCCCAGGTCCCCCTCCCTTTCCTTATATTTTTCTCCTAATCATGTTCTTGTGTAACTCATTTGCAAGCGCCTACCATACACTCAACATCCTGGCACACCACATGGCTTCAGAGACTGATCTAAGGGCCAGGTCATGCAGGTCACCATACCCCTATGTCAACCATGCATATGTGAACGTGGAAAAGTCAACAAGGCAAAAGATCAGTGGGCCAGAATTACTGGACTTTACCTCCAATTTGGGGACAGACCCCCCAAGGTTTTGATTTTTATTTTCTTTCTTATTTTCTTTATTTCAATTATTTCCTTTTTAAAATTCCTTATTTTAATTTATTTTCATAAACTATAAAAATAATACAAAAAATCAGAAAAGACAAAATTAAAAATATATTTTATTTTAATATTTTTTAAGTAAATATCATTAATTAATTTAGCTTTGTAAAATTAGGTTTAATTCAAACATTTTTCTTAATAAATTAAAAATTTGTAGAATTAGGGTTTTAATCAATTTTTATCCTTTTTCTTTTCTTTTCACTAATAATTAATTATTTATTTTTGTAAATCAAATCGCATTAATTAATTAGGTTTAACTTTAGATAATTTTCATATTTCCTTAATAAATAAATAAAAACTAGAATTAGGTTTTAATTTCATTAAATTCTCATAAAAAACCATAAATACAAAAAACCTCAAAAATAATCTCTTTTTCATTTTAATTTCATTAATTTAATAATCATAATTTAATTTCATTAAAAAGGGTCCAACGCCCTCGTTTCCAATTTTAATTCATATTCGCGCATTTTATTTATTTCCTTCTTTTAAATATTTATGTAATTCTCTCAAAGCCTTGTAAACTCGGACATTTTATTTCTCGCATTTTATTTACTTTCTGTCAAATCGGGTCCTGGATTTTAATTTGGCGATGTGGACCCGCGCCTTTGTAATAGTTTAGAACTTTTTATTTCTCGCAGTTTTCTTTAACTGTTAATAATGGCATGCAAGAATGAATGATAAAATAAAAACGAACGCGTAGATCACATAACATGACAAGACAAAAATAAATGAATCTGACACACAAATCACACACCACCCCTAGGGTACGCCTCACTGCTGCCTTGCCTCAAAAGGTGATCGTCGAGTAGAGGATGTCTTAGTAAGTCCTCATGATCCGGGAACCTGGCATGAGGGTAGCTTCTAAGGTGTCTTCCTATTGCTCTGGTGATCACCATGTCCCAAACCTCGAATTGACCCGAACACCTCCAACAGTGGTGCTACTTACCTCTCAATGGTGGGATGGCACTAATTTAAAGGACATTTACACAGACGAATTCCTTAGGGTAGGTAGACGACTCTAGATACTTGATCTAATTTCAAAACAAATCAAAAATACTTTTCACACCGACACCTTTTCAAAAAGCTTTCGAAAGCAATTTTTCAAACACTCTTGAGGACCGATACGAGAGTCGAACTGAAATTTTCAAAGAAAATTTTTAAAACCCACATTGAAAAGCAAACAAACCATTTTTGAAAACACAAATGAGCAAGTACCTAAGAGCCCATGGATAACCATGGATAGAAAGGGTGCTAACACCTTCCCTTTCTATAACCTACCTCCCGAACCGAGAGCAATCTCTTTAAGAAATTTTTCTGTGCTTTTGTCCTTTCCATTTGGAGAAAATAAAAGACGGTGGCGTCTCTTGCTTCCGCGACATTTCGCGAACCAGCGTTAAGCAGTCAGTTCCAGATCCACCGATCACAGAACTGGCGACTCTGTTGGGGATAACTTAAAGTGAGGTGTACCTTAGGACTAAGATCACTGTGTTTTCAATTGTATTGCTTTGCTTGCTTTAAATTGTGGGACTGTCTTGAGAGTTCTATAGATCCTAACCCGGATCTGGGGGATACCTTCTTAGAAAGTAGCAACAAGGCTGTGAGGGAACTGTGCGGGGTATACCGACATGGTTGAAACAGTCTGCTACGTTGATGTGGCACTTTGGTGTGTACCGGTAACCCTTGAGTTCAGTCAAGGAGAGTACGGGGCCTCCGCGTGGTGTCGTGAAGCATCAACAGACCTTGGGAACCTTAATTGAACTATCTTGGCCTCTTTAGGGTAGTGAGATAACTGAATTTGGTGCAGTCCGAGGTTGGTTGATACTCGATACTACACTCAATTGAGGGTTGCTTTCCTGGAATATTTCGGTCGCCAGTTCAGTGGCTAAATCGAAACGATGAACAATGAAAGCAATCCAGTGATATTGGGACCCTTAGAACCCGGTTACTTCTAATAGGACAGGTTGAGCCCACCAACTTCAAGAGGGTAATACCCAGACCCCATGTTGGCCTAAACTCTAAGGGCTTCTCCTGTGTGACTTGTGTGCCTTCGTACTTGACTATTTGCATGCTTGTTGTCTGACACTTGAGCTTCTTGTAGGTTTTGTTTGTAGTCCTTAATTAGGACTCATAACAAGGTTTACCGAGTTTCTTGCAGGTTTTGTTTTTAGTCCTTAATTGGGACTCATGACAGGTTTTACTTGAGTTTCTTGCAGGTCTTGGTTTGCAGTCCTTAATTGGGACTCATAACAGGGTTACTCGCATTACCCCATGCATAGTATAACATCATACCATTGCATACATCCTAACCCATTTCAAGGATCTCAAGGGTTTGTGTTGCAGGTCATGATGAATAAACTGTCCAGCAAGGGGCAAAGGGGATTTATTTTCCTCCAGCCAAAACATGATAACTTGAGTCAGGGGCTATGACCCACTTGATATGGTGAGCTCTGACTCTTGAAGAAGGTTCCCCTAACCAAGGTTGTTTGGAAATCAAAACCAGACATGATGACTAAAGTCAGGGGCTATGACCCACTGGATATAGTGAGCCTTTGACCCTTGAAGAAGGATTCTCAGCAACATGGAGTTCCTTCAATCAAGCCACCAGTTTCTAATGCTAACAATTTTCTTGTTTACCCCGCGAGGTCCTTGAAAACATTACATGCATGTCATACACATCATTGCGTAACAGGTATCCTTGTTGCAGGTCACTTACCCTTCTCGCTGTTTATTTCAGCAATGACTTCCCAACCAGATAACCAGGACCTTCTTGCTCAAGGGACTCGGTTCGAGGAAATCCTCCTGAATCTATCCAAGGGGCAGGAGGAGCTAAGGACACTTCTCATGGAGACTTTTGTCAAGAACGGTGTTGAGGATGAAAGGCTGAAACGCCTGCAAGCTGAGATGGATGCAATGAAAGCCCAAATGCTGGGGCAGGTGACTATCATTCAAGGCTTAGCTCAAAGACAAGAAGAGCTCGGAGTTCTCGTCAACCAACTGCTTCAGGGTAACCGACTGGGGCAAACGTCTAAGGGTAAAAAACCAGTCGTCGTTCAACCACCTTTGAGACAAGGAGATAAGGGGAGAGCTCCTCGAATGGCTCCAGTGTCACAAATTCAGCATCAACCTCACCGGCTTCATCCAGACAAGCCCAGGAGGCAATTCACCCAGCTCAACATGTCGCTGTTTCAAGCTTTACAACGCCTGTTGAGGTTGAACCTGATCACATTAAGGGCTCATCCCCAGAACCCCAACACAGCACATCCTACTTATGATCCCAATAAAAGGTGTGCCTACCACTCTGCCAGTCCAGGACATGATACAAATGAGTGTTGGGCCCTGAAGAACAAGATCCAGGACCTGATTGATGAAGGAGCATTGGAGTTCACACAAGATGGTCAGGCTGAATTTTTCTACCATCCCTCCAAGACTCACCATTTGAAATAACAAGCCCTGAGATGAAAAGACTTTTGTTCATTCGAATGTTCAAGTTGTAATTCTTTTTGATTGTTCAAACATTTGCTCACTGTTAAACATTGTTATTTCATTATTGCATCGCATATGTCTGTTTTGAAGCAATATATTCGTATTCACTATATGCAAATTATTTTCATATTTTTTCTGATGATCAACGCTCGATTAATAATTCTAAGCCTCTTGAGGGAGGATGACGAAAACGATACCATGATCCTTACAGTATGCTTTTGAACAGACCCTGCTGATGAGGTACATGCATTGTTTCAATTCCTAAACACTGGAGTAATAAGGAAGATAATCCCTCGTCAACCCCTCTGAGCCAAAGAAGTGGGAGTTTTTCTTTTCGAAAATTAAAACCCTTTATCATAACCTGGGGCAGGGTAGTTCTCTCAGTTGATCCAGGTGCATAACGAATGGCACCAAAGAGGTCCTAACAAAAAAGAAAGACAGTGATGGTTCCGAATAATCAATAAAGAAAGGCAGTCATTATCTCAAAAAAATAAAAAACCCATTAAGTCAAAACCCATGGAGGAGACTTACAAAACTGGGGCATCCCGCTGACTGTAATTCCAAAAAAGGAAACAGTTCAGGCAAAAAAGAAAGGGATAACAAAAATCAGACAAGAAAGAGGTCTTACAAACCCTCAACAAAAAAGGAATGACTGCCTATTCAAAATAAGTTATCAACATCCGAATCATCACCGGAAAATCAGAGCAAAGACTCAAACAAGGTCTAATGTATGATCAACTGAGTTTAGGTTTGAAGAACGTCACGAAGAATGGGTGGGTACAAAAAAATTTGAGTCTTTATCCTTTGTTTCTTAAACCGTGAACCAGGCCACGTTATAACCCTTAAAAGTCCTAGCTGAAGCATGGGTTAGTTCGAAAGCATACTGTTACAAAGGTATCCTGACTCCTTAAGGCCTACGATAAATATGGAGTTGACATCACGTTTTACAAACATTCACTTGTTTTATGAAAAAAGAATGCATTTTCAAAATCTTCAAGACAGACATAGGCTTTGCATTTTTAACATAACTTTGTTTGCATATGACTTTTGTTTGAACAGCATAGAAATTCGCACGATGAATGCCTAATGAACAGAAGTACTTCCAATCAAGGGGCATGGCATGATCATGGTCCGTTATCTGGGGCAGTCCAATCAAGATTCGGAGAATCTCTCAAAGGCCAAATAGCCTGGGGCAAATCTCCGCCTGAGCCACTGGGGGCATTCCGGCAACGAATCTTGCCTGATCAAACACTTTCTGGTAGCATGACAAAATACTTCTAACAGGGACAACTCCCTACATTCTGAAAGCACGGACATAGTCGAAAAAATACTACGCATAATCAAAGACCCGCTAGGTTGACATACCTAGGCAAAAATAAGGGCTTCCCGGTGAACCAAAAGGGTTCGGGCAAAAATAAGGGATGAAATGAAAAAATCCGAACACCCGGCAAGTCGAAAACCTGAAAAGGCGGCTTAGGCAAAAATGGGTATCCCGGTGGACTGAAAACCCGAAAGGGCGGTCCAGGCAAAAGTTAGGGATTTAAGCGTACGACTATGTCCCGGCATCTAAATCACCTGCCTACCAGAAGAAGGTTGGTCCATCAGCAACTATCAGCACCTCACAGGTCTTCCTCTCCCACCTCAGAAACAGGGGCAATGATGAGTTGTCCAAGCGATCTAATTGCTCTGTCCAAGGTACTAAGATAGGTTCGGCTGAAGAACAACCAAGATATCTTAATCCCCCAGAGAGTGAGTCAGCAAGTCAGTGATACTCTCCCCAAGCAGAGTTAGCCTACTCAGTCAGCCTTAAGGAAGTTGAGTATCCCCCCGCAGATCTCAACATTCCCCAGCAATATATATGCATTCTTAACAAGCATCCCCGACAGTCTTGGTCTAAAGATTGTTCCCCGGCGATACATCAAACATTCAAAGGAGTCGCTTCCCCAGTACAGTTCAAAATTTCCCCAGGAGAGTCCAATCCAGTTTCCCCAAGGAAGTTGGAATCCATCTCCCCAAGCAGTAAGCTTATCCCTAGTAGATTCTGGAAGCTTATCCTCGCAGAGCACGAACGCGTCTCCCGACTTTATTCAAAGAGTTATTTCCTACCAGGATATAACTGGGTTATCCTCAACCAAAATCCACGGAAAGATCGTCCTCGACGGAGTCTTCTTATCCCCAGCGAAGTCTATTAACACTTCCAACACAACAATGGTATCCCCAGCAAGTTATTATCAACAACTCAACAAAGTACCTCTCTCCCCACAGAGTATTGCTTCCCAGCAAGATCGCTAGAGTATTTTTCTCCCCGTAGAGTTATCCATTCGCCAAGGTTATTCCCCAACAGAGTTATCTTCTCCTACCGGTATTCTTGCAACCATCACTCCCCAGCGGAAACAAATATTCTTTTCTTCAACATCAGCCCAGGATATGACTTCCCGGCACCCGTCAAGGATTTACTTTCCTAGAAGAAAAGATGCATTCATAAACATCACATACATCATTATAGCACGCATATACGCATCACATCTTACAAATCTCATTTATGTTGAGAACATCATTGCTTGATTCATATCATGCATTGCATATGACTGACCTTCATCTTTCAGGGAAGATTCAGTTAAGTTCTCAGCTATGTTTCAAGACCTAGACCGGTTCAGTTAAGTCGACCCTAAGACTTTTCTGTTTCTTATCCAGTCCAAGGCCTTCTCTAGTCCAGCTAAATCGACCCCTAACAGATTTTCCTGATGAAGACTCAGTAGAAGATATCCAAGATTCTCTCAGCGTTACTGTTGAGGTTGTAGTCGCCTATGGTTCTCTCCCCGTTCCTGCGGAGGTAGTAATCGTCCCCAGATTCTCTCAATGATTACTGTTGAGGTAGAAGTCGCCCCAGATTCTCTCAGCGTTCCTGCGGAGGTAGCAATCGCCCCAAGATTCTCTCAATGATTACTGTTGAGGTTGAAGTCGCCCAAGATTCTCTCAATGATTACTGTTGAGGTTGAAGTCGCCCAAGATTCTCTCAATGATTACTGTTGAGGTTGAAGTCGCCCAAGATTCTCTCAATGATTACTGTTGAGGTTGAAGTCGTCCAAGTTTCTCTCAATGATACTGTTGAGGTTGAAGTCGCCTATGGTTCTCTCCCCGTTCCTGCGGAGGCAGTAATCGTCCCCAGATTCTCTCAATGATTACTGTTGAGGTAGAAGTCGCCCCAGATTCTCTCAGCGTTCCTGTGGAGGTAGCAATCGCCCCAAGATTCTCTCAATGGTTACTGTTGAGGTTGAAGTTGCCCGAGATTCTCTCAATGATTACTGTTGAGGTTGAAGTCGCCCAAGAATCTCTCAATGATTACTGTTGAGGTTGAAGTCGCCCAAGATTCTCTCAATGATTACTGTTGAGGTTGAAGTCGTCCAAGTTTCTCTCAATGATACTGTTGAGGTTGAAGTCGCCTATGGTTCTCTCCCCGTTCCTGCGGAGGTAGTAATCGTCCCCAGATTCTCTCAATGATTACTGTTGAGGTAGAAGTCGCCCCAGATTCTCTCAGCGTTCCTGCGGAGGTAGCAATCGCCCCGAGATTCTCTCAATGATTACTGTTGAGGTTGAAGTCGCCCCAAGATTCTCTCAATGATTACTGTTGAGGTTGAAGTCGCCCAAGATTCTCTCAATGATTACTGTTGAGGTTGAAGTCGCCCCAAGATTCTCTCAATGATTACTGTTGAGGTTGAAGTCGCCCAAGATTCTCTCAATGATTACTGTTGAGGTTGAAGTCGCCCAAGATTCTCTCAATGATTACTGTTGAGGTTGAAGTCGCCCAAGATTCTCTCAATGATTACTGTTGAGGTTGAAGTCGCCCAAGATTCTCTCAATGATTACTGTTGAGGTTGAAGTCGTCCAAGTTTCTCTCAATGATACTGTTGAGGTTGAAGTCTCCTATGGTTCTCTCCCCGTTCCTGCGGAGGTAGTAATCGTCCCCAGATTCTCTCAATGATTACTGTTGAAGTAGAAGTCGCCCCAGATTCTCTCAGCGTTCCTGTTGAGGTTGTAATCATCCAAGGTTCTCTCACCGTTCCTGTTGAGGTAGTAACCATCCCTGGTTCATTCATCACTGTTTGAAGCTCCAGATCCAGCTCCTGTAACCAGTCAGGACACATCTACAAAGAGTTTGAAGATCAGCTCCTGTAACAGGTCAGGTAATCATTTTCTTTTGCAGGTACGCAAGTTCTCGCTAAGGAATCTCTTACGCGATCAACATCCAGATGGCATCTATAAGCCCATCCACCTTCCATCATCTCTCAGCATGGCATCTATAAGCCCATCATCCTATCCATCAATCTCCAAATGGCATCTATAAGCCCATTCCCCACATCACTGCTACTATGTGAGCGCAAATTTCTGGGCACTCTAGTGTTCAATCATCTTCCACCTTCGGATTACGAAAGGCATGTCAGCCAATCTGCATCCTCAGGTCTAAGAAGATTGAACAGGGGCAACTGTTGTACCCCAAAATTTTCCCTCCCATATTCTTCAAGAATTGCAAAGAGCAAGCTTCAAAATCCCCCCAAGGGTTGCACAGTTCAAGGGCCTCATAACAGTCAAAAATTAGGGTTTTGGTTCTGACAAAGTAAATGAAGTTTCCAAGGGTCCAATCAAGTCCCACATGCCTACAAATATGGTCAAGCATCCATATGCTAAGTTTCAAGACTCACAGCACAAAATTGCACAGTCAAAAACCCTAATTGCTTCACAGTCAACTGCAGGGGCAAAATGGTCATTTGACAGTCAAAAGTCCAAATTTTTGGTCAACATCTCATTTTGAAGCCACAAATATCATTTGATCAATGCTTGATCATGATTCTCAAAGCTTGGCTCAAAAAGTCTCAAGATGCAAAAGTTTCCATATTTGGACAGTTGAAAAAGTCAACTGTAACTTGACCAGGGCATAGCTTTCACATGGTTTATCAGAAAAATTCCATCCAAATCTCATTGTGAAGAGAAAGACATTTCCTACAACTCCTCTTCATACTTCAAGTCCAAGAAATGCTCTCACAAAAAGTTATCAATTTCAACATTATAGGTCATTTTCAAAAGTCAACAAAAAGGGACTTTAAGTCAAAGACCATAACTTGAGATTGGTAAGTCAAAATGACATGGGACCAAAGATATTGGTTAGAGAACTCAAAGACCTTTCCAAAATGTCCAAGAACATGAGCAAAGCTTAAAAATTGAGCAAGTTATGCCTTGTGGAAGTTGGGAAAGTTTTGGATATTTTGAAAAGTCAACATTGCTTCAAAAGTCTTAAAAATGCTAATGGGCCTCTTTTTCTTCCAAAATCCATCATCCAAGGCATGTGCACGACCATTTGGCCCAAAGGGAAGTTTTTCATCATTTTTATTTATTTATTTGGATTTTTAATGATTAATAATTCATTTAATTAAAATAAATATGTGGAAAATACTAAACCTAACTTTTTAAATCTTTTTATGCATGGAATAAGCTCAAGATTTCGTGCATGATCAGATATGGAAGGAATTAAAGTGATTGGCCATGATTTGTATCAAATATGCATGAAGAAATATTGGAAAAGATTCTTGAAAATCAAATCTTGAAAACCATTAAAAGCAAGGCTATGGGCTTGGATTATTGATCAAATTCGTTCTCTATACATGTGCAAACCTAACCCTAGTGATCAGAACCACAAAGCTGCGCCAGAAAAGCATAACAAAGTTTGCATTTTTTTCAAGAAAACTCCAATACTGAAAACTAGGTTCTAGTGCGATTCAAGCCAAAATAATTGTTCCATTGTCTTGCTGAGACTTCAAGGAAAGAGTTTGAATCAAAACCATAAGCTCTAACACCAAGAAACGTAAGAACAATCGTGTCCTGTACAGAATTTTCTTCACATTCTTGCATCATGATTCATGCGTTTTCTATAGTTTTTAATATTTGATTTGTGCTATTTGACTCATTACGAAGCTAACTACATGATTTAATTGAGTTTTTAAGCACTGTGCGTGATTTCACCATGGATGTACGCTAGGGTTACATGACTTTCAAATTAGGCGTTTCTAAATACTGTAAAATTAGAGAACCTCAGTGCCATGTTTGGAATCAGGAAGCTTGGACAAATTGATTGCCATAGTCGCGCCTAATTTATGTGGCCATATGGCCTATTCGCTATTTTGAAAAATGGCATATTTTGGGGGGGTTTAAAACCCCCGCTAACCCTTTTTATGTTTCAGGCAAAAACACAAACGAGGAAGAAGAAGGCTAGGTGGCGAGGCGTAAGTGGTCCGTTTGAATTTTCGCGCTAAAGGTCCACTAACCATTGTTTTTATCTTATATTATTTATTTCCTATTATATAATCAAAGCGCGTTGGTAGCTCAGTGGCGAAGCATAGCATTGGTAACCTTCAGGACCTGGGTTCGATCCCAGGTCCCCCTCCCTTTCCTTATATTTTTCTCCTAATCATGTTCTTGTGTAACTCATTTGCAAGCGCCTACCATACACTCAACATCCTGGCACGCCACATGGCTTCAGAGACTGATCTAAGGGCCAGGTCATGCAGGTCACCATACCCCCATGTCAACCATGCATATGTGAACGTGGAAAAGTCAACAAGGCCAAAGATCAGTGGGCCAGAATTACTGGACTTTACCTCTAATTTGGGGACAGACCCCCCAAGGTTTTGATTTTTATTTTCTTTCTTATTTTCTTTATTTCAATTATTTCCTTTTTAAAATTCCTTATTTTAATTTATTTTCATAAACTATAAAAATAATACAAAAAATCAGAAAAGACAAAATTAAAAATATATTTTATTTTAATATTTTTTAAGTAAATATCATTAATTAATTTAGCTTTGTAAAATTAGGTTTAATTCAAACATTTTTCTTAATAAATTAAAAATTTGTAGAATTAGGGTTTTAATCAATTTTTATCCTTTTTCTTTTCTTTTCACTAATAATTAATTATTTATTTTTGTAAATCAAATCGCATTAATTAATTAGGTTTAACTTTAGATAATTTTCATATTTCCTTAATAAATAAATAAAAACTAGAATTAGGTTTTAATTTCATTAAATTCTCATAAAAAACCATAAATACAAAAAACCTCAAAAATAATCTCTTTTTCATTTTAATTTCATTAATTTAATAATCATAATTTAATTTCATTAAAAAGGGTCCAACGCCCTCGTTTCCAATTTTAATTCATATTCGCGCATTTTATTTATTTCCTTCTTTTAAATATTTATGTAATTCTCCCAAAGCCTTGTAAACTCGGACATTTTATTTCTCGCATTTTATTTACTTTCTGTCAAATCGGGTCCTGGATTTTAATTTGGCGATGTGGACCCGCGCCTTTGTAATAGTTTAGAACTTTTTATTTCTCGCAATTTTCTTTAACTGTTAATAATGGCATCCAAGAATGAATGACAAAATAAAAACGAACGCGTAGAGCACATAACATGACAAGACAAAAATAAATGAATCTGACACACAAATCACACACCACCCCTAGGGTACGCCTCACTGCTGCCTTGCCTCGAAAGGTGATCGTCGAGTAGAGGATGTCTTAGTAAGTCCTCATGATCCGGGAACCTGGCATGAGGGTAGCTTCTAAGGTGTCTTCCTATTGCTCTGGTGATCACCATGTCCCGAACCTCGAATTGACCCGAACACCTCCAACGGTGGTGCTACTTACCTCTCAATGGTGGGATGGCACTACTTTAAAGG
Source organism: Vicia faba (assembly GCA_948472305.1). Classification (NCBI taxonomy): domain Eukaryota; kingdom Viridiplantae; phylum Streptophyta; class Magnoliopsida; order Fabales; family Fabaceae; genus Vicia; species Vicia faba. Next base: position 958,100,013 of record OX451735.1, read on the forward strand.
ACATTTACACAGACGAATTCCTTAGGGTAGGTAGACGACTCTAGATACTTGCTCTAATTTCAAAACAAATCAAAAATACTTTTCACACCGACACCTTTTCAAAAAGCTTTCGAAAGCAATTTTTCAAACACTCTTGAGGACCGATACGAGAGTCGAACTGAAATTTTCAAAGAAACTTTTTAAAACCCACATTGAAAAGCAAACAAACCATTTTTGAAAACACAAATGAGCAAGTACCTAAGAGCCCATGGATAACCATGGATAGAAAGGGTGCTAACACCTTCCCTTTCTATAACCTACCTCCCGAACCGAGAGCAATCTCTTTAAGGAATTTTTCTGTGCTTTTGTCCTTTCCATTTGGAGAAAATAAAAGACGGTGGCGACTCTTGCTTCCGCAACATTTCGCAAACCAGCGTTAAACAGTCAGTTCCAGATCCACCGATCACAGATGCCATTCGTTGTGTACGAAGTGGCAGATTGCGACTGAATGCGCGCCTGAATTAACCGAGAAAACTACCCTGCCCCAGGTTGTGATTAAGGGTTTTAATTTGTGTGGAAGAAAAACTCCTACTTCTTTGTCTCAAAAGGGTTGACTATGGATTATCTTCCTTATAACTTCATTGTTTAGGATTTGAAACAACGCCTGTACATTGTCAGCAAGGTCTGTTCGAAAGCATACTGTAGAGATTATGGTATCATTTTCGTCATCCTCCCTCTAAGGCTTAGAGTTTTTAATAGAGAGTTGAATATCACGAAAAGGAAGTATAAAGCAGTCTAAGCATAGTGAAAACAGATTAATTCAAGACAAACATGTGTAATGCATTAATGAAATAACAAAGTTTTGACATGAAAATAATTGTTCGAATAAGCAAATAAAGTATAACTTGAGAAATAAATGAACAAAAATGCTTTCAATCCTAGCCATGTTTTGGCAGGGGAGCAGTGATCACGTTGGGATTCTCAGGAGGGTCGAATTCAATCTCCTTTGTGTCAATCATATTCTGAATCTTGTATTTCAGCGCCCAACAATCGTTAGTATCATGCCCCGGGCTACCAGAATGATAAGCACACCTTGCATCCATATTGTAGTTAGGAGAGGAAGTCTTAGGATTCGGATGAGGTCCTATCAACGTAATCAGATTCATCCTCAACAGGTGTTGTAAAGCTTGAGACAGCGACACATTGAGTTTGGTAAACTTCCTTTTGGGTATATCCGGATTACTCTGATTAACCCGTTGATTTTGGCGAGGTTGTTGTTGGATCCGTGACGTGGTAGCAATATGGAAAAGTCCATTCTTCACCAAACCAGCCTCTTGTCTTCTCAAAAGTTGATCAATGACCTGGTCCCCAACCTTGACTGCTTGCTTCATACTGTTGTGTCCATCTTGATGAAGTTGGTTGATGATGGCTCTCAGCTCTTCTTGTCCCCGGGCTAGGCCTTGGATAAGAGCCATCTGCCCTAGCATCTAGGTTCTCATTGCATCTACCTCATCTTGCAGTTGTTCCAGTCGTTCGTCCTTATTGTCTTCAGGACTTTTCTTGACCAAGTTCCCAGCGAGGAGTGATTTTAACTCTTCCTTCCCCTTGGATAGGTTTAGGAACATTTCCCTGAACTGAGCTTCTTGAGTTTCAAGATCTTTATTGTCTTGTTTGAGAGCCATTACTGAAATAAACAGCGAGAACATGAGAGACCTGTACTGGAAGACCTATTATGCAATGATATGTATGGTATATGTATGGAATGTTTTCAAGGATCTCACGGGGTAAACAAGAAAATGTCAGAAGTTGAAATTTTTCCGCTTTTATTGAAGCACTTTGTATCGTTGAAGGTCCTTCTACAAGAGTCAAGCTCACCATATCAAGTGGGTCATAGCCCCTGACTCAAGTTATCATGTTTTGATCTTTTGACGACATTGGCTAGAGGAAAATAAATCCCCTTGCCCCTTGCTAGACGTATGCTTTATCATCACCTGCATCACAGACCCTTGAGATCCTTGAAATGGTTAAGGAAATGCTATGTATGATGCTATGATGTATATGTTATGCATCAAGCAAAAATGCAGGGTAAGAAACCAATTTATTGGATTTATACAAACAAGGTCCTGCAAGGAATACAAACAAAGCCCATGCAATTAGTTCAAGTTGTTAGGAAAAGAAATAAAAAAAGTCATACAAGTAGCCTTAGGTTTATGCTTGCATGGATTCCATAGGTAAGTACCCTCTTGAAGTTTAGTTGGTTTCAAACCTGTCTTAGAAAAGTAACTGGGTTCTAAGGGATCTCAATATCACTGATCTTTCCCCCAAGCTTCATTTAATATGCGATTGACTCGCAACCAAACAAAACTCAAGAGTCAAACCTCAATGAGTGTAGCATCGAGTATTTGTCGACCTTGGGAATACACCAAAGCCGTCCATCTCGCTACGTCCTACTGGCCAAGTTGTGCAATTAAAGGTTCTAAGGTCAGTTGATGCTTTATGACACCACGCAACGGCCCCGTACTCTCCTTGATTGACTCAAGGGTTACCGGTACCAACCAAAGTGTCACATCAACGTAGCTACTGCTTCAACCGTATCGGTATACCCTGCACAGTTCCCTCACAGTTTATTGCTACTTACCTAAAAGTTGTCCCCAGATCTGGGTGTAGGATCTACATAACCCCAACAAAACCCTTGAATATAAACCAGGCAAAGCAAAACAAGAAAGCAATTTTTAGAAATGACCTAGATCCTAAGGTATACCCCACTTATAAGTCCCCAGCAAAGTCGCCAGTTCTGTGATACGGTGGTAGAACCGACTGTTATACTGGTTTGCATTTTTCGCTCACAAATTCTGTGATAAGCAAGAGTCGCCACCGACTTTTATTTCATCCAACAAAGGAAAAGGAAAAAGAACAAAAAAAACCTTTTTCGGGATGTTTCTGAGTACGGGGGGTAGATTATAGAAAGGGAAGGTGTTAGCACCCTTTTTATCTGTGGTTTTCCAAGGGCTCTTAGGTACTTGCTCATTTTGAAATTGCTTGTGTGTGTTTTGAAAAGTGTTTGTTTAACTTAGTGATAACCCTTGTATATGTCCTCAAGAGTGTGACGAAGTTGTTTTTGAAAACTGTTTTGAAAGTGTTTGTGAAAAAGAGTTTTTATTGTTTTGAGCAAGTACTTAAGAGTTTCTACCTACTCGAAAAAGATTGTTTCTTTTCTCGTTTCCTTTAGACAGTGTTATCCTACTATTAGTGAGTAGGTAGCCCTATCGTTGGATGTTGAGGGACTATCATAAGGGACACACTATGGTCATCGAAGGCAACATGTAAAGATATCTTAGCATTCGAAGGGACTGTCATCATATAGGCAATATCGAGGGACAAGATCATTTCTCGTAGGCAACTCGAGGGACGTTAGGGACCATGATCTTTATGATGACTTTAGAATTAAGGGTCTTTGCTAAGACATCCCTACGTTGGAGGTACATGACCATTATTTTCCGAGGCAACCAAGTGAGGTATACCCTAAGGGTGCATATGTGCAAGGTGTGTTATGTTCAGTTATTTTAGTCTTGTGTTAATTTTGCTAATGTTTGATTATTCTTGCCATACAATCCTATTAGTCATACATCTAGCAGTTAATAATTGCAGTAATTTAAAAATGCAGAAATATAAAACCTAGCTATTACAAGGCTTCGGGGAGGGGGATTATGTACATATCCAAAACTGGGGGGAAAATAAATAAAAGCGATAAAGATCCTACTAATCATCTATTACATCCCAATATACAGTTACAATAATAAAAGAAAGTGTGAAAGAATAATAACGCGCAAATTTGAAAAGACGTCTAAAAATCCTAAGATATAAAAAATCTTTTTGTTGTTTTTTGTTTTAATTTATGAAAATGGTTTAATTTAAAAAATAATTGATCTAGATCTATATTTTAATAAAAGTTAATTATTAAAGAAACATGAAATTTAAATAAAAGAAATTAATTCTATGTTTTTTTTGTATATTTGTTACGAAAAGGAAAATGAATTAAAATGAAATTAAACCTAAGTTCTATTAATTTTAATTTTTAAAAAAAAGTTAAAGTGATTAGTTAATTAATTTACCAAAATTAAAATTTAATTGAGAAAAATCATAAATCTATTTTTATGTGATTTTTATATTTGTTTATTGATTAAAATAAAAAAAATGGATTAAAATAAATAAATGAAATGAATAAAACAAGAAAATAAAGATGGGCCTAGTAGCAAAAGTAAACAGGGGGTGCAATCATCAGAAATCCCTAGGCCCGAATCTTCGAAAGCTTCATGCCCTAACCATGGTGTTTTCAGATTTTTGCATGGAACCTCTGATTCAACCATCCATAAATGTTCTATATAAACTCAAACAAATGTTAGCATACCATGAAATGTGATTAAAATTAGAGATTCAAAGTTTAAAACACCACATTCCATTTTGGGCCTTGTAGGACTCCCGAGGACTTCAAGAGGATGGTTTGAGGCTTGATGTCAATCGAGAGAGACCGGAACCTCGAGATATGACTTGCACCAATTCTTTAATTTCTGGAGAGCTTTTTGAATAGCTTTTGGATAGCTTTTTGAAGAGCTTTTTGAGAGCTTTTTGAAGAGCTTTTTGAGAGATTTTTAGAGAGGAATTTCGTGTGTTTCAAGCTTGTATGGCTCTATATTTATAGAGGAGACAAGAAAGCATGGAAAGAATCTCCCTCATGATGTTGTGTTTTAAGACCATGATCAAAATTTGGAAAAAATGCCATATTTGATGATTTTATGCCATTTTCACATGTGGATGAACCTGGACATATTTGAAGGGTTATTGCATGAAATGAATTGACATAAACCAGCATAAAACTTTCCCAAAATGGATTCACATCAAAATTTACATTATTTCTATTATTTATTTATTTAATTCTGAATTTTAATGAATAAAATATCAAAATAAATAGCATAAATAGTAGAAAAATGTATGGGTGGTCTTAGAGGTCGTGGAACATGTTAGGAATGATTTTCAAACTTGAAAAGATAGGCCCATTTGGAAAAAATCCAAGTTTGGTCAATATTTGCTTCATGCTTATTTTTCAAAAATTGGCAAACTTTGACAATACATATCTCTCTCAATTTTAACCCTAGGAGGGTGTTCTTGGACTTTTTAGAAAGTTTAGGATGTCCCCGAAAGAAAACTTTTGGTTTCATCTCAATTGGGTCCTCCATGTTCATGTAAGAAACTTTGACCCAAAAGGTGTTTTTGTTGACTTTTGAAAAGGACCCATAATGTATGAATTTATATCTTTTCATGAGTGCATTTCTTGAACTTAACGGATGAAGATGAGTTGTAGGGAATTGGATTCTCTTCAAAATGAGCCTTGGATGAGAAATTTATGATAGAGTATGAAAAAGTTATGCATTGTCAAAGTTTGGTTGACTTTTCCTGAGAAACCCTAATTTAGCAACTTCTTGAGTTTTGATGAATTAGGAGCATTCCTTGCGGAATCATGATCAACCCTTGATAAAATGATGGATATAACTTAAAAGTGTTGATGTTGACCAAAAATCTTGAAGTTTGACTGTATATGAGTCACAGTTAACTTTTGACCTAATACAGTTGATTTTCAAGCATCTGAGCAGTTGACTGAGCAAACTTCTTGTGCAAGGCATGAAACTTGGAATGGATGATCTTGAGAACATATTAGGACTATGGAGAGCATATGAGGCCTTTGGATCTCACCTATATTGATGAAAATGGAAACCCTAGTTTGAGGTTCATTGTTTTAGGAGAGAGTTTGTCTGGTCAACTCTTGGGCATCCTTGAGCAAGTTAAGGATCTCAATGAGCATGTGTTGAGTAAGATGAGAGGGAAAATTTTGGGGTACAACACTATGCAGGAATCTGACGATTCTTATTTTGACACTTCAGTTTATACACTTTGTTGTACCCCAAAATTTTCCCTCTCATTTCTCAAGGCATTTCTCACAAGGACTCCCAAAATTCAAGCTTGCACAAGTACAATTCGATTTTCCAGCATCAAGTTAAAGAGGAAACTGTTAAAAAAGGGGAAAACAAATAAAAATATTTTTTTTGACAAAATTGAAGGAATAACAAGTTTCCTTCTATTCACATCCTTCGACTGGACTTCTGGTCTTTTTAGATGCAAGCTTGACTTGCATCCTTCGATTGGGCGTTGGCCTCTGACACGCTGGCTTTGATTCACAAAACAGGAGCTTCCTGCATGCAACCTTTGATTGCATCATTGGCCTCACATGATTCCCAATGTAATGGTGTCCTGTATACTTGCTTCGATTGGACATTTGATGCTTGCATGCTTGTGTTGATTGGATAAATAATTCCCTCCATGCTTGCTTTGATTCACAAAGTGATGGTTGGCTGCATGCAGCCTTCGACTGAGCCATAGTTTCCTTATTGCATGCAAGAAGCTCCCACCAGGCCAGCAGGCACAAGGCAAAGAGCCTCATGTAGCCTCATTTGATTCAAAGAGTAAAATCCTCCTGCACGCAAGCTTCGATTTCACCTTTGGCCCCTCACATGTTTGCCTTGAGTCACAAAGCAGTGACTTCCTGCATTCAGGCTTCGACAGGGCATTGACTCTTCATGCAAACCTTCGTTTGAGCAATGGCCTCTAGTATGCTTGCTTGGAGTCACAAAATAGTGACCTCCTACATGCAGGCTTCAATAGGGAATTGGCTATGTTTACACTAGCTTCAATTGGACAAGATTCCCTTTGAAATAGTTTGCTTCAATTACACCCTTGAAAACCTCCAACACACATGGTTGGTTCCTCATTCAAAGGACATGTCTGAGTGTCCTATTTGAAGAACATGTTTGATGGTCCATTTGAAGGACCTGCAAACCATGCCTTAAGAACATGTTTTGGTGACCCATTCAAGGGGCACACATTTGGCTCCTTCGAAGGATGTACAAAAGTGATCCATTCGAAAGACACTTGTTGGATGAAAATAAAATAATGTTGTTTGAAGGAGAATCTGGTCGAAGGTGTTCAAAACGAAAGGTAGAGATATCAAAAGATGCTTGTTGCCAAGTTCAGTCCTGATACACTGGCCATAACGCTAAAAAACTGTTGCATAATAGTCCTGAAACACTGCTCCATTCTTATACCAAAATGGCATACGAACACTGCCCTTCGAAAGCTACAAAAAAATAGTTTACTCAATTTGTTTAAATTGTTTTGTTTTCCCTCCTAAATCTCAGCCAACTTTTCTTATAAACAAGAGGCTCCATAACATGTATAAAGGGCTGGACAACACACCCAGAGGACTTTGGGGCGTGGAGAAAAAATCATCAAACTCTCAAATTATCAAACACTTAAACACATATTTAAACCCAGAGTCAAAGGAAACAATACACTTTTTTCTTCCCTTCGAATCTAGAAGAAACACCACACCCGTTTCCTTGGCCCTTCGAATCCAGAAGAAACACAACACTTGTTTCTTTCTCTCTTTCAAATCTGAAGCAATCCAACGCTTGGTTCCTTCCTTCGAATCCAGTCAGAGAAACACCACACATGTTTCTTTCCTTCGAATCTAGGAGCATCTAGGCAGCAACTCAAGGTCTAGCACACGTTCCAGCTTCAAGCAAGGAAAGTCACTCTGACCTTAAACTTTTCATTTTAAGCATGTACGTAACATGTGTTTCCTTTTCGTTTCCACCCTTTAAGTTTATTTTCATTGCTAACCTTTTGGTTTTGTTCCTTGGTTTATCAAATGTTTTTTAAGAACTAACCTGGCCATGAGACAATACTAACATGGCCTCAGGCCATGTTGCTATTTAAAGTCTCAAACAAAAGAAAACAGGAGGGAGGAGGTATGAATCGAAGCTTTAGGCTTCACCCCTGGCTGCTCCACAGTTGCAAGCATAACCAAGAGTGTGGCCTTAGGCTTCGCCACACACTGACATCTAGGCCATTCGAAGGAAGAAGAAAGGCATAATTGAAAGCTACCCATACACTGACCTCCAGGTCTATTTTGAAAAGCATGGAAAGGTTGAAATCGAAAGATATGTCCTTACTGATTCCAGGCCCAAATCGAAGGGAGCCAAAGAAGCAGAATCGAAGGGTTCTGCTACCCAAATTGAAACACTCACTTTTTCTCCTATTATTTTGTTTTTTTTCTTTACATTTTCTTGCTATTTAATATGGTTGTAATAGTATAGGATTTATTTTCTTCATTTTTATTGCTTTTGTACAAATGTTAATAATTAGAATGTATGGTAAGATAAAACCAACAAGTAGACCACCCTAATCAAAGATAAAAATTCATGCAATCAAACACACTTTTGCACACATGCACCCTTAGGTTAATCTCACTTGTTTCCTCGGAAAAATAATCATGTCCCTCGAATATGGGCATTTTAGAAAAGACCCTCGATAAAAGATCGTAGTCCCTCGATGAACCTCGATGTTGCCTTCGGTAAACGATCTAGTCCCTAATGAAATTGCTAAAACGTCTCATATGTTGCCTTCTATGACTATACAAATGTCCCACGCTCGTCCCTTTACATCCAATTATGGGGTTTCTTACCAAAACAATGGTAAGGTAGCAACATCTAAAGGAGGAGGAAAAGAACGTTATACCTTTTGAGTAGGTAAGATGCTCATAGTTGCTCGCTTTCTCATAACAAAAACATTTTATACACCAACACTTTCATTTGAAACATTTTCAAAAGACAAATCTCTTTGTACGCATTCTTATAGAAACGAGAATCATTACAAAGACACCTTTTTAAAATCACTTTCAAAAAACACATTCCACAAACACCTCTTTGAACTATTTTCAAAACCAACACTTTGTACGTGTTCTTATAGAAACGAGAACCATTACAAAGACGTTTTCAAAATACTTTCAAAACCCACACCACAAGCACATTTTCAAACAAAATTAAGTGATCTAGCAAGCAACTAAGAGCCCGTAGATAACTACGGATGAAAAGGGTTCTAATACCTTCCATTTTCATAACCTACCCCCAAACTCAAGAAATAATCTCGAAAGGTCTTTCTTGTTCTTTTTAGCCTTTCCTTATTGGATAAAAGAAAAGTCGGTGGCGAATCTTGCTATCCGCAACAATTGCGATCAAACACAAAACCCCCAAGTCAGTTCTCCTACCTTGTTACAGAACAGGCGACTCTGCTGGGGAATATATTTAAAAGTGGGGTTACCTTAGGGCTAGATCACCTTTACTTGCTTTCCTTGTTTGACTTGCTTGTTTTACATTTTTGGGTCTTTGTTTGGGTTATTGTTAAAGATCTTACACTCGGATCTGGGGCACCTTTTAGGTAAGTAGAAATAAATCATGGGGGTTGTGTGGCGTATACCGACATGGTTGAAGCGATAGCTACATTAGTGTGACACATTTGTTGGTATCGGTGGCCCTTGAGTCAAGGAGAATATGGGGCTGCTGAGCGGTGTCATGAAGCACTAACTGACCTTAGAAACTTAATTGAACAACTTGGCCGTTAGGAAGTAATGAGATAGCCGACTTTGGTTTCGACCGAATATTGGTTGATACTCGATGCTACGCTCATTGAGATCGGACTTCCAGGATATTTCGGTTTCCATTAAAGAGGCTTGCGCTGAAACAATGCCCAATGAAGAAAGATTAGTGATATTGAGATCCCTTAGAACCCAGTTACTATTACTAGGATAGGTTGAGCCAACTAAACTTCAAGAGGGTACTTACCTATAAACTCCATGCAAGCCTAACCTAAGGACTTGTCTACTTTATGTGTAAATGATTATTTGTACATAACAACTTGCTTGCTCTGCATACTTGTACATAACATCATGACATCATGCCATAGCATTTTCAATAACCATTTTAAGGATCTCAAAGTCCTATGATGCAGGGTCATGTTGAACCATATGCCTATCAAGGGGGAAGAGGATTCTCCTCTAATCAAACGTCATCAAAGACCAAGCACGGTAACAAGAGTCAAGGGTTATGACCCACTTGACATGGTGAGCTTGATTCTCGTGGAAGAACATCCACCGATACGAAGTTCTCCAATCAAAGTTGTTGATCAAAATTCAACTTCTAACGTCTTCTTGTGTTTACCCCATGAGATCCTTGAAAACATGCATCCACATACCATGCATCATATCACGACAGGTTTCTTCCATACAGGTTTCCTTATGTTCCTACTGTTTATTTCAGTAAGATGGATATGGAACAGACGACGAAGGATCTTCAAGCACAAAATGCCAAATTCCAACAAATGTTCCTGGCTATGGCTAAGGGGCAAGAGGACCTTAAGACTCTTCTTCTCAAAGACAAGAAGAAAAAGACAAAGACGTTAGTAGGTGTCCTGCATTTGGGAAGAAAGTTCTGAAGATCAACAGAGTGAGCTCTAGAATTTGCAACTCCTTCAACTGAGAGAGACAATCAGACAAAAGAAGGGGACCACAGTCTGGAGTCTAATGAAGAAGAGGCTGACTATGCTGAAGAACAGTACCCTCCTGCGGACGACAAATACAAACAGCTGGAGGATCGTCTCAGCGCCATAGAGATCCAAAGAGTACATGGTCTGGACTTTGAAGAGATGGGATTGGTTTCTGGAGTGGTCATCTCACCAGAGTTCAAAATCCCTACCTTTGTCACGTATGATGGGGTCTCTTATCCTAAGATGCATCTGAGATCTTATGTCTGCAAGATTCAACCATACACAACTGATCAGAAGCTTTGGTTCCATTTCTTCCAAGAGAGCTTAGCTGGGACGCAACTTGAGTGGTTCTATCAATTGGAGAGTTCCCACATTCACACTTGGGAAGATCTAGTTGCTGCTTTCTACAAGCAGTACCAATACAATGTTGATCTTGTACCAACTCGTGTGCAGTTGTAGAATATGACCATGCATTCCAACAAGGGCTTCAAAGAATGTGCCCAAAAGTGGAGAGACCTGGCTGGCAGGGTGCAACCACCCTTAACTGAGAGGGAGCTGATTGACATCTTTATAGGAACTTTGACGGGACCTTTCTTCAATCACCTAATCGGAAGCTCCTCGATCGGGTTCACCGAGCTAATACTGATTGGAGAGAGAGTCGAAGCTGGCATAAAAAGAGGTAAAATCCAATGGGGTGCATCTTCAAGTGCATGGAAACAACCTTTCATTGGGAAGAAAGAGTATGATGCTGCGTACGGTCAAAAAGGTCGTAACCAGAGTAACCACGACCAGCACGTGGGGCAGTTCTGATCTCCAATCCTGCATTGGTGCAACAACATCAACAGGGGAATCAACGTAAGAAGGTTGCGCCTAAAAGACAATTCACCAAGATTAACATGCCACTGGCCCAAGCATTACAACACATGTTAAAGGCTGAGTTGATTACATTAAAGGATCCCCTCTGGAATCCCAATACTTCTGCTCCTACTTATCATCCTAATGAAAGGTGTGCTTACCATTCTGATAGTCCTGGACACGACACGAATAGTTGTTGGGCTCTGAAGAACAAGATTCAAGATATGATTGACGCCAAGGAGATTGAGTTCGACCCTCCAGAGACTCCCAACGTGATCACTGCTCCTATGCCAAATCATTGAGAGCGTCCTTTTCATTTTGAATTTTCAATTGTAATCTCTTTTGTTGTTCAAACACTTATCTATTAATGTTAAACTTTGTTTCATTAATGTATTGCATATGTTTATCTTGAATCAATCCATTCATTTTCACTCTATTCTTTTTACTCCCTTTATGATATTCAACTCTTGTTTCAAAAATTTGCAAACCTTTAGAGGGAGGATGACGAAAACAATGCCATAATCTCATACAGTATGCTTTTGAACAGACCTTGCTGACGATGTACAAGTGTTCCTTTCAAACCCTAAACACTGGAGTTATAAGGAAGATAATCCCTAGTCATCCCCCTTGAGCCTAAGATGTATGAGTTTCCTTTTTACACTAATTGAAACCTTTAATCAAAACCTGGGGCAGGTTAGTCTCTCAGTTAATTCAAGTGCGCGTCAGTTGCAAACTTTCACTTCGTATACAACGAGTGATATCAAAAACTTTCCTCTAGAATCAAAAGACAGCGATGGTTCCTTATCACATAGGAAGTCATTATCTCTCAAAAGAAAAGCCCACTAAGTCAAAACTTGCAAAGGAGACTTAAGAAAAATTAGGGCATCTCGTTGACTGTAATATCAAAACAAGAACAGTCAGGCAAAAATCGGGGATAATAAACCAAAAAAAGAGGTCACTACAAATCCTCAACAACATGAAAAATGTTGCAAGAATGGCTGCCTTCCAACAAACTTAACTTGTCTGAACCATCACCAAAATGTCATTCCATACTTAAGTGGATTTCAAATGCACAATTAACTGAGTTTAGGACTGAATAACATCACGAAGAACGGGCGGGTACAAATACACTTTGAGCCTTATCCTTTGTTTCTTAAACCGCGAACCAGACCACGATACAACCTTTCAAAGTCCTAACTGAAGCATGGATTAGTTCGAAAGCATACTGTTACAAAAGGTATCCTGACTCCTGTAAGGCTTTACTCCAAATTCTGAGTTGAATTCATATTCTTAAAAAACTCTTTACTTGCTAAAATTGAATTCTCAAAACTTCAAGACAAGCATAAACTTTACATTATTTGAATATCATTGTTTTCATATGGCTAATTGTTTGACAACAGAGAAATTCACACGACGAGTATCCAGCGAACAAAAACTCTCTCAAAGAACAGAACCACTTCAAATAGGATGACACTTCCAATAACATATCTCCTATAAGCAAGGGGGCATGACATCTCACTGTCCAATTCGTCTGGGGAAGTCAAGGCAAGATTCCAAGAAATCTCCCAAGAAATGCTGAATAGCCAGGTGTGATACGGTGGGAGAACTGACTTGAGGTTTTGCGTTTTATCGCAAATGTTGCGGTTAGCAAGAGTCGCCACCGAATTTTCTTTTATCCAAAAGGAAATGTGAAAAAGCACAGGAAAGACCTTTGAGATTGTTTCTTGAGTTCGGGGGGTAGATTATGAAAAGGGGAAGGTATTAGCACCCTTTTCATCCATGGTTTTCCATGGGCTCTTAGTTACTTTCTTATATCACTTGCTTTTGTTGTTTGAAATTGTGCTCGGTGTGGTTTTGAAAGTATTTTGTAAAAGAGGCCATTCGTTTAGGCAATCTTTGTAATGATTCTCGTTCGTAAGAATGTATAGAAGGATGTTTGTCTTTTGAAAATGTTTTCAATGTTTGTAAGATGTTTTTGAAATGTGTGTGTGTTTGTTTTGAAAATAGAAATGATTGTTGTTTGAAATGGAGCAAGTAACTAGAAGCCATCTACCTACTCAAATGTCTTTCTTATGTATTTTCTATTCCTTTGACATTGTTGTCTTACCATTGATTTGGTAAGCAACCCCATCTTTGGATGTAAACGGGACGGACGTGGGTCATCGTATAACCATGATTAGTAATGTTTGCAAAGTATCTTAGCATTTTTGAGGGACTAAGATCATTTTGTAAGGCAATTTTGAATAGCGTCATCGAGGGACTATGATCTTATATTTGTTTTATTTTGCCAAGATACTTCGCATGCGTAACATGGCCATTTTTGTTTTAGGCAACCAAGTGGGGAAACCCTAAGGGTGCTTGTGTGCAAGTGTATCATTTTCATGCTTTGATTTTGTCTTGTATTTAGGGTTTTCTATTTTGCTTTATTTTGTTCTTGTCATACAAACCCTAATTACTAATCATGGCATATAAAGCGATAAATTGCGTAATGTAAATATTTCTAAGCTATTACAACAATTTAGGGGAGGGGGAAATACAAATTTGAATGGGGATTTGCAAAACATAAACCTAAATAAATTATTACAACCAAATCGAATTTATACGAATTAGAGTAAATACAATACAATATTTAAAATGCAATGCAATGTACATGTAAGAAAAGATTTTTGTGTCTTGTCTTTTATGTAAAAGAAAATTTAATCTAAACCTAAAAATATAAGGAAAAGGAATTTATTTTTAAAAGGGGTTTAACCCTGATTATTATTTAAAAGAAAATAAAGTTTTTATATGTATTATTTTATATATTTTCTTGTATAAAAATAATAAATAATATTGTAATAAAATATAAAATTTTATATGTGCAAAATAAGTATTTATAAGTATGAAATGCAAAATAAATTGAACTAAATATGTTTAATTATATTTACAAGTTTATTAATAAAATAAATGATATCCTATTAAAATAAAATATATTTTTACGTGAGAAATAAAATAAAAATAAGATAAAAGTGCAATATTATTAATTTACATTTTTTGGGATTTTTATGTATTAAGGAAAATATTTAAAATATTAAATATGAAAATAAAACAAATAAAAAATAAAATATATGAGAAGTTGGCAAGGGGGTAATGTAGCTGATTAGTGGTGATGATGTTAGCAAAAAACCCTGGCCCAAAAGACCAAGCCCAACCTGCAAAAATATGAAAATGGAAAAGGAAAAAATGTGAAAAATAGAAAAGTAGCGCACAGGTTCGAACCCAGGACATGGGTCTCACCAGCGCTCTGCTTTGCCACTGGGGTGGCCATACATCCATTGTCTTATGGAAAACAAAAATAATATAACCCAAAATGAGTCCTTGCCCTATATTTCATCTTCTTCCTCAAGCTTGGCCATACATCCTGTAACTCCCTCATACTTCCATGAAAATAAAAACTCATAACATGAAAATTGTAGTGCTTGAACTCACGATTCCAACCATATAAGTTATATGAACTATTAATCAAAGAACAAAGAGAATTTTAAAATCCCTAAATCTTGACCTAATATTTCCAGAAATTTCAAGTTCCAAATTCTCTCAGCACAAGTAAAATCAATGCAAGATAATGGTATGTACAGCTTCGTTATGATGAGGACTACATTTTTTATTCACAAATCATGGCCTACGGTTTCCTGTACAAAGAGATAGAGTTTGAGATTTTACCTCTTTCAGTTGGAATCATGAATGGAACTGGGGTGAATTTGAGGGAGGCCTGATGCTTGCTTGAGCTTCCTTGAACTTCCTTGGATGTATCCCAACCCTTGCCTTGCTCTGAGAGTAGCTAGAACTCCTTGGCCAAGTCAAACTGCAAGCTATGAAGTCAACAATGGCAGATGGTGGAGGAGTGATTACAGAACATGGATGAAGGCCTGGATTGACAAGGTATCGAGTATTTAAGATGTTTGAATGATCCAAACTCAAAACGCACGAGCCAAATGGAAGATGGATGTGCTTATGCAAAATCTGCAGTTTTGGACGGATTTTTGGTGTTTTTCTGGTTGGGAGTGTTTCAGGTATTTTTTTCAACGTGCTTTGTGTTGCATAATATTTGTATATTAGTATTGAAATGGTTTGATGTCAACCCTCTAACAGCTATGCTTGTTTTCACCTTTTTGCCACTTTTCTTGTATTTGAAGTAAAGTGATAAGACCCAACCTCACATGCTTGTACTGGCTGGATTAGGGTTGGTATTTCTTCTCTACAAGTTTCCTTAGGTCTGTGGTACTTGTATGTGCCAGGGGGACAGGTCCAATGCTCAAGATTGTAAAGTTTGCAAAAGTTGACCTTTTTCAAAATGGCAATGGTCCCTTTTTGCCATAAATGGAATTACAAGTTGGATAAAGGTTCTAAGGCATGGATAGAAGCTTTTTCAACTGAGTAAGCATTTAATTAAGGAGTATGGAACAAGTTTTGGACCTGTAAAGCATAGATTAGCCAGCATAGGTGTTGATTGCAACTTTGTTCTTCATGAAATGGCTTGGACAAAAAGTGAGAAATGGCCAACTTCATCTCTTCGATTCTCCCTACTCAAAAATGATCTTGAGGATTTCTTGGACATCTTGGAAAGCTTGCAATGTGATCTATAATTCATCTTTGAAATGAATTTTGAGATACCTCTTGGAACTAGGTGAAAAATTTCCAAGAAGTTGGGTCTAAAACCTGCCTAAATTATGGCAAATTTTCACTAAGTTATTTAGTTCATGACCATGTATTCTCAAATTTATATCTTGAGATCCAAGCATATTTAGGGAAAAGTGTGTGAAGCAAAGTTGTATATTTCATGGAGGTATACAACTTTTATGTTGGGAACTTTCCTTAAATCATTATTCATCATGGTGAAAAAGTAGCCTAAAGTTGAGAAAAAATAAGAAAATTTTCTATACTTAGAAATTTTCTAAGTTAGGAAAATTTTCAAATTCAAACCTGTGATCGGTGGATCTGGAACTGACTGTTTAAAGCTGGTTCGCGAAATGTCGCGGAAGCAAGAGTCGTCACCGTCTTTTATTTTCTCCAAAGGGAAAGGACAAAAGCACAGAAAAATTCCTTATAGAGATTGCTCTCGGTTCGGGAGGTAGGTTATAGAAAGGGAAGGTGTTAGCACCCTTTCTATCCATGGTTATCCATGGGCTCTTAGATACTTGCTCACTTGTGTTTTCAAAAATGGTTTGTTTGCTTTTCAACTGTGGGTTTTAAAAAAAGTTTCTTTGAAAATTCCAATTCGACTCTTGTATCGGTCCTCAAGAGTGTTTGAAAAATTGCTTTCGAAAGCTTTTTGAAAAGGTGTCGGTGTGAAAAGTATTTTTGATTTGTTTTGAAATTAGAGCAAGTATCTAGAGTTGTCTACCTACCCTAAGGAATTCGTCTGTGTAGATGTCCTTTAAAGTAGTGTCATCCCACCATTGAGAGGTAGGTAGCACCACCGTTGGAGGTGTTCGGGTCAATTCGAAGGTTCGGGACATGGTGATCACCAGAGTAATGGGAAGACACCTTAGAAGCTACCCTCATGCCAGGTTCCCGGATCATGAGGACTTACTAAGACATCCTCTACTCGACGATCACCTTTCGAGGCAAGGCAACAGTGAGGCGTACCCTAGGGTGGTGTGTGATTTGTGTGTCGTTTTCATTTATTTTTGTCTTGTCATGTTATTGGTGTTCTACGCTTGTTTTTATTTTGTCCATACATTCTTTCATGCTTTGATTTAACAGTTAAAAAGTGCGGAAAGATAAAATTCCTAAACTATTACAAAGGCGCGAGTCCACATCGCCAAATTAAACCAGGACCCGATTTGACATAAAATAAAGAAATTAAAAGTGCGAGAAGTAATTACATGGCTTCGGGAGAGGTACATAATTATTTAAGCAAAAATAAAATAAATATGCGAATTAGAATAAAAAAATTAAAAGCGAGGGCGTTGGACCCTTATTGCGAAATTAAATTAACGATGAATTAATTAATTAAAAAGAAAGCAAGAATTTTGTGTTTTATGTTTTTTTTTTGGTATTTTTAATATTTTAGGATTTAATAGAAAAATTAATTGCAATTAAACGCTAACCCTAATTCTATTTTATTTTAATTTATTAAGAAGACGTTAAAATTTAACCTAAATTAAACCTAATTTTTATATACAATTTTAATTATGAAAATAAATAAAATAAATAATATTTTTGTGAAAAAGAAAAATTAAAAGGAATAAAACATTTATTAAACCTAGTTCTATATTTTTTAGATTTTGTTATGAAAGGAGTTAAAATTAAAACCCTAATTTAAACTAATTAATTTACATGCATTTATTTACAAGAAATATTAAAATATAATATTTATTCTTTAATTCTTTCTTCTGATTTTTTAGGATGTTTTTTGTATTTTGTGAAAATATTTAATTAAATTGGACAGTAATTAAAAAATAAAAATTATAATAAGAATAGAAAAGTAGAGAAAATTAAAAGAAGTTGCAAACCAAGGGGGGTGGTAGTCCCCAACATGGAGGTGCAATCATGGAGATTCTGGCCCAATAAGCATGGTCCATTTGACTTTTTCAGACAACCTGCTGGCATATTGACTAGGGTTTAGGGTGTCCCTCCAATCCATGCCTTTGATCTGATCTTGAGATGGACGTGGCACGTTTGATTTGGCAGCGTATGATGGTCTTCAGTTCAAACGCTATACCTGAACATTAATTGCAAAATAACAAATGGAAAGGGTGAAGACCTGGGATCGAACCCAGGTCATTAACATTGCCAATAGCTACGCTCGCCACTGAGCCATTCCATGCGTTGTTAATATATAATGAATAACAAATATTATAAAAGAAAATCAACGCATTAGTGGACTTTGCGCGCGAGATTCAAAAGAGCCAACCAGCGTGTGCCACGAAATCGTCTTCTTCGCTATTCCTGAAACACAAAATATTAAGCAACGGTTTTATACGCGTTTTGTTAGGTGGCTTTTGGGAAAATAGCGATTAGCACTAGGGCAATCATAAATTAGGCGCGAGGGTATATTTGAGATCGTCCAGAAGCGCTGAGTTGAATGGTGGTAGTCTTGAGTCTCAATTTTTCCTCGTCTCAAAATCCCCAATTTAAAACTCTGCAAACCCTAAAACTCAAACATGGCATATTTGCATACAACACATAAAAAGGCAATTAAGTATATTGGTTAGCTTCAGAATTTTATAAGGAACATGAATCAATGAATAAAATGCTATGAAAATGCTTAGATTTGAGAACACGATTATGAGTTTTTCATGGAATATTTGGAGTTCTGTATACCGATTCCTTGAGCTTTGATGAAGGTTTTTGATTGGAATGTGTTCAGTGATCTCCAAGGAAGCTAATGGAACAAGAATTACGCTTTGAATCGCCCTGGAAGTGAGTTTGCAGTTTTGAGTTTTTGGAGAAAAATTTCAAGTTTGATTATGGCCTTCTTGCGCAGCTTAGTGTGTATGAACATTAGGGTTTCCTTTAGGCTTATGTACTGAATGGATTAGGTCAAGAAACTTGCTCCAAATCTCTTGCAATCATGGTTTTGAAGATTTGATTTTCAAGCTTTTTTTTTTCAATCTTTTCCATACAATTTTTGTATCAATTAGGATCTAATCAAACCAAATCTTCCCATATTTGAATGTGCACGAATTATTGAGTAGATTACATGTGCAAAAAGATTTGTTAGGTTAAATTAAGTATTTTTCATATATTTAAATGATTTAAATGAATTAATATAAATAAAAATTCAAATAAATAAATAAAAAATGAAGAAATACTTCCCTTTTGGCCAAGTGGTCGTGCACATGTCATGGATGATGAATTATGGAATAAAAATGGGCCCATTAGCAATTTTAGGTCATTTGAAGTAATGTTGACTTTTCAAAATATCCAAATATTTCCCAACTTCCACAAGGCATAACTTGCTCAATTTTTAAGCTTTTCTCATGTTCCTTGACATTTTGGAAAGGTCTTTGAGTCCTCTAACCAATGTCTTTGGTCCCATGTCATTTTGATTTACCAATCTCAAGTTATGGCCTTTGACTTAAAGTCCCTTTTTGTTGACTTTTGAAAATGACCTATAATGTTGAGATTGATAACTTTTTGTGAGAGCATTTATTGGACTTGAAGTATGAATATGAGTTGTAGGAAATGTCTTTCTCTTCAAAATGAGCTTTGGATGGAATTTTTCTGATAATCCATGTGAAAGTTATGCCCTGGTCAATTTCAGTTGACTTTTTCAGCTGTCCAAATAAGGAAACTTTTGCATCTTGATGATTTCTGAGCCAAATTTTGAGAATCATGATCAAGCATTGATAAAATGATGTTTGTGGCTTCAAAATGATATGTTGACCAAAAATTTGAACTTTTGACTGTCAAATGACCATTTTGCCCCTACAGTTGACTGTAGTGCAATTTAGGGTTTTTGACTGTGCAATTTTGTGCTGAAAGCCTTGAAACTTGATATGAGGATGCTTGACCATATTTGTAGGCATGTGAGACTTGATTGGACCTTTGAAAACTTCATTTTCTTGATCAAAACAAAAACCCTAATCTTGACTGTATAGGAGACCTTTGCACTGTGCAACCCTTGGGGAATTTTGCAGCTTTGATTTGGCAAATCTTTGAAGAATATGTGAGGGCAAATTTTGGGGTACAACAGTTGCCCCTGTTCAATCTTCTTAGACCTGAGGATGCAGATTGGCTGACGTGCCTTTCGTAATCCGAGGGTAGAAGATGATTGAACACTAGAGTGCCCAGAAATTTGCGCTCACATAGTAGCAGTGTGATTATGGAATGGGCTTATAGATGCCATTTGGAGATTGATGGATAGGATGATGGGCTTATAGATGCCATCCGGATGTTGATCGCGTAAGAGATTCCTTAGCGAGAACTTGCGTACCTGCAAAACAGAAAATGAGTACCTGACACGTTGCAGGAGCTGATTTTTAGATGCTTGGTATATATATGTCCTGACTGGTTACAGGAGCTGGATCTGGAGCTTCAAACGGTGATGAATGAACCAGGGATGGTTACTACCTTAGCGTGAACGGTAAGAGAACCTTGGGCGACTTTAACTTCAACAACGCTCGTTGAGAAAATCTTAGTGGGAATTACCATCTTTGCAGTATCGGGAAGAGAACCAATAGGCAATTATAATCTGAAAGGAATTATCACCTCACTCACCGTCGGAGAGGGAACCATCTGAAAAGGAATTATCACCTCACTCACCGTCGGAGAGGGGACCATAGAAAAGGAATTATTACCTCACTCATCGTCGGAGAGGGAACCATAGGAGACTATCACCTCACTCACCGTCGGAGAGGGAAACATCTGAAAAGGACTTACCACCTCACTCACCGTCGGAGAGGGAACCATAGGAGATTATCACCTCACTCACCGTCGGAGAGGGAAACATCTGAAAAGGACTTACCACCTCACTCACCGTCGGAGAGGGAACCATAGGAGATTATCACCTCACTCACCGTCGGAGAGGGAAACATCTGAAAAGGACTTACCACCTCACTCACCTTCGGAGAGGGAACCATAGGAGACTATCACCTCACTCACCTTCGGAGAGGGAAACATCTGAAAAGGACTTACCACCTCACTCACCGTCGGAGAGGGAACCATAGGAGACTATCACCTCACTCACCGTCAGAGAGGGAAACATCTGAAAAGGACTTACCACCTCACTCACCGTCGGAGAGGGAACCGTTTGAGATTATCACCTTACTCACCGTCGGAGAGGGAAACATCTGAAAAGGACTTACCACCTCACTCACCGTCGGAGAGGGAACCATAGGAGACTATCACCTCACTCACCGTCGGAGAGGGAAACATCTGAAAAGGACTTACCACCTCACTCACCGTCGGAGAGGGAACCATAGGAGACTATCACCTCACTCACCGTCGGAGAGGGAAACATCTGAAAAGGACTTACCACCTCACTCACCGTCGGAGAGGGAACCATAGGAGATTATCACCTCACTCACCGTCGGAGAGGGAAACATCTGAAAAGGACTTACCACCTCACTCACCGTCGGAGAGGGAACCATAGGAGACTATCACCTCACTCACCATCGGAGAGGGAAACATCTGAAAAGGACTTACCACCTCACTCACCGTCAGAGAGGGAACCATAGGAGATTATCACCTCACTCACCGTCGGAGAGGGAAACATCTGAAAAGGACTTACCACCTCACTCACCGTCGGAGAGGGAACCATAGGAGATTATCACCTCACTCACCGTCGGAGAGGGAAACATCTGAAAAGGACTTACCACCTCACTCACCGTCGGAGAGGGAACCATAGGAGACTATCACCTCACTCACCGTCGGAGAGGGAAACATCTGAAAAGGACTTACCACCTCACTCACCGTTGGAGAGGGAACCGTTTGAAAAGGAATGATCGCCTCACTCACCGTCGGAGAGGGAACCATAGGAGATTACTTCTACTGAGTCTTCATCAGAAAAATCTGTTGGGAGTCGATTTAGCTGGACTAGAGAAGGCCTGGGACTGGATAAGAAATCTTTGGAGTCGACTAACTGAACCGGTCTAGGTCTTGAAATATGATTGAGAATCTCAACTGCATCTTTCCTGAAAGGTAAAGGTCAGTCATATGCAATGCATGATATGGATCAAGCAATGATGTTCTCAACATAAATGAGATTTGTATGACATAATGCGTCTATGCATGCCATAATGATATATGTGATGTTTTATGAATGTATGTTTTTGTCTAGGAAAGTAAATCCTTGACGGATGTCGGGAAGTCACTCCTGGGCTGCTGTTGGAGAATAGATTTTGCTTCCGCTGGGGATGATAACTGCAAGAATACCGGTAGAAGAAGATGACTCCGTTGCGGAATAAACTTGGCGAATGGAAGATTCTGTGGGGAGAAAAGATACTCTAGCGACCATGCTGGGAAGCAATACTCTGTGGGAAGAGGGATGCCTTGCTGAGTGTTGATAATAATTTGCTGGGGATACCCTTGTTGTTGGAAGTGTTGATGAACTTCGCTGGGGTAAGAAGACTTCGTCGAGGACGCTCTTTCCGTGGCTTTTGGCTGAGGATAACCCAGTTATATCCTGTTAAGGAAATAACTCTTTGAATAAAGCCGGGAGACGCGTTCGTGCTCTGCGAGGGATAAGCTTCCAGAATTTACTGGGGATAAGCTTACTGCTTGGGGATATGAATCCCATTTTTCCTGGGGAACTGGATTGGACTCTCTTGGGGAAGTTTTGATTTGCTGGAGAAATGATTCCTTTGAATGTTGATACGCCGCCGGGGAACAATCTTCAGACCGAGACTGCCGGGGATGCTTGTTAAGAATATATGTATACTGTTGGGGAATGTTGGGATCTGCTGGAGGATACCCAATTTCCTCGAGACTTGATAACTCTGACTGGAGAAGAATGCACTGTTTTGCTGAATCGCTCTCTAGGGAATTAATATGTACTGGTCATATTCTTTAGCTGAACCTACCTTGGTATCTCGGAGGACAGAAACAATCAGATTGCTTAGACCACTCTTTATTGCCCCTGTTTCTGAGGTATGAGAGGAAGACCTGTGAGGTGCTGATAGTTGTTGATGGACAAACCTTCTTCTGGTAGGAAGATGATAAGATGACAGGACATAGTCGTACGCTTTGATCCCTAGCTTTTGCCTGGACCGCCCTTTCGGGTTTTCAGTCCACCGGGATACCCATTTTTTCCCTTTCCGCCTTTTCAGGTTTTCGACTTGCCGGGTGTACAGATTTTTTTTTTATTATTTCATCCCTTCATTTTGCCCGAACCCTTTTGGTTCGCCGGGAAGCCCTTATTTTTGCCTAGGTGTGTCAACCTAGCGGGTCTTTGATGATGCGTAGTATTTTTCCGACTATGTCCGCGCTCTCAGGATGTAGGGAGTTGCCCCTGTTAGAAGTGTTTCGTCATGCTACCAGAAGATGTTTGATCAGGTAAGATTCGTTGTTGCAGTGCCCCAAGTGATTCAAGCAGAGATTTGCCCCAGGCTATTTGGCATCTTGAGAGATTCCTTGAATCTTGATTGGACTGCCCCAGATAATGGACCATGGTCATGTCTGCCCCTTGATTGGAGGTACTTCTGTTCATTAGGCATTCGTCGTGCGAACTTCTGTGTTGTTCAAACAAAAAGTCATATGCAAACAAAGTTATGTTAAAAATGCAAAGCCTATGTCTGTCTTGAAGATTTTGAAAATACATTCTTTTTCATAAAACCAGTGAATGTTTGTAAAACGTGATGTCAACTCCGTATTTACTGTAAGACTTAAGGAGTCAGGATACCTTTCGTCACCGTATGCTTTCAAACTAACCCATGCTTCAGCTAGGACTTTTAAGGGTTATAACGTGGCCTGGTTCACGGTTTAAGAAACAAAGGATAAAGGCTCAAATTTTATTTGTACCCACCCGCTCTTCGTGATGTTCTTCAAACCTAAACTCAGTTGATCATACGTTAAACCTCGTTTGAGTCTTTGCTCTGATTTTCCGGCGATGGTTCAATCATTGATGATTTATTCTGAATAGGCAGTCATCATTTTTTTTGTCGAGGGTTTGTATGACCTCTTTCTCTTTGATTTTTGTTATCCCTAAATTTTGCCTGAACTGTTTCTTTTGTGATTACAGTCAGCGGGATGCCCCAGTTTTGTAAGTCTCCTTTTTCAGGTTTTGACTTAATGGGCTTTTTTTTATTTTGGTAATGACTGCCTTTCTTTATTGATTATTTAGGACCATCACTGTCTTTCTTTGTTTTGTAAGGACCTCTTTGGTGCCATTCGTTATGCACTTGGATCAACTGAGAGACTACCCTGCCCCAGGTTATGATAAGGGGTTTTAATTTTCGAAAAGAAAAACTCCTACTTCTTTGGCTCAGAGGGGTTGACGAGGGATTATCTTCCTTATAACTCCAGTGTTTAGGATTTGAAACAACGCCTGTACCTCATCAGCGGGGTCTGTTCAAAAGCATATTGTAATGATCGCGGTATCGTTTTCGTCATCCTCCCTCAAGAGGCTTAGGATTATTAATTAAGAGTTGATCATCAGAAAAAATATGAAAATAATTTGCGCATAGTGAATACGAATATATTGCTTCCAAACAGACATATGCGATGCATTAATTAAATAACAATGTTTAACATGAGTAAATGTTTGAACAGAAAGAAGTTACAACTTGAAAATCCTAACGAACAAAAGTCTTCTCATCTCAGGGCTTGTTACTTCAAATGGTGCCTCCTGTAGGGATGGTAGAAGCACTCAGCCTGGCCATCTTGGGTGAATTCCACAGCTCCTTCCTCAATTAGGTCCTGGATCTTATTCTTCAAAGTCCAACAATCCTCTGTAGCATGCCCCGGGCTGTCAGAATGATAAGCGCAGTGAGCATTGGGGTTATACCTTGAAGGTGTCTTGTTGGGATTCTTAGGAGGATCCTTTCGAGTTACCAAGTTCAACCTCAGCAGTTGTTGTAAGGCTTGAGGCAGCGACACGTTGAGCTCGGTGAATTGCCTTTGGGGCTTGTCTGGTTGAAGCTGGTGAGGTTGATACTGAATTGGTGATACTGAAGCCATATGAGGAGCTTTCTCCTTGCCTCTTTGTCTCAAAGATGGTCGAACGATGACTGGCTTTTTACCCTTAGATGTTTGCCCCAGTTGGTTACCCTGAAGCAGTTGGTTGACGAGAAACCAGAGCTCATCTTGTCTTTGAGCTAAACCTTGAATGGCATTCCTCTGCCCCAGCATTTGGGCTTTCCTTGCATCCATCTCAGCTTGTAGGTGTTTCAGCCTTTCATCCTCAGCACTGTTCCTGACAAAGGTCCCCATGAGAAGTGTCCTTAGCTCCTCCTGCCCCCTGGATAGATTCAGGAGGATTTCCCCGAACCGAGTCTCTTGAGCAAGAAGGTCCTGGTTATCTGGTTGGACGGCCATTGCTGAAATAAACAGCGAGAAAGGTAAGTGACCTGCAACAAAGATACCTGTTATGTGATGATGTGTATGACATGCATGCAATGTTTTCAAGGACCTCGCGGGGTAAACAAGAAAATTTGTTAGCATTTGGATCCGGTAGCTTGATTGAAAGAACTTCGTATTTGTTGAGAGTCTTTCTTCCAAAGGTCAAAGGCTCACCATATCCAGTGGGTCATGGCCCCTGACTTTAGTCATCATGTCTGGTTTTGATTTCCAAACAACCTTGGTTAAGGGAACCTTCTTCAAGAATCAGAGCTCACCATATCAAGTGGGTCATAGCCTCTGACAACCTTGGTTAGAGGAAAATAAATCCTTTTTGCCCCTTGCTGGGATAGTTGATTCACCATGACCTGCATCACAAGCCCTTGAGATCCTTGAAATTGGTTAGGATGTATGCAATGGTATGATGCTATGCTATGCATGGGGTAATGTAGGTAACCCTGTTATGAGTCCCCATTAAGGACTGCAAACCAAAACCTGCAAGAAACTCAAGTAAGACATGTCATGAGTCCCAATTAAGGACTATAAACGGAACCTGCAAGAAACTTAGTAAACCCTGTTATGAGTCCCAATTAAGGACTATAAACAAAACCTACAGGGAACTCAAGTGTCAGATAACAAGCATGCAAACAGTCAAGTTGGAAGGCACACAAGTCACACAAGAGAAACCCTTAGAGTTTAGGCCAGCATGAGGTCTAGGTATTACCCTCTTTCAGTTTGTTGGTTCATACATGTCCTATCAAAAGTAACCGGGTTCTTAGAGGATCCCAATATCATTTACTACCCTCAATCGGTCATAACTCCAGCATCGCAATCTTTTCTTGCGGCCAGAACCATCACGAGAGTTTAGCCTCAATGGGCGTAGCATACTGCTACTGTTCTAATGGCCAAGTTGTGTCATTTAAGGTTCTAAGGTCTGTTGGTGCTTAATGACTCATCGGAAGACCCATATTCTCCTCGTTGCAACACAAGGGATATCGGTACAGACCAAGGTGCCACACCAACGTAGCCACTGCTTCACCCATGTCGGTCTACGCCGGACAGGTCCCTCACAGCTTATGCTACCTAAACAGGGTATCCCCAGATCCGGGTTAGGATCTATGTAACTCCCATGCAACCCACAAATTTAAAGCAGACAAGTCGATACAATTGAAAACATAAGTGATCTTAGTCCTAAGGTACACCTCACTTAAAAATATCCCTAGCAGAGTCGCCAGTTCTGTGATCGGTGGATCTGGAACTGACTGTTTAAAGCTGGTTCGCGAAATGTCGCGGAAGCAAGAGTCGCCACCGTCTTTTATTTTCTCCAAAGGGAAAGGACAAAAGCACAGAAAAATTCCTTATAGAGATTGCTCTCGGTTCGGGAGGTAGGTTATAGAAAGGGAAGGTGTTAGCACCCTTTCTATCCATGGTTATCCATGGGCTCTTAGATACTTGCTCACTTGTGTTTTCAAAAATGGTTTGTTTGCTTTTCAACTGTGGGTTTTAAAAAAGTTTCTTTGAAAATTCCAATTCGACTCTTGTATCGGTCCTCAAGAGTGTTTGAAAAATTGCTTTCGAAAGCTTTTTGAAAAGGTGTCGGTGTGAAAAGTATTTTTGATTTGTTTTGAAATTAGAGCAAGTATCTAGAGTTGTCTACCTACCCTAAGGAATTCGTCTGTGTAGATGTCCTTTAAAGTAGTGCCATCCCACCATTGAGAGGTAGGTAGCACCACCGTTGGAGGTGTTCGGGTCAATTCGAAGGTTCGGGACGTGGTGATCACCAGAGTAATGGGAAGACACCTTAGAAGCTACCCTCATGCCAGGTTCCCGGATCATGAGGACTTACTAAGACATCCTCTACTCGACGATCACCTTTCGAGGCAAGGCAACAGTGAGGCGTACCCTAGGGGTGGTGTGTGATTTGTGTGTCGTTTTCATTTATTTTTGTCTTGTCATGTTATTGGTGTTCTACGCTTGTTTTTATTTTGTCCATACATTCTTTCATGCTTTGATTTAACAGTTAAAAAGTACGGAAAGATAAAATTCCTAAACTATTACAAAGGCGTGGGTCCACATCGCCAAATTAAACCAGGACCCGATTTGACATAAAATAAAGAAATTAAAAGTGCGAGAAGTAATTACATGGCTTCGGGAGAGGTACATAATTATTTAAGCAAAAATAAAATAAATATGCAAATTAGAATAAAAAAATTAAAAGCGAGGGCGTTGGACCCTTATTGCGAAATTAAATTAACGATGAATTAATTAATTAAAAAGAAAGCAAGAATTTTGTGTTTTATGTTTTTTTTTTGGTATTTTTAATATTTTAGGATTTAATAGAAAAATTAATTGCAATTAAACACTAACCCTAATTCTATTTTATTTTAATTTATTAAGAAGACGTTAAAATTTAACCTAAATTAAACCTAATTTTTATATACAATTTTAATTATGAAAATAAATAAAATAAATAATATTTTTGTGAAAAAGAAAAATTAAAAGGAATAAAACATTTATTAAACCTAGTTCTATATTTTTTAGATTTTGTTATGAAAGGAGTTAAAATTAAAACCCTAATTTAAACTAATTAATTTACATGCATTTATTTACAAGAAATATTAAAATATAATATTTATTCTTTAATTCTTTCTTCTGATTTTTTAGGATGTTTTTTGTATTTTGTGAAAATATTTAATTAAATTGGACAGTAATTAAAAAATAAAAATTATAATAAGAATAGAAAAGTAGAGAAAATTAAAAGAAGTTGCAAACCAAGGGGGGTGGTAGTCCCCAACATGGAGGTGCAATCATGGAGATTCTGGCCCAATAAGCATGGTCCATTTGACTTTTTCAGACAACCTGCTGGCATATTGACTAGGGTTTAGGGTGTCCCTCCAATCCATGCCTTTGATCTGATCTTGAGATGGACGTGGCACGTTTGATTTGGCAGCGTATGATGGTCTTCAGTTCAAACGCTATACCTGAACATTAATTGCAAAATAACAAATGGAAAGGGTGAAGACCTGGGATCGAACCCAGGTCATTAACATTGCCAATAGCTACGCTCGCCACTGAGCCATTCCATGCGTTGTTAATATATAATGAATAACAAATATTATAAAAGAAAATCAACGCATTAGTGGACTTTGCGCGCGAGATTCAAAAGAGCCAACCAGCGTGTGCCACGAAATCGTCTTCTTCGCTATTCCTGAAACACAAAATATTAAGCAACGGTTTTATACGCGTTTTGTTAGGTGGCTTTTGGGAAAATAGCGATTAGCACTAGGGCAATCATAAATTAGGCGCGAGGGTATATTTGAGATCGTCCAGAAGCGCTGAGTTGAATGGTGGTAGTCTTGAGTCTCAATTTTTCCTCGTCTCAAAATCCCCAATTTAAAACTCTGCAAACCCTAAAACTCAAACATGGCATATTTGCATACAACACATAAAAAGGCAATTAAGTATATTGGTTAGCTTCAGAATTTTATAAGGAACATGAATCAATGAATAAAATGCTATGAAAATGCTTAGATTTGAGAACACGATTATGAGTTTTTCATGGAATATTTGGAGTTCTGTATACCGATTCCTTGAGCTTTGATGAAGGTTTTTGATTGGAATGTGTTCAGTGATCTCCAAGGAAGCTAATGGAACAAGAATTACGCTTTGAATCGCCCTGGAAGTGAGTTTGCAGTTTTGAGTTTTTGGAGAAAAATTTCAAGTTTGATTATGGCCTTCTTGCGCAGCTTAGTGTGTATGAACATTAGGGTTTCCTTTAGGCTTATGTACTGAATGGATTAGGTCAAGAAACTTGCTCCAAATCTCTTGCAATCATGGTTTTGAAGATTTGATTTTCAAGCTTTGTTTTTTCAATCTTTTCCATACAATTTTTGTATCAATTAGGATCTAATCAAACCAAATCTTCCCATATTTGAATGTGCACGAATTATTGAGTAGATTACATGTGCAAAAAGATTTGTTAGGTTAAATTAAGTATTTTTCATATATTTAAATGATTTAAATGAATTAATATAAATAAAAATTCAAATAAATAAATAAAAAATGAAGAAATACTTCCCTTTTGGCCAAGTGGTCGTGCACATGTCATGGATGATGAATTATGGAATAAAAATGGGCCCATTAGCAATTTTAGGTCATTTGAAGTAATGTTGACTTTTCAAAATATCCAAATATTTCCCAACTTCCACAAGGCATAACTTGCTCAATTTTTAAGCTTTTCTCATGTTCCTTGACATTTTGGAAAGGTCTTTGAGTCCTCTAACCAATGTCTTTGGTCCCATGTCATTTTGATTTACCAATCTCAAGTTATGGCCTTTGACTTAAAGTCCCTTTTTGTTGACTTTTGAAAATGACCTATAATGTTGAGATTGATAACTTTTTGTGAGAGCATTTCTTGGACTTGAAGTATGAAGATGAGTTGTAGGAAATGTCTTTCTCTTCAAAATGAGCTTTGGATGGAATTTTTCTGATAATCCATGTGAAAGTTATGCCCTGGTCAATTTCAGTTGACTTTTTCAGCTGTCCAAATAAGGAAACTTTTGCATCTTGATGATTTCTGAGCCAAATTTTGAGAATCATGATCAAGCATTGATCAAATGATGTTTGTGGCTTCAAAATGATATGTTGACCAAAAATTTGAACTTTTGACTGTCAAATGACCATTTTGCCCCTACAGTTGACTGTAGTGCAATTTAGGGTTTTTGACTGTGCAATTTTGTGCTGAAAGCCTTGAAACTTGATATGAGGATGCTTGACCATATTTGTAGGCATGTGAGACTTGATTGGACCTTTGAAAACTTCATTTTCTTGATCAAAACAAAAACCCTAATCTTGACTGTATAGGAGACCTTTGCACTGTGCAACCCTTGGGGAATTTTGCAGCTTTGATTTGGCAAATCTTTGAAGAATATGGGAGGGCAAATTTTGGGGTACAACAAAACCCTAACTTTCAAATTTGGTTTTCTTGGTGAACAAGTTTCGCATTTTGGCATGTTTTGATGAATTATGACCCTTGGTACTTGATTTTGACCAAAAAGTCAAAGTTTTACTCTTCAGTGTACAATTGACTTTTGATCAGTTGACTGCAAATTTCATCTGTCAATCCAATGAAATTGAGATGTTTTGAGCCATGTAATTAAGTCAATATGATGCAATTGAATCCTTTAAATCATACTTGAACTCAATTGGTCATTTTCTAGGTTAAAAATCATAAATTGCCCTTCCTCAATCAAAACCCTAATTTTGACCATTTTGCCCTTTTTGTGATTTGACCAAATTTCTTGAGGAATTGTGATCCAAACTTGACCAAATGACACATGTAAGTTTAAAATGTTGATGTGGATCAAAAATTATGAAGTTTGACTATAAATTGGCCATGGTTGACTTTTTCCCCAATACAGCTGATTTTTAGGTCAAATGTCCAATTGACTGATCAAAAATGTGGTTCAAGGCTTGAAACTTGTCGTGAGTGATCTTAGGGATCCATAATGATGTTTGAAAGTCACATGAAGCATTGATAGTCCAAAAATCCTTGTGCAAACTCAAACCCTAATTTTGGGTTGTCAGTGCAAGATGAGATGTCTTGAGCTGACCAAACCCTAATCTAGTCTTGAGTCAAAGAGATCTTGTGAGAAAAGTCTTGATAAATGAGTGGGCAAATTTAAGGGTACAACAGCTGCCCCTGTTCAATCTTCTTAAACCTGAGGAGCTAGATTGGTGAGTCTTGCTATTCGTGACTCGAAGGTGAAAGAATGATTGGACACTAGAGTGCCCATAAATTTGCACTCGGTGGTGTCAAGTTGAGGGAATGGGCTTAAAGATGCCATTTGGAGAAGTGATAAAGTCTTGTTGGATATGGGCTTGTAGATGCCATCTAAAAGTGATTGTTTGTGTTGTAATTTGTAAGCTGGAAGAATGAGTATCAGAATGGCGTACGTGTCTGGAGCGTATCTGAACTGTATTTGGAAGCTGATTTTGAATGATTATCAGAATGGAATCCGTGTCTGGAGCGTATCTGAACTGTATCTGAAAGCTGGTTTTGAATGAGTGTCAGAATGGCATCCGCATATGGAATGTATCTGAACTATATCTGAGAGTTGAAATCTGAATGAGTATCAGAATGGCATCCGCGTCTGGAATATATCTGTACCGTATCTAAAAGCTGAACCTGAATGAATAACAGAATGGCACCCATGTCTGGAGCGTATCTGTACCGTATCTGAAAGCTGAATCTGAATGAATAACAGAATGGCATCCATGTCTGGAGCGTATCTGAACTTGAAATCTGAATGAGTATCAGAATGGCATCCGTATCTGGAGCGTATATGTACTTTATCATGATTGCACATTGTTTAATAGTAGCTGTTAATCTTATCATGAAAAGGGTAAAATGTTAGCTGGAATACAAAATTATGTTGCATGAAATGTATGATGCAATATATGTGTTTTATCAATGTTTATGATATGTGGATGTAATGTATGCGAATGTAAGATGATTTGTTGTATTGTTGAGGAAAATAAATCCTTGACTGCTGCTTAGGATATGTGGATTCTTCATGTCTTGAAGTTAGAGTATTTGACAAAGATTATGTTGTTAGAGCAATGTCGTATACTGCTTGAGGGATCTGCTTGGGGAATCCAGAGAATTTTGATGACTTCCACTGGGGGTTAATAATGGGAGTCTTTGTTCCGTTGGCGAGTATCAGAAGTCAATTGTTACCTGGTTGGATTTCAGGCTTCAAAACAACTTGTTGGGGAATTTGGAGAAATTAGATGGTTTCCACCGAGGATTAATAGTTTGAAGTTTTAGCTCCGTCGGGGATCTAAATGACGTACTGTAGGGATTGCTCATGGAATAGCCTAAAGACGTTTTCCTATTCTTTCAACCTGTCAGTAATAATTCATTTTGTTTTCTTTTTGCAAATAGTATTTATGTTCAAATGCATATGTTCATTAATGAATCATTGGACGTTTTTGCAAATAAAACACAAGTGTAAAGAAAAAGGCAAATAGTTTTCTGTACTTGAAAGAGATATCTTTGTATTTACTTTGAATAAGTATTTTGTACAAAGGAGACAGACATCCTAGTAAGAGGATGGTGCCATAAAAGTAAGAAAAAATTTTACAAAGAAAGATAGCTATGTGTGATAATCCCATAGGGTCCCCATTCTGCTATAGTCTTCGCGTCTCCGAATACCCTGTCCATTTGTTGCTTCATCTGAAGATGATTGAATTGATCAGAAACCTTAAGTTTGTCATTGGAAGTCAAGAGGTTTTCCACAAAGTGATCCGACGGGACATAGTCATACGCTTTAATTCCCTAACTTTTGCCTGGATCACCCTTTCGGGTTTTCAGCCCACCGGGAAACCCTTTTTTCCCAAGCCGCCCTTTCAGGTTTTCAACTTGTCGGGTGTACAGTTTTTTTTAAATATTTTATCCCTAATTTTTGCCCGATCCTTTTGGTTCGCCGGGATGCCC
Organism: Vicia faba; assembly: GCA_948472305.1. Taxonomy (NCBI): domain Eukaryota; kingdom Viridiplantae; phylum Streptophyta; class Magnoliopsida; order Fabales; family Fabaceae; genus Vicia; species Vicia faba. Next base: position 958,132,759 of record OX451735.1, read on the forward strand.
TTTTTTTTCCTAGGTGTGTCAACCTAGCAGGTCTCTTATGCGTAGTATCTTTTGACTATGTCAGCATTCGTAGGGTGTGGTAGGTCATCGTCGTCCGTGGTGGTTAAGATCATTGCCCCATCGGAGAAGATGTTCTTGATTACAAATGGTTCTTCATATGTAGGAGTCCATTTGCCCCTGGGATCACTTTGTGGTAAGATAATGCGTTTGATCACTAGATCTCCAACTTGATATACTTGGCGTCTGACTTTCTTGTTGAAAGCCTTGATCATCCGTTTTTGATATATCTGACCATGGCAAACAGCAGTGAGTCTCTTTTCATCAATTAAGTTTAGTTGATCAAGTCGAGTCTGGATCCAATCGTCTTCATTCAAACCTGCATCCTTCATAATCCTCAAAGAGGGGATTTGAACCTCGATAGGCAAGACAACCTCCATGCCATAAACCAAAGAATAGGGTGTTGCCCCAGTTGATATGCGAGTCGTGGTACGGTACCCGTGGAGAGCAAATGGTAGCATCTCATGCCAGTCCTTGTAGGTGACTGTCATTTTTTGTATGATCTGTTTAATGCTTTTATTAGCAGCTTCGACTGCACCATTCATCTTTGGCAGATAGGGGGATGAATTGTGATGCTGAATCTTGAACTGCTCGCACAAGGCGATGATCATAGTATTATTAAGGTTTGTACCATTATCAGTGATGATCCTTTCTTGGATACCGTACCGGCAAATAAGATTCTGCTTGATGAAGCGGGCAACAACATTCTTAGTAACGGATGCGAAGGAAGCTGCTTCGACCCATTTCATAAAATAGTCAATGGCCACTAGAATTAAGTGGTGTCCATTGGAGGTTGTAGGCTTGATCTCCCCAATCATATTGATTCCCCACATAGCAAAGGGCCAAGGAGCTGTCAAGACATTCAGAGGAACCGGAGGCACATGCACCTTGTCAGCATATATTTAACACTTATGACAGGTCCGAGAGTGTTGATAGCAGTCTGCTTCTATGGTAGACCAATAATAGTCTGCCCGTAGGATTTTCTTTGCCATCGTATGCCCACTGGAGTGAGTTCCAAAAGTACCTTCATGTAATTCAGCCATGATCTTTTCAGCCTCAATGTTATCCATACACCGGAGGAGAATGGAGTCATGGTTGTGTTTGTACAGGATGCCATTACTCAGGAAGAACTTAGCAGAGAATCTCCTTAGGAACTTTTTATCATTTATTGAAGATCCTTCTGGATATTCTTGAGCCTCGAGATACCTCTTGACTTCATGAAACCAAGGCTGGTCCACTAATTCTTCAGTATTAATCTCGTGACAGTGTGCTGGTTCATCCATTCGTTCAATGGTGATCTGGGGAGCCTTGTAACGCCCGTAATTTAATTAATTATTTAATTAAATTATTTTTGGAATATTTGTGAAGAAGTGTTATTATAATTGGATTTATTTTATTAAATGGAGAAATAATAATATATTTGAGGTATTATATTATTGGGTGGTGAAATAATATTAGAAGTTAATATTATTTAATGTGGGCCTATAGTGTGTGAGTGGTAGTAATAAGGGGGGGTGTAAGTTTGGAGCCCACTAAGGAATAATATAATAATATTAGGTTATTTTATTATTTGTGAGAAAGAATAGAAGGAGGAAGCAGTAAGAAGAAAATAAGGATTGTGAAGAACGTGAAGCTGCTGGAATTAGAAGGAAACGGCAAGAACAAAGATTCAACCCGGAAATTGTAGAGCGACCTTCGATCCAAGGTAAGGGGGGTTCTGGCTTTATAATTGGGTTCATGATGTTTGATATGTGGGGTTAGAGGATTACTGTTTTTGTTCTTGAATTGGATGATGTATGATGAAGATTTAGTGAATTTGAATGAATAATGACGTTATGATGTTGTTTAATTGATGTAGTATGATAGGTTAATGATTAGGTGATGAATTACCATGATTATTATGAAATTTGTAGGACTGTAATTAGATTCCCGTAGTGAATTACAGTAGAAAACGCAGAAAATTATGCAGGAGGAACCAGGATGTGTCGACCTCAAGTTGGATGAGTCGATACATGGGCGGTGTTAGACTCAGGATGAGTCGATGCATGCAGGGCTTGCGTCGATACATGTTAGTTGCAAGACTCGGGATGAGTCGATCGGCAAGGTGCATGTGTCGATACATGCTGCGTTTTGAAGCAAGGATGAGTCTATCCATAGGATTTTGCGTCGACCCATGTTGTACATATGAAGTAGTTGCGTCGATCCATAGAGTTTCATGTCGATACATAATGTCTGGTTTTTGACAGGATTGGCTTTTAGTTGCTGTAACTTGAGTTTTAGGATGCTGTTTGAGATGCCGTTCGAAGCATTGATTAACTAATGCGAAAACTTTATTCTAGATGATTAAATGATGATTAAGAAGTGTAATCCTAACAGATAATGCATGATTTAGAATTAATTCCCGTAGATGACCGTTGTGCTGATTTTTAAACAGAATGATGAATAAGAGATGTTAGAGACTGCTATTTAGAATTATGACAGTAGGATTAGTGACAGTAATGATATAAATTAGCAAAATAACAGGACGGATTACTGTACTACTAATATACAGTTGAGTATTAGTGAGATGTTATTGATGAAGTTGTGTTCGATGATTTTGTGATAATAAATGATGTTTAATAAATTATTTTGATGTTATGAGATGTTGTTAATTGAGATGTTTTGAGATGTTTTGAGATGATTGAGATGTTGCGATTTTGAGGTGTTAATTGAGATGTTTTGAGATGTGTTTTGAGATAATTTGGGTGTTGATATTACATTCATGATGAGTCGCATACATTGCATTTTTAAGATGGAGCTTATGCTCGTTGAAATGGCCTGGATTGGAAAATTTTGAGATGAAGGATATGCCTTGTTGATGCCTCTATTAATTGGCAGATTTTTGAGATGGGAGTTCTGCTCCAATGGTACCACATGCATTTGCATAGTTTTGAGTCGCATTATAGGATTGAATAATGAAATGTATTTGATGTTGATGAATGAGCATATATGCTGTAATTATTGTTGATTATGAGATGAGAAGTGGTGATATTATTGGTCTAATTTAATATATTAATTATCATGCGCTTTATTATATTGTTAGATATCTCACCCCTTCTGTTTGAATGTTGCTCTTATGTTGGTAACGTGCAGGTAATCGCGAGTGAAGGATGTATACCTTCAATAGTTCGAGTCTGTGTCATTGCTCTGATATGTAACACTCGGGGGGATGAACGCTTGCTGATTTTTTATTGTTGATTTTCAGTTGTTGAGTTTTGAATTGATTATTATTAAATATGAAATGTTTCGAAGTTGTTGTTTTATTTAGAGATGTTATTGAAGAATTCCGCTGCGTAGTTGTTGAATTAATTTATTAAAGATGTTATGACGATGGTTCATCTGATGTTTTAAAAGTTTTATATACCCATGATGAATGCAATGAATTTGTTAGAAGAATTTGTGACGTTCCGATTCGTTTGTATGAATGAAATTTTATAACTCTGATTTATTTTGCATAATTCGCTTGGGATAGAATTGGGGTGTTACAAAGTTGGTGTCAGAGCAAAAGGTTGGTCCGACCTTGTCGTTGAGTCTTAGTTGTCTAACAATCAAGTATTGTTATTTTGAGTTCTAACAGTTGTTCGTGTTATAGTGATAAGTTGAGATGGCTGGAAGGAATGATGTTGCCCTTGCTGATGCTTTAGAAGCTATGGCTCATGCGATGGAAAATCAGCCAAATGCTGACGGGAATGCTGGATCTCGTAGCTTGGCGACTTTCCAGAGAGAGAATCCACTTACGTTCAAGGGAAAATATGATCCTGACGGAGCATTGGAATGGTTGAAAGAGATTGAGAGGATCTTTCACGTGATGGACTGCACTCCAGCGCAGAAGGTTCATTATGGGACTCATATGCTAGCAGTCGAGGCTGATGACTGGTGGCTAGAGACTTGCCAGAAGTTAGAAGTTGCGGGTAAGAATGTCACTTGGGCTGTGTTCCGTAGGGAGTTTTTGAGAAAGTATTTTCCTGAAGATGTCCGTGGTAAGAAGGAAATTGAGTTCCTTGAGCTGAAGCAAGGAAGTATGTTTGTTGTTGAGTTGGCCAAGTTTTATCCGCATTACGCTGAGGAAAATGCTGAGTTTTCAAAGTGTATTAAGTTTGAGAATGGGTTGCGCCCGAAAATTAAGAAGGCAGTTGGATACCAGAAGATCTGTGTCTTTGCTGATTTGGTTGATAGTTGTAGGCTTTATGAGGAAGACAATAATGCTCATTACAAGATTATTAGTGAGAAGAGGGGTAAGCACCCACAGAATCGTGGTAAACCTTATGATGCCCCAGTTGGTAAGGGTAAACAGAGAGTTGCTCATGGTCAGAGGACTAGTGGGGGAGATGCTTCTGCTAGTGTGGTTTGTTTTAAGTGTGGGAAACCTGGACACAAGAGTAATGTGTGAACTACTGAAGTGAAGAGGTGTTTCTGTTGTGCCAAGAACGGACATGTTGTATCTGAGTGTGAGCACAAGAGTGTGGTTTGTTTCAACTGTAAAGAGGAAGGGCACATTGGTAGCAAGTGTCCGAAACCGAAGAGGGCTCAGTCAAGTGGTAAAGTGTTTGCTTTGGTTGAGGATCAGACAGCTGCTGAAGACGGACTTATTAGAGGTACATGTTTCATTAATAGTACTCCTTTAATTACTATTATTGATACTGGTGTTACGCATTGTTTTATTGCTGCTGATTATGTTGAAAGACTGGGTCTTGTGTTGTCTTCTTTGAGTGGAGAAATGGTCGTCGATACTCCAGTCAAGGGATCGGTGACTACTTCTTTTGTGTGTGCTAAGTGTCCCTTGTCGATCTTCGACAGAGACTTTATTGTTGATTTGGTTTGCTTGTCGTTAAGAGGTTTGGATGTGATTCTTGGTATGAACTGGTTAGAGCATAACTGTGTTCATATTAATTGTTATGACAAGTCGGTGAAGTTTTATACTCCTGAAGAAGAGGAAGATGGTCTATTGTCTACTAGACAGTTGAGAAAGTTGATGCAAGAGGAAGCATAGATGTTCTCGTTGATGGCATCGCTATCTGTAGAGACTCAAGCGATAATTGAGGAATTATCGGTGGTGTGTGAATTTCCTAAAGTTTTCCCTGATGAGATTCCTGATGTACCGCCAGAGAGGGAAGTTGAATTTGCAATTGATCTTGTACCTTGTACCAGACCTGTGTCTATGGCACCATACAGGATGTCTGCGTCTGAGTTGTCAGAGTTAAAGAAGCAATTGGAAGAGTTACTTGAGAAGAAGTTTATAATACCAAGTGTATCGCCGTGGGGAGCTCCAGTGTTGTTAGTGAAGAAGAAAGATGGAAGTATGAGGCTTTGTGTTGATTATAGACAGTTGAACAAGGTGACGATTAAGAACAAGCATCCGCTTCCAAGAATAGATGACTTGATGGACCAATTGGTGGATGCCCGTGTGTTTAGCAAGATTGATTTGAGGTCGGGTTACCATCAGATTAAAGTGAAGGATGAAGACATTCAGAAGACAGCTTTCAGAACACGTTATGGACATTAGGAGTATTCGGTGATGCCTTTTGGTGTTACTAATGCGCCGGGAGTATTCATGGAGTATATGAATCGTATCTTTCATACTTATTTGGATCAGTTTGTAGTGGTGTTCATTGATGATATTTTGATTTACTCTAAGACAGAAGAAGAGCATGTTGAACATTTAAGAGTAGTATTGCAGATTCTGAAAGAGAAGAAGTTGTATGCAACGTTGTCCAAGTGTGAATTTTTGGTAAAAGAGGTTAGTTTTCTTGTTCATGTGATTTCAGGTAGTGGCATTGTTGTAGATCCATCGAAGGTTGATGCTGTGTTGCAATGGGAAACTCCAAAGTCAGCTACTGAGAATAGAAGCTTCTTGGGATTAGTTGGTTATTATAGAAGGTTTATTGAAGGGTTTTCTAAGTTGTCACTTTCGTTGACTAAGTTGACTTGTAAAGGTAGAGCGTTTGTATGGGATGTTCAGTGCGAAGAATGTTTTATGGAATTAAAGAAGAGGTTGACGTCGGCTTTGATTTTGACGTTGCCTAATCCAGGAGAGCCTTTTGTGGTGTATTGTGATACTTCTAAGAAGGGTTTAGGAGGTGTGCTTATGCAGAGTGGTAAGGTAGTTGCTTATGCGTCGAGGCAGTTGAGGACTCATGAGAAGAACTATCCTACGCATGATTTAGAGCTTGTTGCTGTTGTTTTTGTGTTTAAGATTTGGAGGCATTATCTTTATGGTTCTATATTTGAAGTGTTTAGTGATCATAAGAGCTTGAAGTATCTGTTTGATCAGAAAGGGTTGAATATGAGGCAACGAAGATGGTTAGAATTGTTAAAGGATTATGATTTCAGTTTGAATTATTATCCAGGAAAGGTGAATGTGGTAGCTGATGCGTTGAGTCGAAAGACTTTACATATGTCAGCAATGATGATTAAAGAGTTGGAATTGATTGAGCAGTTCAGAGATATGAGCTTAGTTTGCGAGGTTACTCCGCAGAGTGTTATGTTGGGTATGTTGAAGATTAATAATGAATTTCTAGACAGTATCAGAGAAGCTCAGAAGTTGGATGTGAAACTGGTAGATTTGATGGTTGGGACTGATCAATATGAGAATAGTGATTTTAAGCTAGATGCGTAAGGTGTGTTGAGATTTCGTAGCCGGATTTGTATTCCTGATGATACTGAGATGAAGAAAGTGATACTTGAAGAGAGTCATAGAAGTAAGTTTAGTATTCATCCAGGAGCTACAAAGATGTATCAAGATTTGAAAGGTTTGTTGTGGTGGCCTGGGATGAAGAGTGATGTGGCTCGATTTGTGTATGCATGTTTGACTTGTCAGAATTCGAAAGTTGAACATTAGAAGCCTGCAGGATTGATGCAACCGTTGGAAGTTCGAGAATGGAAATGGGATGGAATTTCAATGGACTTTGTGACGGGGTTGCCTAGTACTTTAAGAGGACATGATTCGATTTGGGTGATTGTTGATAGGCTTATGAATTCAGCTCATTTTATTCCTATCAACATCAGTTTTCCAGTGCCGAAGTTGGATGAGATTTATATTAGTGTGATCGTGAAGCTGTATGGTGTTCCTTTGTGCATTGTGTTAGATAGAGATCCAAGATTTACTTCTGATTTTTGGAAGAGTTTGCAAGAAGCGTTGGGTTCTAAGTTGAGGTTGAGTTCAACGTATCATCCTCAGACAGATGGTCAGACTGAATGGACGATTTAATCGCTGGAAGACTTGTTGAGGGCATGTGTTCTCGAGCAGGGAGGTTTGTGGGATACTTATCTTCCGTTGATAGAGTTCACTTATAATAACAGTTACCATTCTAGTATTGGGATGGCACCTTTTGAAGCGTTGTATGGTCGGAGATGTAGAACTCCGTTATGTTGGCATGAATCTGGTGAAAGTGTAGTGCTTGGACCTGAACTTGTTTGTGAGACTACTGAGAAGGTTAAGTTGATTCGAGAAAAGATGAAAGCTTCACAAAGTAGAAAGAAGAGTTATCATGACAAGCGAAGGAAAGATTTAGAATTTCAAGCTGGTGATCATGTGTTTTTGAGAGTTACACCTATGACTGGTGTTGGGCGAGCATTTAAGTCTAAGAAGCTCACTTATCGTTTTATTGGACCGTATCAGATTTCAGAGAGAGTGGGGAATGTTGCTTATATAGTGGCTTTACCTCCTAATCTTTCGAATTCGCATGATGTGCTTCATGTGTCGCAACTTCGGAAGTATATTTCAGATCCATCTTATGTGATTCTTATGGACGATGTGCAAGTACGGGATAATCTTACGGTGGAGACGATGCCTGTACGGATCGCAGATCGTGAAATGAAGACTCTGAGGGGCAAAGAGATTGCCTTGGTTAAAGTGGTTTGGTTAGGAGCTGCAGGAGAAAGCATGACTTGGGAATTGGAGAGCAAGATGCGAGACTCCTACCCTAAATTGTTTGATTGAGGTAAATTTTCGAGGACGAAAATATTCTAAGTGGGGGAGAATTGTAATGCCCATAATTTAATTAATTATTTAATTAAATTATTTTTAGAATATTTGTGAAGAAGTGTTATTATAATTGGATTTATTTTATTAAATAGAGAAAAAATAATATATTTGAGGTATTATATTATTGGGTGGTGAAATAATATTAAAAGTTAATATTATTCAATATGGGCCTATAGTGTGTGAGTGGTAGTAATAAGGGGGGTCTAAGTTTGGAGCCCACTAAGGAATAATATAATAATATTAGGTTATTTTATTATTTGTGAGAAATAATATAAGGAGGAAGTAGTAAGAAGAAAATAAGGATTGTGAAGAACGTGAAGCTGCTGGAATTAGAAGGAAACGGCAAGAACAAAGATTCAACCCAGAAATTATAGAGCGACCTTCAATCCAAGGTAAGGGTGGGGTTCTGGCTTTATAATTGGGTTCATGATGTTTGATATGTGGGGTTAGAGGATTACTGTTTTTGTTCTTGAATTGGATGATGTATGATGAAGATTTGGTGAATTTGAATGAATAATGACGTTATGATGTTGTTTAATCGATGTAGTATGATATGATTAGGTGATGAATTACCATGATTATAATGAGGTTTGTAGGACTGTAATTAGATTCCCATAGTGAATTACAGTAGAAAACGCAGAAAATTATGCAGGAGGAACCAGGATGTGTCGACCTCAAGCTGGATGAGTCGATACATGGGCGATGTTAGACTCAGGATGAGTCGATGCATGCAGGGCTTGCGTCGATACATGTTAGTTGCAAGACTCTGGATGAGTCGATCGGTAAGGTGCAGATGTCAATACATGCTGCGTTTGGAAGCAAGGATGAGTCTATCCATAGGGTTTTGCATTGACCCATGTTGTACAGATGAAGCAGTTGCGTCGATCCATAGAGTTTCGTGTCGATACATAATGTCTGGTTTTTGACAGAATTGGCTTTTAGTTGTTGTAACTTGAGTTTTAGGATGCTGTTTGAGATGTCGTTCAAAGCATTGATTAACTAACGCGAAGAACTTTATTCTAGATGATTAAGAAGTGTAATCCTAACAGATAATGCATGATTTAGAATTAATTCCCGTAGATGACCGTTGTGCTGATTTTTAAACAGAATGATGAATAAGAGATGTTAGAGACTGCTGTTTAGAATTATGACAATAGGATTAGTGACAGTAACGATATAAATTAGCAGAATAACAGGACGGATTACTGTACTATTAATATACAGTTGAGTATTAGTGAGATGTTATTGATGAAGTTGTGTTCAATGATTTTGTGATAATAAATGATGTTTAATAAATTATTTTGATGTTATGAGATGTTGTTAATTGAGATGTTTTGAGATGATTGAGATGTTGCGATTTTGAGGTGTTAATTGAGATGTTTTTATATGTGTTTTGAGATGATTTGGGTGTTGATATTACATTCATGATGAGTCGCATACATTGCATTTTTGAGATGGAGCTTATGCTCGTTGAGGTGGCCTGGATTGGCAAATTTTGAGATGAAGGCTATGCCTTGTTGATGCCTCTATTAATTGGCAGATTTTTGAGATGGGAGTTCTGCTCCAATGGTACCACATGCATTTGCATAGTTTTGAGTCGCATTATAGGATTGAATAATGAAATGTATTTGATGTTGATGAATGAGTATATATGCTGTAATTATTGTTGATTATGAGATGAGAAGTGGTGATATTATTGATCTAATTTAATATATTAATTATCATGCGCTTTATTATATTGTTAGATATCTCACCCCTTCTGTTTGAATGTTTCCCTTATGTTGATAACGTGCAGGTAATCGCGAGTGAAGGCTGTATACCTTCAATAGTTTGAGTCGGTGTCATTGCTCTGATATGTAACACTCGGGGGGATGAACGCTTGCTGATTTTTGATTGTTGATTTTCAGTTGTTGAGTTTTGAATTGATTATTATTAAATATGAAATGTTTCGAAGTTGCTGTTTTATTTAGAGATGTTATTGAAGAATTCCGCTGCGTAGTTGTTGAATTATTTTATTAAAGATGTTATGACGATGGTTCATCCGATGTTTTGAAAGTGTTATATATCCATGATGAATGCAATGAATTTGTTAGAAGAATTTGTGACGTCCCGATTCGTTTGTATGAATGAAATTTTATAACTCTGATTTATTTTGCATAATTCACTTGGGATAGAATTGGGGTGTTACAAGCCTCGTTATCCCAATTAAGTTTAAACATAGATGACATTGTGGCCAGAGCATCTGCCAGCTGATTTTCTTCTCGCAGGAAATGCTCGAAGGTAATCTGCTCAAAATGTGGTAGCAATGTCAAAACATGTTCTTTGTAAGGGATAAGGTTTGGATGCTTAGTGTCCCATTCTCCTTTGATTTGACTGATGACCAAAGCTGAATCTCCAAACACATCTAAAGATTTGATTCCCAAGTCTATGGCAGCCTTGAGACCAAAGATGCATGCTTCGTATTCCGCCATGTTGTTCGTACAGTTGAAGCAAAGTTTGGCAGTAAAGGGAGTGTGACACCCTTCCGGAGATATGAGTACAGTTTCGATACCATTACCAAGTGCATTGGATGCCCCATCGAAGAGCAGGGTCCATTGGGATCCTTGTTCAGGCCCGTCATATAGTCTGATCTCTTCACAGTCGTCTAATGTCATGATGTCTTCATCCGGGAATTCAAACTTCATGGACTGATAATCTTCTACAGCTTGATGAGCAAGATGATCAGCTAGCACATTGCCCTTTATAGCTTTCTGGGTAGTGTACTGTATGTCATATTCTGTTAGGATCATTTTCCATCTACTATCCTCCCAGACAGAGCAGGATTTTCGAAGATGTACTTTATCGGATCCATCTTAGATATCAACAAACTAGTATGGGTCAACATATATTGTCTTAGCCGGCGAGCAGCCCATGCCAGAGCGCAGCAAGTTTTCTCGAGCAGTGAATATCTAGTTTCACAATCGGTAAATTTTTGCTCAAGTAGTAAATAGCGTGCTCTTTTCGGCCAGACTCGTCATGCTGCCCCAATACACACCCCATTGAGTTCTCTAAAATGGTCAGATACATGATCAGTGGTCTTCCCTCGACTGGTGGCATCAAAACAGGAGGCTCTTGTAAGTACTCTTTGATTTTGTCAAAAGCAACTTGGCATTCGTTGTTCCATCTGACTACTTGATCTTTCTTCAATAGTTTGAAGATTGGCTCACAAGTAGCTGTTAGGTGAGAAATGAATCTGGCAATGTAGTTTAGACGTCCCAAGAATCCTCTGACTTCCTTCTCAGTGCGAGGAGCAAGCATTTCTTGTATCTCTTTAACCTTGGCAGGATCAACCTCGATGCCTTTGTTGCTGACAACGAAACCCAAGAGTTTACCGGACCGGACTCCGAATGTACACTTGTTTAGATTCAGTCTTAACTTGTACTCCTTCAATCTTACAAACAACTTTCGCAAGTGATCCAGGTGCTCCTCTTCAGTTTGAGATCGGGCTATCATGTCATCTACATAGACCTCTATCTCATGATGTATCATATCATGAAACAAAGCTACCATGGCGCATTGATAGGTTGCCCCAGCATTCTTCAGTCCGAACGGCATTACTTTGTAGCAGAATGTGCCCCACTGTGTGACAAATGTAGTTTTCTCCATGTCCTCAGGTGCCATTTTGATTTGGTTATAACCTGAGAATCCGTCCATGAAGGAAAACACTTTGTGCTGAGCTGTATTGTCAACCAGGATGTCAATGTGGAAAAGTGGAAAATCATCTTTAGGGTTGGCCCTATGTAAATCTCTATAATCCATGCACATTCGTACTTTGCCATCCTTTTTAGGTACAGGAACAATGTTGGCAACCCACTGAGGATAGGAAGTGACAGCCAAAAATCCAACATTTAACTGCTTCATGACTTCCGCTTTGATCTTCTTTGACATGTCAGGTCTCATGCGGAGGACTTTTTGTTTCACTGGTGGACAGTCTTCTCTTGTGGGTAGACGATGTATCACGATGTCTGTATCAAGTCCTAGCATGTCTTCGTATGACCAGGCAAAGATCTCAACATAATCATGCAATAGCTGAATTAGGCGCTCCTTGACACTCGGCTCTAGATTGGCACCCACTTTGATTTCCTTTTTATCTTCCTTGGTACTCAAGTTGATTGTATCCAACGGTTCCTCATGAGGCTGAATAGCTCTTTCCTCTTGTTGTATTAGCCTGGCTAATTCCCCTGGCACTTCACAATCTTCCCCACCTTCGTATTCGGCTTGATAGATTGGATCTTCAGAGTCACTAAAGGCCATAGCAGTATCGTTACCCATGGGATCCGAAATGGAGGGGTACCTACATTTGTGAGTGTGGGTGTGTGTAAGGGTATAACCATCTTTAAACAATAAAATGTAAAAGAAAGACAATGAGCATAAAAAGTTTGTATGTGGAAAAACGTCCATGATTCATTGAATGTCATATGAAGATGAAATAAAAACCCTTACAAATGGACCATTGTGCCTCGGGTAAGACACAAGGTTTTTAAAGTGCGAATTGTTTGTGAATATTACAAGTCCAACAGAAATGTAAAAGATAAATTACTGAGAGATGAAAGTTATTGGGACAAAGTCTCTGGCTTCCCAGTTGCGAAGTCCTCTGTTGACAGTAGGAAATATCCAATCTTCCAAGCTGCCATCTTCTTCAACATCTTCCACTGTGTTGACCTCCCGGTTACTAATCTTCAAAGGTGGCCCTCCAGCACGGGCACGGCGCACAGCCTTCTGAGCAGTTGAAGTAAGCCCTAAGCCAAACTTGTCTGATTTATACGGGATGTCAAGAAGCTGCCCCCAGATGGTGCATCCACCCTCTTCTACTACTACCTTGGCGTCCTTTAGAGATGACATTCGAAGCGGAGGTCTTGTGATCTTGGGAATCGGGGATACCGCCTTGGTCACCGCTACTTCTTGAGAGACCTCCTCGAAATGTTGAAAGGGAGTTTCAATGAACTCACCATCCAACTCCACATATCGGAAGGAATTTAGGTGACTAATCATATACTCCTCCTCTCTATGGACAGTTATGATCTTTCCTTGGACTGGGTACTTCAGCATTTCGTGTAGCATGGAGGTGACAGCACCGGCATTATGGATCCAGGGGCGTCCTAACAGATAGGAGTAAGAGGGGCGGATGTCCATCACATAGAAGATTGAGTTGAATGTATGGGTTCCCACCTTTATCGGGATGTCCACCTCCCCGTGAACCATCCTCTTCGAACCATCAAACGCTCTCACCACTATATTACTGGGTTTCAATGTCAGCCCTTTGCAATCCAATCTGTCAAGAGCTTTCTTTGGTAAGACGTTCAAAGATGCACCCGTGTCCACCAAGACATGGGCCAGAGTCGTTCCTCTACACTCCACAGAGACATGAAATGCTTCGTTGTGCTTTCTCCCTCTGGGTGTCAAATCAGCATCAGAGAAGCCTAGGCCGTTATTAGCTGTCAAACTGGTCACACAGTCTTGGAATTGGTCAGCAGACGTCTCTTGCAGCACATGGGTTGTCTTCAGAAATTTTACTAGATCTTTCGCATGTGCCTCAGAACAAAGCAGCAATGCTAGCATGGATATCTTGGAGGGAGTTTTCCCCAACTGTTCAACCACGTCATAATCACTTTTCTTTATTATCCTCAGGATCTCTTCCATTTCCTTCTTGGATGTTTCGGGGATAGCTAGTGATTGAGCCTTCGTCCGGACAGGCCCCTCTTGAATGCTTTTTCCTCGATTTTCAACAGTAGAAGTATTGGTAGGGATGACAACAGGGGTTGCATCGTTTTTTTTTTGTAGGAGCAATTGCAGGTATGATTATTGGTACAGAGGTAATCTTCAGAATAACCACGGGTCCAAAAACTGCCTTTGGAGGGGCAATCTCTGGAGAAAAGATTCTACCACTATGGGTAATCTTACTAGTTCTAGCAATATTGCTGATGTCAGAATATTCTTCTTCGGAGTTCACTTCTTCGGCGGTCAGCCCTTTTTGTTTAATACCATGGTAGTAGATTTCTCCATCGTAATTCCACGGTACGGTTTTATCTAATTCATAAGGGACCGGCCTGGGCATTGTAATTATGAGAGGAGTAGCCTTCGGAACTGATGTAATCCTAACAGGTCTTTTGGGGACCCTGGAAGGATTGGCGGAGATGGTTATGATTGAAACGTCTTTAATAGGAATGGGTGAAACGGGAGCATTTTCAAACAGAATTTCTTGGTTGTATATCAGGCGTTGAATACATGTCTTCAACAGAGGGAAATCAATTGATGAGGATAAGCAAATACGGCAGTCTTTATTACAACCTGGGAATACACCAGCTTTCAATAAGTTCATCTTAATGATCGGGAGCGGAGTTAAGAGTTCATCCACTGAAGCAACAAACAAATCTTCCTCGATAGCATTGGCATTGTGACCATGTCTAGGCATAGGAGCGGAAATGACATTTGGTTTCTCGGATGCCTCAAACTCAATCTCTTTTGCATCTATGAGGTCTTGAATCTTGTTTTTTAAAGCCCAATAGTTGTTGGTGTCGTGGCCCAGACTTTCAGAATGGTATGCGCATCTGGCATTCGGGTGATAATGAGGGTGTGATACGGTGGGAGAACTGACTTGAGGTTTGCGTTTGTATTCGCAAATGTTGCGGTTAGCAAGAGTCGCCACCGACTTTTTATTTTATCCTAAGGAAAGGTTAAAAAGCACAGCAAAAACCTTTTGAGATGTTTTCTTGGGTTCGGGGAGTAGATTATAGAAAGGGAAGGTATTAGCACCCCTTCTATCCATGGTTATCCATGGGCTCTTAGTTACTTGCTTAGATCACTTGCCTTTTGTTTTCAATTGTTTTCAATTGTTTTAAATGGTGCTTGAGTGTGTGGGTTTTGAAAATGTTTTGAAAAGAGGCCAATGTGGTGGCAACCTTTGCAATGATCCATGTGGGGATGTATACAAAGATGTATGTCTTTTGAAAAGGTTTTCATTTGTTTTTGAAAGTTGTTTTGAAAGTGTAGTGAAGTGTGGTTTGAAAAATAGGCAAGTGTTTTGTTTTGCAAGTTGGTTCAAGTAACTAAGAGGTTATCTACTCCTAAATTTCTCAAAAGATTATTGCTATACTTTAACCCTTTTAACAAGTTTGCACCACCATTGTATTTGGTGGGCAACCTTGTGCTAGGATGTGAAAAGGGACAGGCGCGAGTCATCGTTTAGACCATAATTGTAACGACGTTAAATGTCTTTGGGCAATTTCTCTAAGGGACTTGATCATTTGTTTTGTTTGTTTTGAAAAGTTTTTATCGAGGGACTATGATCATTCAAACTGTTTGCTTTGCCCAAAGATGTTCAACATACAATATGGCCCATTTATTTGAAGGCAACAAGTGGAATACCCTAGGGGGTGCAAGTGTGATTTGTGTGTCCATTTTCATGCTCGTTTATCTTGTATTAGGTCAAACTATTTTTTTTTATCGTTTTTTCACATACAAACCCTAATTCTAGCATGTTATTATTTAGAAAGCAATAAAGTGCGAAATTAAAATTACTAAGCTATTACACAACCAAATATGGGAAGGGGGGTACAAATGTTCAAATGGGGATATTGACAAGAATTTAAATCTAAATTATTACAACAATTGGATATTTGCATGGTAAATAAATTGCATAATTTAAAATGTAAATAAAATAAATATGTGAAATGTAAAAAAGAAAGTTTTTATGTGTATGAGAAAATATTTATGTAAAAGGAAAAAGAAAATAAAAATGTATTTATTTTTTAGTATTTTGAACTTAGGGTGAAAAACCCTAATTTTTAATAAAAGATATTATTATCTAATTTAATTCTACTATTTATTTATTATTTATAAAAAATAAAATAAAATGAAGTGTATTGTGAAAAAAAGTATTTTTGTATCAAACATCAAATAAAATAAATAAAAATCAAAATATATTAATAATCATACATATATATATTATTAAACCCTAGATATGTATTATTCAAAAAAAAAAATATTTATTTAATATTTTAGTAAAATAAGTAAAAGAATATTTTTTATATGAAATATTTTCAGAAAGTAAATAAAAAATAAAAAGTGTATTTATATTATTTCTACATTTATTCTAATAATCAAATATATTTATATTTATGTACAAACTAAACAAATAAACAAATAAATATGCAATAAATGCAAAAAATTATGAAAAAAATATTTTTAATTTTTTTATGGCATGAGAGAAAATAAATGAAGTCAACCAAAAAGAAAAAAGTCAAAAATGTTTAAAAATAAGCAAATGGGCTCAGGGGGGTGTAAGCCAAAAAGGATGGTGTGAAAAGAAAGAACAACAACAGCCCAGCCCAATAACACACTGTCTTCAACCTCCAGCTTCAAACTTTGAAAAAAACGCGCGCCTCTTGCTTCAATGTCTAACTCCTGATTCCTTGATTTTTTGAACAAACTTCCAACACAAAAGATGTTAAGCATGAAGAGACGGTTCTAACCATATAAAGAACATGTCCTATCTCTCTAAAATGAGGGAGAATTTCTCTCCCCCTCTTTCCTGACCTAATTTTTCTAACATTTTCAGAGCTCAAATTCTTTCTACTCAGGCAAAAGAAATGAAAAGTAAAGCTATGTACATGTTCAGGGCTATGAGTAGGACTTTGTTTCTTCACAAACTTAAGACTAAAGATGCCTAATAAGAGAGATACGAATTCAAACTTTTACCTGTGCAGTTGAACTTCTATGTGGAGAATGAGAGACTTTCAGTGCAATGTAATGATTGGAAAAGCTTCCTTGAAGTCCAGGGATGCTCTTTCAATGCTCACTTTGTCTTGAAACTTCTTGTATCAAGCTATAGAACTTCACCTGCAAGTCAAAGATGTGAAAATGGTGGAAGTGGTTAGAGCAACTACAGATCGTGCCTTAGCTTCTGGATAGCTTGCATATGTTGTAAGGAAGGTAGAGGAACAGGTTTTGATCAAAATGCTTGAAGGGAATGAGAGATTGCACTCAAACTGCAGGGGCACCCCTGTTTGTGCAGTTTGAGGGTGATTCTGAGATGGAGGGTGTTTGAAAGGCAAATGGCTCGAGCAAAAGCTTCAATGTGGTCTATGGAATGTGTTTGATATCTTTTGTGCTGTGTTCTTTTGCTGATATGAGAGATAGCATATGTTATGGATGTTACTTCTATGTGAAGCAAGCAAATGTCAACTTGGTTTCTAGGCCAGTACAATGCCTCAATCTATGCTGCACCTTTGAGTCTTGATCAGTGGGATATGCCTATGCTTTTTTGCTTCAAAGATCTGCATTGTACCTCATAGATTTGCAAAGTTGCCATAAAGTATCACTTTACAAGAATGGATAACATGCTTTTTCTAGTTTAGGCTTGATTTTGTGTGTATTATCCAAATGAGCAAAATAATGTTAGAACACAAAGGATATGCATTGAATTATTGAGTGAAAATGGGATTAGAGGCCTGCAATGTAGCTTAAGCATGCTGAATTCAAATTTGCCAAGTTTATGAACATGCTTTGATGAAGAACAAAAGTGAATTTTTGCCAACTTGTGAAATTCGAATCTCTCAAGTTATGAGGTTGTTTGATGAGTTCTTGGACATTTTGGAAAGCTTGGAATGTGTACTACAATCCATCTTTGAAATGCAATTTGAAATTCCAAGTGGAAGGGTATGAAAAGTGGCCTTGAAGTAGGGTAGAAAACCTTGTCAAAATAGGTCAAATTTCACTAAGTTAAAAGATGGTTTAGTGCCCTTATTCAAAAAATCATAACTTGAGATACAAGCTTCAAATGAGAAAACTTTGTGAATCAAAGTTGTAGATTTTGCAACAAGCTACAACTTTCATGTTTTGACTTTTGTTTGAATCCAAATGGATCATGGTGAAAAGATGGGGCAAAGTTGGGAAAAAATTAGGGTTTTCCATAACTTAGAAAAATTCTAAGTTATGAAAAATTCCATTTTCAAACCCTAATTTGCATTTTGTGATTTCTTGGTGAACAAGTTTCATGATTTGTAATGTTTTGATGAAAAATGAATCTTGACTCTTGATTTTGACCAAAAAGTCAAAGTTTGACTTTTCAGTATACAGTCAAAATTGATCAATTGACTGGGAAATTCAACTATCAATCTTGTGTACTTTGGATCTTTTGAGCTTGATGAACATGTCAAGATAATTCCATGGGGTCCTTGAGTCCATATGTGAGCTTGGTTTGCCATTGGCTAGGTCAAACAGTCAAAAATTGCCTTTGTGCAGTCAAAACCCTAAAAATGACCATTTTGCCCTTTTGGTGATCTGATCAAATTTCTTGGGGAATTGTGATTCAAACTTGATCAAATGGTCCATGTGAGTTCATAATGTTGATGTGGATCAAATTTCATGAGGTTTGACTGTCAATTGGCCACAGTTGACTTTTTCCCCAATACAGCTGATTTCTAGGTCAACTGTCCAATTGACTGGGAAAAACTTGGAATCAAGACTTGAAACTTGGTATGGGTAAACTTGGGAGTCCAATATGAAGCATGAAAGTCATCTTAGGCATTTTAGGTCAAAACATCTTTAGGCAAACACAAACCCTAATTTGAGTCTACAGTGCAAGGAGAAGTCTTGAGCAGAGGAAACCCTAATTGGATCTTGATCTTCAAAGGTCTTGTGATGAGAAAATGTTGAGGAAATGGGAGGGCAAATTTTGGGGTACAACAGTTGCCCCTGTTCAATCTTCTTGGACCTGAAGAGTTAGATTGGCAAGTTTGCCTTTCGCGACTCGAGGGTAAAAGAAGATTGGACACTAGAGTGCCCGGAAATTTGCACTCGCATGCTGGAGTCTCAACAATGTGGTGTCGGGAATGGGCTTATAGATGCCATTTGGAGAGATGGTGGATAGGGAGATGGGCTTTGTAGATGCCATCTGGAAAAGTGACAGAACTTTGTCGGGAATGGGCTTACAGATGCCATTTGGAAGTGTTGATCGCATAAGAGGTTCCTTAGCGAGAACTTGTGTGTTTAAGAAAGACAGATGTTTTCCTGGCTTGTTACAGGTGTTTGATCTTCAGTCTCCTTATGCAGATATGCCCTGGCTGGATACAGGTATCGAATCTTCAATCGGTTGCTCACAGATGTGCCCTGGCTGGATACAGGAGTCGAATCTGGAAATAGTCGTCAATAGATATGCCCTGGCTGGATACAGGAGTCGAATCTTTGAATTCTGCAGACGTGCCCTGGCTAGATACAGGAATCGAGTCTGGAAATGTGGTTAACAGATATGCCCTGGCTGGATACAGGAATCGAATCTGGAAATGTGGTTAACAGATATGCCCTGGCTGGATACAGGAATCGAATCTGGAAATGTTGTAGCTGATAGATGTGCCCTGGCTGGATACAGGAGTCGAATCTTCGAACTCTTCAGACGTGCCCTGGCTAGATACAGGAGTCGAGTCTGGAAACTGATCACTCTCAGATGTGCCCTGGCTAGATACAGGTATCGAATCTGGAATTGTGACAGTTGAAAGTAGTCTTTTTTGAGATTGTTTTTTTTTCTGAAAAGGCAAAGACGTAAGCTGTATGCAATGTCATGATGTATGATATGCATGATGTCATGATGTTCAACATTTGATGTTGTATGTGTCTCATCATGTATGTAAGCAAGATGTATGAAAAGGTGAAATGTTTATGAGTGTAATTTCATCTTAGAAAAATAAATCCTCGACGAACGGCCGGGAAGCTGCTCTGTGGAAGAGATACTTGGCCGAAGTTTGATGAGAGGCCTGCTGAGGACTTTAACGACGGATTCCGCTGAGGATAATAATGATAAACTCCGCTGGGGAACTCCAAAGATAAACTCTGCTTGGGAATACCAAAGATAGACTTCGCTGGGGATTGAAGGAACTTTGCCGAGAGCGGTCTTCCGTGGCTTTTAGCTGAGGATAACCCAGTTATAAGTCCTTGTGAGGAAATAACTCTAACTAAAACTTGGCGTGACGTTCGTACTTCGCCGGGGATAAGCTCGCAGAATCTACTGGGGATGAGCTTTTAAGATTTGTCGGGGAACATTGTGCCTTTTTCAGGATCGACGGGGAATCGACTCCTGCTTGGGGAAAGTGCTGCTGAATTTTGCTTTACTCTGCGGGGAGTTAAGATGGTTTGGCCACATTCTTCAGTTGAACCTGCCTTGGTGCTTTGGTGGACAAAACAACTAGACCGCATTAGACAACTCCACATTGCCCCTGTCTTTGATGTCACTTGTAATTAATCTTTTTTTTTTTCATATGCAAACATTCATGAATCAGCAATTTAATGTCAAATGCATATATCAAAAATGAACATTGGACGTTCTTCGCAAAACAAAACAAAAAAAGAAAAACAACGGCAATTTGTATGGACAAGTGAATTTTCATTGATTTAAACTTTGCCTGTGAATAGGCGTTTTTTGTACAAGAGACTGACATCCTAGTAAGAGGACATCGCCAAATAGTATAGAGTTTACATTTTGAAAAAGAAAACAAAACAGCTACGTGAACAATCCCACTGGGTTCCAACTCTGCTATCGCCTTTATGTTTTCGAACGTCTCATCGCCTTACTGCCTAATCTGAAGATGAAGCTGATTGGTCAACGCCGAAATTTGGGCCAGATAGTTGATGCCGAACTCCGGATGCGAAGTGATCCAATGAGACATAGTGTTACGCTTTTATCCCTAACTTTTGCCTGGACCGCCCTTTCGGGTTTTCAGTCCACCGGGATACCCTTTTTTGCCCAAGCCGCCCTTTCAGGTTTTCGACTTGCCGGGTGTACAGATTTTTATTCATTTCATCCCTTATTTTTGCCCGAACCCTTTTGGTTCGCCGGGAAGCCCTTATTTTTGCCTAGGTATGTCAACCTAGCGGATCTTTTATTTATGCGTAGTATTTTTTCACTATGTCTGCATTGGCGGGGTGAGGAAGGTCGTCACCATCCATGGTGGTTAGGATCATGGCTCCTCCTGAGAACACACGTTTAACCACAAATGGCCCTTCATAAGTAGGGGTCCATTTGCCCCGGGGATCACTTTGAGGAAGGATGATGCGTTTGATTACCAGGTCCCCAACTTGATACTCTTGCGGTCTGACTTTCTTGTTAAATGCCCTGATCATCCGTTTTTGATACGTTTGACCATGACAGATAGCAGTGAGCCTTTTTTCGTCAATCAGATTTAGTTGATCCAGTCGAGTCTGGATCCAATCATCTTCATTCAAGTCTGCATCCTTCATTATCCGGAGAGAGGGTATCTGGATTTCGATCGGCAAGACTGCCTCCATGCCGTAGACCAAGGAGAAAGGAGTTGCCCCGGTTGATGTCCTTGCTGAGGTGCGGTACCCATGAAGAGCGAACGGTAACATCTCGTGCCAATCTTTATAGGTCACTGTCATCTTCTGCACAATTTTCTTGATATTTTTATTGGCTGCCTCTACAGCCCCATTCATCTTCGGCCGATAGGGGGAAGAATTGTGGTGCTGTATCTTGAATTGTTCACAGAGTTCAGTGATCATTTTGTTATTGAGATTGGTACCATTGTCCGTAATGATTCTTTCTGGGACTCCGTACCGACAAATCAGATTATGTCGGATGAATCGTGCCACGACGCTCTTGGTTACTGTGGCATAGGAAGCTGCCTCGACCCATTTCGTGAAGTAATCGATTGCCACCAAGATGAAGCGGTGTCCATTGGATGCCGTCGGTCGGATTTCACCGATCATATCGATGCCCCACATTGCGAAAGGCCAAGGTGCCGTTAGGACATTCAAAGGAACCGGAGGGATATGCACCTTGTCAGCATAGATCTGGCACTTATGACAAGTCCGGGAGTGTTGGTAACAATCGGCTTCCATCGTGGACCAGAAATATCCTGCCCGAAGGATTTTCTTAGCCATGGTGTGTCCACTGGAATGGGTCCCAAATGTACCTTCATGTAGTTCCATCATAATTTTCTCTGCTTCAGCCTTATCCACACAACGTAACAGAGTTGAATCATGATTTCGTTTGTAGAGAATGCCGTTGCTGAGGAAGAATTTTGCAGCAAATCTCCTCATGAACTTCTTATCATTGACAGATGCACCTTCCGGGTATTCCTGGGCTTCCAAGTACCTCTTCACCTCGTGATACCAGGGTTTTTCAGTCACCTTCTCAGCCTCGAGCTCGCAGCAGTAAGCCGGTTCATCCAACTTCCAGATTATGATCTGAGGAGCCTCATTGTCCCATTTAACTTTGAACATTGAAGACATCGTGGCTAGTGCGTCCGCTAGCTGATTCTCCTCTCTGGGGAAATGCTCAAAAGTTATCTCTTCAAAGTGAGGGAGCAAGGTCGACACATACTCCTTGTAAGGAATGAGATTCGGGTGTTTCGTATCCCACTCGCCTTTGATCTGATTGATCACGAGAGCGGAATCTCCGAAGACACTTAGAAACTTGATCCTCAAATCGATCGCAGCTTGCAAACCCATGATACATGCCTCATATTCTGCCATGTTGTTGGTGCAGCTGAAACATAATCGGGCGGTGAGGGGAGTATGAGTTCCTTTGGGAGATATGATTACAGCGCCGACGCCGTTACCCAAAGCATTGGAGGCTCCATCAAAATGCATAGACCATCGGGATCCTTCCTCAGGTCCTTCATCCGGTCCAGGTACTTCACAGTCAGTTACCACCATGATGTCTTCGTCCGGAAAATCAAAGTTCAATGATTGATAATCGTCCACAGGTTGGTGTGCCAAATGATCAGCCAGTACACTTCCCTTAATTGCTTTCTGAGTTGTACACTGGATATCATATTCTGTTAAGATCATTTGCCATCTCGCTATTCTCCCAGACAGAGCGGGTTTTTCAAATATGTACTTGATGGGATCCATCTTTGAAATCAATAAAGTAGTGTGAGTCAGCATATACTGTCTCAGCCGGCGAGCAGCCCATACAAGAGCGCAGCAAGTTTTCTCAAGCAGTGAGTAACGAGACTCACAGTCGGTAAACTTTTTGCTCAAGTAATAAATAGCGTGCTCTTTTTGGCCAGACTCGTCATGCTGCCCCAGCACACACCCCATTGAATTATCAAGCACTGTCAAGTATAGTATCAGAGGTCTTCCTTCCACTGGTGGCATAAGAATGGGTGGCTCTTGGAGGTATTCCTTTATTCTTTCAAAGGCGGCCTGACATTCATCATTCCAGCGTACCACTTGATCTTTCTTCAGTAATTTGAAGATTGGCTCACAAGTAGCAGTCAGATGTGATATGAATCGGGCAATGTAATTCAGTCGTCCTAGGAAACCTCTGACTTCTTTCTCTGTTTTTGGCGTCGGCATCTCTTGAATAGCTTTAACCTTGGCAGGGTCCACCTGGATACCTTTATCACTTACAATGAAACCTAACAATTTTCCGGACCTCACCCCGAAGGTGCATTTGTTGGGATTCAACCTCAGCTTGTACAACTTGAGTCGGTCAAATAACTTCCTCAGATGGTCAAGGTGCTCCTCCTCAGTTTGAGACCTTGCAATCATGTCATCAACGTATACTTCAATCTCATGATGGATCATATCATGAAATAAAGCAACCATGGCCCGCTGATAGGTTGCCCCAGCATTTTTCAATCCGAACGGCATGACCTTATAACAGAAGGTCCCCCACTGAGTTACAAATGTGGTCTTCTCCATATCTTCAGGAGCCATCTTGATCTGATTATACCCTGAGAAGCCGTCCATGAAGGAGAACACCTTGTGTTGAGCTGTATTGTCAACAAGGACATCAATGTGAGGTAGGGGGAAGTCATCCTTGGGGCTGGCCCTGTTCAGATCCCTGTAGTCGACACACATTCTGACTTTACCGTCCTTCTTCGGCACTGGCACAACATTGGCAACCCACTGAGGGTAAGAAGTTACTGCAAGGAAACCCGCATCAAACTGTTTCATCACCTCAGCTTTAATCTTCTCAGACATTTCTGGACGCATTCGTCGAACTTTTTGCTTTACTGGAGGGCAATCTTCCTTGGTTGGCAAATGGTGAACTACAATGTCGGCATCCAAACCAGGCATATCTTCATAGGACCAGGCAAAGATCTCCATGTAGTCTTGTAGCATCTGGATCAATCGTTGCTTCACGCTGAGCTCTAGATTGGCACCAATTTTGACCTCTTTCCTATCTGTCTCAGTACCCAGGTTAATTGTCTCCACAGGCTCTTCATGTGGTTGAATAGCCCTCTCTTCCTGTAGTAGCAGTCTTGCGAGTTCACCAGGCACTTCGCAATCATCTTCACCTTCGTCTTCGGCCAAGTTGATCGGATTTTCGAAGTCATAACTGGCGGTAGCAGAGCTGTTGCCAGTGAGATCCAGAGTGGATTGAAACTTGTATAAGTGAGTGTGTGTAAATATAGCTGTTTTGCAATATATATAACACAGAAAGAAAAGGAGCACAAGATTTGAAATGCAACAAACGTCCAATGTTTTGATTGATGATATATGAAAATGTCATACAAAAAGCCCTCACAAATGGAGCTACGATGCCCCGGGCAGGACACCGAGCCAACAGAGTTTTAACATATTGTTTGTTACAAATTTGGAAATCAAAAGAAATCAATTACTGCGTGACAAATGTGATAGGGGTAAAATCCTTTGCTGTCCAGTTGCTTGGTCCGTCGCTGGCAGTCGGGTAGATCCAATTATCAAACTCAACTTCCTCTACATCCTCCTCGATAGCGTTCACTCTTGAGCTGGAAATAAACACCGGAGCCTTTCCAATCTTCTCTTTGCGGACTGCCTTCTGAGCCTCTGTAGTAAAGCCTAGCCCAAACTTGTCGTTCTTCTGAGTGAAGTCAGGGAGCTGACCCCAGTGTGCACCATTGCCTTTCTGAACCACAGCCCGGGCATCCCTTAGGGAAACCATCTTCAAGGAATCATTCTCTTCGGCCATTGTCTCTGCAGCTGCTGAAATTGGATGTACCTCCTCGAAATGTTGGAAGGGAGTTTCAATAAATTCTCCGTCCATCTCGATGTACCTGAAGGAATTCAAATGGCTCACCATATACTCCTCTTCTCCTTGCACAGTGACAATTTTCCCCCTGACGGGATACTTCAGCTTTTGGTGTAAGGTGGAGGTCACTGCCCCAGCTTTGTGGATCCAAGGTCTACCCAACAGACAGGAGTACGATGGACGTATATCCATCACGTAAAAGGTAGAGTCAAACACTTGAGAGCCCACACGAATAGGGATGTTAACCTCTCCATGAACCATCCTCTTGGAGCCGTCAAAGGCTCTGACGATGATATTGCTGGGTTTCAACTCCAAGCCTTCATAATCCAGACGATCCAAAGCCTTTTTCGGAAGAACATTCAAAGAAGAACCAGTGTCCACCAATACATGTGCCAGAGTAGTGCCCCTGCATTCAATAGAGACATGCAGGGCATCATTGTGGTTTCTCCCTTTTGCGGTTAGGTCAGCATCTGAAAAGCCCAAGCCGTTGTCCGCCGTCAAATTTGCTATGCAGTCAGTGAACTGAACTGCAGACGTCTCCTGCGGCACATGGGCCGTCTTGAGAAATGAGATCAAGGCTTTTGCATGGGCCTCGGAACATAGTAATAAGGAAAGCAGGGAGATCTTGGAGGGTGTATGCCCCAACTGTTCGACAACATTAAAATCACTTTTCTTTATTATTTTCAGAATCTCCTCCATTTCTTGTCGGGAGGCCTCAGCATTCACGGGTATTGGTGCCTCCATCCGGGCAGGCTCTTCTTCAATCCCTTTGCCCCGAGCATTTGATGACTCGGCAGCAGGGGACACAATTTGATCAGCAACAGGACTTGATAAACTTGCAGGTTTTATGAGGAGGGGTCTTCGAATAGCGGGAGGCGCAATGTCAGGCGAGAAGAGCCTGCCACTGCGGGTGACTTTAGCCGGACCGGTGATATCGCAGATACTGGCACTAGCATCAAATTCTTGCTTGATTCCATTTACATATACGTCTGCCCCATAATGCCAGGGGACAGCCTTATCAGACACGTAGGAGAGGGGTCCTGGAACAGTAATGATCACAGGCGCAACTGTCAAGATTTGAATAGGCTTCTTTGGGGGAGCCTTGATTGGATTTTTGAAGATGGTAATCACGGAAACTTCTTTCATTGGAACCAATTGAACAGCAGTCTTTTTGAATAAAATCTCCTTGCTATCCATTAGGCCTTGGATGCCTAACCTTAGCAAGGGACAATCGGATAGGGAAATAGCACAGAATGGGCAACCTTCGCCGCAACCCGGAAATAAACCGGCCCGCAGTAGGTTCTTCTTAACAGTCTTCAAAGGGGTAACAACTTCCTCTATCGAAACAGCATACACTTCTTCCTCAATGGCACTCACCCTATGCTGGGGCATAGGAGCCGTTACAACATTCGGTCTTTCCGGCGCTTCAAACTGAATTTCCTTTGCGTCAATTAGATCTTGCACTTTGTTTCTCAAGGCCCAACAATCATCAGTAGTGTGCCCGGGACTATCAGAATGATAAGCACACCGGGCATTCGGGTTGTATTTAGGGGACGCAGTGTTGACGACCTTAGGAGCTTCTTTGAGGGTCACCAGGTTGGTGGATAACAGTTGGGGTAATATTTGAGATAATGTCATACTCAATCGGGTATACTGCCTCTTGGGCCTTTCACTTCTTTGCTGATTGTACTGCTGAGGAGCAGCAACAGGTTTAGAGATGACCAAAGCATTAACGGCTTGGCGACTTTCGGGCTTGACTTGTCTTCTAGGGCCATAGACGGCGCTTGCTTCTTTCTTAAATGGCCTCTTCTCAGCACTTGTAGAGGCAGCCTTCTGTATCTTGCCTGACCTGATACCAGCTTCAATTCTTTCCCCTGTTAATATCAGATCTGTGAACCCAGCGGAGGAGTTTCCAACCAAATGATTGAAAAACGGACCAGACAATGTTCCCAGAAACATATCAACCAGCTCTCGATCAGTTAATGGAGGCTGCACCCTGCCAGCCAAATCTCTCCATTTTTGAGCGTACTCTTTGAATCCTTCACCCGTCCCTAGAGACATACCCTGAAGTTGGGTACGCGTAGGAGCGAGATCAGAATTATATTGGTATTGTCTGTAGAAAGCAGTCGCCAAATCCTCCCAGTGCCGGATGCTAGCTCCGTCTAATTGGTAGAAACATTCAAGTTGTGACCCTGAGAGGCTGTCTTGGAAGAAGTGAATCCAAAGGTTTTTATCCGCCGTGTAAGGTTGGATTTTCCTTACATACGACCTCAAGTGCAGCTTTGGGCAGGAGACCCCATCATACTTGGCGAAGGCAGGCGCCTTAAATTTGTGTGGAATTACTACTCCGGAAGATAATCCCAAATCCCCGAAATCCAGTCCTGGCACGTTCTGAATTTCCATAGCGCTCAATCGGTCCTCCAATTGTTTGTATCTGTCAGCAGCAGGTGGGTATTGTTCCTCGTTATAGTCCGTCTCGTTGTCGGAGACTGCGGGACTAGGAGCTCCTCCCCCTTGGGGACTGTTTTTCTCAGCAGAAGAAGTGGTTGGATCAGCTTCATTGTGGAGTGTGTTCCCAAATCTGCGTCCGGTGTTGAACATCGCCGTTCTCTTTTTCTTCTTCTTCTTCAGGAGTAGAGTCTTCAGCTCTTGCTGACCCTGGGCTAGGCTTAGGACCATCTCTTGAAACTGGGCACTTTGGGCCTGAAGGACCTTGATCGCT
This sequence comes from Vicia faba, assembly GCA_948472305.1. Taxonomy (NCBI): domain Eukaryota; kingdom Viridiplantae; phylum Streptophyta; class Magnoliopsida; order Fabales; family Fabaceae; genus Vicia; species Vicia faba. The sequence continues at coordinate 958,160,572 of OX451735.1, forward strand.
TGCTCACTGGATGACTCCGAATTCATGATGACTGTGCACACAAACAGCGAAGAAAATTAAGCAACCTGTGAATTAGGGTACCTGCTGTGCATATGGTGCAATGGAATGCGTATGTATGCAATGCTTTCAAGGATTTAGAACATTCAAACTTTGTTGTAGACAAAAAGGAACGCACATCATATTAATAAGGAGAAATTCGTTAGTACATAAATGCCTCATGGGCCAAATATTACAAAATAAACCCCTTAAGGTAAAAAGACATTGCGCATCCTTTTTGGCGCGATGTAGGTGTTGAGATTCCTTTCCTCGTGCAGCAGGCGGGTGAGTTCCAGGACCTTCTTTTCACTAGCATGTAGACTGGTCTCAAGAGAATTCCGCTCTTCCTTAAGTTGGATCCAGCTCTTCTGCATCTCTTCCCAGGAGGTGGGCATGTCGGGATGTTGAATGGTGTAGGATGCTTCTCCTTCCAAGACTGGCTCTTTGATTACAGGTAGCATGTGAGGGTAAGGCATTACTAACTTCTGAGAGCGGGCTCGTACCCACTTGAGGTAAGGCTCCAACGGGATGGAGTTCCGGTGCCCCAGTGTTTTGCTGTCTATCCTGCTTGGCATCCTCCAAGCCCTAATAAATCTCTGACGAAGTCCTTGAGTATCGTTGTCGAAGTCGAAGACTATGTCAGGAATTAACATGTCATGAGGGCCATCCTTCCGAGCATAACCAAACTGTCTCCAAGCCAGGCATGGGTTGTAGGTTATACCTCCTTTGATTCCAAATAAAGGAACATTAGGGTACTCCCCACAACGATCAATGATAGTGACGTCTTCCCTGGACCTAGGACACCAATGTATATCTGCATGCGTGAGAGTCATTAACCGTTGTGACCATCTCAAACCCCGCTCGTTCTTCAAAACTGTTTGTGGAAGATGCGAAATAAACCACCTTCCCAAGAGAGGAGTGCAACACAAAAGGACACCCCTTCTTCTCATGGTTCGAGTGTAACATGAGTGAAGGATGTCCCCCAATAGTGTAGGTATAGGATTCCTGGTCATAAAGATCTGGACAGCACTGATATCGATAAGCTGATCTGGGTTAGGGAACAATACCAAACCATAGACAAGGAGGGCTACAACTTCTTCAAAAGCTCGTAGGTCAAGAGAGTTCCAACATTCTTGGGCCTTATCAAACAGAAACCTAGCTAAGAACCCTTTGATACCACTTCTCACTTCCCAATGTCCTTTGAGGTCGGATGTCTGTAGGTGCAAGGCTTTAGCAATCTCTTCAAGTCTGGGTTCCTTTTCCGTACCGTTGTAGGGTAGTTGATCGAGGATAGGGACCTTCAGAAGTCGGGAGAATTCTTCTAATGTAGGCACCAACTGATAATCCGGGAAGGTGAAACAATGATGCAGAGGGTCAAAGAATTGGAACAGGACCTTTATCAAGTCCTCCTCAATGTTGGTGTTAACCAAGTTGATGAGTTTTCCATGTCTCTCACTGAATGAAGAACTCTCGGGAATTCTGGACAGAAGCTCCTTAAGCTGAGGAGGGATCTTTACAAGGCTAATCTGAATTGTCTTTCTGCGAACAGTTTCCATGTCCTATAAAACAAGAACAAAGATGAAGATTCGAAACCCTTGAAACGGTTAGTCAATGCTCATGATGTTTGTATGATGTAATGATGTGATGATTAAATGCACTATAAACATTCACAAAAGCAAACATGGTAAGGCACACAAGTCACACAAACCCTTAGAGTTTAGGCCTGCATGAAGTTTGGGTGTTACCCTCTTGAAGTTTTGTGGGCTCAACCTGTCCTATCAAAAGTAACCGGGTTCTAAAGGTCCCAATATCACTGGATTGCTTTCATTGTTCATCGTTTCGATTTAGCCACTGAACTGGCGACCAAAATATTCCAGGAAAGCAAACCTCAATTGAGTGTAGTATCGAGTATCAACCAACCTCGGACTGCACCAAAGTCAGTTATCTCACTACTCCTAAAAGGCCAAGATGGTTCAATTAAGGTTCCTAAGGTCTGTTGATGCTTCATGACACCACATGGAGGCCCCGTACTCTCCTTGACTGAACTCAAGGGTTACCGGTACACACCAAAGTGCCACATCAACGTAGCAGACTGCTTCAACCATGTCGGTATACCCCGCACAGTTCCCTCACAGCCTTGTTGCTACCTAAAAAGGGTTTCCCCAGATCCGGGTTAGGATCTATAAAACTCCGATACAAAGCCCACAATATGTAAAAGCAAACAAAGCAAGCAATTGAAAACAAAAGTGATCTAAACCCTAAGGTTACTCCACTTTAAAAGATTTTCCCCAGCAGAGTCGCCAGTTCTGTGATACGGTGGGAGAACTGACTTGAGGTTTGCGTTTGTATTCGCAAATGTTGCGGTTAGCAAGAGTCGCCACCGACTTTTTATTTTATCCTAAGGAAAGGTTAAAAAGCACAGCAAAAACCTTTTGAGATGTTTTCTTGGGTTCGGGGAGTAGATTATAGAAAGGGAAGGTATTAGCACCCCTTCTATCCATGGTTATCCATGGGCTCTTAGTTACTTGCTTAGATCACTTGCCTTTTGTTTTCAATTGTTTTCAATTGTTTTAAATGGTGCTTGAGTGTGTGGGTTTTGAAAATGTTTTGAAAAGAGGCCAATGTGGTGGCAACCTTTGCAATGATCCATGTGGGGATGTATACAAAGATGTATGTCTTTTGAAAAGGTTTTCATTTGTTTTTGAAAGTTGTTTTGAAAGTGTAGTGAAGTGTGGTTTGAAAAATAGGCAAGTGTTTTGTTTTGCAAGTTGGTTCAAGTAACTAAGAGGTTATCTACTCCTAAATTTCTCAAAAGATTATTGCTATACTTTAACCCTTTTAACAAGTTTGCACCACCATTGTATTTGGTGGGCAACCTTGTGCTAGGATGTGAAAAGGGACAGGCGCGGGTCATCGTTTAGACCATAATTGTAACGACGTTAAATGTCTTTGGGCAATTTCTCTAAGGGACTTGATCATTTGTTTTGTTTGTTTTGAAAAGTTTTTATCGAGGGACTATGATCATTCAAACTGTTTGCTTTGCCCAAAGATGTTCAACATACAATATGGCCCATTTATTTGAAGGCAACAAGTGGAATACCCTAGGGGGTGCAAGTGTGATTTGTGTGTCCATTTTCATGCTCGTTTATCTTGTATTAGGTCAAACTATTTTTTTTTATCGTTTTTTCACATACAAACCCTAATTCTAGCATGTTATTATTTAGAAAGCAATAAAGTGCGAAATTAAAATTACTAAGCTATTACACAACCAAATATGGGAAGGGGGGTACAAATGTTCAAATGGGGATATTGACAAGAATTTAAATCTAAATTATTACAACAATTGGATATTTGCATGGTAAATAAATTGCATAATTTAAAATGTAAATAAAATAAATATGTGAAATGTAAAAAAGAAAGTTTTTATGTGTATGAGAAAATATTTATGTAAAAGGAAAAAGAAAATAAAAATGTATTTATTTTTTAGTATTTTGAACTTAGGGTGAAAAACCCTAATTTTTAATAAAAGATATTATTATCTAATTTAATTCTACTATTTATTTATTATTTATAAAAAATAAAATAAAATGAAGTGTATTGTGAAAAAAAGTATTTTTGTATCAAACATCAAATAAAATAAATAAAAATCAAAATATATTAATAATCATACATATATATATTATTAAACCCTAGATATGTATTATTCAAAAAAAAAAAAATTTATTTAATATTTTAGTAAAATAAGTAAAAGAATATTTTTTATATGAAATATTTTCAGAAAGTAAATAAAAAATAAAAAGTGTATTTATATTATTTCTACATTTATTCTAATAATCAAATATATTTATATTTATGTACAAACTAAACAAATAAACAAATAAATATGCAATAAATGCAAAAAATTATGAAAAAAATATTTTTAATTTTTTTATGGCATGAGAGAAAATAAATGAAGTCAACCAAAAAGAAAAAAGTCAAAAATGTTTAAAAATAAGCAAATGGGCTCAGGGGGGTGTAAGCCAAAAAGGATGGTGTGAAAAGAAAGAACAACAACAGCCCAGCCCAATAACACACTGTCTTCAACCTCCAGCTTCAAACTTTGAAAAAAACGCGCGCCTCTTGCTTCAATGTCTAACTCCTGATTCCTTGATTTTTTGAACAAACTTCCAACACAAAAGATGTTAAGCATGAAGAGACGGTTCTAACCATATAAAGAACATGTCCTATCTCTCTAAAATGAGGGAGAATTTCTCTCCCCCTCTTTCCTGACCTAATTTTTCTAACATTTTCAGAGCTCAAATTCTTTCTACTCAGGCAAAAGAAATGAAAAGTAAAGCTATGTACATGTTCAGGGCTATGAGTAGGACTTTGTTTCTTCACAAACTTAAGACTAAAGATGCCTAATAAGAGAGATACGAATTCAAACTTTTACCTGTGCAGTTGAACTTCTATGTGGAGAATGAGAGACTTTCAGTGCAATGTAATGATTGGAAAAGCTTCCTTGAAGTCCAGGGATGCTCTTTCAATGCTCACTTTGTCTTGAAACTTCTTGTATCAAGCTATAGAACTTCACCTGCAAGTCAAAGATGTGAAAATGGTGGAAGTGGTTAGAGCAACTACAGATCGTGCCTTAGCTTCTGGATAGCTTGCATATGTTGTAAGGAAGGTAGAGGAACAGGTTTTGATCAAAATGCTTGAAGGGAATGAGAGATTGCACTCAAACTGCAGGGGCACCCCTGTTTGTGCAGTTTGAGGGTGATTCTGAGATGGAGGGTGTTTGAAAGGCAAATGGCTCGAGCAAAAGCTTCAATGTGGTCTATGGAATGTGTTTGATATCTTTTGTGCTGTGTTCTTTTGCTGATATGAGAGATAGCATATGTTATGGATGTTACTTCTATGTGAAGCAAGCAAATGTCAACTTGGTTTCTAGGCCAGTACAATGCCTCAATCTATGCTGCACCTTTGAGTCTTGATCAGTGGGATATGCCTATGCTTTTTTGCTTCAAAGATCTGCATTGTACCTCATAGATTTGCAAAGTTGCCATAAAGTATCACTTTACAAGAATGGATAACATGCTTTTTCTAGTTTAGGCTTGATTTTGTGTGTATTATCCAAATGAGCAAAATAATGTTAGAACACAAAGGATATGCATTGAATTATTGAGTGAAAATGGGATTAGAGGCCTGCAATGTAGCTTAAGCATGCTGAATTCAAATTTGCCAAGTTTATGAACATGCTTTGATGAAGAACAAAAGTGAATTTTTGCCAACTTGTGAAATTCGAATCTCTCAAGTTATGAGGTTGTTTGATGAGTTCTTGGACATTTTGGAAAGCTTGGAATGTGTACTACAATCCATCTTTGAAATGCAATTTGAAATTCCAAGTGGAAGGGTATGAAAAGTGGCCTTGAAGTAGGGTAGAAAACCTTGTCAAAATAGGTCAAATTTCACTAAGTTAAAAGATGGTTTAGTGCCCTTATTCAAAAAATCATAACTTGAGATACAAGCTTCAAATGAGAAAACTTTGTGAATCAAAGTTGTAGATTTTGCAACAAGCTACAACTTTCATGTTTTGACTTTTGTTTGAATCCAAATGGATCATGGTGAAAAGATGGGGCAAAGTTGGGAAAAAATTAGGGTTTTCCATAACTTAGAAAAATTCTAAGTTATGAAAAATTCCATTTTCAAACCCTAATTTGCATTTTGTGATTTCTTGGTGAACAAGTTTCATGATTTGTAATGTTTTGATGAAAAATGAATCTTGACTCTTGATTTTGACCAAAAAGTCAAAGTTTGACTTTTCAGTATACAGTCAAAATTGATCAATTGACTGGGAAATTCAACTATCAATCTTGTGTACTTTGGATCTTTTGAGCTTGATGAACATGTCAAGATAATTCCATGGGGTCCTTGAGTCCATATGTGAGCTTGGTTTGCCATTGGCTAGGTCAAACAGTCAAAAATTGCCTTTGTGCAGTCAAAACCCTAAAAATGACCATTTTGCCCTTTTGGTGATCTGATCAAATTTCTTGGGGAATTGTGATTCAAACTTGATCAAATGGTCCATGTGAGTTCATAATGTTGATGTGGATCAAATTTCATGAGGTTTGACTGTCAATTGGCCACAGTTGACTTTTTCCCCAATACAGCTGATTTCTAGGTCAACTGTCCAATTGACTGGGAAAAACTTGGAATCAAGACTTGAAACTTGGTATGGGTAAACTTGGGAGTCCAATATGAAGCATGAAAGTCATCTTAGGCATTTTAGGTCAAAACATCTTTAGGCAAACACAAACCCTAATTTGAGTCTACAGTGCAAGGAGAAGTCTTGAGCAGAGGAAACCCTAATTGGATCTTGATCTTCAAAGGTCTTGTGATGAGAAAATGTTGAGGAAATGGGAGGGAAAATTTTGGGGTACAACAGAGGGGACGCCATGTTGGGATTCTTTGGAGCCTCCTTCAAAGTCACCAAATTAGATTTCAGCAGATGGGGTAAAACCTGGGCTAGCATCATATTAATTCTGGTGAATTTCCGGACTGGCCTTTCCACCCTTGGTTGGTTACTTCTTGGTTGATCAGATGTAGATTTTGGGATCATAACGGCCCCTACCATTGGTCGGCGTTCAGCTCTCCCTTAGTTCCTTTGTGGATAAATAGCATATACCTCCTTCTTTCCAGTGAAAGGCTTTCTCACATCTGTAGAGGAAGATGAGTCTTTTTGAATCTTTCCACTTTGTATGCCAGCTTCCACCCTTTCTCCAGTTAATATTAACTCAGTAAATCCAGCAGATGAACTCCCAATCAAATGGTTAAAGAAAGGGCCCGATAGAGTGCCTAAGAACATATCCACCAACTCCCTTTCAGACATAGGGGGTTGCACTCTCCCAGCTAGATCTCTCCATTTTTGCGTGTAGTCTTTGAAACCCTCATTTGAAGCCATAGCCATACTCTGAAGTTGAGTACGGGTAGGCGCCAAATCTACATTATACTGGTATTGTTTATAGAAAGCTGCGGCAAGGTCTTCCCAGTTGTGGACGTCGGCCCTTTCTAATTGGTAAAACCAATCAATTTGTGTTCCGGATAAACTATCTTGGAAAAAATGCACCCACAGGTCTTTATCGGTAGAGTGCGACTGAATCTTTCTCACGTATGATCGGAGGTGCATTTTAGGACATGACACCCCATCATATTTTGCAAACAACGGCACTTTGAACTTTGACGGGATTACAATTCCTGACACTAGCCCCAATTCTTCAAAGTCTACACCTGGTACCCTTTGTATTTCCATAGCGCTTAAATGCTCTTCAAGATGTCTATACTTGTCATCAGCCGGAGGGTATTTCTCCTCAGAGTAGTCTTCCTCTTCTTCCTCTTCTTCAGATTCTGATGGTACCTCTGTTTCTTTTCCTTTCCCTTCTCCTTCCCCGGAAGTGGTTGCAAAATTCAAGGTCCTTCTAGTCTGTCCTTGAAATCTTCTCCCCATATTCAAAACCCCAGTGGCTTTCTTTGGTTTCTTCTTTCTCTCTTCAGCTAACAGAGTCTTCAACTCATCTTGCCCCTTGGCTAGGGTCATGAGTAACTGTTGAAACTGCATGTTTTGAGCTTGAAGATCTTTGACCGTCTGTTCGAGATCCATCTTACTGAAATAAATAGTTAGAGAGATGATGAAACTTGTTGCAAAAGACCTGTTTATGTTATGATGAATGATATGTATACATGCAATGCTTTCAAGGATTTAAAAATTCAAATTTGTCTTAAACAAAAAGAAACACACATTATATTAATAAGATAGAATTTGAGTACATCAATGCCCCTTGGTCAAAATAATACAAAATTCTAAGATAAAAAAGTATTGCGCATCCTCTTTGGTGCTATGTAGGTATTTAGAGTCTGCTCCTCATGAAGTAGCCTAGTGAGTTCCAAAACCTTCTTCTCGATTGCGTAGAATTGGGCTTCGAAAGTATCCCGCTCTCCTTTGAGTTGTATCCAATCCCTTTGTAGATCTTCGAGTGATGTGGGCATGTCAGGTTGTAGGATAGTGTATGGAACTTCTCCTTCCTTAACAGGCTCAATAATCACTGGGAGAATGGAAGGATAAGGCATCATAAGACTTTAAGCCCGGGTTCGTACCCACTTGAGGTAAGGCTCAAGAGGGATGGAATTCTTGTGCCCCAAAGTCTTGCTATCCACCTTGTTTAGCATCCTCCAAGCTCGGATGAATCTCTGGAGAATACCTTGATCGTCATTGTCGTAGTCGAATACCAAGCCTTGAATCAGCATATCATGTGGGCCATCCCTTCGGGCATAACCAAACTGTCTTAGAGCTAAGCATGGGTTGTAGGTGATGCCTCCCCTAATTCCAAGTAGAGGGATATTAGGGAATTCCCCATAACGGTCAACAATGATAACATTCTCTTTGGATCGAGAGCACCAATGAATATCTGAATGTTTTAGCGTCATTAACCTTTGTGACCACCTTAATCCTTGATCATTCTTTAAGACTGATTAGGGAAGATGAGAAATAAACCATCTCGCCAAAAGGGGAGTGCAACACATAAGGACACCTCTTTTACTCATTGTACGAGTGTGAAAAGAGTGCAGGATATCCCCTAGTAATATGGGCACCAGATTGCGTGACATAAAGATTTTGACGGCACTCACATCTATGAGTTTGTCAGGATTGGGGAACAAGACCATCCAATAGATGAGGAGAGCCACAATTTCCTCAAAAGCTTGCAAGTCTAGGGAATTCCAACAGCTTTGGGCTTTCTCAAACAAAAACTTTGCCAAGAAGCCTTTGACACCACTTCTAGTTTCCCAATGAGTTGTGACATCAGATGAGTGCAAGTGCAGGGCTTGAGCAATCTCTTCTGGATTTGGATCTCTTTTTGTACCATTGAAAGGTAGTTGATTGAGAATAGGAATCCTCAAGAGTTGAGAGAATTCTTCCAAAGTAGGCACAAGCTGATAGTCAGGAAATGTGAAGCAATTATGCAAAGGGTCAAAGAACTGGAAGAAAACCTTCATCATATCCTCATCTGTATTGGAGGTGACCAAGTTGAGTAGACGACCATGCCTCTCGGTGAATGGAGAATTCTCAAGGATCCTTGAAGCTAGCTCCTTGATTTGTGGAGGAATTCTTACAAGGTTGATTTGGATAGTTTTCCTGCGAAGTGAATCCATATCCTACAACACAAAGAACAAAGATGAATCTCCAAAATCCTTAAAATGGTTAGTGGATGCATATGATGTTCATGATGTCCATGATGTTATGTACAAGTATTCATATACAAGCAAATCAAACAAGTTCTTAGTTTAGGCTTGCATGGGGTTTTATAGGTAAGTACCCTCTTGAATTTTAGTTGGCTCAACCTGTCCTAACAATAGTAACCTGGTTCTAATGAGCTCAATATCACTGGATTGTTTCCTTGGTCATTGTTTCAGCTCAAGCCTCTTTAATGGCGACCGAAATATCCCAAGAAACCAACCCTCAATGAGTGTAGTATCGAGTAATTACCAACTTCGGACTGCACCAAAGTCGGTCATCTCACTACATCCTAAAGGCCAAGTTGGTCAAGTAAAGGGTTATAGAAGTTCATTAGTGCTTCATGACATCACTCAGCGGCCCCGTATTCTCTTTGATTAACTCAAAGGCTACCGGTACCTACAAATATGTCACACTAACATAGCTATTGCTTAGACCATGTCGGTATACCCCGCACAGTTTCCACAATGTATTGCTATTTACCTATAATGTTTCCCAAATCCGGGTAGAGGATTCAAACCCAAATAAAGAACCATAATGTAAAGCAAAAAAAGTTAAACAATATAAGCAAATAAATATGATCTAAACCCTAAGGTAACCCCACTTTTATAATACTCCCCAGCAGAGTCGCCAGTTCTATGATACGGTGGGAGAACTGACTTGAGGTTTTGCGTTTTATCGCAAATGTTGCGGTTAGCAAGAGTCATCACCGACTTTTCTTTTATCCAAAAGGAAAGGTGAAAAAGCACAGGAAAGACCTTTGAGATTGTTTCTTGAGTTCGGCGGGTAGATTATGAAAAGGGAAGGTATTAGCACCTTTTTCATCCATGGTTTTCCATGGGCTCTTAGTTACTTGCTTATATCACTTGCTTTTGTTATTTGAAATTGTGCTCGGTGTGGTTTTGAAAGTATTTTGTAAAAGAGGCCATTCGTTTAGGCAATCTTTGTAATGATTCTCGTTCGTAATAATGTATACAAGGATATTTGTCTTTTGAAAATGTTTTCAATGTTTGTAAGATGTTTTTGAAATGTGTGTGTGTTTGTTTTGAAAATAGCAAGGATTGTTGTTTGAAATGGAGCAAGTAACTAGAAGCCATCTACCTACTCAAATGTCTTTCTTATGTATTTTCTATTCCTTTGACATTGTTGTCTTACCATTGATTTGGTAAGCAACCCGATCTTTGGATGTAAACGGGACGGACGTGGGTCATCGTATAACCATGATTAGCAATGTTTGCAAAGTATCTTAGCATTTTTGAGGGACTAAGATCATTTTGTAAGGCAATTTTGAATAGCGTCATCGAGGGACTATGATCTTATATTTGTTTTGTTTTGCCAAGATACTTTGCATGCGTAACATGGCCATTTTTGTTTTAGGCAACCAAGTGGGGAAACCCTAAGGGTGCTTGTGTGCAAGTGTATCATTTTCATGCTTTGATTTTGTCTTGTATTTAGGGTTTTCTATTTTGCTTTGTTTTGTTCTTGTCATACAAACCCTAATTACCAATCATGGCATATAAAGCGATAAATTGCATAATGTAAATATTTCTAAGCTATTACAACAATTTAGGGGAGGGGGAAATACAAATTTGAATGGGGATTTGCAAAACATAAACCTAAATAAATTATTACAACCAAATCGAATTTATACGAATTAGAGTAAATACAATACAATATTTAAAATGCAATGCAATGTACATGTAAGAAAAGATTTTTGTGTCTTGTCTTTTATGTAAAAGAAAATTTAATCTAAACCTAAAAATATAAGGAAAAGGAATTTATTTTTAAAAGGGGTTTAACCCTAATTATTATTTAAAAGAAAATAAAGTTTTTATATGTATTATTTTATATATTTTCTTGTATAAAAATAATAAATAATATTCTAATAAAATATAAAATTTTATATGTGCAAAATAAGTATTTATAAGTATGAAATGCAAAATAAATTGAACTAAATATGTTTAATTATATTTACAAGTTTATTAAGAAAATAAATGATATCCTATTAAAATAAAATATATTTTTACATGAGAAATAAAATAAAAATAAGATAAAAGTGCAATATTATTAATTTACATTTTTTGGGATTTTTATGTATTAAGGAAAATATTTAAAATATTAAATATGAAAATAAAACAAATAAAAAATAAAATATATGAGAAGTTGGCAAGGGGGGTAATGTAGCTGATTAGTGGTGATGATGTTAGCAAAAAACTCTGGCCCAAAAGACCAAGCCCAACCTGCAAAAATATGAAAATGGAAAAGGAAAAAATGTGAAAAATAGAAAAGTAGCGCACAGGTTCGAACCCAAGACATGGGTCTCACCAGCGCGCTGCTTTGCCACTGGGGTGGCCATACATCCATTGTCTTATGGAAAGCAAAAATAATATAACCCAAAACGAGTCCTTGCCCTATATTTCATCTTCTTCCTCAAGCTTGGCCAGACATCCTGTAACTCCCTCATACTTCCATGAAAATAAAAACTCATAACATGAAAATTGTAGTGCTTGAACTCACGATTCCAACTATATAAGTTATGTGAACTATTAATCAAAGAATAAAGAGAATTTTAAAATCCCTAAATCTTGACCTAATATTTCCAGAAATTCCAAGTTCCAAATTCTCTCAGCACAAGTAAAATCAATGCAAGATAATGGTATGTACAGCTTCGTTATGATGAGGACTACATTTTTTATTCACAGATCGTGGCCTATGGTTGCCTGTACAAAGAGATAGAGTTTGAGATTTTACCTCCTTCAGTTGGAATCGTGAATGGAACTGGGGTGAGTTTGAGGGAGGCCTGATGCTTGCTTGAGCTTCCTTGAACTTACCTGGATGTATCCTAACCCTTACCTTGCTCTGAAAGTAGCTGGAACTCCTTGGTCAAGTCAAACTGCAAGCTCTGAAGTCAACAATAGAAGATGGTGGAGGAGTGATTACAGAACAGGGATGAAGGCCTGGATTGACTAGGTATCAAGTATGTAAGATGTTTGAATGATCCAAACTCAAAACACACGAGCCAAATGGAAGATGGATGTGCTTATGCAAAATCTGCAGTTTTGGACAGATTTTTGGTGTTTTTCTGGTTGGGAGTGTTTTAGGTCTTTTTTTCAACATGCTTTGTGTTTCATAATGTTTGTATATTAGTATTGAAATGGTTTGATGTCAACCCTCTAACAGATATGCTTGTTTTCACCTTTTTGCCACTTTTCTTGTATTTGAAGTAAAGTGATAAGACCGAACCTCACATGCTTGTACTGGATGGCTTAGGGTTGGTATTTCTTCTCTACAAGTTTCCTTAGGTCTGTGGTACTTGTATGTGCCAAGGGGACGGGTCCAATTCTCAAGATTGTAAAGTTTGCAAAAGTTGACCTTTTTCAAAATGGCAATGGTCCCTTTTTGCCATAAATAGAATTGCAAGTTGGATAAAGGTTCTAAGGCATGGATAGAAGCTTTGTCAACTGAGTAAGCATTTAATTAAGGAGTATGGAACAAGTTTGGGACCTGTAAAGCATGGATTAGCCAGCATAGGTTCTGATTGCAACTTTGTTCTTCATGAAATGGCTTGGACAAAAAGTGAGAAATGGCCAACTTCATCTCTTCGATTCTCCATACTAAAAAATGATCTTGAGGATTTCTTGGACATTTTGGAAATCTTGCAATGTGATTTATAATTCATCTTTGAAATGCATTTTTAGATACCTCTTGGAACTAGGTGAAAAATTGTCATGAAGTTGGGTCTAAAACCTGCCTAAATTAGGGCAAATTTTCACTAAGTTATTTAGTTCATGACCATGTATTCTCAAATTTATATTTTGAGATCCAAGCATATTTAGGGAAAAGTGTGTGAAGCAAAGTTGTAGGTTTCATGGAGGTATACAACTTTTATGTTGGGAACTTTCCTTGAATCATTATTCATCATGGTGAAAAAGTGGCCTAAAGTTGAGAAAAAATAAGAAAATTTTCTATACTTAGAAATTTTCTAAGTTAGGAAAATTTTCAAATTCAAACCCTAACTTTCAAATTTGGTTTTCTTGGTGAAAAAGTTTCACATTTTGGCATGTTTTGATTAATTATGACCCTTGGTACTTGATTTTGACCAAAAAGTCAAAGTTTGACTTTTTTAGTGTACAATTGACTTTTGATCAGTTGACTGCAAATTTCATCTGTCAATCCAATGAAATTGAGATGTTTTGAGCCATGTAATTAAGTCAAGATGATGCCATTGAATCCTTGAAATCATACTTGAACTCAATTGGTCATTTTCTAGGTTAAAAATCATAAATTGCCCTTCCTCAATCAAAACCCTAATTTTGACCATTTTGCCCTTTTTGTGATTTGACCAAATTTCTTGAGGAATTGTGATCCAAACTTGACCAAATGACACATGTTAGTTTAAAATGTTGATGTGGATAAAAAATTATGAAGTTTGACTGTAAATTGGCCATGGTTGACTTTTTCCCCAATACAGTTGATTTTTAGGTCAATTATCCAATTGACTGATCAAAAATGTGGTTCAAGGCTTGAAACTTGTCATGAGTGATCTTAGGGATCCATAATGATGTTTGAAAGTCACATGAAGCATTGATAGTCCAAAAATCCTTGTGAAAACTTAAACCCTAATTTTGGGTTGTCAGTGCAAGATGAGATGTCTTGAGCTGACCAAACCCTAATCTAGTCTTGAGTCAAAGAGATCTTGTGAGAAAAGTCTTGATAAATGAGAGGGCAAATTTTGGGGTACAACACCAGGGGCAGGTTTGTATCTGAATCACTTGGTGCATTGAACGTGAATTCTAACAAAGGGTTATGTACGGTCGGCCAAACATTTCCTAGCAATACTACAAACACTTGATACTAGGGGCAGTGACAAATCTCCCACAAAGTCCTTTTCGTAAGGTGGTCCCCCAGCCAGAGTTTTAATCTCTGAAGACTTCTCCCCAACTAAGTTGATCTCAAGAATCCTCGAGGAGTTCTGCCAAAAGAAAACACCTCTCCAACAGATTGGCGACAGGGTTTATTTCCCCAACAAACGACAAGATTCCCCAGCTTGAATTTGCCTCTCAGACTATCACACATCAAGGGACCACAACTCCTCTTCCCCAGTAGACTTCTCTACAATCCCCAGTGAGTTGCTGCAAAACCTAGAAGACAACCAGATAACAGTTAATTTCTTTATCCCCAACAAGTTGTTAACTCCCTTTCTCTTCCATCAAGAGATAGCTCCCCAGTAGAGCAACAAACAACTGAAACTCCTGAACCCTTTTCCCCAAGAAGGAATCAACACTCTCCACAGAGTTTTCCTCAATCAAAGTCAACATTCCCCGGCGGAGTTCTCCTCAAACAACAAAAATAGGAAGCCCTAGCGGAAACATCTTAAAATAAGGTCTAGAGAGGTGCATACTCTTCATCCCCAACGGCAGTCCGGGATTTAGCCTCCCAAAATTCCCCAACATTTGTCAAGGATTTATTTTCCAAGACAAAAATACATTCCAACAATATTTCACATTTCATGCATCATATGACACACATGATAAATGCATACGGCACAATCTCATTTATTTTGAGAACATCATTACGCCATGCATTTCATACATCATGACATTGCATGCAACTAATTCTTTACCTTTTCAGGAAAGATCAATCAACAGATAGCTATCATCAACAATTTTCAAAGAGGTCAGAGATTAATACCTGAAACCAGGCAGGACAATTATCTCAACGACCAACAAAAACAAATCCCAGATAATACCCAAAAAAAAGACAGGACAACTATCTGAGGACAACTGATTGTAGATTAATTCCTGAAATAAGTCAGGGAAACTATCTACACGACCAACTGAAGCAATCCTACATGGGCTCCTTCTCATACACTCTTCTAGAAATAGTTTACTTGCGATCCAAATACGGTTGACATTTTGATACTTACTCCATATTCTCTTCTAGAAACAGTTCAGATGCGATCCAGATACGACTGACATTCTAATATTTATTCCAGATTCTCTTCTAGAAACAATTCAGATGCAATCCAGATACGACTGACATTATGATACTTACTCCAGTTTCTTTTCTAGAAACAGTTTAGATGCGATCCTGATACGGCTGACATTCTGATACTTACTCCAGATTCTCTTCTAGAAACAATTCAGATGCAATCTAGATACGGCTGACATTCTGATGCTTACTCCAGATTCTCTTCTAGAAACAGTTCAGATGTGATCCCGATACGGCTGACATTCTGATACTTACTGCAGATTCTCTTCTATAAACAGCTCAGATGCGATTTAGATACGGCTGACATTCTGATACTTACTCCATATTCTCTTCTAGAAATAGTTCAGATACGATCCAGATACAGATATCATTCTGACACTCATTCAACATATCTCTCGAATACAGTCCAGATACGATCCAGATACGGATATCATTCTGATACTCATTCAACACTTCTCTCAAATACAGTCCAGATACGATCCAGTTACGGATGTCATTCTGACGCTCATTCAGTACATCTTTCAGATACGAATCAGATACAATCCATTTATGGATATTATTCTGATACTCATCCCACTACATCTACTGTTTTAGTATAAATCCACCAGATATTTGTTCTGATACTTCGGTCTAATTTCTGTTAACAATCACCTTTGGATGGCATCTATAAGCCCATATCCTACAACTCTCCATCATCTCTCCAAATGGCATCTTTAAGTCCATTCCCTACACAATCAACCACCACATCATCGAGTGCAAATTTCTAGGCACTCTAGTGTTCAATCATCTTCCACCTTCAAATCACGAATGACAGACTCATCAATCTAACTCTTCAGGTCTAAGAAGATTGAACAAGGGAAACTGTTGTACCCCCAAAATTTGCCCTCTCATTTCTTAAGGAATTTCTCACAAGGATTCCTAAAATTCAAGCTTGCACAAGTACAATTGGATTTTCCAGCATCAAGTTAAAGAGGAAACTGTTAAAAAAGGGGAAAACAGATGAAAATATTTTTTATTACAAAATTGAAGGAAAAACAAGTTTCCTTCAAGTCACATCCTTCGATTGGACTTCTGGCCTTTTTCGATGCAAGCTTGGCTTGCATCTTTCGATTGGGCGTTGGCCTCTAACACGCTGGCTTTGATTCACAAAACAGGAGCTTCCTGCATGCAACCTTCGATTGCATCATTGGCCTCACATGATTCCCAATGTAATAGTGGTATGCATGCTTGTTTCGATTGGACATTTGATGCTTGCATGCCTGTGTTGATTGGACAAATAATTCTCTCCATGCTTGCTTTGATTCACAAAGTGATGGCTGGCTGCATGTAGCCTTCGATTGAGCCATAGTTTCCTTCTTGCGTACAAGAGGCTCCCACCATTCCAGAAGGCACAAGGCAAAGAGCCTCTTGTAGCCTCCTTCGATTCAAAAAGGAAAAGCCTCCTGCACACAAGCTTCGATTGCACCATTAGCCCCTTACATGTTTCCTTGAGTCACAAAGCAGTGACTTCCTGTATGCAGGCTTCGACAGGGCATTGACTCTTCATGCAAACCTTTGTTTGAGCAATGGCCTCTTGTATGCTTGCTTACAGTCACAAAATAGTGACCTCTTACCTGCAGGCTTCGACAGGGCATTGGCTATGTTTACACTGGCTTCGATTGGACAACATTTCCCTTTGAAATAGTTTGCTTTAATTACACCCTTGAAAACCTTCAACACACATGGTTGGTTCCCCATTCAAAGGACATGTCTGGGTGTCACATTCGAAGAACATGTTTGATGGTCCATTCGAAGGACCTGCAAGCCATACCTTAACAACATGTTTTGGTGACCCATTCAAGGGGCACATATTTTGCTCCTTCGAATGATGCACAAAAGTGATCCATTCGAAAGACACTTGTTGGATGAAAATCAAATAATGTTGTTTGAAGGAGAATATGGTTGGAGGTGTTCAAAACAAAAGGTGGAAATATCAAAAGATGCTTACTAGCAAGTTCAGGCCTGATACACTGGCCATAACGCTCCAAAACTGTTGCGCAACAGTCTTGAAACACTGCCCCATTCTTACACCAAAATGGCATACGAACACTGCCCCTCGAAAGCTACAAAAAAACAGTTTACTCATATTGTTCAAATTGTTTTGTTTTCCCTCCTAAATCTCAGCCAGCTTTGCCTATAAATAAGAGGCTCCATAACATGTATAAGGGGATGGACAACACATCCAGAGGACTTTGGGGAATGGAGAAAAAATCATCAAACTCTCAAATCATCAAACACTCTAAAACACTTAAACACATATTCAAACCCAGAGTCAAAGGAAACAATACACTTGTTTCTTCCCTTCGAATCCAGAAGAAACACCACACATGTTTCCTCGACCCTTCGAATCCAGAAGAAACACAACACTTGTTTCTTTCTCTCTTTCGAATCTGAAGCAATCTAACGCTTGGTTCCTTCCTTCGAATCCAGTCAGAGAAACACCACATTCCAGCTTCAAGCAAGGTAATTCACTCTGACCTTAAACTTTTCGTTTTAAGCATGTACATAACATTTGTTTCCTTTTCGTTTCCACCCTTTAAGTCTGTTTTCATTGCTAACCTTTTGGTTTTGTTCCTTGGTTTATCAAATGTTTTTTAAGAACTAACCTGGTCATGAGACAATACTAACATGGCCTCAGGCCATGTTGCTATTTAAAGTCTCAAACAAAAGAAAACAGGAGGGAGGAGGTGTGAATCGAAGCTTTAGGCTTCACCCCTGGTTGCTTTATAGTTGCAAGCAGAACCAAGAGTATGGCCTTAGGCTTCGCCATACACTGACATCCAGGCCATTCGAAGGAAGCAGAAAGGCAGAATCAAAAGCTACCCACACACTGACTTCCAGGTCTCATTCGAAAAGCATGTAAAGATTGAAGTCGAAAAGCATTGATTCCAGGCCCAAATCGAAGGGAGACAGAAAAGCAGAATCGAAGGGTTCTGCTTCCCAAATCGAAACACTCACTTTTTCTGCTTTTATTTTATTTTTTTCTTTACATTTTCTTGCTATTCAATATGGTTATAATAGTGTAGGATTTATTTTCTGCATTTTTATTGCTTTTGTACAAATTTTAATAATTAGGATATATGGCAAGATAAAACCAACAAGTAGACCAACCTAATCAAAGATAAAAATGCATGCAATCAAACACACTTTTGCACACATGCACCCTTAGGGTAATTTCACTTGTTGCCTCGGAAAAATAGTCATGTCCCTCGAATATGGGCATTTTAGCAAAGACCCTTGATAAAATATCATAGTCCCTTGATGACCCTCGATGTTGCCTTCGGTAAACGATCTAGTCCCTAACGAAATTTCTAAAGCGTCTCATAGGTTGCCTTATATGACTATACAAACCTCCGACGCCCGTCCCTTCACATCCAATGATGGGGTTTCTTACCAAAACAATGGTAAGGTAGCAACATCTAAAGGAGGAGGAAAAGAACGTTAGACCTTTTGAGTAGGTAGGATGCTCATAGTTGCTCGCTTGCTTACAATAAAAACATTTTATACACCGACACTTTCATTTGAAACATTTTTAAAAGACAAAGCTCTTTGTACGCATTCTTATAGAAACGAGAATCATTACAAAGACACATTTTAAAAATCACTTTCAAAAAACACATTCCACAAACACCTCTTTGAACTATTTTCAAAACCAACACTTTGTACGTGTTCTTATAGAAACGAGAACCATTACAAAGACGTTTTCAAAATACTTTCAAAACCCACACCACAAGCACATTTTCAAACAAAAGCAAGTGATCTAGCAAACAACTAAGAGCCCGTAGATAACTACCGATGAAAAGGGTGTTAATACCTTCCCTTTTCATAACCTACCCCCCGAACTCAAGAAATAATCTCGAAAGGTCGTTCCTATTCTTTTCAGCCTTTCCTTATTGGATAAAAGAAAAGTCGGTGGCGACTCTTGCTATTCGTAACAATTGAGATCAAACACAAAACCCCCAATTCAGTTCTCCCACCGTGTTACACACTCAAACCTAACCATTCAACTCTACCATTTGATTCTACACTTGGAACAAAATCTCCTCAAATAAATCCACTAGTTTCAAAAGCAAGACCTTTTGTTACCTTATCAGAAATCACCCATATAAAGCTTCCATCCAACACCTTTTATAACATCCCCAACACCTCTTTCCATCTTGCTTTTCATTGAACTTTTATTCTTCAACCAACCTTCTTTGAGCTTATGGAATATTTTAAGCAAAATGTTTTTCTCACACTCCAACATACTTTGGAAAGTTCTTCATCTAGCATGGATCCCGAGAAGACATATTCTATCTGGATTAACTTCAGAAGATGGATAGAGATTAATTATGATATCATGAAATCCATTTGTCTTCAAGAGACTGAGAGGAAGTATGAGGAATGGTTTAAAACCATTATAAACGTTCCTTTGAGTTTGCCTACTCCAAAAGTTCTGGTTTCTGCACCTGAGCAAAAGGGTGTTGATACTCTTGGTTATTTAGAAGTTGTTATTGTTGCTAAAGCTTCTGGGTCTGAAATGGCATTGGTTGATGGTCAACCTTCTAGTTCCAAGGGGGAGCAAGTTGTGGAAGCTGAAGACTAGCCAATTGGGCTGAAGGCTATCTTGAAAAAACAATATAAGGACAATATTCTCATCCATCAACGCTTGGATAAGAAGGACGAAAGGATTGCTGCTCAGAAGGATTTATTCAAGCAACTATCAGAGGTGTTGATGTAGTTCATGGAGAAGTTTGACAAGACATATGATTAGATCCTTAGCCCTTTGTCTTAGAACTTAAGAATTGTTTTTCTTTTGTTTATAAAACAATTGTATCCTTATCCCTTTGATTTTAATGAAAAATATCTTGTCTTTTACATATTTTTTATTTTTGACAAAAGGGGAGAAAGAGAATATGATTTTGATAGTATCTAATCTCAGAATCTTAAGCCCAAACACGATATAATGCTTTTGCTTCTAACTATATGTTTGATGTTTAACTCGAGAACTTTGTGAAAGTTCACTGATTTTCATAGACATGTTAATAAGCAGTCAAAAGATTATCATATGGCATCATAAGACATGACAAAATGCATGAAGTATGCTCTGCTGAAGAACTTAACAGGTGGATTCCCATGGGAAGACTTATTATAGTTTTTCTTATTAACTATGGTTTGGTAGACTCTCTTCAGAGTACAAATATGATGGAATATCTGACTCCTTGATCTGGAAAATTTTTTGATGGAAGAAATTTGAAGTCTACACTCTCTTCAGTTATTCTCAATTGAGAAGATTTTATGGCATGATATACACCTTATTATGCACCCGACATAGAAGATCGATACATGTTCACAACTGTAGATGGACCAATAACTCTTCTCAGCCATTTGGAAGAATGCCTTTAAATTAAAGTACAACCCAACATGTATCATGAAAGTGTAATATCAATTGTTCTTGATCCTCCTGAAATTATTTCTCACAAAGTTCTCAGAAGTATCTACCGTATTGCTGAGTTTTATGGGTATGCTGATATACTTCCAAATATCTCTGAAGTTTATGATACAATCCGAAAGAAACAAGATGGTGTTCATCAAAAGTTTGATAGTGAACGCTCTTCAAGCATGTGGTATGATGGTTCATCTAGTGAAGATGATTTGAACTCATCTTATACACCTTATTCTATATCATCTTTATTCTCCTACAAACCTCTTCCTCTTCAAACAATCCTTACATCCTCTTCTAAACCCATTATTTTCAATATTAATCAAGTTACATAATTTCTAAATTATTTTGATAATGAAACCCCCTCTACTTCTGATAAAATTGTTGAGATCTCATCTGATTCAGAAGAAGAACATATTTTAACTCATCACACATAATTGTATGACTCAGATATTCCTATGCAGGAATCCGATGATTGTGATTTTAACACTTTAGTTCATACACTCAAACCTAACCATTCAACTCTCCTATTTGATTCCACACTTGGAACATAATCTCCTCAAATAAATCCACCGGTTTCAAAAGCAAGAGCTTTTGTTCCCTTACAAGAAATCACCCACATAAAGCTTCCCTCCAAAACCTTTTATAACATCTCCAACACCTCTTTCCATCCTACTTTTCATTGAACTTTTGTTCTCCAACCAACCTTCTTCGAGCTTATAGAATAGTTTAAGCCAAATGCTTTTCTCATACTCCACCATACTTTGGAAAGTTCTTCATCTAGCATGGATCATAAGAAGACATATACTATATGGATTAACTTCAGAAGATGGATAAAGATTAACTCTGATATCATGAAATCCATCTATCGTCAAGAGACTAAGAGGAAGTATGACGAATGGTTTAAAACCATTACAAACTTTCCTTTGAGTTTGCCTACTCCAAAAGTTCTGATTTCTACACCTGAGCAAAAGGGTGCCGATACTCTTAGTTCTTTAGAAGTTTCTACTGCTAAAGCTTATAGGTCTTAAATGGCATTGGTTGATGGTCAACCTTCTGGTTCTAAGGGGAAGCAAGCTATGGAAGCTTAAGACCAGCCAGCTGGGCTGAAGGTTGTGTTGAACAAATAGTAGGAGGACAATTTTTCATCCATCAATGCTTGGATAAGCAGGATGAAAGAATTTTTGCTCAAAGGCTTCATTCAATAAATTGTAAGAGGTACTAATGCAGTTCATGACGAAGTTTGACAAGATGGATGCTTAGAGCCTTAGCCATTTGTCTTAGAACTTAAGAATTGTTTTTCTTTTGTTTCTAAAACAATTTTATCTTTATCCTTTTGATTTTAAAGAAAAATTTCTTTTGTCTTTTAAATCTTTTTGATTTCTGACAAAGGGGAAGAAAGAGTAGAATATTTCGATAGTATCTAATCTCAGAATCTTAAGCCCAAATGTGATATAATGCTTTTGCTTCTAACTATATGTTTCATGTTTAATTCAGGAACTTTGTGAAAGTTCACTGATTTTCATATACATGTTAATACGCAGTTAGAAGATTATCATCTGGCATCAGAAGACATGACAAGATGCATGAAGTATGCTCTACTGAGCTAAGTGATAAGTGCACATTGTAGTTATTTTTGTATATACTTTTTGTTGCACTTATCAACTTTTTGTTGTTAATATGGTTAAATAAACCTAACTTTTGTGTAAGTACGTTTAGTTTGTGTTTATTTGTATTTTTATGTACATAGTGTATCGTTTGATGTTTTTCCATTCATTTTGTAGGTATTTTTTGCATTTTGGAGCACTGAGGAATAAGGTGTCGAAGGCACAGCTTCAGATGCGTATTTTTGGAATAAAAGACCAGTTTTGGGACATTCTGTCCAGGAGAGCCCGCTTAGCGCGTAGAGGCCGCTAAGCGTGAGTACCGCTCAGTATTTTGTAGTGTGCTGCTTGTGTTTGACAATTTGGCAGAACCAATGTTTTGAAGCCCGCTTAGCGCGATTTAGGTCGGATTGATGTGTAAAATAAGCAAGTCGCGCTTAGCACGATCTATTGAGATTTGTTTTATAACTTTCGTTTCAGCTCATTTTTAGGGATGGTTTTGGGGAATTTTTTGCTCCCAACTCCATCAACCTATAAATTTTGTTAGGATTAGCTTATATAACAACTATGGAGTTTGCATACGGATGATCCGGGGTGGATTGCTCTTCGATCGACACTGACAAACCGATAGTTTTGTAGTTCATTTATCTTTTTCTTTGTGTATTCTCTATTGGTTAGGTTTGTATGTATATTTTCTTTGAACTTATGTATATTTGTCATCCTTGGAGTTATATTAAACTTGCTTTACGAATCTTTGTGGATTGTTGTCCTAGATTTTCACTCTGTGCTAGGGATTTAAGTTGTTATAGACATATACCGCTTAGATTCTTATCTAGGATGATTATCTGTTAGTTTCTGAACTCTAGAGATAGATTTAAAGCTGACATCTACTTGGATATAAGAGCTTAATTCCTCTGTGTTGTTTGTGTCGCTCTGAGAGATCGTCGATACAAGCGAGCATGATTGACTTCTGTATTGTTGAGGTGGTTGAGAGATTGCTACCGAGGTGATGCAATCGGCCTCTCAATTTGGGTTAGAAATGACTTAGGTTGTGAGTGATACGTAGTGACATTGATGAATATTGTAGGTTGAGTATAATAGGTCGATAGGTTTGAGTCTGAGAAGTAGTATATATGCATGCTTAACAAGTTATTCCTTTTTCCTTTTTATACATTTATTTTCTTTTAATACTTTTCCTTTCAACCCATTCAACCCTTAAACTCATTAATGATAGATTTGTTGAACGATATTTCAATACACCAATATCTGTGGACACGATACGATATAACCTAAATATCACCCGGTAAATTAATAACTTACCTTTTGCTTGCCGCTTTACCGCAGCAGCAAAATGGCGCCTTTGTCGGGGATTGGTTTTATTGTTTTCGAATTGTGACAATTATTTTGTTTTGGAGTTTTGTAATTATTGTATGTGTTGTATAGAATGTGTACATAAACTTTTCTATTTTTACTTGTACATGTTTGTATTTACTTTCCATACTTGTGCATATATGTGTTTTTTTTTAAAAAAAAATTCACGTATCGTTGTAAATTATCTCGTTTTCGTAATGTTTATTGTGTGAATATTAGGACACTTTCTTTAGGTTTGTGCAGTGTGACAATATCATGGTATGACGAGAGGAGGTTACTAGCTTGTATAATAAAGGCGTCGAGCTTACAACGTAAAACAAGCATGTTTTATTTATATTCATTTTTGTTATATGTGACTTGTGTTTTAACAAGTTGAAATTGGACTTATTTTAAATTTTCAAATTTTCACTTTTCAACTTGTTAATTCACTTTCAATTGTTTATTTCGTTATGTAGATTTGTGTTTTTCCGCAAGCTTGTCATGTTTAGCTTGAGGAAGTTTATATGTTGTGAATATTCTGTACATTGAGTTTGTAAGGTGATTGTGGAGCTGCATAGCAGCTGCACCAGATGCTGTTGTCCTTTTTCTACAACTGGTGTAGCGTGTTTTGTGCTGCTTAGCGCACTCTACTGTGCAGAACCAGTGAACTCTTTTTTATTTTTCGCTTGGTTTTCCTTTTTCCCACTTCCACATAGGCTTTAAATAGTAAATAACATTAATATTTTTAATTCTTTCTTTTGTTGTTTGGACTCAATTTTGACTCGATAGCTTGAGGTCACTTTTGTTGACTTTCCAAGTTTGAGTGTTTCAACTTGCAAATACGTGGTAATGATTTTGTTAAAGTTTTGTACACGTTCGAGGTGTGTGTTTATCATTTTCTATACTTTAGCATACTCGTGATACTTAGACTTTTTACAATTTTTATGCCATTCATTCTTTTGTATACTTGTTCATTTGTGAATCACTTTAGTTCCTACCCTTTTTGTGAGGTAGCTTTCCATTGTTCACATATGCTGGAGACTACAATTCTTGTTTTAACTGGATTTTATTATGTTTAATCTTTTGTTTATGTTGATTGTATGAAAGCTTAAACATGACCAAGGCATTTTTTGGTTCCATTTTGAGCACAACTACCTTGGCCAAATAGTCAATTCACCTTGTGGGTGTGTGATTATTAGTAACCCCTTTGAGCTTTTTGTCGATATTCATGTTGTATTTTCTAGATGCTTGTTTATGAGTGTTTAGTTTCCCTTTTTGCATGGATGTTGATTCATTATTTTCTTGAACCCTCAACCATTGTTTTGGTTTGAATTTTTACTTTGCCATAGAAAGTAGGGAGTATTCACTTTAATGTATGGTTGAATTCAAGTTGGGGAGAAAAATGATTGTGTATTTATTGGTTGATTGCTATGAGGCTGGAAAAAAAGTGTGAAAAGGAAATAAATAAATAAAAAGAGAAAAGTTTTGGAAAAAAAAGAGTATGGAATAATGTTATGTTAATAAGTTATGTGTGTTGGTTGTAAACTTGGAATGAAGAAGAAGTTTGATTGAAATTCTATTGTTTGAAACTTTGGTGAATTGATCACTCCCTTAGGTTTAGGCAAGTTTTTGTTTCGGTTAGCCTTAAGACTTATCTCTTGTTTGTTCACCCGACCATGCTACACCCTTGAAAAGCCCTTGAGATTCTTGCTGTTATATTTTCAATGTAAATTTTGGATGAATGCATAATTTAGTCTATTGTTTGCAAGATTGTTGGATGAGTGAAAATACCCCATTTTTGTGTATTTTTCGTCTACCGATGATTATGTTGGCTAGGTGTGATTCATTTTTGAACTAGTATTGTTTTAGAATATTTAGCATAATTTTTGTATTTAACACTTGTCTCATGTTTATGTTATCGTCGTAGTTTAGTGGTAAGTATATTTCTTCGTGTGTACCGTTTTTCATTTAAACCATTACATTTGTTTTTTGTTTTCAAAACTTGTTGATTCATGATTCTTTGGTTTATTACTTTTGGTTCTTTGAGTTGTTTGGCCTTGTTTAAGGACAAACAAGTTCAAGTTGGGGAGACTTTGATAAGTGCAAATTGTAGTTATTTTTATATATACTTTTTGTTGCACTTATCGACTTTTTGTTGTTAATATCATTAAATAAATCTGATTTTTGTGTAAATACGTTTAGTTTGTGTTTATTTGTGTTTTTATGTACATAGTGTATCGTTTGATGTTTTTCCATTCATTTTGTAGGTATTTGTTGCATTTTGGAGCATTGAGGAATAAGGTGTCGAAGGCACAACTCTGGATGCGCCTTTTCGGAATAAAAGACTAGTTTTGGGACATTTTGTCCAGGAGAGCCCGCTTAGCGCACAAAGGCCGCTAAGTGTGAGTATCGCTCAACGTTTTTGTAGCGCGCTGCTTGCGTTTGACAATTTGGTAGAACCAATGTTTTGAAGCTCTCTTAGCGCGCCAGGCCCGCTTAGCATGGTTTAGGTCGGTTTGATGTGTAAAATAAGCAAGTCGCACTTAGCGCGCCAGGCCCGCTTAGCGCGGTCTGCTGAGATTTGTTTCATAACTTTCATTTCAGCTTATTTTTAGGAATGGCTTTGGGGAAGTTTTTGCTCCCAACTTCATCAACCTGTCAATTTTGTTAGGATTATCTTAGATAACAACTATGGAGCTTGCATACGGATGATCTAGGGTGGATTGCTCTTTGATCGATGCTGACAAACCGGTAGTTTTGCGATTAATTTCTCTTTTTCTTTATGTATTCTCTATTGGTTGGGTCTGTATGTATATTTTCTTTGAACTGATGTATATTTGTCGCCCTCGACGTTATATTAAACTTGTTTTACTAATCTTTATGGATTGTTGTCCTAGATTTTTGCTCTGTGCTAGGGATTTGAGTTGTTATAGACATATACTGTAACGCCCGTAATTTAATTAATTATTTAATTAAATTATTTTTGGAATATTTGTGAAGTGGTGTTATAACTAATTAGATTTATAATATTATGTGGTGAAATAATATTAGATGTATAATATTATTTGGTGTGGGCTTATTTTTAAAGGAATAGAAGTAATAAGGGGGTGTATTGGTTTTAAGCCCAATAAGGAATAATAGAATAATAGGGTTATTTTATTGTTGTTGGAATATAATAGAAAGAAGCAGTAGAAGAATAAGGATTGAGAAAGAACATGCAAGCTGCTAGAGAAAGTGGAAAAACAGCAAGAACGAGAATTCAATCGGAAATTGTAGAGTGACCTTCAATCCAAGGTAAGGGTGGGGTTCTGACTCTATAATTGGGTTTATGATAATTGGTATGTGGGGTTAGAGGTGATTGTTGTCTTGTTCTTGAATTGAAAATACCTGATTGTTGTATGATGAGAATTGATGAATTTTAGATGAATATTGATGTCATGATGTTGTTCGATTGATGTAGAATTATAAGGTAATTGTGGGTGATGAATTGTTGTGATTATATTAAGTCTTAGGGCTTTAGTTATGGAACCATAGTGAGATGCAGCAAAGAAAACGCAGAATATTGCAGGGAAGAGAAAATGCAGAATTAGGCAAATTGATATCAGGCGCTACTGTTTTAGAACAATGAATTAATTTGGAGATGGAGTTAGTCGTACTGTTCTTAGTTAGGTTGATATCAGGCTAAGAATTAAAACAGTAGGATTGGTGAAAAGTAGCAGTTCTGATGTTAGAAGCTATGTCGGTTAGAAGTTGCGTTAGATTATTAGAAAGTAGAAGTTCTGATGTTAGAAGCTATGTTGGTTAGAAGTTGCGTTGGATTATTAGAAAGTAGAAGTTCTGATGTTAGAAGTTATGTTGGTTAGAAGTTACGTTGAATTATTAGAAAGTAGAAGTTCTGATGGTCAGAAGTTGGGTTAGTCAGAAGTTGCATTGTCAGAAGTTTCATTGCTAAGAAGTTGGGTTAGTCAAAAGTTGCGTTATCAGAAGTTGTATTGGTCAGAAGTTGAGTTGGCCAGAAGTTGTCTTGGTCAGAAGTTGAGTTAGTCAGAAGTTGTATTGTTAGAAGTTGAGTTGGTCAGAAGTTATGTTGGCCTTTACGTTGTTTTCGTACAGAATATGGAAGTTAGATGCTTAGAAGTTGTTGTTTGAACTATAACAGTAGGATAGTGACGGTAATGATGTTAGAGTTACAGAATAGCAGTATTGATTTACTGTGGAATTAATGTACAGCTGAGTTGTTAGTGAGAAGTTATTCATGATGTTCTGTTGATGATTTATAATAAATAAATGATGTTTAATAAATTATTTTGATGATATGAGATGTTAATGATGAGACGTTGAGATGCATTTGAGATGTTGTTTTTTTGAGATGCTTTTGAGATGTTAATTGAGATGTTGTTAAATTGGGTGTTGTTATTACATTCATGGTTGTGTCGCATACATTGAATTTTTGAGATGGAGCTTATGCTCGTTGAGATGGCTTATATTGGCGAATTTTGAGATGAAGTCTATGCCTTCTTGATGCCTCTATTAATTGACAAATTTTTGAGATGGGAGTTCTGCTCCAATGGTACCACATGCATTTGCATAGTGTTGTACCCCAAAATTTTACCTCTCATTTTATCAAGATTTCCCCTCACAAGACTCTTTGAACTCAAGACCAAGTTAGGGTTTGCTCTACTCAAGACATCTCCTTGCACTATTGACCTGAAATTAGGGTTTGAGTTTGCACAGGGATTTTTGGACTTTTAATGCTCAAAGTGACTTTCATACTTAATGTTGGACTTATAAGATTGCCTCTACCAAGTTTCAAGCCTTGAATCAAATTTTTGACCAGTCAATTGGACAGTTGACCTAGAAATCAGTTGTATTGGGGAAAAAGTCAACTATGGCCAATTTATAGTCAAACCTCATGATTTTTGATCCACATAAACATTATAGACTCATATGAACCATTTGATCAAGTTTGGACCACAACTCCTCAAGAAATTTGATCAGATCATCAAAAGGGTAAAATGGTCATTTTTAGAGTTTTGACTGTATAAGGGCAATTTCTGATTTTTCACCTAGCCAATGGCAAATTGGGTTCAAGTATAGATTCAAGGACTCAATGGCATCATCTTGACCTAATCACAAGGTTCAAAAGATCTCAAATGCATTGGATTGACAGATGAATTTTTCAGTCAACTGATCAAAAATTGACTGTACACTGAAAAGTCAAACTTTGACTTTTTGGTCAAAATCAAGTGCCAAGGGTCATTTTTCATCAAGATGAGTCAAAGCATGAAACTTGTTCATCAAGAAACCTAATTTTTCAAATTAGGGTTTAAGATTGAAAAATTTCATAACTTGGAATTTTTCTAAGTTATGAAATTTTCTTATTTTTTCCCAATTTTGCCCAACATTTTCACCATGATGAAATTGGATTCAAACAAAACTTCCAACATGAAAGTTGTATTCCTACAAAAAATATACAACTTTTATTCACAAAGTTTTCCAAAAAGAATCTTGGATCTCAAGTTATGATTTTTGGAATAAGGGTCCAAAAACTTTCTAACTTAGTGAAATTTTGCCCTAGTTTAGGCAGGATTTTGACCTATCTTCATGGCAATTTTTCACATAGTTCTACTTGGAATCTCAAAATTCATTTCAAATATGGATTGTATAGCATGTTACAATCTTTCCAAAATGTCCAAGAACTCTCCAAAATCGTTTATGGTTAGGGAGAATCGAAGGTTTGAATTTGGCAAAAACTCACTTTAATCCATGGCATTTTCATGTTGACACAAGTTGCAAAATTTGTCCAACTTTGCTTTGTACTTGATTACAGGTCTCTAAACCCTTCCACACTCAAAAATTGAATGCAAACTCATTGGTTTAAGGCATTATTCTGATCATTAGAGGTTTACACATTGAATTAATCTTAAAATGGCAAAAAGGTAGCATTTCCATTTTCATAAAGGCAACTTTATGTCAACTTGCTTCCCTTGAGCCTTGGACCTCTCTCTTTGCAGCAAACAAGTTCCATAAACTTAGGCAAAGGTACAACCATCTTGTGCATGCTTAGAGATAGCCTATACAGGCCTGTCTTGTATCACTTCACACTTTTCTTTCAAAACAAGTCAACTTGCCAAAATCACATAACTTGAGTATCTGATATAACCAACTCTGGTAAGCATTCCAAACAAGTTTTGCACATTGCCTTGAGCCAGAAACACGAGCTAGCAACATCCCAAGCCTTCCAAAACACAAAAACACATTCCTCTTGCAAAACAGGGCAGCTTTTGCGTTTTCACTTCCATCTCACAAATCACTCGTGCATTTTGTCCCAAACCAGTTCCAATACCTTCCACATAACCCATCTAAGCCATCCCAACCATTGGCCATTGACTGTAACTCCATTTGCAAGCTTCACCATTTCTGATTTCAGCTTGTGCAGGTTGACTTCTACAGGCTTATTCAAGCAAGCTCAAAGCAAACAAAGCATTGGGGAAGGTTAGAGGAAGTTCAGGCAAGCTCAAAAGAACCTCAGGCCTCACTGAAAGTTGCTACATTGCCATACTCATGTTCAACTGAAACAGGTATTTTCCAACTTTCTATCTCTCTATTTAAGAATCATTAGGCTTAGGTTTGTGAATAAAAATGTAGTACTCATAGCCCTTAAGTTGTACATATGCATAGATTTCATTTAAGTTAAGTGTGCTGAGAGAATTTGATTGATGAACATTCTGAAAAAGTTAGGTTAGAAATTAGGGCCAAAGAAATTCTCTCTGGTCTTTGAGAGTTAGATTAAGTTTTTTATATGGTTAGAATCGTATGATCATGCTCTATAACTTTCATGTTACAAGTTTTCATTTTTAAGCACAAATGCAGGAGATACGAGTTTGTACACAGAAGGCGCGTGTTTTGTTTGAACGAAGGTTGAAGATGAAGTAGTTGGGCTGGGTCTGGCTATTTCTCACTTTTGGCACCCCTCAGCTTGTTGATTGCACCCCCTGGCCCATTTCATTATATTTTTATATTTTTCTATTTCTTTTTCATTTCTTATTTTATTTTATTTTTTCTAAACATAAAAAATTACCAAAAACATTTTCATAAATTTTCACATTTTATTTTATTATTTTTATTATTTTTTCTAACATAAAAATAATTATTAAATAATATACTTTTATTTTCTTTAATAAAAAACTTATAAATAATACATAAAAATATTATATTTTTATTTACATACTTAAATAATATTTTTTCTAAAATATTTTTATTCTTTGACATTTGTATATATTTTATTATTTTATTTTATTGTGCATAAATAATATAACTAATATATATATACTTTCTTAAAAATAAATTAGGGTTTTACCCTTAACAAAAATAACTTTTTTTATTTTCTTTTTTTAATACATTAAATATTATATTTTTCTCACACATTTTATTTTCTAATATTTTGTATATATTTTATTTTATTTTATTGTACATAAATAAATAATACATTAATATATATATATATATATATATATATATATATATATATATATATATATATATATATATATATATATATATATATATATATATATATATATATATATATATATATATATATATATATATATATATATATATATATATATATATATATATATATATACTTTCTTAAAACAAATTAGGGTTTCCACCCTTAATAAAAAATAATATTTTATTTTCTTATTAAATATTATATTTTTACATACATAAAAAATATCAAAAACATTTTTTTTTGCATATTTATATTTAATTGCTTATTTAAATATTGTTTATTTATCATTTGAGCAAGGAAATTCAATTTGGTTGTAATAACTTAGGGTTTTAATTTCTTGCAAATAATTCCCATTCAAAATTGTATCCCCCTCCCCATATCAATGTTGTAATAGCTTAGATTACTTTTACGCATTTATGCTTTCAAACATGTCATGATAGAGATTAGGGTTTGTATGCAATATCCAAAATCAAAACAAATATCTAGACCTAATACAAGACATAAAATGCATGAAATTAATAATACAATGCACACAAGCATCCCTAGGGTTTCACCCACTTGTTGCCTTAAAATGGCCATGTTATGCATGTTGAGTATCTTTGCAAAACAAAAACAAAACAAAAGATCATAGTCCCTCAATGACGCTATCTTGGTTGCCTATACAAAATGATCTAGTCCCTCAAAAAACATGCTAAAGATACTTAGCATAATTGCTATCATGGTTAATACGATGACCCGCACCTGTCCCGTTTAACATCCAAATACAAGGTTGTTTACCAAATACAATGGTAAAACAACAATGTAAAAGGGTTAAAAATGTGTAGGAAAGACTTTTGAGTAGATATGGTAGATGCTCCTAGTTACTTGATCAAAACTTGCAAAAACATCCTTGCTATTTTCAAACACACATCACAACACAATTTCAAAACATTTCCCAAAACAAACTTTCAAACTTTCAAACATTGAAACATCTTTTCAAAAGACAAACATATTTGTATACATTCAAACAAGAATCATTACAAAGGTTGCCTAGACAAAAGGCCTCTTTTCAAAACATTTTCAAAACCACACACACAAAGCACCATTTCAAACAATTGAAAAGCAAAAGCAAGTGATTTAAACAAGTAACTAAGAGCCCATGGATAACCATGGATGAAAAGGGTGCTTGCACCTTCCCTTTTCATAATCTACCCCCCGAACCCAAGAAAAAATCTCAAAGGTCTTTCCTGTGCTTTTTGACATTTCCTTTGGATAAAATAAAAAGTCGGTGGCAACTCTTGCTAAACCGAAACATTTGCGAACACAAACGCAAAACCTATAGTCAGTTCTCCCACCGTATCACACATAGTATTGAGTCGCATTATATGATTGCTTAAAGAAGTGTATCTTGGTGTTGTGAAAGTGTATCATTGTTGTAATTATTGTTGATTATGAGATGAGAAGTGGTGATGTTATTGAGCTAATTTAATATATTAATTATCATGCGCTTTATTATATTGTTAGATATCTCACCCCTTCTGTTTGAATGTTGCCCTTATGTTGGTAACGTGCAGGTAATCGAGAGTGAAGGATTTATACCTTCAGTAGGTCCGAGTCGGTACCATTGCTCTGATATGTAACACTCGGGGGGATGAACGTTTGCTATTTTGATTGTTGATTTTTCCGTTGTTGAACCTTAAATTGACTATTATTAAATATGTGATGTTTCGAAGTTGTTGTTTTGTTGTTAGAGATGTTATTAAGAATTCTGCTGCGTAGTTGTTGAATTATTTAATTAAAGATGTTATGATGATGGTTCATCCAGTGTTTTAAAAGTGTTATATATCCACGATGAATGCAATGAATTTTTGATAGAAGAATTTGTGATGTCCCGATTCATTTGCATGATTGAATTTTATAACTCTGATTTAATTTTCATAATTTGCTTGGGGTAGAATTGGGGTGTTACAGAGTTGGTATCAGAGCAAAAGGTTGGTCCGACCTTATCGTCGAGTCGTAGTTGTCTAACAGTCGAGTATTGTTATTTGAGTTCTAATCGTTGTTTATGTTGTAAGACCGAGTGTATCGCCATGGGGTGCTCCAGTGTTGTTAGTGAAGAAGAAAGATGGAAGTATGAAGCTTTGTGTTGATTATAGACAGTTGAATAAAGTGACGATTAAGAATAAGTATCCACTTCCAAGAATAGATGACTTGATGGACCAATTGGTGGATGCTCGTGTGTTTAGTAAGATTGATTTGAGGTCGGGTTACTGTTGTACCCCAAAATTTTCCCTCTCAATTCTCAAGGCATATCACAAAGATTCTCAAGGTTCAAGCTTGCACAAGTACATTGGGGTCTTCCAACACCAGAATTAAAAGGAAACTGTCAAAAAGGGAGAAAACAGATAAAAATAACATTTTGACGAATTTGGAAGAAAATAGGTCTCCTTCGAGACAGCCCCCTTCGATTGGACTTTGCACCTCCTTCGATTGCTCAAAAGTTGCTGCTAGCGTGCCTCTTTCGTCTGGGCATGTGACTTCAAATGGGTCTCCTTCGATTCAGAAGGAAATGATCTTCATACAAGCTTCAATTGAGTTTTTGTTTCCCTTTGAAATAGTGTCCTTCGACTCAGGAATGTCCTTCGACTCATGAATGTCTTTCGACTCAGGAAGTAAAGGTCTCCTTTTGGTTTTCTTAAATTCAAAAAGTCAATAATCTTTTGAAAGCTTCCTTTAATTTAGAAGTTAATAACCTTCTGAAAAGTGTCATTCGACTGCACCATTCGCCCCTCACTTGTTGGCCTTGGATTCATAAGTTTTCGATTGGATGAATGGCTACCTTCCTGTGACTTTCAAATTCATCTTCATGTAGGACTCGAATGCACCCTCATATCACCTTCAAATCCGTCTGCAAACCCTTCGACACGCCATAGTCCTGCATCATGACACACAACTGGTGAAAATGAATGTTGCATTGTTCTAGTCTGGTTGAAAGGTGTAGAAAGATGGAGGATTCGACTCAAAAGATCAAGTTGAACATTTAGGCCCATAGGCTAGGCTACGTGTTTTCCCTTTTCAGGCCTCAAACCTATGACTCACCCTATACTTATTTGTTTATGCAAGCTAAAATAGGCCTTTACCCATTTGTTGTCCGAGACCACTTGCACTTAACAGCATAATACTACCTTTTAGAAAGGTTTGTCTTGAGCCTTGCACCTGTTTTCCTTCAGAAGGAAGCAACCCCATCTGAACCATTCATTTTACTTTTATCGCACAAGTGGACACTTACTTTCCAGACTAAGCCTTATTTTATTATTTTTTTCTCCCCAAGCCTTTCTCTATAAATAGAGAGTTCATTTGCACAGAAAGAAGAAGAAGGAGAAGAGAAGGAAGAAGGAAGAGGAACGTATCTTCAAATTCTCACACACCATAAAATTCTCAAACACTTCAACACTTGTGAAATCAGAAACGAGAATCACTGTTACCTCCTTCAAACAACACATTCCAGTTTCCTTCGACTCAAGGAGCATCCCATTTGTTCTTTCCTTTGAATCCAACAAAGAAGGATATTTCACTTGTTTTGCTCTTTCGAATCCAGTGTCAAAGGCCTACCCTGGGTCTTTTCCTTCGAATCCAGAGGCATTCAAAGCAACCGCTTCAAAGTTCAGAACACGCTCCAACCTCCAGCAAGGTAATCCATTTCTAACCTTTGGCCCTTCGTTTCCAGCATAGCATGTAAATAAGTTTTCTTTTTCGTTTAAAACATGTACATACTATTTTATTCTTTTTGTTTTGTTTTCACTCTCTTAATATGTGTCATGGTTAACCATCTTCTTGGCTTTTGCTCTTGGTACATTTAAATACGCTTTAAAGAATTAATCTAGTCTTAAGGTGATGGCCTTGGGCCATATTTCTATTCAAACTCAAATGAAAGAAACAGGAGACATAAAAGTTAGAAACAAAGCCTCTGGCTTCCATACTAACCTTCAGGCTAAATGAAAGAGGCAGTCGAAAGGCACAATATGCTGGCCTCCAGGCCCCAACCGAAAGCCAAAATATATTGGCTTCTAGGCCCCAGTCGAAACTCATTCTTTCACCCCTTTTCAGGTAAGGTCGAAGAAGGCCAAAAATGGCAGAATCGAAGGGTTGCTACCCTAAGTCGAAAGATCCATTTTTATTGCTTTTACCTTATTTTTGCCTTTATATTTTCATGTAATTCAATATGGTTATAATAGTGTAGGATTTATCTTTTGCACTCTTTCATTACCTTCATATAAATGTTAATTAGGTATGTATGGCAAGATAAAATCAACAAGTAGACAACCCAAAAATCAAAGACAAAATGCATGTAATCAAACACACTTGCACACATGCACCCTTAAGGAAATTCCACTTGTTGCCTTATAAAAATGGCCATGTTATGCATGTGGGATGTCTTAGCACAAACAAATTGAAAAAATATCATAGTCCCTCGACGACACTATCAAAGTTCCCTTTCAAAATGATCTTGGTCCCTACAGAAAAGTGCTAAGTCATTTCACAACATTGCTATCATGGTCATACGATGACCCAACGCTCATCCCTTCACATCCAACGATGGGGCTTCTTATCAAATCAATGGTAAGGTAGCAACATCTAAAGGAGGAGTAAAAACACATCTAAAACCTTTTGAGTGGGTGGATTACTTTTAGTTACTTGCTCAATTTCAAAACAAACATTCTTGCTACTTTCAAGACAATCACATACACTTCCCAAAACATCTTCAAAACATTTTCCAAACTTTGAAATATTTTCAAAAGCTCAACACTTTGCATACATTCTTACGAACGAGAATCATTGCAAAGTTCGCCTAAACAATGGCACCTTTTCAAGATACTTTCAAAACCACACAAAGCACAATTTTCAAAACAAAAGAAAGTGATCTAACAAGTAACTAAGAGTCCATGGAAAACCATGGATGGAAAGGGTGCTAATACCTTCCCTTTTCATAATCTACCCCCCGAACTCAAGAAAATATCTCAAAAGGTCTTTCCTGTGCTTTTTTTACCTTTCCTTATTGGATAAAAGAAAAGTCGGTGGAGACTCTTGTTAAACCGCAACATATTTGTGAACACAATCGCAAAACCCCAAGTCAGTTCTCCCACCGTATCACAGAACTAGCGACTCTGCTGGGGAGGATAGATTCTAAAGTGGGGTTACCTTAGGGTTAGATCACATTTACTTGCTTTCATTGTTTGATTTGCTTGCTTTACATTTTGGTTCCTTGTTTGGGTTTGCTTTAAATCCTACACCCGGATTTGGGGGATACATTTTAGGTAAGTAGCAATACACTGTGAGGGAACTGTACGGGGTATACCAACACGGTTGAAGCAGTAGCTACGTTGATGTGGCACTTTGGTTGGTACCGGTAACCCTTGAGTCAATCAGGGAGAGTATGGGCCGCCGCGTGGTGTCATAAAGCATCAACTGACCTTAGAACCTTACTTGACCAACTTGGCCATTAGGACGTAGCGAGATGACCGGCTTTGGTGTAGTCCGAAGTTGGTTGATACTCGATGCTACACTCATTGAGGTTTGACTCTTGAGTTTTGTTTGGTTGCGAGTCAATTGCTTATCGAACTAAACTTGGGGGAAAGATCAGTGATATTGAGATCTCTTAGAACCCGGTTACTTTTAACTAGGACAAGTTGAGCCAACTAAAACTTCAAGAGGGTACTTACCTGAAACCCCATGCAAGCCTAAACCGAGGACTTGTTTGTTTTGTATATGCCCTTGTACATAAACATCATAAACATCATAAAAATCATAAACATCATAAACATCACTAACCATTTCAAGGATTTTTGGATTTATCTTTGTTCTATTTTGTAGGACATGGCCTCCGCTCGTAGGAGCACTATCTAGATCAGTCTTGTGAGGATACCTCCACAACTCAAGGATTTAGTATCAGGGGTCCCTGAAGATTCCCCGTTCACCAAAAGACATGGACGACTCCTTAGTTTGGTTACCTCAAGTATTGAAGAAGAGATGATAAAGGTGCTTGTCCAATTCTTCGACCCTTTGCATCATTGCTTCGTTTTTCCTGATTACCAACTTGTGCCCACTTTGGAGGAATTTTCTCAACTCGTAGGGATCCCTATTCTCAATCATTTACCTTTCAACGGTATTGAAAGAGACCCCAAACCTAAGGAAATTGCTCGAGCTCTACATTTTCAACCATCTGACATAGTAGCAAATTGGGTAACAAGGAGTGATGTTAAATGGTTACTAGTAAAGTTTTTATTAGAAAAGGCTCAAGAGTGTTGGGATATTTTGTATCTACAAGCCTTTGAGGAAGTTCTGGCTCTTCTCATCTATGGATTGGTACTATTTCCAAATCCTGACCAATTCATAGATGTGAATACGATTAAGGTTTTCATATCTCGTAATCCGGTGCCTACGTTGCTTGGAGACATATTGCATTCTCTTCACTCTCACACTTTGAAGAAAAGGGGGGCTTTGATGTGTTGCATTCCTCTGTTGGCCATGTGGTTTATTTCGCACCTACCTCGATCCGTGGTGAAGAATGAACAAGGTATAAGATGGTCTAAAAGATTGATGTCACTTTCATATGCTGATATATGTTGGTATTATCGCTCCTTAGAAGACATTACCATCATTAACCACTGTGGGGAATTCCCTAATGTCCCTCTACTTGGCATTAGGGGAGGCATTACTTACAACCCTTGTTTAGCTTTACGGCAATTTGGATACGCTAGAAGAGATGGTCCTCGTGAGGTACTCATCCAAGTAATTACATTTGACTACGAAAGCGATACCCAAGGTTACCGTCAAAAATTTATACGAGCTTGGGGTATGGTTAACAAAGTTAATAGCAAGACATTGGGGCGTAAGAATTCCATTCCTTTGGAAACTTATCTTAAATGGGTAAGGGCTCACGCTCAAAGTCTCAAGATGCCTTATGAAGCAGTCTTACCTGTTATCATGGAGCCAGTAGTCGAGGGAGACATTCCACATACGATCCTCTATCCTGACATGCCTACTTCTCTTGAAGATTTGCAAAACGCTTGGATTCAGTTAAAAGGAGAACGAGACACCTTCTAAGCCAAGTTCTATGAAAGAGAAAAGAAGATATTGGAGCTTACAAGGGAACTTCATAAAGAAATGAGCTTAAACACCTACATTGCGCCAAAGAAGATGCGCACAACTTTTCTGTCTTAGGAGTTTTACTTTATGCTTATTTCTGTTGTTGTAAGCCCAAGAGGCATGTTTGTATTCAAATCAAGATTTCTTTAATGCAAGTTAACGTCTGTTTACTCTTTGTCTATACAAAGCTAAATTCTTTAAATCCTTGAAATCATTTGCATACTGCATATTCATGCATCATGACATGACAGGCGTCCGCATAACAGGTTTCTTTATCTCTCCGCTGTTTATTTCAGCGAGCAAGATGGATCTAGAGAAAACTGTGAGGGAACTCCAGGCTCAGAATTCTCAATTTCAGGAAGCTTTACTCGCCCTGGTCAAGGGGCAGCAGGATATGATGGCCTTGTTGGCCGCTAAGAAAAAGCCAAAGAAGAAAGCTCTGCTCAACATAGGTAGAAGGTTCAAGGAGACAATCCGTCAAATTCCAATAGAGGAAGATTCATCCGAAGAGGACGAGAACCAAATTGGTGAGGTCAAGAGTACTCAGGCCGACTGTATCAATGACCAAGAATCTGAGGATGATTATTTCAATGAAAAATATCCACCCGCAGACATCAAATACAAGCAGCTAGAAGACAGGTTGAAAGCAGTTGAAATCCAAGCTATTCTCGGTTTAAATTTTGACGATTTGGGCTTAATCTCTGGGGTAGTCATTCCCCACAAGTTCAAAATACCAACCTTCACAAAGTACGATGGGGTTTCTTGCCCAAAGCTCCATTTGAAGTCCTATGTGCGCAAGATACAACCGTACACTACTAATAAAAAACTCTGGATTCACTTTTTCCAAGAGAGTCTGGCTGGAACACAACTTGAATGGTTTTATCAGTTGGATGGCTCTCGCATCAATACTTGGAGGGTCTAGCTACTGCCTTCTACCATCAATATCAGTACAACGCCGACTTGGCACCGACGAGGGTTCAATTGCAAGGTATGACCATGGGGAAGGATGAAGGATTTAAGGAGTATGCGTAGAAGTGGAGAGACCTTGAAAGTAGGGTCCAACCTCCCTTGACTGATATGGAATACATTGACATGTTCATGAGCATATTATCTAGTCCTTTCTTCAATCTGTTGGTTGGCTGATCTTCTTTTGGTTTCACCGAACTAATCCTAACCGGTGAGAGAGTAGAAAGTGGCATTAAGAGTGGAAAGATCTCTGTGGCATCTACTTCCACTCCCAATCCTGTCAAGAAACCTTTTGCCACGAAGAAAGAAGTTAATGATGTGTATAGAACAAAGGCCCGTACCAAAATGAATAATCATCCGTCTATCAATGTTGTCTGAATCTCAAATCTGACTGCTACTCAAAGACCATCCACCAATCATCAACGGGTTGAAGCTCCAAGAAGACAGTTCACGAGGTTAGGCGTGTCATTATCTCAAGCCCTTCAGCATCTTCTCAAGATCAATTTAGTGACATTGCGGGATCCTCCTGCCAACCCCGACACCTCATCACCGAGATATAATCCAAATGCAAAATGTGCTTATCATTCAAACAGCCCAGGGCATGAGACTGATCAGTGTTGGGCGCTGAAAAACAAAATCCAGGATTTAATCGACAACAAGACTATTGAATTTTGTAAGTGTTTAGTTATTGGCATGTATTTTTGGTAAAACTAGATGTGTGAATGTCATGACTAATGTCATAACATTCTGGGTTATTAGGTACTTTATGCAGAAAAAGAATGGCATACAGTAGCTGCTATTTATGAGTGTGTATCTGAGCATTTTGCAAAGATCACATTTATTACTTTCTACCAAAATTAGTAAACAGGATTTATGTTGTCATAACAAATGTTAAGACATCCTGTATTAATCTAACAGTTATGCAGTTTGGTTAATTCTGAGATTTTTCAGGAATTTGGTTCATTCATTCCAGAACAGAATCTCACGTGGACTTTGGGTTAACCTAGCTCAACCCTAATCTGGTTGATAAAGTCTTGTGACCAAGTCTTGAGGTTAACCCTAATTAACCCTAGCTTTTCGTGGAAGCCCTAACTGAAGAAACAACTGCATATATATTCAACAGGAAAGCTGATTGGAAATTAACTCTTTGACAGAAGAACAACTTGGGGATGTATAGTTTTAACTACTGTAATCCAAGCAAGTATCATTGTGATAAGTGACTTGGAATAGGTTTTGATTGTAAGGGTTGTGTACCACTCAAAGCTTTGAAGCAAGAGTGTTTGTGTCTCTTGACTAAAGCTTTGAAGCAAGGTCAAGTTAGGTTTATGTATCACTCAAAGCTTTGAAGCAAGAGTGTTTGTGTTACTTGATTAAAAGCTGTGAAGCATAATCAAGTGTATGTTCTGAAGAGTGTCTTCATTAATTCATTAGTCAATTGTTTAGTATCACTGTTGTGATTGAGGGGGAGTGAGTAGGAACTCAGGTTTAAGTTGAACTTAGATTGAAGTTGCATTGGGTAGGTCTTAAGTGAAGGAGATAAACTGGTTGGTTTATTCCTGAATTAATATCTCTTATAGTGGATTTCCTCCCTGGCTTGGTAGCCCCCAGAGTAGGTGTTGTTTCACACTGAACTGGGTAAACAATTGACTGTGTTATTTACTGTTTTTCTATTTACTGTCTTATAGAAAGTCAGATACGGTGTCATAACATTCACTGTGACATTGAGTATCTGCTGCCAGAATTTCAA
This sequence comes from Vicia faba, assembly GCA_948472305.1. Taxonomy (NCBI): domain Eukaryota; kingdom Viridiplantae; phylum Streptophyta; class Magnoliopsida; order Fabales; family Fabaceae; genus Vicia; species Vicia faba. The sequence goes on from OX451735.1 coordinate 958,201,633, forward strand.
TTGGCATCAGAGCAGGCACCCTGCCTGTCTTACTGGGTGAGATCTAGGGATATCACTTTCTGGCGCTATGGACAAAGAAGGAGTTTTTGGAAACAGACCACCCATTCTGGATGGATTAAATTATGACTACTGGAAACCGCGTATGATTGCCTTCTTAAAATCACTGGACAAAAAGGCTTGGAGAGCTGCTGACAAAGGATGGAACCATCCCACCATAACTGAGAAAGATGGGACAATTAGTCTGAAGCCTGAGGAAGAATGGAGCAAAGAAGAAGATGAGTTAGCCCTGGGTAATTCCAAAGCTTTAAACGCCTTGTTCAATGGAATTGATAGAAACATATTCAGACTAGTACATCAATGTGAACTGGCCAAGGAAGTGTGGGACACTCTCAAAACTACCCATGAGGGCACATCCAAAGTAAAAATGTCAAGGCTTCAGATGCTGACTACCAAGTTTGAGAACCTAAGGATGATGGAAGATGAAACCATTCATGAGTTTCACATGAACATCTTGGAGATTGCCAACACCTCAGGAGCATTGGGAGAAAAGATGTCAGAAGAAAAACTGGTGAGAAAGATTCCCAGATCCTTGCATAAAAGATTTGCAATGAAGGTAACTGCTATAGAGGAAGCCCATGATATCAGCAAGTTAAAGGTGGATGAACTCATTGGGTCTCTTCAGACTTTTGAGATGGGGATCAGTGACAATGTTGACAAGAAAAACAAGAGCATAGCACTTGTATCCAACACTGGAGATGAAAACAAGGAGGATGAAGAAGAAAATATTTCAGAAGCTATAGCCATGCTTGGAAGACAATTCAACAAACTCATCAAGAGAATGGATCCAAAATCAAGGTCAAATGTTAAGAACATCCCTTCTGACATTAACAGATCTTATGACTCCAGCAGAAGACCAAAGTCTGAAGAGAAGGGAAATCAAGGCAGAGGAATTCAATGCCATGGATGTGAAGGATATGGGCATATTCGAGCTGAATGTCCTACCTTTCTTAAGAAACAAAAGAAAGGAATGTCTGTTACCTGGTCTGACTGTGATTCAGAAAGTAATTCTGAAGAAGAATCTGCCAAACTAGTTACTACATTAACTGGTGTTTGTACCTCTGAAAGTGACACTAGTGATGAGGAAGTGACATTTGAAGAACTGGTTGATACCTACAAGAAATTATGTATCAGAAGTGTTGAAGTATGTCTGCAAAATGAGAGACAAACAAAACTCATAATAAAGTTGGAGGCTGAAAAAAGGGCAGACATTGAAACTATAAGTCATCTAGAAGGGCAAGTTCAAATGCTAAACTCAAAACTGAACCAGATGACCAAATCTGTCAAGATGCTGACAAATGGAACTGACAAATTGGAAGAAATCCTTCAGGTTGGACAAAATATGGGAAACAAGTCTGGTCTAGGATTTGTGGCAGCAAAGAAATCTGGTGCAAACAAGAAGATCAGGCCTGATAAACAAATGTCAAAGCAGATGTCACAATATAGCACTCAACATCGAGAACAGAGAAATATGAAGAAAAAGTACCAAAGATGGAGATGTCATCATTGTGGGAGGTTTGGTCACATAAAGCCATTCTGCTTCAGATTGTATGGATACCCTAATAAGAACCCAGGTGTCAAACCTAAGTCTAACAAGGTACCACATACTCCACAGTGGAAGAAAAAGGCTACTGCCCTGATAGCCCACACCTCCCTTAGAGTCTCTACAAAGGAAGACTGGTACTTTGACAGTGGGTGTTCTAAGCACATGACTGGAATCAAGAACCTTCTCAATAATGTTAAACCTCACACCACTAGTTATGTGACCTTTGGAGATGGTGCTAGAGGAGAAATCAAAGGAGTTGGTAATTTGGACTGCCCTGGAGTTCCAAATCTAAATGAAGTACTATTGGTAAAAGGCCTGACTGCTAATCTCATTAGTATCAGTCAATTATGTGATCTAGGATTCAAGGTCAACTTCTCAAAATCTGAATGTCTTGTAACTAATGAAAAACAAGAAGTTGTAATGAAAGGAGTCAGATCTAAAGACAACTGTTACTTGTGGGCGCCTGAGAACACTAATTACTCCACTGTGTGTTCTATTGCCAAAGAAGAAAAAGAGGTGAAACTGTGGCACCAAAAACTTGGCCATCTTCATCTAAGAGGAATGAAAAGGATTATATCCATGGAGGCAGTCAGAGGGATTCCAAGACTGCAAATTGATGAAGGGAGAGTTTGTGGTGAATGTCAGGTTGGTAAGCAAACTAGGATGTCACATCCAAAGTCAAGACATCTGACCACCTCTAAGGTTCTAGAACTTCTACATATGGATCTGATGGGACCAATGCAGGTGGAAAGTCTTGGTGGAAAAAGATATGCCTATGTTGTTGTGGATGATTTTTCCAGATTCACCTGGATTAACTTCATTAGGGAAAAATATGATGTATTTGAAGTTTTTAAAGAACTGTGCAAAAGAATTCAAAGAGAAAAAGAAGGGTGTATTGTCAGAATCAGAAGTGATCATGGCAAGGAATTTGAAAACAGTAAGTTCAATGAGTTCTGTTCCTCAGAAGGAATTAGTCATGAATTTTCTTCTCCTATAACTCCTCAACAAAATGGAGTTGTAGAAAGGAAAAATAGGACCATACAGGAATCTGCCAGAGCTATGATACATGCCAAAAGACTTCCTGTTCATTTTTGGGCTGAAGCTATGAATACAGCTTGTTATGTCAATAACAGAGTCACTTTGAGAAAGGGAACCTCATCCACCATTTATGAACTCTGGAAGGGAAGAAATCCAACTGTGAAGTACTTCCATGTATTTGGTAGCAAATGCTATATTCTGGAAGATCGTGAACAAAGGAGAAAGCTGGACCCTAAAAGTGATGAAGGTATATTTCTAGGATACTCCTCCAACAGCAGAGCTTATAGGGTATTCAATTCCAGGACCAAAGTCATGATGGAATCAATAAATGTCATAGTTGATGATTATCATGAAGAAACAAATGTCCCTTGTAATGTTGAGACATTCTTTGAGACTTCAACTCAACAGAATGACCTACCTAACACCACTACAGCAGACTCTGAATCCAAGGAAGCTAGCAAAATCCCTTCCATCAGAATTCAGAAAGATCATCCTAAAAAACTCATCATAGGGGATCCTAACAGTGGAGTCATTACAAGATCTAGAGAAATCATCTCAAACTCTTGCTTTGTGTCTAAAATTGAACCAAGAAATGTTAAGGAGGCTTTAACTGATGAGTATTGGATTGGTGCAATGCAATATGAATTGAACCAATTTAAGCAACATGAAGTTTGGGAGTTAGTTCCTAGACCAGAGGGAACAAACATCATTGGCACAAAATGGATATACAAGAAAAAATCAGATGTTGAAGGAGTTGTCACTAGGAATAAGGCAAGACTTGTTGCCCAAGGATACACTCAAGTTGAAGGGGTTGATTTTAATGAGACCTTTGCCCTTGTAGCCAGACTGGAATCTATCAGACTCCTATTGGGAATTGCTTGTCTCCTAAAGTTCAAGTTATTTCAGATGGATGTAAAAAGTGCCTTCCTAAATGGGTACTTAAATAAGGAAGTTTATGTGGAACATCCTAAAGGTTTTGTGGATCCAAACCACCCTGAGCATGTCTACAAATTGAGGAAAGCTCTATATGGCCTGAAACAAGCTCCTAGAGCATGGTATGACAGGTTAACAAAATTTCTCTCAGACAAAGGATACAGAAAAGGAGGCTTGGATAAAACCCTCTTTGTCAAAAATGAAGGAGGGAAGTTAATGGTAGCTCAAATATATGTTGATGACATAGTGTTTGGGGGAATGTCAGATCAAATGGTGAAACATTTTGCTGACCAGATGCAGGCTGAATTCGAAATGAGTCTCATGGGAGAACTGACTTATTTTCTTGGACTGCAAGTCTCACAGATGGAGGACTCAATTTTTCTATCTCAAAGCAAGTATGCAAAGAACATTGTCAAGAAGTTTGGTATGGAGAATGCCAGTCACAAAAGGACTCCTGCACCTACTCATTTAAAGCTATCCAAAGATTCAAGTGGGGTTAAGGTGGACCAAAGCCTGTACAGAAGCATGATAGGAAGTTTGTTGTACTTAACAGCCAGCAGACCTGACATTGCTTTTGCAGTTGGAGTTTGTGCAAGATACCAAGCTGATCCTAAAGTCAGTCATATCAACCAAGTGAAGAGAATTTTGAAGTATGTAAGTGGAACTTACAACTATGGCTTGCTGTACTCTCATGGTTGTGAACCAACTCTGACTGGTTATTGTGATGCTGATTGGGCTGGAAGTGCTGATGATAGAAAAAGCACCTCTGGAGGATGTTTCTTCTTAGGAAATAATCTGGTCTCCTGGTTCAGCAAGAAACAGAATTGTGTGTCTCTCTCTACTGCTGAAGTTGAATACATTGCAGCTGGTAGTAGCTGTTCTCAAATGATCTGGATGAAGCAGATGCTTACTGAGTATAATGTCACACAAGATGTTATGACATTGTACTGTGACAATCTGAGTACAATCAACATTTCCAAGAACCCTATTCAGCATAGCAGGACCAAGCATATTGATATTAGACATCACTTTATCAGAGACCTTGTAGAGGAGAAGACGATTAAACTGGAACATGTTGCCACTGAGCTACAGCTGGCTGGCATTTTTACCAAGGCTCTTGATGCAAATCAATTTGAAAATTTGAGGGGCAAGTTGGGTATTTGCCAACATGAGGAATTGTAGCAATTAATTTTGCTTAAAATAAGGTGTGATATGGTGAGAGAACTGACTTGGGATTTTGCGTTTGTTTTCGCAAATGTTTCGGTTGAGCAAGAGTCGCCACCGACTTTTTATTTTATCCTAAGGAAAGGTTAAAAAGCACAGCAAAAACCTTTGAGATGTTTTCTTGGGTTCGGGGAGTAGATTATAGAAAGGGAAGGTATTAGCACCCTTTCTATCCATGGTTATCCATGGGCTCTTAGTTACTTGCTTAGATCAACTTGCCTTGATTTTCAATTGTTTGAAATGGTGCTTTGTGTGTGGGTTTGAAAAATGTTTTGAAAAGAGGCCAATGTGGTGGCAACCTTTGTAATGATCCATGTTGGGACGTATACAAAGGTGTATGTCTTTTGAAAAGTTTTCAATGTTTTTGAAAGTTGTTTTGAAAGTGTGTTTGTGATGTGTGGTTTTGAGAAAATAGGCAAGTGTTTTTGTTTTGCAAGATTTGATCAAGTAACTAAGAGTTTTGTCTACCCCTAAATTTCTCAAAGATTCTTTCTATGTTTTTAACCCTTTTAACAATTTTGTTCCACCATTGTATTTGGTGGACAATCTTGTGTTAGGATGTGAACAGGACGGGCGCGGGTCATCGTTTAGACCATGATTGCAATGGTGCCAAGTGTCTTTGGGCAATTTTTCCTTTAAGGGACTTGATCATTTTTAGGCAACTTTCGAAAGCGTCATCGAGGGACTATGACCATTTGAATTTGTTTTGTTTTTGCCAAAGACACTTAACATGCAACATGGCCCATTATTGAAGGCAACAAGTGGAGTAACCCTAAGGGGTGCAAGTGTGCAAGTGTTGTCCATTTTCATGCTTGTTTATCTTGAATTGGGTCAAGCTATTTTTGGTTGATTTTTGCATACAAAACCCTAAGTCTATCATGGCATATTTAGAAAGCTTTTAAATGCGGAATTTAAAGGTCCTAAATTATTACAACACAATCATGGGATGGGGGGTACAAATGTTCAAATGGGGGATATATATAGCAAGAAAATTAAACCTAAACTATTACATCCAAATTGAATTATACAAATTATTTAATTGCACAATAATTAAATAAAATACAATAAAATATGCAAGATGCAAAAAATGATTTTTATATGTATGTAAAAGGTGTTTTTCATGTGACAAATAAACAAAAATAAAAATGAATAATTTTGGATATTTTTACATTTTATGGCAAAACCCTAATTTTCTAAGTAAAATGTAATTATTATTTATTATATGCAATAATTATTAATTATGTACAAAAAATAAATAAAAGAAAGTATATTGTAAAAAAAAGTATTTTTGAGGTTAAATATTAATAAAAATAAAAATGTATTATTTTTTGTATTTTTATCCTAAATATCTTAATAAATATGTAAATATTTATATATATATATATATATATATATATATATATATATATATATATATATATATATATATATATATATATATATATATATATATATATATATATATATATATATATATATATATATATATATATATATATATATATATATATATATATATATATATATATATATATATATATATATATATATATATATATATATATATATATATATATATATATATATATATATATATATATATATATATATATATATATATATATATATATATATATATATATATATATATATATATATATATATATATATATATATATATATATATATATATATATATATATATATATATATATATATATATATATATATATATATATATATATATATATATATATATATATTAAATATGCACAAAAATAAAAATATTTATTATTTACAAAAAAAAGTATATTTTTTAAGAAAATGTTTTCAAAAGATAAAATAAAATAAATCAGAAAATAACATGTATTTGCATTATTTTTGTATTTTGAATAAAAGAAGTATTTATTTATTTATATGTATAAACTCAAATAAAACAAACAAAATTCAAATAAAAATGCAAAAATGGTTGAAAAAATGTTTTTTAATATTTTTTATGTTTTGTCAAAAAATAACAAGTCAGAATAAAAAAGAAAAAGTCAAAAAATGATAAAAATAAACACAATAGGCCAAGGGTGTGTGTGTGTGAAATAGTGGTGCAAAAAGGAAAATGAATCAGGCCCAGCCCAAAGGACAAGCTTCTTCATCCTCCAGCCAATTTCTGTCAAAAACGCGCGTTTCTTTGCCTTGTTCAAACGTCCTGATTCTTGGACTTTTAACAAAAACTTACAACACAAACATTATAGAGCATCATGTCACGAGTTCATACATATAAAAAACTTGATCTAACTCTCAGAAATGAGAGAGAATTTCTTCTCCCCCAATTTCTGACCTAAGTTTTTATCAATGTTCAGGTCTTAAATTCTCTCAGCATATGCAATATAAATGGAAAGTGAGGATATGGGTGGCTTCAGGGACATGAGTATGACATAACTTCTTCACAAACCTAAGCCTAGATATGCCTGGATTAAGAGATAGAAGTTCAAACTTTTACCTGTTCAGCTTGATTCGTGTATGACAATGGAGGTACTTTCAAGGCAATGTGAGGACTTGTACAGCTTGCTTGAAGTCCAGGGATGCTATTCCAATGCTTGGTGTGCTTTGAATCTTGCTATATCAAGCTACAAAAGTTAACCTGCAAGAGAGAAAAGTGAAAATGGCACACTTGGCTATGGCTGTTACAGTTCCAGTTCAATGCTTGGAATAGTTTGTATAGATGTTATGGAAGGTGTATGAAGTGGTTTGGATGAAAACGCACGATGGAAATGAGCTGTGCCACTCAAACTGCAGGGATGCCCTGTTTTGTGCAGCAAAATGGTGTTTTTGTGTTTGAGGAGGTATTGAAAGTGGTTGGCTCGTGTTTTAGCTCAGGCTTGATGTTTTGAATGTGTTCAACAAGTTTACTTAGGCTTGTGTTTGCAGGAATGTAATGTTGTGGTTCAAAAATGCAAGTTTCTTCTAATGTAAGCTTTCTAGACTTATGCAGGCCCCCTAAACATGCTGCACCAATCCCTCTTGATCAGTGTGATATGTCCATGAATCTCGTGTCCAAAGATATGCATTTTACCTCATAGATTGTAAACTTGACATAAAGTTCGCCTTTTCAAAAATGGCTAAGTTACTTTTTCTAATTATGGATTAAATTGGCATGTAATGGTTAAACACATAAGATAAGGCTTGAACACAAAGGATTTGCATTAAATTATTGAGTGTGGATGAGATAAAAGGCCTGTAATGTAGCTTGCACATGCTGAGTTCAAAAATGCAAAGTTATGAACATGGAAATGGCTCATGAACAAAGTGACTTTTGCCCATATTGCCAAATTCGATTCTCCCTAACCACAAGGGTGTTTGAGAAGTTCTTGGACATTTTGGAAAGCTTGGAATGTTTACTACAATCCATCTTTGTAATTCAATTTGAAATTCCAAGTGGAAGCATGTGAAAAGTGGCCATGAAGTTGGGCAAAAATCCTGCCTAGAATAGGTCAAAAATTTTCTAAGTTAAGAATGTTTTGCACCCTTGTTCCAAAAATCATAACTTGAGATACAAGCTTCTTTTGAGGAAACTTTGTGAATAAAAGTTGTAGATTTTGAAATGGACTATAACTTTCATGTTTTGAGTTTTGTTTGAATCCAAATTCATCTTGGTGAAAAAATGGGACAAAGTTAGGAAAAAATTAGGGATTTTCATAACTTAGAAAAATTCTAAGTTATGAAAATTCTTCATTTCAAACCCTAATTTGTGATTTTTGATTTCTTGATGAACAAGTTTCATAATTTGACATGTCTTGATGAAAAATGAATCTTGACACTTGATTTTGACCAAAAAGTCAAAGTTTGACTTTTCGGTACACAGTCAAATTTGGCTCAGTTGACTGGAAAATTCATCTGTCAATCTTGTGCATTTGGGATCTTTTGAACTTGTTGAACATGTCAAGACAATGCCATTGGGTCTTTGAGTCCATATGTGAGCTTGGTTTGCCATTGGCTAGGTCAAACAATCAAAAATTGCCTTTGTGCAGTCAAAACCCTAAAAATGACTATTTTGCCCTTTTGGTGATCTGATCAAATTTCTTGTGGAATTGTGATCCAAACTTGACCAAATGGTTCATATGAGTTCATAATGTTGATGCGGGTCAAAAATCATGAGGTTTGACTGTCAATTGACCACTGTTGACTTTTTCCCCAATACAGTTGATTTCTAGGTCAACTGTCCAAGTGACTGAGTAAAGATTGGAATCAAGGCTTGAAACTTGGTATGGATAAACTTGTGAGTCTAATATGAAGCATGAAAGTCACTTTGGGCCTTTTAGGTCAAACATCTTTGTGCAAACTCAAACCCTAATTTGGGTCAACAGTGCAAGGAGGAGTCTTGAGCAGAGCAAACCCTAGTTTGATCTTGAGCTCCAAGGGTCTTGTGGTGAGAAAATATTGATGAAATGGGAGGGCAAATTTTTGGGTACAACACAAGGGTTGAAGGAGTTTTGTTTGTTAAGTCTATTTTGATTGGGTTAATCATATGTTTTCCCATTTCTTTCAAAATTATTAAGAAGTTGAATAGACACTCTTTTACCTCCTTCCTCTCTCGGTTCTGCAACAAATCCCATTCTCTCAATCAAAGATTTCTCTCTCGTTGCTACTGGTTTTCTAAGACTATCAAAATGTCTCAAACATCATCCTCATCCAAGACGACTGTTTCATCCTCATCCTCTGATCGAGATTCTCGGGCAATCACATCATGCATGGATTCTGAAGTCCTGGAGATTACTCCTCTTAGAGTAATGGCAACTAACCCCTCTAAGGATAAAAAGCTGAGAACAAGGCATGCAGGAAGGTCTCAAGCTACTTCATCCGGTAATCCCTCTCAACCTTCATCTTCTGTTCCAAATAGGGAAGGCTCAGCTTATATTCATCAAGCAATCACTAGGCTTGTTACAAGAATTCTGAGTGAGAACCACTCTGTACCTGGGATTTCAGTTCCATTAAATCAAGAATCAGCAAGTCCAAATGCTGAAATAAATCCAGATGTCTCTGAGAATGTTGAGACACCAAATGACAACATTCAGAAATCATCTGAAAATCTTGATGATATTCAGAACCCTTCAGAGAAGAATGTTGAACCACCGGTTATTGATGTGGATGAAGACTACTCAGACAATGACCTAATTGCAAATATCAACCCTAGCATAGCTAGGAGAATGATGAACAGAAAAGGAAAGCGGGATGCTGCAAAATGTATGACCAAAGAGAAGACTACTGATGTTGCTCACAAGAAAACCAGGTCTGAACGCAAGACTGGTGTAGAAACTGTGAAGACTGGACTGTCCAAAGGGAAGGTGAAAACCCGAGTACATGCTGGGAGTCTCTCAAAGCCTGCGAGACAACCAATAGCAAAGAAGAGGAAAGAGCCTGAACCTTCTGATTCTGATGAGGAATCAGAATTTGAAATTGATGCTGAAGACATTCCTCTCAGAAGGAAACTCCCTTCCAGCAAAATGGCTAAAGTTCCTGAAGTCCCCACTGACAACATTTCATTTCACCACCCTGAAAATGCCAACAGATGGAAGTATGTTTGCTTGAAAAGAATAGCCTTGGAAAGAGAACTGAACAATGGTGCCATGGATTGTAAGGAGATCATGGACCTAATCAAAGCTGTTGGACTAATGAATACTGTGGTAAAGTTTACCAAATGCTATGAAAATCTTGTCAAGGAATTCATAGTGAATTTGTCTGATGAATGTGCTGATGGAAGGTCAGCTGACTTTGAATGTGTCTATGTGAGAGGAAGAAAGGTTAATTTCTCTCCCTCTGAAATTAACAAATTCCTTGGAAGACCAAATGAGGCTTGCCCTGAACTAGAGGTTACTGACAATGAAGTATGCCAAACCATCACTGCAAGACAAGTCAAGTGCTGGCCCTTAAAAGGCAAGCTAAATGCTAGCAAGCTAAGCATGAAATTTGGCATCCTACACAAGATTGGTGCAGCCAACTGGGTTCCTACCAATCATAAATCAACCATCTCCACAGGATTGGGGAGATTCATTTATGTTGTTGGAACCAGGACTGAATTTGACTATGGCAGGTATATCTTTGATCAAACTTTAAAACATGCTGGAAGCTATGCTGTTAAAGGCCCTATTGCCTTTCCCTCCCTCCTATGTGGTATTGTCCTTGCTCAGTATCCATACATTCTGGTGGAAAGAGATATTGTATGCAAAAGAGCCCCTGCTCTTGGGTTGCACTATAAGTTATTCCAGGGATCTCATGTTCCTGACATTGTCATGACATCAGCTGAGACATCAACTGTAAAAACTCAATCCAAGACATCTGATGTTATAGCTGTGCTGAAGGAAACCTGCAAAGAGCTGGAGACAAGGAAAAAGACTCTTGAGAACCTAATTGCCAGATTAGAACAGGAGGAGACTGAAGGACAAAGAAGGGAAGAGGATGCTGTTGAAGATCAGCTCAATGCTGAAGAAAGTGCCTCCTCTGAAGATGACAATGCTTAAAGTTTGGTGGAGTTGTCAAGCTTGCTGCTGGTTCCTGTTGCTGCAAGTGATTTCAGATTTTTTTTGTTTTTATTACTCATTTTGGATGACTGTATAACATATAAGTACATGTATCTTTGGCCTATTTGTGGCTAAAGAGGGGGAGATAGTTTTGTGTTAATTACTTGGTAGACATTATTTTTTTCTGCAGACATATTCATTCTGCTGCTCTTTATTCTCTGATTGCTTAGGGGTTTTAGCCAAAAATTTGCCAAAGGGGGAGTTTGTAAGTGTTTAGTTATTGGCATGTATTTTTGGTAAAACCAGATGTGTGAATGTCATGACTAATGTCATAACATTCTGGGTTATTAGGTACTTTATGCAGAAAAAGAATGGCATACAGTAGCTGCTATTTATGAGTGTGTATCTGAGCATTTTGCAAAGATCACATTTATTACTTTCTACCAAAATCAGTAAACAGGATTTATGTTGTCATAACAAATGTTAATACATCCTGTACTGATCTAACAGTTATGCAGTTTGGTTAATTCTGAGATTTTTCAGGAATTTGGTTCATTCATTCCAGAACAGAATCTCACGTGGACTTTAGGTTAACCTAGCTCAACCCTAATCTGGTTGATAAAGTCTTGTGACCAAGTCTTGAGGTTAACCCTAATTAACCCTAGCTTTTCGTGGAAGCCCTAACTGAAGAAACAACTGCATATATATTCAACAGGAAAGCTGATTGGAAATTAACTCTTTGACAGAAGAACAACTTGGGGCTGTATAGTTTTAACTACTGTAATCCAAGCAAGTATCATTGTGATAAGTGACTTGGAATAGGTTTTAATTGTAAGGGTTGTGTATCACTCAAAGCTTTGAAGCAAGAGTGTTTGTGTCTCTTGACTAAAGCTTTGAAGCAAGGTCAAGTTAGGTTTATGTATCACTCAAAGCTTTAAAGCAAGAGTGTTTGTGTTACTTGATTAAAAGCTGTGAAGCATAATCAAGTGTATATTCTGAAGAGTGTCTTCATTAATTCATTAGTCAATTGTTTAGTATCACTGCTGTGATTGAGGGGGAGTGAGTAGGAACTCAGGTTTAAGTTGAACTTAGATTGAAGTTGCATTGGGTAGGTCTTAAGTGAAGGAGATAAACTGGTTGGTTTATTCCTGAATTAATATCTCTTATAGTGGATTTCCTCCCTGGCTTGGTAGCCCCCAGAGTAGGTGTTGTTTCACACTAAACTGGGTAAACAATTGACTGTGTTATTTACTGTTTTTCTATTTACTGTCTTATAGAAAGTCAGATACGGTGTCATAACATTCACTGTGACATTGAGTATCTACTGCCAGAATTTCAAATTTGATCCTCCTCCAACGCCAAATGTAATTACCGCTCCAATGCCGAAGCACGACAAAGGTGTTAATGCCATCGAAGATACAACTTTCATTGCCTCTGTCAAACGATTAACTACTTCATTGAATGTAATCAAGAGTAATATGTTGAAAGCTAGGACTTTCCTCGGCTGTGAAAAGGACTGTGTGGGCTGTATGAGACAATCTGATGGGTGTGAAAAACTGAGGAAAGGTATACAACGCCTAATGGATAGCCGCGAAATTCTATTCGAAAAGAATCCGGCCATCTAAAATTCAGTCGACAAAGCTGAAGACTTGGCCATCATAACAATTTCAAACAAACCTCTTAGGATCCCATCCAAAGGTCCTATCAAGATTTCAAACGAACCAACCATTGCTCCTCTCATAATCAGTGCTGCCAGACCCGTTCCATACACCTCTAATAAAGCGGTTCCATGGAATTATGGTGTCGATGTTTATTACCATGGGGTAAAACAATATTCTTGGATTGATGAAGTAGGTGTTACTAAGATCACTAGTTCTAGTAAAGTCACAAGAACAGGAAGAGTCTTTTCCCCTGATATCTCGCCACCAACCACTACCGCAGTTCCAATCCGCATAACCAACAACAATGCTGGTGCCAGTACTAAAGGGAAAGAGAAAGAAAGTGAGCCTTCCAGAGAAGATACACTTGCTAAAAATATTGTTATGGAAGAACCATTCACTCAAGAGATGGAGGAGATTCTGAAAATCATCAAAAAAGCGACTTTAAAATAGTAGAGCAGTTGGGACAAACCCCTTCTAAAATATCAATGTTGTCCCTATTGCTATGTTCCGATGCCCATGCACAAGCTCTGATTAAGTTCTTGAAAAAGGCTCACGTGCCTCAAGAAACCACAGCCGACCAGTTTGAGAATTGCGTAGCAAGTCTAATAGCTGACAATGGTCTAGGGTTCTCCAACGCAGATTTAACTCCCATGGGAAAGAATCATAATAAAGCCTTACATGTTTCTGTTGAATGTAAGGGGACCACTCTGGCACATGTTTTGGTAGACACATGCTCATCTTTAAACGTGTTACCCAAAGGCACTTTAGATCGGTTAGACTGTGAAGGTTTGGTTTTGAAGCCAAGTGACATTGTTGTGAGGGCATTTGATGGATCGAAAAGGATGGTTCATGGAGAGGTGGATCTCCAAATTAAGGTTGGTTCACAGATTTTCAACTCCACATTCTACATAATGGACATACGGCCCGCATATTCTTGCTTGCTTGGGCACCCATGGATCCATGGGGCAGGTGCGGTCACTTCCACTCTCCACCAGAAGTTAAATTACCCAGTTCAAGGGAAGGTTGTCACTGTTTACGGTGAAGAAGAATTTATGGTAAGCCATCTTAATTCTTTCAAGTACGTAGAAATGGATGGCGAATTCATAGAGACTCCTTGCCAGACATTTGAAGTGGTGGCCACCACCAAAATCTCCTCCGACACTCCAAAGGTCGATAAAGTTATTCCCAAAATGGTTTCTCTTAAGGATGCTCGTGCGGTGGTAGAAGAAGGGAACAATGAGATATGGGGTCAGCTCCCCGACATCCCATTCAAGACAGACAAGTTTGGGATAGGTTTCACCTCCAAAGCTCAGAAAGAAATCAGAGATGCTCGTACGAGAAAGCCGTCTCTCCACCTCAAGAGTCATGAAGTAAACGCTATAGAGGATTCTGATGATGAGTGTGCCTTCAGAGGCTGGATCTACCCAACAATCGAAGGGAAGCCCAACAATTGGCATGCGAAGGACTTTGTGCCCGTCTCCTTCATTGAGGAGTAATCTACTTGTTTTTGCTTTTAATCAATTCAAGAACTCATTGTCTGTAATGTTTTGATATTGACTTTTAACCCATGTGCCTAACATGGAGCACTTTGGTCCTTTTGTCAATGGTTTTATATTTTGTTCATCTAATCATATGATCATTCAATACATTGGACTCTTTTGCATTCAAATATTTGTGTTCATTGTCTTTCTTTTCTTTCAAATACATTTCCAAAAGATAGCCATGTATCTTACACGCACACGCACACACTCTTGCAGGTCTACATCCACTCTGGATCCTATTCCCAACAACTCTATTATTGCCAACTATGACTTTGAATGTCCTATCAACCAAGTCGAAGACGAAAGCGAGGAAGATTGTGACATACCAGGAGAACTAGTCAGACTTCTGTTATAATAGGAAAAGGCTATTCAACCCCATGAAGAGTCAATTGAGGTTATCAACCTGGGTACTGAGTCAGAAAAGAAGGAAATCAGGATCGGTGCTAGTTTGGAAAGCAGTGTCAAAAGCCGTTTGGTTCAGATGTTGCACGATTATGTGGAAGTATTTGCTTGGTCGTATGAAGATATGCCTGGGTTGGATACCTACATTGTGGTTCATCGTCTGCCGACTAAAAAAGATTGCCCTCCTGTTAAATAAAAAGTTCGTCGCATGAGACCTGACATGTCTGAAAAGATCAAAGCTGAGGTAATGAAACAATTTGATGCAGGATTCCTAGCTGTAACATCCTATCCTCAATGGGTGGCTAATATAGTGCCAGTGCCAAAGAAAGACGGGAAAGTTCGCATGTGCATAGACTATAGGGATCTGAATAGGGCAAGCCCCAAGGATGATTTCCCTCTACCACACATTGATGTGCTAGTCGACAACACTGCTCAGCATAAAGTCTTCTCATTCATGGACGGTTTCTCGGTCTATAATCTAATAAAGATGGCTCCCGAAGATATGGAAAAAACTACTTATGTTACACAATTGGGCACTTTTTGCTACAAGGTCATGCGGTTCAGATTAAAGAATGCAGGGGCAACATATCAAAGGGCTATGGTGGCTTTATTTCATGACATGATTCATCATGAGATAGAGGTATATGTGGATGATATGATCTCCAGATCATAAACCGAAGAAGAACATCTCGGTCACCTGCACAAACTATTTGAGAGACTGAAGAAATATAAACTGAGGTTAAACCCTAACAAGTGCACATTCGGAGTACGCTCTGGAAAGCTTCTAGGATTTGTTGTCAGCAATAAAGGCATTGAAGTTGATCCCGCCAAGATAAAGGCCATCCAAGAAATGCCAGCCCCTCGTTCTGAAAAAGAAATCATAGGATTCTTAGTTCGTCTTAATTACATTGCCCGTTTCATATCACACTTAACTGCTACCTGTGAGCCACTCTTCAAACTCTTAAAGAAAGATCAGGTAGTCAAATGGAACAATGAATTCCAGATTGCCTTTGACAAAATCAAGGAATACCTGCAATAACGTCCTATTCTCATGCCTCCGGTTGAAGGAAGACCATTGATCATGTACTTAACAGTACTAGAGAATTCTATGGGGTGTGTTTTGGGCCAACATGACGAGTCTGGCCGAAAAGAGCATGCAATTTACTACCTAAGCAAAAAGTTTACCGACTATGAAACCAAATATTCACTGCTCGAGAAAACTTGTTGTGCTTTAGCATGGGCTGCTCGCCGGCTAAGGAAATACATGTTGACTCATACCACTTTGTTGATTTCTAAGATGGATCCGATTAAGTACATCTTCGAAAAACCTGCCCTTTCAGAAGAAGAGCATGCAGAACATTTAAGAGTAGTATTGCAAGTTTTGAAAGAAAAGAAGTTGTATGCAAAGTTGTCCAAGTGTGAATTCTGGTTATAAGAGGTTAGTTTTCTTGGTCATGAGATTTCAGGTAGTGGCATTGTTGTAGATCCATCGAAGGTTGATGTTGTGTTGCAATGGGAAACTCCAAAGTCAGCTACTGAGATTAGAAGCTTCTTGGGATTAGCTGGTTATTATAGAATGTTTATCGAATGGGCTTTCTAAGTTGTCACTCCCGTTGACTAAGTTGACTTGTAAAGGTAGAGTGTTTGTATGGGATGTCCAATGCGAAGAAAGTTTTACAGAATTGAAGAAGAGGTTGACGTCGGCTTCGATTTTGACGTTACCTAATCCAGGAGAGCCTTTTGTGGTGTATTGTGATGCTTATAAGATGGGTTTATGAGGTGTGCTTATGCAGAATGGTAAGGTAGTTGCTTATGCGTCAAGGTAGTTAAGGACTCATGAGAAGAACTATCCTATGCATGATTTAGAGCTTGCTGCAGTTGTTTTTGCATTGAAAATTTGGAGGCATTATCTTTATGGTTCTAGATTTTAAGTGTTTAGTGACCATAAGAGCTTAAAGTATTTATTTGATCAGAAGGAGTTGAATATGAGGCAATGAAGATGGTTGGAATTGTTAAAGGACTATGATTTCGGTTTGAATTATCATCCAGGAAAAGCAAATGTGGTAGCTGATGCGTTGGGTCGAAAGACTTTACATATGTCAGCAATGATGATTAAAGAGTTGGAATTGATTGAGCAGTTCATAGATATGAGCTTAGTTTGCGAGGTTACTCCACAGAGTGTTATGTTGGGTATGTTGAAGATTAATAATGAATTTTTAGACAGTATTAGAGAAGCTCAGAAGATGGATATGAAACTGGTAGATTTGATGGTTGGGGTTGATCAGTCTGAGAACAATGATTTTAAGCTAGATGCGCAAGGTGTGCTGAGATTTCGTAACCGGATTTGTATTCCTGATGATGCTGAGATGAAGAAAGTGATACTTGAAGAGAGTCATAGAAGTAAGTTGAGTATTCATCCAGGAGCTACAAAGATGTACCAAGATTTGAAAGGTTTATTTTGGTGGCCTGGGATGAAGAGTGATGTGGCTCGGTTTGTGTATGCATGTTTGACTTGTCATAAGTCGAAAGTTGAACATCAGAAGCATGCAGGATTGATGCAACCGTTGGAAGTTCTATAATGGAAATGGGATAGCATTTCAATGGACTTTGTGACAGGATTGCCTAATACTTTAAGAGGACATGATTCGATTTGGGTGATTGTTGATAGGCTTACGAAGTCAGCTCATTTTATTCCTATTAACATCAGTTTTCCAGTGTCGAAGTTGGCTGAGATTTATATTAGTGTGATTGTGAAGCTGCATGGTGTTCCTTTGTGCATTGTGTCAAATAGAGATCCAAGATTTACTTCTGATTTTTGGAAGAGTTTGCAAGAAGCCTTGGGTTCTAAGTTGAGGTTGAGTTCAGTGTATCATCCTCAGACAAATGGTCAGACTAAACGGACGATTCAATAGTTGGAAGACTTGTTGAGGGCATGTGTTCTTAAGCAGGGAGGTTCGTGGGATACTTATCTTCCGTTGATAGAGTTCACATATAATAACAATTACCATTCTAGTATTGGGATGGAACCTTTTGAAGCATTGTATGGTCGTAGATGTAGAACTCCGTTATGTTGGCATGAATCTGGTGAAAGTGTAGTACTTGGACCTGAACTTGTTCGTGAGACTACTGAGAAGGTGAAGTTGATTCGAGAAAAGATGAAAGCTGCCCAAAGTAGACAGAAGAGTTATGATGACAAGCGAAGGAAAGATTTAGAATTCCAAGTTGGTGATCATGTGTTTTTAAGAGTTACACCTGTGACTGGTGTTGGACGAGCATTGAAGTCTAAGAAGCTTACTTCTTGTTTTATTGGACCGTATCAGATTTCAGAGAGAGTGGGGAATGTTGCTTATAGAGTGGATTTAACGCCTAATATTTCGAATTTTCATGATGTGTTTCATGTGTCGCAACTTCGGAAGTATATTTCAGATCCATCTCATGTGATTCATATGGACGATGTGCAAGTACGGGATAATCTTACGGTGGAGACGATGCCTGTACGGATCACAGATCGTGAAATAAAGACTCTGAGGGGGCAAAGAGATTGCCTTGGTTAAAGTGGTTTGGCTAGGAGCTGCTGGTGAAAGCATGACTTGGGAGTTGGAGAGCAAGATGTGAGACTCCTATCCGGAATTGTTTGATTGAGGTAAATTTTCGAGGACGAAAATATTCTAAGCGGGGGAGAGTTGTAATGCCAGTAATTTAATTAATTATTTAATTAAATTATTTTTGGAATATTTGTGAAGTGGTGTTATAATTAATTGGATTTATAATATTATGTGGTGAAATAATATTAGATGTATAATATTATTTGGTGTGGGCTTGTTTTTAAAGGAATAGAAGTAATAAGGGGTGTATTGGTTTTAAGCCCAATAAGGAATAATAGAATAATAGGGTTATTTTATTGTTGTTGGAATAGAATAGAAAGAAGCATTAGAAGAATAAGGATTTAGAAAGAACGTGCAAGCTGCTAGAGAAAGTGGAAAAACAACAAGAACGAGAATTCAACTGGAAATTGTAGAGCGGCCTTTAATCCAAGGTAAGGGTGGGGTTCTGACTCTATAATTGGGTTTATGATAATTGGTATGTGGGGTTAGAGGTGATTGTTGTCTTGTTCTTGAATTGAAAATACCTGATTGTTGTATGATGAGAATTGATGAATTTTAGATGAATATTGATGTCATGATGTTGTTCGATTGATGTAGAATTATAAGGTAATTGTGGGTGATGAATTTTCATGATTATATTAAGTCTTAGGGCTTTAGTTATGGAATCGTAGTGAGATTCAGGAAATAAAACGCAAAACATTGTAGGGAAGAGAAAACGCAGAATTAGGCAAATTGATATCAGGCGCTACCATTTTAGAACAATGAATTAATTTGGAGATGGAGTTAGTTGTACTGTTCTTAGTTAGGTTGATATCAGGCTAAGAATTAAAACAGTAGGATTGGTGAAAAGTAGCAGTTCTGATGTTAGAAGCTATGTTGGTTAGAAGTTGCGTTGGATTATTAGAAAGTGAAAGTTCTGATGATAGAAGCTATGTTGATTAGAAGTTGCGTTGGATTATTAGAAAGTAGAAGATATGATGTTAGAAGCTATGTTGGTTAGAAGTTGCGTTGAATTATTAGAAAGTAGAAGTTCCGATGGTCAGAAGTTGGGTTAGTCAGAAGTTGCATTGTCAGAAGTTGCATTGTCAGAAGTTGCATTGGTCAGAAGTTGGGTTAGTCAGAAGTTGCGTTATCAGAAGTTGTATTGGTCAGAAGTTGAGTTGGCCAGAAGTTGTCTTGGTCAAAAGTTGAGTTAGTCAGAAGTTGTATTGTTAGAAGTTGAGTTGGTCAGAAGTTGTTCTGGTCAGAAGTTGTGCTTGCCTTTACATTGTTTTCGTACAGAATATGGAAGTTAGATGCTTAGAAGCTACTGTTTGAACTATAACAGTAGGATAGTGACAGTAATGACGTTAGAGTTACAGAATAGTAGTATTGATTTATTATGGAATTAATGTACAACCGAGTTGTTAGTGAGAAGTTATTCATGATGTTCTGTTGATGATTTATAATAAATAAATGATGTTTAATAAATTATTTTGATGATATGAGATGTTGATGACGAGACGTTGAGATGCATTTGAGATGTTGTTATTTTGAGATGCTTTTGAGATGTTTTTGAGATGATTTGAGATGTTGTTAACTTGGGTGTTGTTATTACATTCATGGTTGTGTCGCATACATTGCATTTTTGAGATGGAGCTTATGCTCGTTGAGATGGCCTGTATTGGCGAATTTTGGAGATGAAGGCTATGTCTTGTTGATGCCTCTATTAATTGGAAAAAATTTGAGATGGGAGTTCTGCTCCAATGGTACCACATGCATTTGCATAGTATTGAGTCGCATTATATGATTGCTTAAAGAAGTGTATCTTGATGTTGTGAAAGTGTATCATTGTTGTAATTATTGTTGATTATGAGATGAGAAGTGGTGATGTTATTGAGCTAAATTAATATATTAATTATCATGCACTTTATTATATTGTTAGATATCTCACCCCTTATGTTGGTAACGTGCAGGTAATCGAGAGTGAAGGCTGTATACCTTCAGTACGTTCGAGTCGGTGTCATTGCTTTGATATGTAACACTCGGGGAGATGAACGTTTGCTATTTTGATTGTTGATTTTTCCGTTGTTGAACCTTAAATTGACTATTATTAAATATGTGATGTTTCGAAGTTGTTGTTTTGTTGTTAGAGATGTTATTAAGAATTCCGTTGCGTAGTTGTTGAATTATTTAATTAAAGATGTTATGATGATGGTTCATCCGGTGTTTTAAAAGTGTTATATATTCACGATGAATGCAATGAATTTTTGATAGAAGAATTTGTGATGTCCCAATTCGTTTGCATGATTGAATTTTATAACTCTGATTTAATTTGCATAATTTGCTTGGGATAGAATTAGGGTGTTACATATACTGCTTAGATTCTTATCTAGGATGATTATCTGTTAGTTTCTGAACTCTAGAGATAAATTTAGAGATGACATCTACTTGGGTATAAGAGCTTAATGCCTTTGTGTTGTTTGTGTCACTCTGAGAGATCATTGATACAAGTGATCACGATTGACTTCCGTGTTGTTGAGGTGGTTGAGAGATTGCTATCGAGGTGATGCAGTCGGCCTCTCAATTTGGGTTATAAATGACTTAGGTTGTGAGTGATATGTAGTGACATTGATGAATATTGTAGGTTGAGTATAATAGGTCGATAGGTTTAAGTCTGTGAGAAGTAGTATATATGCATGCTTGATAAGTTATTCCTTTTTCCTTTTTATACATTTATTTTCTGTTAATACTTTTCCTTTCAACCCCCAAACTCATTAATGATATATTTGTCGAACGACATTTCAATACACCAATCTCTATGGATACGATACAATATAACCTAAATATCACCCGATAAACTAATAACTTACTTTTTGCTTGCCACTTTACGCAACACTAAGCATCTGGGAACAATGAATTCTTCAGAAGTTATGAACCTTCTGAGTGAATTAGGTTTGATATAGACTCTGATACAACATATGTTCCAGAAGTTATTAACTTCCTAAAAATATGGTTAAATAAAGAGTTGATACCTCACATTGTTTAGAAGTTGTGAACTGTCTGAAAGTAAGGTAATCGTGTTTTGATAACACCTATTGTTCAAAAGTTATGAACTTTCTGAAGGTACGATGATCAAACTATGACGCTTCAGAAGTTGTGAACTTTCTGAAAGCATGAAAAAGTTGATATGATACTACACATTTTTCAGAAGTTATGAACTATCTGAAAGAATGTCAACGTGTGCTCTGAAAATGTTTGCTCTGATACCATGAAACTTTTCAGAAGTTGTAAACTCTCTGAAAGTTTTGTAACTAAAACCTGATATACTAGACTCTGATACTTCAGAAGTTGTGAACTTTTTCGAAGTGTAGCAAGTCTGCTTTAAACCAATCATATTTTAAAGGTTGTGGACCTTCTAAAGATCTAGTCAGAAGACATGGTCTAATGACATGATCTAAGACATAGTCTAAAGACATGGTCATAAGACATGATCTAAGACATGGTCAGAAGACATGATATGAGATATGATCTAAGACGTGGTTAGAAGACATAGTCTAAGACATGGTCTGAGACATAATCAGAATACATGTTCTAAGACATGGTATGAAACATGACCAAATACATGATCAAAGACATGGTCATTCATGCAATGATTTAAGTGTTGAATCTTCTGATGACACGATGCTTTGCACCTTCTGGTGGCATGATTCAAGTTCTTAGAAGAACCAGTGAATTAGTTCTAATGTCTGATGTGAGGTAACAAGACAGTTACTAAACAGGTAATGAAACTTCATAGTGTTTTGATAGTAATCCAGGTTTTGAGATGAAGAATAGACAGTTCTAGTCATAATCTAATGAGACGTCAGTGGGGAAGTATTCCTTCTCCATGTTACCTTTTATACTGCAAAATTCATTTTGTGAGTCTTGGGCTCAGGGGGAGACTCTGAATAAGCATAAATGAAATTTTGGGTATTGACAGATTCAAGGGGAGTTGATTAGCTTTTCTAAATTTGTGTTTTATAGTGATTACCCAGTATGAATTATTCTATCAAAATACATGGTTTTGTTATCATAAAAAAGGGGAATATTGTAAGAACAAAATTGGTTCTTCATTTGACATTAAGTTTTGGTGATAACTTTACATGGTATCTTAGAGAATAATTGTGTACTCTAATGGTTTCTTTCTAGTATATATCTTTTTCTAAACAGGTTATGAGTCTGCTAAGAAGGCATGTGACGTCATCAGGTTCTAAACTCAACACTCTAGAAGAATACCTTTAGTGTGTTACAAAGTTAAGTCAAGATTCTAGAATGGTTCTCATGCAATGGTTCTAAGAAACGTTAGTACATGAGCTTTTGATTGTGACTTTTCAAGGAAGCTTTAGAGGCCTTATAAAGCTTTACTTCTATCGTCCCAAGTTCAGAAGATGCTGAAGACAAGGTTCTGATGAATAAATTATGAAGATTTGAAGACATTATTTCTGAAGACTAAATGCTGAAGACTCAAGGTTCTAGTGAACAAGTTCTAAATACTCCAAAGACTTAGGCTAAGAAGACTGAAGTTCTGATCATTCTACAACATGCTTCATCAACATATATCAGAAGCCTCTGAAGAAATAAAAGATCAAGATCAAGACTGGATTGCGTGAGATAGTGAGTATAAAAGTATAAAGTACATTGTGACCACTACTCTTCTAGGGCGGTGTAAGGACATTCCTTTTGTACTTGTTGCCTACCATTTCCACCATGACTGTTGGGGACAAAACAACTGGTTTTATGTTTCCTATTATACCTTCCAATAGATCTCTTTTTTAGCTATAAAAAGAGAATTTGGAAGAATTGAAATTTAACACTTAATGTTCTACAAAACTACGTTAAAGCATTGCACAAACTCTTTTGAGATATTCTTTGTATAATTTTGTATTTTAGCAAGGAGCTTTTATTCATATCTTGCTAACAACACTTTTGTGTTGTTGTACTTAAACATTGTGTAATCTGCTTGTTAGAAGAATATTTATATACACATATTTATAATTAAAGGCTACTAATAGGTTCCTTGAGAGACTAAGAGTAACTAGGATTCTCAAGAAGACTTTGGTTGCGGTCATCGTGGATTAGAAATAAGGATCGACAGACTTGTTACGGTTATCAATAAGGTTGATCAGACTTATTGTGATTGTTTGTAATCGGTTGATTATAGTGGATTAAGTCTTTCTAGATAAGGCAAATCACCTTGCGGGATGGACTTGAGTAACTTGGTTAACAGTGGACTAGGATAAAAATAATTGTGTTCATTTATTTTTATTCACTTGTTAATTTTGTGTTTGAGTTACAGAAATATCATATTTGGTGCAACCCAATTCAAATCCCCTTTCATGTGTTTCTCACACCTTCAAAATTATTCAATTTTGATCTTTTGACTTCTTTGGTTCCTTCGTGTGTTTTACAGTTAAGATCTATTGAGATTGCAAGGAGAATACTCTTCGCTAGTTAGGAAGATTATAAGACTTTTATTGAATTGTCGTCCATGGTCTTTATGATCAGTCCAAAATACATGTAATCTTTAAGAAGGTTAGAAAAGTGCATCTCCAAAATATTCTGAACATACATATTCAGACTAAATTTGGACAAAATGGAGGTGACTTATTCACAAAACTTAACATAGATTCCCCAATCACAAAAAATAATTCCATGTTTTTACTATAATTATACAAATTCTTAAATTTTGTCACTCCATTATAGTTTTTCTTTTCAACCACACTCCATCATATGTTTGTCGTAGCTCAATTCGAATTTGCTTTTTGTTGTTTCATTAAGTGTATTGTATTATTTATTTTTTGTATTCTATCTTTTAATTTAGGTATTCTTAATTATTTGAACTTTATTTTAATTGTTATGCTTTATTATTTTATTTTTGGTTTTGAATTAGTTTGATTTATTTTATTGTAATTTTTTAATTTGTTCAAATTATTCTTAAATGAAGGTTGAAATGAAGTGTATAATATATGTTTAGTTATTATATATACTAATGACATTGTTGTAAAGTTATAATTGATTTTTGAAATATATTTTTTTATTAAGTTGTAAATATATGATTATATGTGATATATCTATTAAAAATTAATTTTATATTATTAATTTATTTAATAAACAGTTTGATCATAAATTAAATTGATTAAATCAATTAAATCTTAAACTAAAATTTGACGGATTTAATCATGGATCTGATTTTAAAACATTGAGATAAAGTAACCCATTCTTTAATCCTCTAACATCCTCTTTGCTTTGTTATTAAAAAAAAGTATTTGAGTGAATAGTTATTCCCAAAAAAATCAAACCCTAATTATACGTTGATATGCTAAAACAACATTTTTGTCCATAGTGCATACTTTTCCAATGTCTTGGTGGAAACTAAACAAAGTTTTCCATTCACCTTGACAAATCAAAAGCCCCCAACAAAATCCCACAAATTCAATCCTTCACAACACACTCATCAAAACTTGATTTTGAAGATTCCACTTCACCAAATTCTCAAAATCCCTAAATGGGTTTTCCCCTTCTTCCATCACTCTAGATCCCTACTCTCTAACCTAAAAAAAACCCACTTTTTTCATCCCAATTTCGCTGTTACACCATATATCGTAGATCATAGAATATGCCTTTTTCATCTAGGCGTGGAGGAAATTGGGCACAATCGATTCTACCATCTTCAAATCCAAAATCAAAGGTACCCAGAAAGGGAAGAAGAAGAACTTTGTTAAAAGATTTCATTTTTTCAAATTTCTTCTTCGTTGGGTTATTGATTTCTCTGTTATTGTTCCTTGCAATTCTTATCCGATACGGTGTACCGAAACCCATCTCATCCCATTTTAGAACCCGTTCATCTCGCTTCAGAAAATCCTTTACAAGGAAACCCCTTTTTGGTGAGAGTGGTAACGGAAGTACTGCACTTTTTGGTGGTTCTGCTACTGTTGATTTAACCACAAAGGATTTGTATGATAAGATTGAGTTTTTGGATGTTGATGGTGGTGCTTGGAAGCAAGGTTGGAGTGTTACTTATAGAGGGAATGAGTGGGATAATGAGAAGTTGAAGATTTTTGTTGTTCCTCATTCACATAATGATCCTGGTTGGAAGCTTACTGTTGAGGAGTATTATGATAGGCAATCTAGACATATTCTTGATACCATTGTTGAGACTCTTAACAAGGTGAAATTTTTTTGATTTCCTTTTCCGGGCTTTGGAGCTTTTTGTTGTTGTTGGTTGTTCTGTGAAGCACTTGTACAGATATTGACACGACACTGACATGGAAACAAAATAGAAGTAATTAAGTGTAACTACATTTGTCGTTGTTGGACACTGAATGTTGTTGATTGTTCTAGGGAACACTTATACGGATACAGACACGACACTGACACGTAGACATAGTAGAAGTAATTGAGTGTAACTACATTTTTCATTGTTGGACACTAAACACACCTTCAATAGGAAGATTGAAGTGTTGGTGCTACATGGCTACATGCACAGGGCTTGTTTGATTTCTTTATGACTTCATGAAACTATGACATGATTTTGTGGATAAATTTAGGTACACTACACACATATCATATAACTTAAGTTAATCAAGTGTCACAGTTAATTAGTGATGTACCTATCATTAACTAGTTAGTTGTTTATATATTTTATATTAATAAATGCCACAAACCCTGTGTTAATATAGGTGAGTTATCGGTTAACTAAGTTTGACGTTTGATTAATGTAAAGTGTGTAAGTGCTATGAAGCATTGATGTGGACACTAGAAATGTCACTCCATGTTTACTCCAATATTAATATGAGCAAACAAATTGATTGAATGTAACCACATGCCTCTGTTGAGTTGGTGTCGGACACTAACATGTATCAGACACTGAGCACACCTTCAATATGAAGTGTTCGTGCTACATATGGTTTGTGTGGGTCTTACATTACTTAATAAATTTATGTTGTTGCCGGATTGTGACTTGTGAGTGGAGTTAAATGGTACAAAAGTCTATTTAAGCTACATGATATCTACAGGGGTGTTGCCTCAGATAACAAAAATAGTAACTATACAACAAAATTAATTATTGTTATTCTTATTATTAATGTAATCATTTTTGAATAAGAGATTAAAAAGCTCCACTGAAATGGAAAAAATATTGATGTAGCCCTTTCAGTTTCATCATTACCTCTTTATTTTATTTTCAAGTCACAAGGTTGAGGGCAACGCGATTTCTGATTTTTTGACTATCTGATTGATAAACAGGATTCTCGCCGGAAGTTCATATGGGAAGAGATGTCTTACTTAGAGAGATGGTGGAGGGATCCCAATACCACAGATGAAACGAAGGAAACTTTCATCAATTTAGTGAAAAACGGGCAGCTAGAAATTGTTGGAGGCGGCTGGGTGATGAATGATGAGGTAATATGATGTTGATCTTACTACTCTTATCTTACTTTACAGCCAATATTCTATAAATCCAGATGTAGCTTCGGTCTTGTTGAAATAATCAACTAATAATTTGCAGAGGTTGGGTTCCTTAATACATTGTATCCTCATTGTTTTATCTTCTTTTTGAATTTTAAGCAGCTTCCATTTTTCTCAACTGTAAATCAAGTACATGCTCTAGAAATATGTCCGTTCCTCCTGGAATAATTATCATGTCTAGATATGAACCTCATTAAAGCTTAACTGTTAATGGAGCTGCTTACTGGTGGAGTCTCCAATTTATTTAGGGAAATTTGACTTTTAAATTTTGTTCTTCTTGATGCAGGCCAATTCCCACTACTTTGCTATAATTGAACAGGTATGCTGAATGCTATGTCTATCGTTGCTATTATATTTTACACCAATCACTAACAGGGAAAGTCTAGTTATGTTTATGTTTTCTTAATAACATGTATTGTTGTCTATGAAGCACTAACACCCGAAACACGACATCAAGACCGGTAATAATTTGAAAAAATGAATAAATTAAACGTAATCACAATTGTTGGTGTCGGTTTCGGACACGGACGCACATTTATCTAGAGGGAAAAACTGCTGAGGAACACAATCTCTTTTTCAGGGTCCATTTACTTCTCATGTTTCCTGTTTTCAATTTCACGTCGATTAATATACCTAAGAGAATATAGATTCAATAATCCCTTCATTACTTTCTTTTACAGTTTTTAGAAACATATCTAACATTTTAAGAAATTTTGAAAATGCCAAAATATTGTTTTCATTGTTTCTGAAAATGCATCCTTCATCAGTGTTATGCCATGTGGTTTCATGTTCATATCAGAAATGATCATTTTTACACTTCAGATTTGTATATTATTTTTGTGATGATCTTAATCCTAGTGAAATTATGTATCAGATTGCAGAAGGAAACATGTGGTTGAATGACACCATTGGGTTTGTTCCTAAAAATAATTGGGCCATTGATCCATTTGGTTACTCATCAACCATGGCATATCTTCTACGTCGTATGGGTTTCGATAACATGCTTATCCAGAGGACTCATTATGAGGTAAAGAAGGAACTTGCATGGCATAAGAATTTAGAATATGTATGGCGGCAAAGCTGGGATGCAGAGGAAACCACTGACATATTCGTCCATATGATGCCTTTTTATTCGTACGATATACCTCATACATGTGGCCCTGAGCCGGCTATTTGCTGTCAGTTTGACTTTGCACGCATGGAGGGCTTCTCTTATGAAAATTGTCCGTGGGGTCCAAGTCCTGAAGAGATTACTCAGGACAATGTTCAAGAACGAGCACTTATGTTACTAGATCAATACAGGAAAAAATCTACTCTGTACCGAACAAACACTCTTCTAGTTCCACTTGGAGATGATTTTCGCTATATTAATGCCCAAGAGGCAGAAGCGCAGTTCAGAAATTACCAAAGGTTGTTTGATTATATCAATTCAAACCCTAGTCTGAATGCGGAGGCTAAGTTTGGTACTTTGGAAGACTACTTTGTAATGCTTCGTGAGGAAGCGGAAAGAATAAATTACACATCTCCTGGTGAAGTCGGATCTGGTTTAGTTGAAGGTTTTCCTTCCCTGTCTGGTGATTTTTTTACTTACGCTGATCGGCAACAAGATTACTGGAGCGGTTATTATGTTTCACGACCATTCTTTAAGGCTGTTGACAGGGTACTGGAGCAGACACTTCGAGCAACAGAAATTATGGTAGCTCTAACACTTGGTTTTTGTCGGAGAGCACATTGCGAGAAGTTTGCAATGGCGTTTTCCTATAAGTTGACTGCTGCTAGAAGGAACTTGGCTCTTTTTCAGCATCACGATGGCGTAACCGGTACTGCAAAAGATCACGTGGTTAAGGACTACGGAACTCGAATGCATACCTCGTTACAGGACTTGCAAATTTTCATGTCTAAGGGAATCGAGCCTCTTCTTGGAATCCGTTATGATAAATTAGATCAAAGTCCTTCACAGTTTGAGCCGGCAATAGCAAGATCTAAATATGATGCTCAGCCATTGCATAAAGTGATAAGTCTTCATGACGGTACTTACCATTCTGTTGTCTTCTATAATCCTTTGGAGCAAACCAGAGAAGAAGTTGTGATGGTTGTTGTTGACCGTCCTGACGTAACTGTTGTTGACACTAACATGAGTTGTGTTCAAAGCCAAATTTCACCTGAGTTGCAGTATGACAACAGCAAGATCTTTACAGGGAAGCACCGAGTTTACTGGAAAGTTTTGGTACCTGCAATGGGGTTGGAAACATATTACATAGGCAATGGTTTTGTCGGTTGTGAAAAGGCCAAACCTGCAAAGTTGAAACTTTTCTCCAAGGCTAGTTCAGTTACCTGTCCTTCACCGTATTCTTGTGGAAAAATTGAAGGCGATGTTGTTGAAATTGAGAACCAGCATCAAAAGCTAACTTTCAATGTAAGGTATGGTTTGTTGCAGAAGGTAACCTTAGTGAATAGTTCCCCGAATATTATAAATGAGGAAATCGGTATGTATGATAGTTCGGGTGGGGCATACTTGTTTAGGCCAAGTGGTGAAGCACAGCCAATTATCGAAGGAGATGGACTTATGCTGATCTCAGAGGGGCCTTTGTTGCATGAAGTATTCTCTTATCCAAAGACAGCTTGGGAGAAATCGCCTATTTCTCATAGCACCCGAATATATACCGGTGAGAGTGCAGTCCAAGGGCTTGTCATTGAAAAGGAATATCATGTTGAGCTCACTAACCGTGATTTCAATAATAGGGAGATGATAGTTAGATATAAAACTGATATCGATAGCAAAAAGGTGTTTTATTCTGATTTAAATGGATTTCAGATGAGTCGAAGAGAAACTTACGATAAGATTCCCTTGCAAGGCAACTACTACCCTATGCCCTCTCTTGCATTCATACAAGGATCCAACGGTCGACGGTTTTCTGTCCATTCTCGACAAGCGTTGGGTGTGGCAAGCCTTCAAAATGGATGGCTAGAGATAATGCTAGACCGTCGTTTGGTAAAAGATGACGGTCGTGGTCTAGGCCAAGGAGTGATGGATAACCGCGTAATGAATGTTGTCTTCCACTTAACTGTTGAAACCAATATTTCCGCCATATCAAATTCAGTTTCAAGCTCGTTCCCTCGTAACCCTTCCCTTTTATCTCATCGCGTTGGTTCTCATCTGAACTACCCATTACTCGCATTCATTTCCAAGAAGTCGCAGGAATTGTCTGCAATGCCACTGCCGCCTCGATCGTTTTCTCCCCTCGCCACTTCCCTGCCATGTGATCTCCACATAGTGAACTTTAAGGTTCCTAAGCCTTTAAAGTTTTTGCAGCAACCACCTGAAAGTCCTAGGTTTGTCCTGATTTTGAACCGACAACATTATGATTCTTCCTACTGTCGGAAGGCAAGATCATCACAATGCACTAGACTAGCTGACAACCCCGTGAGTCTGTTCAGCATGTTCAAAGATCTTACAGTTTTGAAAGCTAAAGCAACTTCATTGAATCTTCTCCATGAAGATCCTGAAATAATAGGGTTCACAGAACAGTTTGCTGATCTTGCACAAGAAGGGCATGTTTCCATATCTCCAATGGAAATACAAGCCTACCGGTTGGAGTTGCGGCCACAACAATAGGTTACTCGTTCCATATCTGTTCCTGCTGATTGATGCCAAACGTCAACAAAGAAAAGACTTGAGTTTAAGATGGTGCAGGTAAAAGGAAACATCCCTGGAAGAGGTGTGTTACTTTTATTGAGGAAGATTTGCGCGATACTTCTGTAGATTGATGTTATAAAGACATGGATGAGATGAGAGTGTAGCTTTTGCGGCGGCTCTTGTTTGTTTAGTGTGATTTTGTAGCATTTTGATTACTCTTTTTTTCTTCTTCTGGACTAGAGTTGAAAGATGAGTTTTGTTTTATTGACTCTAATTTATATTGTGTAACAAGTTTCTTAGAGGCTAGTGATACATTTGTGTACATATTTAATACCTATTTTGTGCAAAGGAGTTTATTCTTCTTTGAATGTGGACTAAACAATTTGCAAAACATGCTTATCATTATTCACAAATATTCATGTGTCCTGTGACACTGAAAATGAATAGGACCGTAGTGCAATTAGTGAAAGATGAAACTTGGGTTTGTCTAGCTTGTAGTTCAATCTTTGGTATTGCATGTGGAGTTTCTAATCTTGTGTCTTGTAGTTTATCTTTTTGATTTCATTGTATTAAAGCAATTTATAAATGATAGCTATGTAGATATCTAATTGCAGAGTCGTGAGTTCAAACTTATAAATGATAGCTATGCATAGATATCTGCTATGTAGATACCTAATTGCAGGGTTGTGAGTTTGAACTTATAGATGATAGCTATGCATAGATATTTGGTTGCAGGGTTGCAAATTCGAACTATTAGATGATAGTTATGGATAGATATCTGATTGCAGAGTCACGAATTTGAACTTATATCAAAAAAATTGATTTACATTTATAGAGAGTAGGTCGTTCTTGTGGAGAATCTCTCTCGTGACTCAAGATTTATTGATCTTAGAGTGACCTTAGCCCACCCTATTTGTTGAATGATTTATGAGTCTACTGGAGCTACCCACTTCAATTAATTAGTCAAGACTTTGATCGGATATGAAATAACTGGTGCGATCTAGTGGTATTTTTATGGGGATTCTATCTATCGTTGTAGGATATCTATTCAAGACCACAACATTTCCTTTTCGGGCAGCAGTAGAACGGACGACTGCCTATAGGTGGTAGGGTAGAGTGGATGGTACTCATCACTATCTGTTGTACCCCAAATTTTGACCTAAGATACCATCTCCCATCTGCATCATTACATTGCAAGGATTTTGACCTATTTTTATCAATTTTCAAAGCAGATTTAAAATTCATAACTTTTTCAAGTCGAGAGCTGTTTATTTGTTGAACGCTAAGTTTATTAATTGATCAGACAATGTTTATTAATTATTTATTATCTTAAATTGAAATAATTGGAATTTTCTTTTCAGTTATTATATAATTTAAAGATTTTAAATAATAAAATAAATATTTGAAAAGAAGGTTATTAATTGATCAAACGATGTTATTTAATTATTTATTGTTCTAGGTTTAAATAATTGAAATTTTATTTTCAGTTATTATAATTTAGAAGAATTATAAATAATGAAATAATTAATTGAAGAGAATTTAATTGATCAATGATGTTTGTTTAATTATTTATCATTCTAAATTTAAATAATTGGAATTTGATTTTCAGTTATTATATAATTTAAAGAATTATAAATGATAAAATAAATAATTGAAAAGAAGAAAATAATTAACTGGAAAATAATAGAATTTTATTCATTTTATTCTAATTGTACAATTGTTGTGTAAATACTGTATTTATTTACAACGTATTTACAATAATAATTTTTACAAAGTTAAAATGAAATAAAAGTTATCCTATTTTTTTCCTAAGTTCTAAATCTTCATCTTCTGTCCAATGCTTCTTTGTCTGCTCATTTAATTTTACCTGCAAAAGAATTAAAAGAAAAGTCAGAAACGAATATAATTAAAAGCAAAAAAATTAATTTAGTGTTCATCATTAAAAGCAAACGGCTGAAATTAGTTTTACCCTTTTTGCAAATCACGGGATTTCTCCCGGTTCACAAAAAGGGGTGAATTTTTATTTTCAAAAATAAACTGCACAAGTTAAAAGATGCACAAATTCATTTTGTTTTCAAAACTGCATAATTAAAAATCAATTGCATTTTCAAAAGTCCACTGCATATTTCAAACAGCATATGCATAATCAAATTACATATGCAAGCAAGTGCAACGTAAACTATGCCAAGAGGTAAGAAGAAGTCAAAAATAGGCTCCTCTACTGTTACATTGCAAGTCAAAGAGAAGCATGCAGTTTTAAAATCAAATGTGCAAGCAATGTATTTTCTATTCTCATCATTTTCCAGCCTATGCAATTTCAGAACAAGTACAGCATAGCATCATTTTTATGTCAAGTTGTATTGAGGAGAGAGAAGAGAGAAGGAAGTATGGTTTTACAGGTTTTGGTTTAGACAGGAAAGAGATACAAAACAAACTGCAGCAGCATCTCATAAGAAAAAGAAAGCATAAAAAAGGGAATGTGGACAGAACTGATAAAACAGTATGGTGCAGAGTATCAAGAAAGATACCAATGCATACAACCTGTAACGTAAACCTTAGGGATAGGAAGGCCAAAATATATAACACAACAAACTCCTTCAAACGTTCAAGTGTGGATAATCTGCTTGAAGCCTCCAAAACCGAAAACCTTCAAACACTAAAAGCTGTCAAACATATACAAACCAAGGCAAAAAGTCCCAAGACCAATATCAAAAACCTATCCAATCTGATAAACCAAAACCAGTATACATAAAACCTGCATAAAACCAGTAAAAGCCATGGCTTAAACCATAAAACCTTTTCAAACTCTCCAACCTTATGTCCTAAACCATCAAACCAACATGGCCTAAACCATAAAGAACCTGCTATCTCATAAACCACCAACCTGTTCCATAACCTGTTAAACACAACCTTATGGCCTAAAAACCATTAACCTGCGTAAACCAGTAACCATAAACCAGAACAACCTTAGGCCACAAACTAAAAACCTGTCAAGCCTCACCAAACCAGTAAAGCCTTACAACCAAGAACACCTTCAACCTTAAACCAAAAGCAAAAAACCAGAATTTGTTGAAGGCCTCAGATACATCATCATGGGCTAACACCAAGAGGCAACAAAATCACAGCAAAAGAAGAAGAGAGAAAATTATTCAAAGACAGCAAAAAGCATCAACACTGTCAAACCATTTCAACATGTTTCAAGGCAACAGTAAAGCATTCAAGACATCCAGGCAACCAAACCCAACATACAGAAGCGATTAAAGGAGAAGAAGGAAAAGCCTCACAGATATTCATCATAGGCGACAGTTAAGCAAAACAAGGCAAAGGCAGAAGAGAAGAATATATTGCACAGAGGTTTTCAAGTCATCATCAAACTTAATCAATAAGAAGACAAACCAGGCAACTGAAGCAAGCTCACGGCGTCAACCTTCCTCGCCCCGGCCTCCTAGCTCGCCCCCAACCCTCCTTCCTCCATCTCCGAAGGTAACGCATTTCTCCCAAAAAAATTTCTGTCAAATACCTCAAACAACCATTGCAATAGAGAATAAGAATCAGAAATGGATAAAAGAATCATAAACATGCAAAATTGTAACAAAACCCTAAACGAATAAGAAAACGATTTGTACCGTAAATCCGTCGCCATAACGCTGTCGTTGGAGGGAAGAAGAAGTGGAGGAAGCTGGTGGCCATTGGGCAAGGGAGTTCAGGCGAGGGCATGAGAGAAGATGAGGACGAATCAAGAAGAAGACGATACGAACAAACAAGCAAGCGCCGCTCTGCCAAAACCTTGTGAACCCTAATCCCAAACTAAACATTTGTTTAACCCCTAAAACCAATCAATAATGTATGGGCCTTAAACCTGTCCCCTTAGCCAAAGCCCAACGATTTTCTTGAAACACCCCCCATCCCTGTTTCTAATTGGCCCCCTTTAAAACCTTTTAGCCCATATGTTTAGTTTATGTCTCACCCCTTTATTTCTAAATACACCTTTTTTCTATTTTAGTTTTTTAGAACTTTATTTATTTAGTTAATTATTAGAGTTAATCAAAATGAGAGATATAATTTAATTAAAACTTTTTTTAATAATGGGATCATTTTATTAGTTTAACATTAGGTTTAATCTAGAAATGTTAGTATTTTTTATTAGGTTTAGTTAAATAACTTTTAAAGTTTAATTTAGTTTAGATTTATTTATCAAGTAATACTTTATATTAATACCAAAAATACCTAAAAATATTAATATTACAAAAAAACATAAAAATTAAAACTTTAAAAAACATTTTATCATTTTATCTTAATTAATTCTCTTGCGTTGTTAACATTAGATAAAAATACAAAAAGATATGCTCACATCATTTAGTCTGTTATTTAATTGTCATGGTTGTATATCATTATCCGCATAATTTTCTGTTTAATTATTTCATATTTACATGATTATTCTGTTTACGTCTAAATCCAAGGGAAGAATGATTAAATTTGTTGACTTCATGTCCTCAAGTCTAATCACGCGAACATTTTGCATTCCATTAAAACTTAAGACAATTTTTTCTCAAATATCCAATCTTTTCAAAACTTATACCTTTTAAGCAAAAACTTCGACATTAGGTCGTCGTATCTTCAAAAACCAGTCCGTACCCCTTTTCGGCCAAAACAATTTATTTTTAATCAAACGAACATTTTTAATAAACAGATATTTCAAAAGGTTCCTATAGAGTACTATAGATACATTGGGTGCTAATACCTTCCCATTGTATAACCAACCCCCGAACCATAGATCTCTTTTCAAAACGCCTTGTATTTTTATTACTTTTAAAAAGTATTATTTTACATTGCATATTTAGGGTTTTATTTCGCTCTTTTCCCTTTTCCCTTGGAAATAATAAAGCGCGGTGGCGACTCTTGCTTTTGTGAGACGAATTAATCAATAATTCGATCTCCGATTTACCCCGCTACATTTTTTATCGCTACACTATCTCGTAAGGGCATTGAGACTATAACATGTTAAACAAAAGCGTCGCTTTCTCTGTAGTGTTGTCACACAAGATAAGCACACCGCCCGCCCGCTGGTCGAGAAAAGCGAATTTTTCTTTCGGTCAACTATCCACCCAGTCAAGTGCAAAAAACACAATTGAGTCATTCAACACACGCTACTGGTGTGCTTCCTGCCCGCGAGTAAAGAAGAGCGGCGAGGTTTAGTTCAGATTTGACTGTTTGCAGCATGGGTGCGGATTACCCAAAAAAAATCTCTGGGAATAATTTTAAAAAAGATATCTCAGTAACGAAAACAATAGGGAGTTATATTGGCGAGATCCAACCTGCTATTCTTGTTACATGTTGTTGGACGACTAATGAATTGAATTCTTTAAAATGAAATGAAAGAAGAGATTCTACCAAAAAGGATCTCCGACAACTAAAAAAAAAGTATATTTCTATATTTCCTATCAAATTGAATTCTAGAAATATTATTCTTTGTTTCATGAATTATATTATTAGAAACCAATTCATCTTATTCACATTTTTATTGATCCGCGGTTTATAGTCCAAAGCTAATAATGAATATAAAGAACTCATCTTATAGTATAGTCTTAAACTTTGAGAAATTTTTGATTCAGTACATCGAAACAAACAACTAGAAAAAAATTATTTTGTAGTACTCAATCTCGTCATTTATTGTGAAATTTTGTTGTTGTGTTAGAAGAAGGATGGCTACACTGATTTGGTATACTCGAAAGAGACCCTTGGTACAAAATTTACGATCGTAACAAAGATTGAATTTCAGTAAATTTCTACTTACTGATCTAATCTTTTATGGAATCAATCCTCCTTTGACTGTATAAAAATATGTGGAGCAAATGATAAACAACTCTCTTACCTTAACGCACTTACTACCAGCGTTGGCTGACTTACATAGTTGTTCTTTGCTTTTAAGGAATGTTTTTGGTCTCGATATCTTATTTCGTTTTTCAGCGAGAATGTTGCTTATCACGTATGGTAATATGGAACATACAATGGCGTAACAATTTTTGTGTCGTCTTAGTTATTCCCCCTTTAATGACTCGATATGAAAGACGATCGGCTCTACAACTTTGAGTGTCATATCTTTTAAAACCTAATTTTGTTCTGTCTGATTTGCAACCCCTACTACATTTGTCTTTATGATATTTAATAAACTTCGTACATTTCGGATATAACACGTCCTTTTTTTTACTATATGAAACCCACACTTTGACACTTGAGATTCTATAACAAGTAGATACTTTCACGGGAGCATAATCGATTTTTTGATTAAATACATTACGAGATGTTTTTCATACTTTCTGCATCCAATTCTAGCTATTTCTACGCCTGGAACCAAGCTACCCTAGCACTACCTGCGCTAGCTAGTCTTCGAAAATTATAATGAAAAAGAATAAAAGAGAAGAAGCATACTTCAGATCAGAAACAATGTCGTGTAAATCTACCTCTTATGGTTTTGTCTTTGCCTTCATGGCTCTAGCTAGTAGTTCTAGATGTGCCATACCATAAAGGATTAGTCGCATTTTCCTTCTATCACCTTTGGCCCTATTAGTAAGGCACAACATTAGATTTTCTAGACTTGTAGGCAACATCGTCTCTCTTAGCTAGTTAGCTAGCCATAACTAGTTCGTGTAGGCAACTCTTGGTGGAGTTAGGGCAGTTATAACACCCCAATTCTACCCGACAATTATATAAATAAATCAGAGTTATAAAATCATTCATGCAAACGAATCGGGATGCCACAAATTCTTCTTTCAAAACACATTGTATTTATAGTGGATATATAACATTTTTAAAACATCGGATGAACCATCATCATAACATCTTTAGTTAAATAATTCAACATCTACGCAACAGAATTCTTAATAACATCTTTATCATTATTACAACAACTTCAAACCAAAAAATACTTAATAATAATCAACTTAAAGTTCAACAACTGAATAATCAATAATCAAAAGCAACAAACGTTCATCCTCCCGAGTGTTACATACCATAGCAATGACACCGACTCAAACTATTGAAGGTATACAACCTTCACTCTTGATTACCTGCACGTTACCAACATAAGGGCAACATTCAAACAGAAGGGGTGAGATATCTAACAATATAATAAAGCGCATGATAATTAATATATTAAATTAGATCACATAACATCACCACTTCTCATCTCATAATAAACAATAATCACAACAATAATACACATTTACAACATCAATACACACTTCTTTATGCAGTCATATAATGTGACTCAATACTATGCAAATGCATGTGGTACCATTTGGAGCAGAATTTCCATCTCAAAATTTTTTCAATTAATAGAGGCATCAACAAGGCATAAGCCTTTATCTCAATATTCGCCAATATAGGTCATCTCAACGAGCATAAGCTCCATCTCAAAATGCAATGTATGCGACACAATCATGAATGTAATGACAACACCATAATTAACAACATCTCAATACACCATCTTTATTGGCCAAAGACCTACATCTCAAAAGCATCTCAACATCTCTTCATCAACGTCTCATATCATCATAATAATTCATCAAATATCATTTATTCATCATAAATTATCAAACACAACTTTGTTAATAACATCTCATCAACAACTCAGTTGTACATTAATACGACAGTAACTCATCAATTTCACAACGTTGGCCATAGGCCTATACAAGATATTGCCTATAATTAATTAACCAACTAAGGCTTACTTCTAAATCACTAAATCTCTACATACTACTATTCTATAATATTACACCGTTATTATTATTAATCCTACTATTACAAATCAAACAACAGCCTCTAAGCATCTCGTCTTCATCCTTCTTCACAAAAACCAACATAACGATCAACATGGGAACTAACTCTAAATCCTAAATTGGCTACTAGAATTACACTTCTTATTTCTTCATTTTAATCCTCAAGAATAAATGTCATCGCGTTAGCTATTCAACGCTTCGAATGACACCTCAAATGGAGTCCGAAAACTCAAGTTACAACCTTTTCTAAACGATTCTGCCAAAAACAACATACAACATGGGTCGATGCATAACTCCTTGGATCGACGCGTACTGCAATGAACTCGCAACATGAGTCGACGCATCCTTTCTTAGATTGACTCATACTGAGTCTTCCACACAACATGTATCGACACATGCTCATATATATCGACTCATCCTGAGTCTAAAAGTCCTCATGTATCGATGCAAAACCTCTTCGTGTCGACTCATCCTGAGTCTCTAAACCTTTTTGTATCGACACATCATGTTTGGGGTCAACGCATATTGCTCTGTTTTGCATAATTCCTGCAATTTTCTGTGTTTTCACTACGAGTTCCATACTTTAAGCCCTAAAAACTTAATCTAATCATGGATAATTATCCCTTACAGTTATCCTATAATTCTACATCAATTACACAGCATCAGAACGTCATCGTTCATCTATAATTCATCAATTTCATCATACCACATCATATACATTCAATTCATGAACAAGACAACAATCACCTCTAACCCCACATACCAATTATCATAAACCCAATTATAGAGTCAGAACCCCACCCTTACCTTGGATTGAAGGTCGCTCTATAACTTTCGATCGAAACCTCGTTCTGCCGTTTTTCCTCTTTTTCCAGCAGCTTCACGTTCTTCTTTCCAACCCTTATTCGTCCACTGCTTCTTATTTTCTATTCTTTCTAACAATATAATAAAATAACCTATTATTATCTTAACTCTTTATTGGGCTTAAACTAATACACCCCCTTATTACTACTTCTATTCCTTTAAAACAAGCCCGCATCAAATAATATTATACTTCTAATATTATTTATCCACTTAATAAAATAATTAAATCCAATTGAACACAACACAACTTCACAAATATTCTAAAAATAATTTAATTAATTAAATTACGGGCATTACAATAGTCGCTACTCTTCCTACAGTTCTAACATCTAAAGAAATTGGTACAACTTATGCTTACGGTTGCACGTCTTTAAATGTCTCGCTTCTTATCTTAGAGTAGAGTCCATTATGTTAAATGTGTGGGCTTTTCGAAGGAGTCCACTATGCCAAAAAAAAGTGAGAGAAACCCCATCCCTCTCTTTCCCCATGTTTGTCTCATGTGGCTCTTTGGAGCAACATGGGGCAAAAAAAAGAGGAGCTTCTATCAAGTTATTCTGACCTAGGATAATAAGCTAATTCATGAGATTAGTCTCGCTGTCATCACTTTGCCCTCGAGATCGAGAAACAAAAGAAGACTTCCATCAATTAACTTTGACTCAACCACCTTCGCTTCAGTGGTGTGCAACTGTATGAAATCCAATCACCCAAAAAGCGTGAGCTCTCCCTAGAATAAGCTAGCTCATGGGCTAGGTGTAACTTCATGAGAGTTATCAATATTTATCAAATATTTTCCTATTTAACGAAACCCTATTGATTTAAATCATAAGGACATTGTTGAGAAAAGTGGTTTTTTTCCAGACGAGATGGTTGTTACTATCTGTTCCAATAACGAATGATTGATTTAGCTGAATAATAAAATAAAATAGATATTTTCTTTCTCGTCGTCTCAAGTCGATATTAGAGGATCTTTCAATTGAGAAGATCCACTAATATTGATAATCCATATTGTGATTGGTCGAGCCTATTTATTTTGAAGCAAATAAAGAGACTTGCGGGGTAATTTGTTCTATTTAGATATTCACGACCAATAAATACATAAAAGATTATCTTCAAGCGAACCGGAATATCCTCTATAGAGGATTTGCACGGTGGTTGGAACAAAAGACACATTTCATTGTGAATTCAAATGTGGCAGATAAAGTCATATATTTACATGATCCAATCAATAGTTCAAGTCACGCATTCTCATAATCCATTATTTTTTCGGAGAGTTCCCTTCAACTATTTGTGTATGTCAAATAAATAATCCAATTTATTTTGTTAAGTTGAAGGGAAGTATTCAAATACATGTTTTATTAAAGAAAAATAATGCATATTTGTAGTAATGAAATACTATTACTCTTCCCTAAAATGATTGATTATAAATCTCTATGATTCATATTCTCTATAAAAGACTAGAAATTCCTTATTTACGTATCATTGGAAAGTGCATTAACATGAATACGACATTAAGAAGAGGTATACAATGTATTTACTTATGCAGCTTTCTTGATTGCCTCTACATCTGATAAATTTGGTTAATTTGATTCTCTATTGTATCTGCAAAAATTTAATCTCTTTATATGAAGAAAGGGAATCACTTTCTTCTATTTTCGATATCTTAGGATCCGACTTCTACCATTGATACTAATAAGAAATGAATCATCATGGCAAAGAAAAGTTTAATTAAGAGGAAAAATAGATTGCTACTAATAGAAAATGAATTATCATGGCAAAGTAGAAAATGAATCATCATGACAAAGAAAAGTTTAATTGAGAAGAAAAATGCAATGAATTATCATGGCAACGAAGGAAATGGGGTCGTGGAAGAATTCGGTTCGAGTCACATAGCCCCAATGTGTTGAAATATCATGATTGGGTTGACCAGACCAGACCCGAATCTATTTTATTTTTTTCG
Source organism: Vicia faba (assembly GCA_948472305.1). Taxonomy (NCBI): domain Eukaryota; kingdom Viridiplantae; phylum Streptophyta; class Magnoliopsida; order Fabales; family Fabaceae; genus Vicia; species Vicia faba. Next base: position 958,242,872 of record OX451735.1, read on the forward strand.
GTATGCCGCTCCGCGATAATGGAACAAAAGAACCAAGTGGTTTGTGGTAATGTTACAATTCGCACCTTGTTCTTTGATATTACTCGATCTTTCTTTTCCCTTTGCTTCCAATAGTTCGACCTATCTAAAAAAATTGTAGACCTACAAATGTGATTTCGATCCTTTCGGTGATGCCATAAGTCGTTTCAATATACGATTTTATCTTATTTTAATTTTATTTATTATTCCTGATCCGAAAGTAACCTTTTCCTTTCCTTGGGCAGTACCTCCCAGCAAGATTGATCTGTTTGGATCTTAGTCTATGATGGTCTTTTTATTGATTTTGACAATTGAATCTCTCTACAAATGGAAAATTGGAATCACTAGTGATAGGGCAAAAATAGGATTCATGACTATTCAAATATCAGCATAAGCATTGAATTCACCCAAAAAGTTTGATTTGCACATAAATAATTGACATTAAACAAAACGAGGATAGTGAAACAATACATTGAAATATCCATACATCAGCAAAAATTGCAGCCACATTCTGTGATGATGTATTAGATTTAGAAGTGATCGTTTTCCTTTTACTTAGACTTGAACTTGAACTATAATTTATCACTTCTAGAAGAAGCAAAAGATGGAAATGAGAATATCGCTATGCTACAAGCCTCTTCTTTTGATGAGTAAAAATCTCATTTCTGATGATTTATAAGATGATTTCATCTTGTACACTGACATTAAGAATCTTGTGAGGAAGAACAATGCTGTTGATCACCACTACTTCATCTTCAACTGTCACAGCTTCACCGAGGATGGTTATGCCAAGCTTTGCATTGTAATCACCATCAGCCTGAACCAATCAAAATTGGAAATCTCATGCTCATTTTCCAAACATTTTATTCAAAAAAAATTTCTAAAATCAGTAAAATGTACCGAACATGCCTGTACACGTGACCATCTTCCAAGCGAAGACTTCCATCCGACAATGGAATTTATAACTACAGCATTTTCCTGTCAAGAAGAAAAGCATATTTTTAGTTAATATATTGACGACTCGACGACATAGTGCGTCTCAGACATCCACTTGCATACCTTAATTTCAACATCGTCCAATATTATACAACCGATTAACCTGACGCCAGCACCAACACGAACATTTGCTGAGATAGAAACATTCGGACCAATCTGTTCAAAACAGAAAATGTGCTCGTGTATTAAAGCGGGATAATAGTATAAGAACTTTTGCAAATGGATGAATGGAATTTACCTTTGCAGATGGATGAACTTTCGCAGACGGATGAATATATACATCACCAACAATTTTAGCATTCTTTTCACCATCTCCGCTGGCCAAAAGATGCGAGGAAGTATATCGAAATTGAGCAAGATACAACTCCGAGCATTTCAAAGACAGGCTATTCATGCAAAGTATACACGGTAAGTAAAATCCAATCACGGTCCAACGTTAAAAGATTAAAGAAGTGTTTAAGATACTATATATCTAACCGTACCCTGGAGTTTTAATTTGCTCCCAGAAATCATTTGTCTCATATGTATACAACTTCTTCTTTCCAGCTAAAGGTGAAAGTATATCTTGATCCAGTCTTACGAAATCTTTAGGAAGAATCCTGAAACGAAGAAAAAAACTTAAGCAATTTAGTAAACTCGTATAGTTCTAGGAGCTAACTCGAGGGTTTCGACAGCCATGTACATTTGAACCAATATGTCAGACATTAAAAAAAATTTGTCGTGAATGTTGTTACAGAAATTAAAAAAAGTAAGTGGCATTTAAATCAACCTGGTCGCAGATTGGAGAGCTTCAAAACTGGAAAGACGTCGTAGATTAGCTGTAGTACAGTCACATTCGATTGAAATGTTTAAAATTCTAAATTAACTCTTTTCTTATAGACATTTTTTTTAATTGTGATAGAAAAAGACAAACCTCTTCCTTCTCGGTTTGTAGATACATCCTCGATGGCATTAAAAATATCAGGTGTGAAAATGTATACACCACAATTTATCAAATCACTAACCTGCATATTGTAAATGGTTATTCTTCTTCTCAAGGTAAAGTCAGAAGCAAAAGAAATAAAATATATGACAGTACCGATCAAGCTCCAATATTGGATATTTAACTTTTTATTGAGAAGAAAAATATAAAAACACGTAACGAGAAACGAAACGAAACAGATACTCACAAATGTCTCGGGTTTCTCAGTATAATGCAGCAATTCATGAGTGTCTGGATCAGCAACCAATTCGCCGAACTGGTTAGCAGATTCAGCTGAAACCTATACAAAGCATCCACAACCAAAGGAGCGTGAAATAACACTTGAGAGATTGTTTGAAATAACTTATGAAAATGGCTAGTAACTGTCTATAAGCTGTTTTCAGCTTAATTCTATAAGCTCTTCTAGACAGTGTATGAAAACAACTTGTAGTTTGTATGAAAAGTTGAAAAAAGTTTGACTTTATTTTATCTTTTACTATAGAAATAATGTATACGTAAGCACTTATATGGATAAGTGCTTATGATATTAACGCAACAATGCAAACAAATATACCAAATGTTATTTATAATTTATGCACCAACCTTGATTACTAACATTGTCCCCATCCCACCATACTTTATATGAGCATCTGAAAAAATAAAAAGGAAAATTTTCAGCAGTGCCGTGTTTTCTGAAGAACTACCGTTCGTGACTTAATAAAAAAACTTACTTACCAAGCATGGACGGTAGTGGAAAACTGCAGCAAACATCACAATTTAGCAGAAAGATATGTGACTACGGTCAAAATGTAACGTATCGGTTAGAACATAGACATATAAGCATTCGAAAGATAATGTGCAGAATAATGCAATAGCAGTCATAAAGGCCGTGCTCCTAACTGGACTGTCTTCCATGATTATATCTCTGAAGTAGTAAAGGCCACCTGCTGAGCCATGTGGTTTATCCTCCTTCAAATATCTAGATTGATATCAGTAACACACTATAGTCAGATCCAGAAATTTAACAAAACACGCGGACATAAACTTTTATTATCATCATCGTTAAAATTTCATAGTAAAGATGCAGTTATCACCTTACTGGCAATTTCAGCTCGTTTGAAATAGAAGAGACGTATAGAGCGAATTCTCGCTCCTCATGGAATCCAATAAGATATATTTGAGCTAAATTGGGTATCTGTACAAAACAACACAAGCAAATATAAACACACCACACCTTTTAGGTTATAACTTCAAGATAGCTTATGAGAACAACTTATAACACGTGTAAAAACCATTTAAATTTATTTTATCTTTTTCTATAAAAATGGCTTATACAAGCTTATTCATAAGTGCTTATTTTCGTAAGCACTTGTGCTATAAGCTGTAAATAAGTTGTTTATCCAAACAGGCCCATAATCAGGTTCATCACCTCTTCTCTACATCAGTATTTATGTTGAGATTCAATTTCAATTTTAGACTAATTGAGCTCATCTACTAGAATAAGCACTAATGAGACTGCATGAAAGAGCTTAAGAAAAATTGATGAGAGAAAAAAGAAGCAAACCCTTTTACAAGCAGAAATAGGATGATGAACCATAGGTTGTCCAGCCAAAGGGAAAAGGGGTTTTGGAGTATTGAAAGAAAGAGGTCGAAATCTAGTCCCTGCAAAAGCAATTCAACAAATATGATGAACCCCAAAAATCTCAAATGAGAAAAAGACTTGAAATTTGATCAGAAATCAAATACCTTTTGTGGGTCCACCCACCATAATCACAGCAACAACCTTCTCTGAACTATCCATGAATAAAGCTCAGATCTTTGAACTCAAAAATCAAACTTTACAACAATGGTTGATTGAATCGAACAATGTCTCCGTGTGATTTTTGTGTCGTTCTGACTTAAGATGCACGGTTACAGTGACAAAAGCGAGATGAGATTCCTAGTATATGCCGATAACATAAATCTAACTTAGAATCTGATTAAGGTTAAGGAAACAAACGAGACTAGGAGAGGAAAAATAAAATAAAATAAAATATACATTTTTTTACATGAAATATGAAGAATATGTTTAGTAAAGGGAAATACTTTTATTATTATTTTGTGACATCTTAATATTATTTTATCTTCTTCTATTAAGTTTATTTGATATTTGTCTAGTATGGATATGATTATGTCTCTTAAAATAAGTTATTCGATTCAAAACGATTCGATTTTAATGAGTCTCGAGTTTTTTAAAGTCGAGTCAAAATAATATTTTTGTAATATAAACTAAAAAATTCCTATTCAAATCGATTCTATCAATGGGATTTTTTAAAATTATTTTTTATAAAATTAAAATTAAAATATTATAATATTTATTATAAATATAATTAAAAAATTATATTATTTTAAGCCTAATATATTTTTAAATACTATATTATTTTCTATAAATATTATAATATGTTTTTAAATAATATACATGAAGTGTATATAATAATAATAACTAAATGTTTAAAATAAGATAAATTAATTATAAAAAAAGGGAAATTATGAAGTAAAACACAAAATAATTTAATATTAATTTGATTATATTAAAATATTTAAAAGAGAAAGATTAATAGAACAAAGATAAAATTTAGTGAGGTAAAAAAAATTAATGTGATGTTTTTTAGACACTTTAAGTGTTAGTATAACTTTTTTAAAATTTATAATTATGTGGGTCTAACGAACTATATGTGACTCATATCAGTTAATCCTAATGAGTAGCAAGTTTTTTAGTCGGGTTAAAAGTGCTCTAAAAAATTTGGACTCTAATTTTTAAGGCCTGGACCTTATGATTTTTCAGGTTTGACGGACCGACTCATATGAACTAGCTCATTTTGGCGACTCTAGATGCATGATTGCATGTTCAAATTCACGATATCCCACTTGTTATCATTGGAATAGGAGTGTTCACGATTTTAATTTGAATCGGTTTTGAGATAAAAATGTATTTGATCCAAAGGTAAATTTATTCACAGTTCAGTTCGATTTTGGATGATTGGTTAAAAAAATTTGATCAGATTTAATATCATGTGGTTTAATTTGAATCAAATTTTTTATATCTAAATTATAAATTATATATTTTTAAAATTATAAAAATGTTAATAAATAATAAATTTGATATAATATATAACATAAAGTATATAAAAAATTAATATTATATAATAAATATATCGATTATGGTTGAAACAAATAAAATGATAAAAATAAATAAATTAACTTAAATTAATAAGTAGTTAAAAAAATATCATCGAATAATAAATTAATACAACATATCTTATTAATAAAAAAATTATATGCTAAATACCTTTTTTGGTCCCTTACCTCTACCTTTGCGTTTGTTTTGGTCATATTTCTTTTAAAGCGACCACTTTGACACCTTATCTTTTAAAATGGTTTCACTTTTATCCTTTTTATTGTAAATGTTAGTCAAAGTCAATTTTGAATGCCCAATAGAGCTGACGTGGTAAGTAGATGATGACGTGGACGAAAAAATCTATTATATCCTAACCCATATTTGAATGTCCGTTCTCATTTCATTTTCAACACAATGCTAACCCTAGCAGAGAGTGAAAATGATGAAGTTTGAGTGAAGACGATGAAGGCTGAAGCTTTATTGTTTCATTTGAAAGCGTAATCTGGAGAATCGTTGAAGACGAAGGCGAAATTGAGGTTAACATTAGCTATATTGTTTCAATTTAGGGTTTTTATGTTCGTAAATCCTATTTCGCCTATTTGTTGTTATTATGCTAGGGTTTTTTCCCCTTTAATAAATCTATGCTATTTTTTTACTTAGGTTAAGATGGATGAATATCTGTGTTTGAAAACTCATCATAGTGGTGAATTTATAAACAATGAAAAAAATTTGTATGAAGGAGGAAATGCAATGAAGTAAAAATATATGTGGATGGGTGGAGTTTCTTTGAGTTGGTTGGTATACTGAAGGATCTAGGTTATAATGAGGTAGATATCATTTATTATATTAACCCTTCTTTTGGGATGAATGTGATTAAAGATAGGGTGCGTTAGATATTGCTAACTCATGTAGGGTTCACTTGAGTGTTGATATTTACATAGAACATCCCATGTCCTAACCTGAGTATGTTGATGGTCCTATAGAAGGAAATATAAATATGAAGGAAGATATAATTATTGAGGAGACATTCAACCCCGATGAAGAAGACATGATTGCAAAGATTTATGAAGAAGTCACTAGGGATGATGAAGGTTATGAGGGTTTGAACAGTGTTGTTAAGGGTTTGAAAGATGGTGTTGGTGAGGGTCTAAATGATGGTGTTGGTGAGATGCATAGTAGTAATATTGGTTTTTTGAATGTTAATGTGATGGAAGTGGAGAGGAGAAGGGGAGTACAAACGAAAGTGAAGAATTAGAAAGTGGATATGAAAGTGATAGAAGTAATGGAAGTGATGGAACAACAAAGAAGAAGTATTCCATGTTCAAGTTACTGCAAGATATGGAAGATTACAAGTGGGAGCTAGGAACTTATTTTAGTTCAAAAAGTTAGTTTAAGGAAGCCATACAAACATATGATGTCCACTTGGGAGAAACCTAAAGTTTAGGAAAAATGACAAACAAATGGTCAGGGTGGTATGTAAAGAAGGTTGTTAGTGGGAATCATGCTTAGAAAAATGGCTAAATGAGGAGACTTGGCAACTTAGAAAAATAATTTATATGTAGAGAATATAATGTGAAGATGATGAGTACCAAATGGATGAGTAAAAGGATTCAAAATTCACTAAAAAAATAATCATATGATGAAGATAAGGGATATAAAAAAAGGCTCAAAGGAAATAGAATGTAAGGGGTAGGTCTAGATTTGCACTTAGGGATATGGTTGATAGTTCATTTTTAGGGGACTACACAAGAATTTATGACCGCTGTAGTGAAATTCTAAGGACAAATTCAGGCTCAACTGCCAAATTGAATGCCACACTTGCAGAAGAAGGTGTTGATGATACAAGGCCTTATTTAAAGAGATTATATTTTTGTAGAAATTGGTAGAGATCCTAATGATCAGATGTTAGCAATAGCCTTTATTGTTGTGGAGGGGAAACAACAAATAGTTGGTCATGGTTTTTGGAGCTTTTTATTGATGATCTAGGAGGTAGGAATGAATATTTATCATATACATTCATTTCTGATCAGCTAATATGACAAGATTTCCACATTTAAGTGATTGGGGTGTTTTACCAAACATTAAGAAGAAAGTAGAGAGAATCAACACATATACAAACTACTGGATAGTAATATAACTCTATATTATCATGTTCTTTATTGATTGTTCATTACTGATTGTTCATAATGTTGTCGGATGTCTTATGAGTACATCTTTGAGGTTAGGCATATTGAGAATCATGCATATATTTTTTCTGTAGACTTGAATGATCAACAATGTTCTTGTAGAAAATGATAACTCACTGCTCTTCCTTGTGTCCATGAAATATCATCATTCAAGAGTAGAAACCTAAATGTTGATGACTACATCCCAAAGTTGTACAAGAAATCTAGTTACCAGTCTATCTATAGTCCAGTCATTTTTCTCGTCAATGGAAAGAATTTATGGGTGAGGGCAGAGTATCTAGATGTTCAACCTCCCAAATACAAAAAATGCCAGAAAACCCAAGAAGATGAGGAACCTTTAGAAGGGTGAAATAGATGGGACCAATCATAAAATGAGAAAAATTGGAATGGTTCTTAGGTGTAGTAGGTGCAAGCAAACTGGACCCAATAAGTCTACATGTAGGATGACACCATATGCACAAGCATCTCAAGGCACTTAACAAGCATATTAGGGCACTCAAAGGACATCTCAAGGAGCTCAACAGACCTCTTAAGACATAACAACAAAGGTTACTTAACAATCTCAAGGAACTTAGCAGGTATATCAGGACAAAGCAGCAAGGGAATCTCAGTAATCTCAAGGCACTCATCAGACATCTCAGGTTAGGGCTTCTCAGTAAGCCTCTCAGGAAAGTCAAGGGAGGCTAAAGAAGTTACCTATTAGGAAGACATCTTCATATGTTATATAGGGTCTAACAACCAAGCTAAGTGCATCCCAAAATACAGTTGGCCCCACCATAAGGAGGACTACACCATCAAAGAGATCAACTCCAAAGAAGAACGTTTATGTCTAATGTTTAGATATATTATGGATCCACTTTAATATCTCTAATGTTTAGCTATATTCTGGATCCACTTTTGTATTTCTAATGTTTATCAATATTATAAACCACTCCAACAATCTAATATAGTCTGAATTATGTTTTGTAACCATGTAAGAACAAGGTTGAATGACTCTAAACAAGGTTGAATGAATGTTGAACAAGTTTATTGTCATTTCACTGGTTGACTGCATTTTGACTATTACAACAGTGAACACAAAAAAAAACATAAGCTTCCAAAACTTTTTCCACTTGATCATATTCTTCATAGCAACTTCTAATTCAACATTATTGATCCTTAATCCTTCAACCTCTCTTTTTTGCTTCCTCTATTCCTTTTGTTAACATATACATCCTACATTGATGCTTCATAATGAATTGTTCATTTTCATCTCCAAACTTCTTCATAGAATTTGTCAAATAAGCCACAACCAGCGTGATTATGTCCTTATAGAAATTAAGAATGGAATAAACTGAAAAATAAGTAGAAGAACAGAATAAATGTTTAACCTACAATATTTACACTTCAGCCTACCTTCAAATGTGGGCAACCCAAAAAAGCTTTTCATAGTTGTTGAATGTTCTTGCCCTTCGAAGAACAACAATGTCTCCACATTGACAACAAGGGTTCCATCAAAGATCAGAATATTTATAAACCTGTGAATCAACAATACTCTTGTTTTTCACTGTTGATGATGAACCATGCCCAGAATTCATGATTATGAAACCAATTGTTTCAATTTAGGTTTCGTTTGGGAGATTGGTAGCTAATTTTGAATTAGGGGTTGTTTAAAGGTATGGATTCAGATTTTACGCAATGAAAAAGAAGGTATTGAAAAAGCAATTCCACCTCAGATTCCATGTAGGATATATTTGACGCCATTTGTGGATTTTTGACAGTAGGGACTTCGTGACTCTGTTTGAGAAAGTAAAGGATCAAAGTGGCTACTTTAAAAGAAACATGACCAAAATTGACCCAGAGGTAGAGATACGAGACCAAAAAGGATATTTAGCTAAAATTATACATGTACTAAAATATATACGCGAGGTATAGTTCGGTGGATCGGAATTGAAAAATCAATTTGTAATTCAATACAAATCGAACGGTTTTTACAAAATAACATCCAAACGCATCCAATAATATTCGTTTTTTTTTACGGTTTTCATTTTTTTATCAGTTTGGATTTGAACACCCTATCTTTAAAGCGTGAATTTCACCCTCGATCAACTCTATTATTTTTATTTTTATATTAATTTTTTATATCATGATGGTTTTTATTATATTATTTTTCTTTTGCCTTTATGTTTTTTTGTAACCAATCAATTCCGATTCACATATAGTAAATCGACTAATCTGATTTCTGATTCAGATGGACGACTCACTCACTAAACTTTATTTTCATCAAAGATCAAACATCAAACGTAACTAAATGATTTGTCTTTAGTAAAAACTAATTTCTCACTAAAGCCCAAAGTATTTAGTTTGTCTCTATGTTTTTTTAGATCATATAAGATGTAGTTTTTAAGAACCTCCATTTAACAACACTTTTATGATTAAGAAAAACATTGTTAAAAAAATATTGGAAAAAAGTATTTTTTATAAAAAAATATTGTTAATAATTAGTTGAAATAAAAAAAATTAAAATATATATCCAAAAATTTACAATATTTATAACAAAAACACTATAAAACTCTTTAGAAAATTCCATATCAAAAGTGTATTTGATAATAAAAAATACATCGAAGTGAACATTTAAAAAAATAAGTAAAACAAGAAATATTTTCATCAACAACATTTTTATTTACAAATAGTGTTTTTAAAATCAACAAAAAACTTTAAACACATATATTTTAAAACAAATACATGGAATTTAACAATGCTTTTGAAGTGATATATGATAAATAAGACAAATTTTATGATAAAAATCTACTTTAATCCCAAAAAAAATCATAAAGCTTATAGTAAATCTATTTTAATTAGTGAAAATATATAAATGGAACCTTTAATTATTGAGAAAAATGAACCATGACAAATTATTCACTCCTTTGTTTGACTGATGGAAAAAGAATATAGCGAAAAATAAAACAAAAAATGAAAAAAAATTATTAAATAATTTAGTAAGAGACAAAATATAAAAAGAAATATTTATATATTTTTGTCATACTGCTAAAAAGAAAGAAGAAATGAATATAAACGCGTTAAACAATTAAAAAGAAGATTCATGCAAAAACAACCGTAAAAACATGTCTAATTCGTGAACTACAAGGTTCTGATTAAAAGAGACATTAAACATGATCAGAAATTTTGAATGATTTCAAATTAAATTGTAAAAATACTATGTAAAACTAATAAAAATAAATGAATTATATTATTTACGGATCAAATTAACTGAAATATAATTAAAAATTAATAATATTCAACAAAAAGAAAAATATTGGTTACATAGTTTATATAACTTTAAAGATGATTTATCATATGTTTGGTTTGTTTGTGAATATCGAAATTAAAATAAGCTTTATAATGTGTATTTGGATGATGTAAATGATTTTTTTTTTAAAGAAATCAGATTTTTAAGTAATTCAAATAATTTAATTGATTCATTTAAAAAAATAAACAGATAAATCATTATTAGATTTTTTGAGTCATTTTTATAAATTTAAAAATTTTATGTCAAAATTTAAATTTTAAAAACAGGAATCAATTTGTAATTTTTAAAAAGGGACCGATTTTAAAATAATTATGGACCAATTTGCAATTTTACATTTGTGGGAAATACCAATGCTCTTTTTAGATGTATGTGAAATTGTTACCAATAACAGAATAATGATTGGTACAATAAAAATAAGTATGAAGTGAAAATGATTGAAAAATTAAGGTGGCGAGTAATTTAAGGGGTTTAATTTTATTCATAATACAACATTATTCTTTAAAAAATATTAAAGTGTTAAAAATTAACGAAAATAACATAGAGATGAATGAGAGAAAGAGAAGAAGAAAAGTGATATTGTATTATTCTGTTCAAGTTCACTTAGCATTGCAACAAGAACCATATTTATAGTATATGACCAATAAATAATCATTAATTTAAGGGATACCCAAAGGTTAGGAATTTAAGTCATAGAAGTTAAGGAATATAGAAAGTTGGATAAATGAACATCCCCATGTATTTACTATTATTCATAACACTCTCCCTTGGATGTTCATTGAAGATATGTCTTGTTAAAACCTTACTAGAAAAAAATTTAGTGAAAAAAAATCTAGTAAAGGAAAAAAAGTACAATATCCTTTGAATGAAACTGTCTCGTTAAAAACCTATCAGGAAAACTCAGTGGAACAAAACCTTAGTGAAGAGAAAAAGAGTGTAAAACATATTTATTTCTCTCCCTCATGCATACATTTATATGTGAGACGATATTCTTTGTAGTAGTTGCTTAAAATGCCTTCTTCAAAATGACTTTATGTAGTGCTAATAGTTATGCAGAATTTTATGACGTTGTTTCCATGAGTTGTTTCATAGATCTCCATGAAATGACTGTACCATCACATGTAAACAAATAACCTGTTTCTGATCTACCATTGTAAAGATCTGACAAGTAACCTGCATCTCTAAGATAGCAAAGTATATGTTTGACTCTGTTCCAATATCTTTATGTAGGTGAATAACAATATCTTGCTAATAGATTAACTGCAAATGATATATCTGTTAAGATAAGTCAAAGATATTTTAGCTAAATTAAGTAGGAAAATATTTGTGCTGTAAATAATTTATTTCATTCCCTTAATAGAAGAGGAATTATAGGGATTCTTTTATGTATATATAGTACATTTCTCAATGAATAAAATAATCAGAATTATTACTTTGAAATGTTCTATATGGTATCTAGAGCCAACATCGTCTCTCTTTCAATATAGGAACGGTGGTTTTTTTATTTCTTAGTAATTTCTGATGGCTTTTGATAAAAATAAATCGGAGAATTCTGGAACTTTCGCTGCTGTCCAATTCAACGATGCACTCACCCCATAACGGCTTGACGACACTAACTACATTGAATGGTCGTTGAATGCACAGAACAAAATCAGAGGCAGAAAATGATGGGGTTACATTACCGGAACAAAGACTGCACCAGCAAAAGATAAACCCGATGAATATGAAGCATGGGAAGATGAAAATTGCTTGGTCAAGTCTTGGCTTCTTGACTCCATGACCAAAGAAATCAAATCTCTTTTCATTCGCTTAGCTACATCGAAGGAAATTTGGGAAACTGCGAAACAAACGTACTTCGTCGACCAAGATGCATCAAGAGCTTATCAATTGCATCGTGAGGTAATCTCTACTCAACAAAATGGTGGATCTGTTATTACATACTTTGGAAAATTGCAGAGGCTATGGCAAGAGTACGATAGTATTAATAATTGTACCATGGAATGCACTAAAGATGTTGAGAAATACAATAAGATGGTTAATTCTCAACGAGTTTATGTTTTATTGGCTGGTTTGGATTCACATTTGGATGGAGTTCATGGTCGTGTTCTGGCTACCACTCTGCTTCCTAATGTTCAATCATTCTATGCAATCGTATGTGCAGAGGCGAATCGCCAAGAAGCTATGCTAAGCGGTGAGTCTCCGAATGGTTCCGCCTTAGCTGTCAAGAAGTATCCGAAGAAAGAAATCCGCAAGTGTAATCACTGTAATGGAGATAATCATGTCATGGAGACATGTTTTAAGCTCCATGGCTACTCGGAGTGGCATCCAAAGGGAAAAACTACTTCGAATAATAAGACAGAAAACAACAAGGCTCATCTTTCTACTGCTGCTGGCTTCGTAACCAAGTCAGGTATGTCTAACTCTGCTCATAATCCTTCTGTTATTATTAGAAATAGCGATTGGATAATCGATACAGGTGCTACTGATCATATGACTTATGATCAACACATGTTTACTAATTTCTCTCCTAATTGTCATAAAACTGTTATTATTACTGCCAATGGAGTGGAATCTCCCATTGAAGGTGTTGGTACAGTGACTCTATCACCCTCCCTATCAATACCTAATGTCTTATTGGTTCCTACCTTGAATTGCAATCTTATCTCTGTCAGTAAATTAACAAAATCACATTCATGTGTCGTTGTGTTTTATCCAATCCACTGTGTTTTTCAGGATATACATACCAAGGAGAAGATTGGCAGTGGTAGATATAGTGAAAGGCTGTATTATCTTGGAAAAGTTTCACAAATCCATAAAGGAGCATTGGTTCATCTTGCAAGTGATCACATACAAGATCAAAATAAAATAAAAATTTGGCTATGGCATAGACGATTGGGGCATCCCTCTTTTAGTTATCTAAAAAAATTGTTTCCATCGTTATTTCATAAATGCAATGTTTCAGATTTTCTTTGTGAAACTTGTGTTATGGAAAAAAGTCATCGTGCTATTTTCCCCTTGAGTAATAAGAAAACAAACTTTCCTTTCTCTTTAGTACACACTGATGTTTGGGGTCCTGCTCCACAATCTACACATAATGGAAAAAATGGTTTATTAGTTTTGTTGATGATTGTACACAGGTAACCTGGGCATATTTGCGACAACATAAAAGTGATGTGTATGATGTGCTTCGCTCCTTTCATCAAATGATAGTAACACAATTTAACACATGTATTAAGGTAATTAGATCTGACAATGGAGGGGAATATTTTAAGAAAGAATTAAAAGATTTTTTGAAATCTAAGGGCATTTTGCATAACATGTCCTTATTCCCCCCAACAAAATGGGGGTGGCCGAGAGGAAAAATAGACACATATTAGAAGTTACTAGAACCCTCCTAATTGATGGTAATGTTCCATCTCATTTGTGGGGCGAGGCTGTGAATTTAGCAGTTTACTTAATTAATCGAACCCCCTCTAGTGTGCATAACTTTAGAAGACCTCTAGATGTTTTATCTGATCATCATGTTCTCCCTTCCATTGTTCATTTACTATCTCATGTTTTTAGATGTGTTATATATGTTCACTTACACCCACATCAACGTACAAAACTTAAAAATGAGCTCTTAAATGTGTCTTTGTTGGGTATGGATCAACTCAAAAAGGTTATCGTGCTTATCATCCATCATCTAAAAATTTTTATATTTCAATGGATGTAACTTTTCATGAAGATAACTTTTTCTATGTTGATTCTACACTTCAAGGGGGGAATGAAAGTGAAGTGTAGCACCATGATGTTAGCATGTTTGACTTATTTTGCGAAGATAAATTATCTTGTGAGGATCATTCTACAGGTAATGAATCAATCTCAAATATGGACACATCACCTTTAGATACAGTTTCCCCTGACGATAATCAACTAGCTCAATCTTCTCCACAAGATCAAGTTAACTCTCCAGAGGTATTTCCTAATTCTATTCCCGATAATACAATTATCAATGGAGTTGATACTAATGTTCATTCTGAAGTAGATACTAATGTTCATTCTGAAGTTGGTTCCTTTTCTCATGAAATTGATCATGAAATTGACCCTAGTTTCCATGAGACCACCAACACACCTAACACTGAATCCATTATTGTCCAATATAATCTTCCACCTCGTTCTAACCGTGGTCAACCTCCCATTAGATATGAACCAGACCTTCAGTCCAAAGTTAAATATCCCATTAGTAATTATGTGTCATCTCACAAGTTATCTAAGTCATATGCATCATTTGTATCTCAATTATCCTCAATTTCTATTCCTAGTAATGTGCAGGAAGCTTTAGCAGATCCTAGATGGACTGAAGCAATGGTTGTGGAAATGGTAGCTTTAGAAAAAAATAACACTTGGGATCTTGTGACGTTACCAAAAGGGAAGAAAATTGTGGGGTGCAAATGGGTTTATACAATTAAACACAAAGCTGATGGAACTATTGAGAGGTATAAAGCACGACTAGTGGCTAAAGGTTACACTCAATCTTATGGTGTAGATTATCAAGAGACAGTTACTTCGGTAGCCAAGCTCAACACTGTGAGAATACTTTTGTCACTAGCAGCAAACCAAGATTGGCCTCTTCTACAATTTGATGTGAAAAATGCTTTCCTACATGGAGAAATTTTAGAAGAAATTTATATGGATCTACAACCAGGTATGATAAATTCAAATGAGATGAAGGTTTGCAAGTTAAGAAAGGCTCTATATGGATTAAAACAATCCCCAAGATCATGGTTTGGTAGGTTTACTAAGTCTATGAAGGCTTTTGTCTATAAAGCGAGTAACTCTGATCACACCTTATTTTTGAAGAAAGGAAGAGGTAAAATTACAGCTTTGATTATTTATGTAGATGATATGATTGTTATAGGGAATGACCAAGATGAGATGTCTAGTTTGCAAAAATACCTCGCTTCTGAATTTGAGATGAAGCAACTTGGAAACCTCAAATATTTCTTAGGTATTGAAGTAGCTAGATCTAAACATGGTATTTTTCTATGCCAGAGAAAGTATACTCTTGATTTACTATTTGAAACGGGACTGCTTGGGTGTAAACCTGTTGATACCCCAATTGAACAAAATCATATGCTATTTCAATGCCAAAATTAAGCCAGCATAGACAATGGAAAATACTATAGGTTGGTGGGAAAACTAATTTACTTGTCTCATACACGGCCAGATATTACATATGCAGTAAATGTCGTTAGTCAATTTATGCATGATCCACGGAAAGCTCATATGGATGATGTTGAAAGGATCTTGAGATATTTGAAATCCACTCCTGGAAAAGGAATTTTATTCTCAAATCATGGAAACTTGAAGGTATAAGGGTATACCGACGCTGATTGGGCAGGTTCAAGAAATGATAGAAGGTCTACCTCTGGTTACTTTACATTTGTAGGAGGAATCTTGTAACTTTGAGGAGTAAAAAACAACAAGTAGTAGCAAGGTCTAGTGCTGAAGCTGAGTTTAGAGGCATAACACTAGGAGTTTGTGAACTTTTATGGATACGAAATGTTCTATCAAATTTGGGTTTTGAACCAAGGGAGATTATGACTTTGTATTGTGACAATACTTCAGCAATTGCCATTACGCACAATCCTGTGCAACATGATAGAACGAAGCATGTAGAAATCGATAAACATTTTATCAAAGAGAAACTTGAAGCTGAAATAATTTCTTTTCCTTTTGTAAGATCTGAATTTCAGTTAGCAGATGTTCTCACTAAAGGAGTGGCAAGTAAGGTGTTTAATGAGTCTTTGTTCAAGTTGGGAATGTGTGATATCCATGCACCAACTTGAGTGGGGGTGTTAAGATAAGTCAAAGATATTTTAGCTGAATTAAGTAGTAAAATATTTGTGCTGTAAATAATTTATTTCATTCCCTTAATAGAAGAGGAATTATAGGGATTCTTTTATGTATATATAGTACCTTGATCAATGAATAAAATAATCAAAATTATTACTTTGAAATGTTCTATAATATCAAGACATGTATAATTAGCAAGGTGAATTAGTGCTCAAATTGCATTAAGATGTGGTACTTCAGGATCAAGCAATATTTCATCCTTTTTTCGAGGCCTAAAAGGATCTTTCTCTATATCTAATGATCTAACAACCATTGGAGTAGACAATGGATGAGATTTATCCATATAGAAGTGTTTCAACACTTTTCTATATAACTTTCCTGATGTAAAAATATTCCATTGTCTAGATTCTCAATTTGTAAGCCTAGACATAGTTTTATTTTTCCTAGTTCCTTCATCTCAAATTCTTTCTTTAAGTAATTTATAGCTTTGGAAGCTCTTCAAAAGTTCAAATAATATTTATGTCATCCACATAGACAATTATTATTGCAAATTATTTTTTGACATCCTTTTATGAAAATACAAGGACAATTGAGTTATTTATATATCCATCATTTAGTAAATATTCGCTGAAGCGATTATACCACATGCTTCCAGATTGTTTCAACCCATAGAGATACTTGTTCAATTTGATGGAGTAGTTTTCTCGAGATCCAAAATTATGTGCCTCTAGTATATTGAACTCTTCGGGGAGTTTCGTGTAAATGTCACTGTTAAGTGAACTATCTAAATAAGATGTCATAACATCCATCATGTACAAATTAAGCCCTTCATGTATTACAATGCTCATTAAATATTAAAAATCAATTGAATCCACTACAGGTGGATATGTTTTTATCAAAATCAATCTTAGATATTAGTGGGAATCATTGAGCAACAATTCAAGCTTTATACCATTCTTATTTTGCTTTTTCATAAAAACTCATTTATATCCAATTAGTTTCACACCTTGAGTTATTCGAACTACAAGTCCAAAATTGAGTCACTTATAAAGTGAGTTTAATTCTCTTTCAATTGAATATATTCATTTTGGCAAATTCTCAGTTTATCTACAATATTTAATAGACTTTGATTCATGATCCTCGTTATCATTGCTCACTTTTAGCGCTATATTGTGTATAAAAGTTTTATTTGGTTATCTCAATTTCGGTTTCATTTCATTTCATTCATGACATAATTTACTGTGATCTCTTTATTTCATATTTCAAGTACTTGATTTGTTCTTCTGGAACTGAAAAATAAATTATGTCAAAGTGCTCTTAGAATTTTCATATCCTCACTTGGATCATCTTTAACTTTAGTTTCTTTTCTTGATAGAGGACTTTTAATATTAGAACCGACTTTTCTACCATGTTTCAGGTGCGGTTACAACTCATTTACAATATTAGATTATCTAACAAGAGAATCCACTTTAATTGGAATATTAGCAGCTGATAATAAGTTTTGTAAACTTTACAAATGAGAAATATATTGAACTTCTTATTCTTATTCGTTTATATGAGGATCAAGATGGCAATTTATTTTAAATTGTTTATTTGAACTTTTGTTTCACTCTTCAACCGCTTAATTTCTCCCCCTAACATTGGAACATTTAATTTCTCAATTAATAATCAACCTACTGGGCTGCAATCAAGTATTCAATTATTTGCTCAAATTATATCTCAAAATTGGGATTCATATCAAATATATTTTCCCAATATTCTTTCAGAACCTTTCAGAATTTATCTTAGTATATTATATTGGAGCAATTGGAAAATACACAGCACATCCAAAATTTCACTTAGACAAGAAGTATCATGTTCTTAACCTGAAATAAATTATACATCAAGAAAGGAGAAATGTATCACGTAACGCCCAATATTTATTTAATCATTTAATTAAATATTTTCGAATATTTTTCCGATTAAATTTTCGAAGTTGTGAAATGTTGATTTAAGTTGTGTGGTTATTATTGAATTAATTTATTTGATTAAGTTGTAGAAATAGTATTGGAATAATACTATTATTATTTATGTGGGTCTATTTTAATATTAGAAGTAGTTGAAAGGGAGGTGTATGAATTTAAGCCCAATAAGACAAAATAAGAATAATAGTAAAATAGTTATATCATATTAGTTGTTTAAGAAATAATAGAATTAGAAGTAGCAGTAAGAACAAAATAGGTTTTGGCAAAAGAGAAAATAAGAGTTTGGAAGAGATTCATAGAAGTGCAAAGAGGAGGCAAAGCTAGATGCAATCAGAGAGTTAGAGCAACCTTAAATCCAAGTTAAGGGTGAGGTTCTGACTCTATAATAGGGTATGTGATGAATGGTATGTGGGTTTGAGTTGTAAAATTATTTGTGTATTTGAAATTGATATATTGTTGAAATTGAGAGATGATTGAGAATCCAATTTAATTTATATATAACTATCTTAGCGCGAATCTTTTCAGTTCTATATGCATATATGTTGCATCGTTTTTGTAGCGGAAAAATATAAGTAGCTATATTGTTAGCCTACTGTAGCGATAAGTGCTACCAATCTATGTGTTTATACTGTAGTAAAATTGGTTAGTTAATGACACTTATACATTTATATAAAACAAAATGTAGTGATAGCATATCTCTCTCACTGTAGCGAAATTGGAAGAGGTATATCTACTTCTTAATTGTAGTGTTCCGTTCAAATGGCAATATATAATAGTTTTTTTTTAGGCTGGCACTTAATATAAATATTGGTATATGCTGCCATATAAATTGGTTTGTTTTGATACATATATAGTATCATATGGAGTAGAAAACTAGTTATGAGACATGTATAGAATTTGGTAGGTACTGTAACGTTAGATGTGAGATTAATTGATAATCATGTTCCTAATTTCCTAATATATATAATTATAAAAATAAAAATAAATAATAATATAATATTTAGGAATTAAATATTTGAGTTAATTGGATAATTTAAATTATTTGCAACTCCGTTAGAATTATCGATAGAGTTGTCAATTGAGTTGTCAATATGATTGTTAGAGTTGTCAATAGAGTTGTTAGAGTTGTCAATATTGTTGTTAAAGTTATCAATAGAGTTGTTTTGTATCATTAAAAGTTACTTTTATTTATTTTGTGTGATTCTGACACATTTAGAATTGTCAGTAGGGTAAGTTGAAGCTTCCAAATGATAATACATCTTTGCTAATTTATGATTTATTATTAGTATGGAAATTTGTTTTAGTCAAAATAGTAAGTGACCACTAAATTACTCAAGCTTAGATAGACCACCAAGTAGTACATGTAGCATATAAAATAAAGTAGCATATATAATTAGCAGAATATTGGAATTAAAGGTAACATATATATGTAGTAGGAATAATGAATTATCAGGTAGCAGAAAGTAATTCAATACTGAAAAGTGGTAATAGCAGAAACATTGTTTAGCAGAAACATTTTAGTAATAGATTGGTTTTATGTAGCAGCAATATTGAATAGGAGTATAATAACTTTTGGTAGTTAACTATCGATACATATAACTATTTGAAATAATACTGTAACGATACTTCTTCTTTTGTAGACATGTTGCTAATATATATTACTTCATATGAATTGCATATTGAGATATACAATGCTTTGTTATGACACATGCATAAATACTATATCGGTATTTCAAGTTTACTAATATAATAAAATTAATAATAATAATAATAATAATTTAGTATCATTAGTAGACTCTTTAGACTCCAGACCAGATTAGGGTTTGCTCAGCTCAAGACCTCTCTTTGCACTGATAACCTGAAATTAGGGTTTGAGTTTGCACAGGGATTTTTGGACTTTCAATGCCTCATGAGACTTTCATACTTCATGTTGGACCTCTAAGATTTCTCATACTAAGTTTCAAGCCTTGAATCACTTTTTTGCCCAATCAATTGGACAGTGGACCTAAAAAACAGCTGTATTGGGGAAAAAGTCAACCATAGCCAATTTACAGTCAAACCTCATAATTTTTGATCCACATAAACATTATAGTCTCATATGTACCATTTTATCAAGTTTGGACCATAACTCCTCAAGAAATTTGATCAGATCATCAAAAGGGCAAAATGGTCAAAATTAGGGTTTTGACTGTAGAAGGGCAATTTCTGATTTTTGACTTAGCCAATGACCAATTGGATTCAAGCATGGTTTCAAGGACTCAATGGTACCATCTTGACCTAATCACAAGGTTCAAAAGATCTCAAATGCATTGGATTGACAGATGAATTTTCTAGTCAACTGATCAAAAATCAACCGTACACTGAAAAGTCAAACTTTGACTTTTTGGTCAAAATCAAGTGCCAAGGGTCATAACTCATCAAAACATGTTAAAATGTGAAACTTGTTGACCAAGAAATCTAATTTTGAAAATTAGGGTTTTAATTTGAAATTTTTCATCACTTAGAATTTTTCTAAGTTATGAAAATTTCTTATTTTTTCCCAACTTTTCCCAACTTTTTCACCATGATTCAATTGGATTCAAAGAAAACTTTCAACATGAAAGTTGTATTCCTCCACAAAATCTACAACTTTTATTCACAAAGTTTTCCAAAAATATGCTTGGATCTCAAGTTATGATTTTGTGAATAAGGGTCCATAAACTTTTTAACTTAGTGAAATTTTGCCCTAGTTTAGGCAGATTTTTGACCTAACTTCATGACAACTTTTCACCTAGTTCCAAGAGGAATCTCAAAATTCATTTCAAAGATGAATTGTAGAGCATGTTACAAGCTTTCCAAAATGTCCAAGAACTCTCCAAGATCATTTATTGTTAGGGAGAATCAAAGAAATGAAAATGGCAAATTATCATATTTGTCCAAGGCATTTTTCACAATGGTGCAAGTTGCAAATCTGTCCTAAACATGCCTGTACTTGCATTACAGGTCCTAATACTTTCTACACTCCAAAATTGAATGCTAATTCAGTGGACAATAGCTTTATTTTTTATCTTTGGAGCATTGTACATTGAATTAATCCAAAAATGGCATAAAGTGCATAATACCATTTTCATAAAGCTTACTTTTTGCAACTTTGTTTATCTTGAGCCATGGACCAAATCTCTTTTTTCAAACAAGATCCACAGTTATCAGGAAAAGTTTACCAACTATGTTCAGACCTCAAGCTAGCCTGTACAGGCCTTCAGCATTGTCATCTCAAATTTTCTTCAAAAGCAAGTAAACTTGCAAAAGTCAAGTGAACTCTTCCATCTGATAAAAACAAGGCTTGGTATCATTTCAAACGACCTCAGAATATATTTGCAAGCAATAAACACAAATTGCCAACCTCTCAAACACCCTAAAACACAAAAATCACAAGTTCCTGCCAAAACAGGGCATCATCTGCAAAACCATTTCCAAAACAAAATTGGCTCGTGTGTTTTACCTTGAATCACTTCAAACACATTTCCTACATCACACCTAAACTGTCCAGGCCTTTGTTCAGAAACTGTAACCCCTGTTTCAAGCTTCACCATTTTCAATTTTGGAGTTTGCAAGTTGACTTCTACAAAGAGATTCAGGCATCTACGAAGCAAGCTGAGCATTGGGAAAGGTTGAGGGAACTTCAAGCAAGCTCACACGACCTTCAGGCCTCACTCAAAGTTCCCACATTACCATATCCAAACTCAACTGAATAAGGTATTTGTCAAGTTTCTATCTCTCTATTTAGGCATCCTTAGGCTTAGGTTTGTGAAGCAAAAATGTAGTTTTAACATGCTTGAGCTGTACATATGTTTAGTTTCCATTTATATTAACTGAGCTAAAAGTATTTGGATGTTGAAGTTGCTGAAAAAACTAGGTCATAAATTAGGGCCATTAAAATTCTCTCTGATCTTTGAGAGTTAGGTCATGTTCTTTATATCATTGGAATCGCGTGATCATGAGCTACATTTTTCATGTTATAAGTTTTTGATTTTATGTAAAGAATAACAAGAACAAGATTGGATTGCAGAACGCGCACGTTTGGTCATTTGGCTGAAGGACAGGGATGAAGCTGGCTTGGGCCTGTTTCTATTCACCCCCCCCCCCCCCCATTTTACTTCTGCACCCCCCTGACCTTTTATTTTATATTTTTTGTATTTTCTTGCATATTTCATATTTCTGACTTTTATTTGTTTTTTTCTATTTTTGGTATTTCATCATTTTTTTTTGCATAATAAATAGTTTATTAGGTTTAATAGAATTTATTTTCTTGAATAAACTTGTAAATAATATTAAAATATTATACCTTTTTTATTTTTATTATTTATACACTTAAAATAATATTTTCATACAATATTCAATTTTTTAACATTTTGTATATATTATTATTATTTTTTCTTGAACATAAATGAAATAAATAAATAATATAGAATATATTTTCTCTTAAACAAAAAATTAGGGTTTTCATCCTTTTCAAAAATAATTAGTTTATTTTTCTTATTTCTAAGAATTAAATAAATATATTTTTACATACATAAAATTAATACAAAAAACATTTTCTTGCATATTTATATTTTATTGCATATTTATATATTTGTTTATTTATTTATTTGTACAATAAATTCAATTTGGTTGTAATAGTATTAGGGTTTTATTTTTGTGCAAATATCCCCATTCAAAATTGTATCCCCCTTCCCATAATATTGTTGTAATAGTCTAGATTTACTTTACGCATTTTATTGCTTTCATATACCATGATAGTAAACTAGGGTTTTGTATGCAAAGACCAAAAATCAAACAAATAACATGACCTAAATACAAGACAAAAATGCATGAAAAATGACAACACATTGCACACAAGCACCCCTAGGGTTTCATCCACTTTGTTGCCTTAAAACATGGCCATGGTATGCATTCTAAGTATCTTGGCAAAACAAAACAAAACAAAAAAGATCATAGTCCTTCGATGACACTATCAAAAAAAGGTTGCCTAAACAAAGATGATCTTAGTCCCTAAAACTTGCTAAGATACTTGGCACCATTGCTATCATGATCATACGATGACCCACGCCCGTCCTGTTTAACATCCAAAGATAGGGTTGTTTACCAAATGCAATGGTAAAACAACAATGTCAAAGGAATAAAAATGCGTAGGAAAGACTTTTGAGTAGGTAGATGCTTCTAGTTACTTGAACAATTTGCAAACCATCCTTGCTATTTTCAAACAAACACACACACATTTCAAAACATTTCCAAACAACTTTCAAAAGACAAACATCTTTGTATACATTCTTACGAACGAGAATCCTTACAAAGATTGCCAAAACGATGGCCTCTTTTCAAAATACTTTCAAAACCACACAAATCACCATTTCAAACAATTGGAAAAGCAAAGCAAGTGATCTAAGCAAGTAACTAAGAGCCCATGGAAAACCATGGATGAAAAGGGTGATAGCACCTTCCCTTTTCATAATCTACCCCCTGAACTCAAGAAAACATCTCAAAGGTCTTTCCTGTGCTTTTTGACCTTTCCTTTTGGATAAAATAAAAGTCGGTGGCGACTCTTGCTAAGCCGAAACATTTGCGAACACAAACGCAAAACCTCAAGTCAGTTCTCTCACTGTATCACGGAACTGGCGACTCTGCTGGGGATCATTATGAAAGTGGGGTTACCTTAGGGTTTTAGATCACCTTTACATGCTTATCTTGTTTGACTTGTATGCTTTACACTTTGGTTCTATTGTTTGGGTTTGAATCCTCTACCCAGATTTGGGAAACATTCATAGGTAAATAGAAATACGTTGTGGAAACTGTTCAGGGTATACCGACACGGTCTAAGCAATAGCTATGTTAGTGTGACATATTTGTGGGTACCGGTAGCCTTTGAGTCAATCAAAGAGAATACGGGGCCGCTGAGTGATGTCATGAAGCACTAACGAACTTTCAGAACTTTTACTTGACCAACTTAGCCTTTTAGGATATAGTGAGATGATCGGCTTTGGTGCAGTCTGAAGTTGGTAGATACTCGATACTACAATCATTGAGGGTTGTTTTCTTGGAATATTTCGGTCACCAGTAAAGTGGCTAAATTGAAACAATGAACACAGAAAACAATCCAGTGATATTGAGCTCCTTAGAACCCGGTTACTATTTCTAGGACAGGTTGAGCCAACTAAACTTCAAGAGGGTACTTACCTATGAAACCCCAAGCAAGCCTAAACCAGGAACTTGTGTGATCTGTTTGTACATATATACTTGTGCATAACATTATAAAGCATCATATGCATCCACTAACCATTTCTTGGATTTTGGATCTTCATCTTTGTTCCTGCTTTGTAGGTTATGGATTCACTTCGCAGGAAAACTATCCAAGTCAACCTTGTAAGAATTCCTCCACAACTAAAGGAGATAGCTTCAAGAATTCCTGAGAATTCTCCATTCACCGAGAGGCATGGTCGTCTACTCAACTTGGTCACCACCAACACTGAGGAGGATATGCTGAAAGTTATCTTCCAGTTCTTTGACCCTTTGCATCATTGCTTTACATTTCCTGACTACCAACTTGTGCCCACTTTGGAGGAATTTTCTCAACTCTTGAGGATTCCTATCCTCAATCAACTACCCTTTAACGGTACGGAAAGAGATCCAAAGCCAGAAGAGATTGCTCAAGCCTTACACTTGCACTCCTCTGATGTCACAATACATTGGGAAACTAGAAGTGGTGTCAAAGGCTTCTTATCAAAGTTTCTGTTTGAGAAAGCCCAAAGCTGCTGGAATTCTTTGGAATTACAAGCTTTTGAGGAGATTGTAGCTCTTCTCATCTATGGGATGGTCTTGTTCCCAAATCCTGACCAACTCATAGATGTGAGTGCTGTCAAAATTTTCATGGCTCGCAACCCGGTGCCTACATTGCTTAGAGATATTTTACACTCTTTTCACACTCGAACAATGAGGAAAAGAGGTGTTCTCATGTGATGCACTCCTCTACTGGCAAGATGGTTTATTTCTCATCTTTCCCAATCAGTCTTGAAGAATGAGCAAGGCTTGAGGTGGTCACAACGATTGATGACTCTTACACATTCAAATGTCCATTGGTGTTCTTGATCCAGAGAAAATGTTATCATCATCGACCGTTGTGGGGAATTCCCTAATGTCCATCTACTTGGCATTAAGGGAGGCATCACCTACAACCCCTGCTTGGCTCTGAGACAATTTGGGTATGCCCGAAGGGATGGCCCACATGACATGCTGATTCCAGACTTGGTTTTTGACTTCGACAACGACGATCAAGGACTTCGACAAAGGTTTATCCGAGCTTGGAGGATGCCAAACAAGGTGGACAGTAAGACCCTGGGACACAAGAATTCCATCCCCCTTGAGCCTTACCTCAAGTGGGTACGAACCCGCGCCCAAAGTCTTATGATGCCTTACCCCTCCATTCTCCTTGGGATTATAGAGCCTGTTATGGAAGGAGAGGTTCCATACACCCTCCTACATCCTGACATGCCAACATCACTTGAAGATTTACAAAGGAGTTGGATACAGCTCAAGGGAGAACGCGATACTTTTGAAGCCCAATTCTACGCAAGCGAGAAGAAGGTTTTGGAACTCACTCTCCAACTTCACGAAGAGTAGACTCTCAACACCTACATTTCACCAAAGAGGACGCGCAACGTCTTTTTACCTTAGAATTTTGTATTATTTTGCCCATGGGGCATTGATGTACTAACAATTCTATCTTATTAATATGACGTGTGTTCCTTTTTTGTTTAAAACAAATTTGAATTTCTGAATCCTTGAATGCATTACATGAATACATATCATTCATCATATGCATAAACAGGTTTTCACACCAAGTTTCCTCATCTCTCTGCTGTTTATTTCAGCAAGATGGATATTGAACAAACGATCAAAGATTTGCAAGCTTAGAATTCACAATTTCAACAGCTACTTCTGACCTTGGCAAAGGGGCAGGAGGGGCTCAAGACTCTACTAGAGAAGGAAAAAGAGAAAAAGAAAAAGAAGAGAGCTGAAGTGGTTCTTATGGGTAGAAGACTTGAAGGACAAGTCAGACGAACTTTAGAATTCCCATCAACATCTGAAGAGGGGGAAGGAAAGGGTAAAGGAGCTGCAGTGCCATCTGAATCTGAAGATGAAGAAGAAGAGGATGAGGATTACTCTGAACAACAGTATCCTCCGGCCGATGACAAATACAAGAACTTGGAAGAGCGTCTAGCTGCCATGGAGATACAGAGAGTTATGGGGCTGGATTTTGATGAGTTAAGGTTGGTTTCTGGAATTGTAATCCCTCCTAAATTCAAAGTGCCACTGTTTTCTAAGTATGATGGGGTGTCTTTCCCAAAGATGCACCTACGATCTTATGTCAGGAAAATTCAACCACATTCTTCTGACAAGGACCTGTGGGTCCACTTTTTCCAGGACAGTCTTTCAGGAACACAACTTGATTGGTTCTACCAGTTGGAGAGGTCTGATGTCCATAATTGGGAGGATTTGGCAGCTTCCTTCTATAAACAGTATCAATACAATGCAGACTTAGCACTAACCCGTACTCAATTACAGAGTATGGGCATGGTATCAAATGAAGGTTTCAAAGAGTATGCCCAGAAATGGAGAGACTTGGCAGGACGAGTGCAACCACCTTTATCTGAAAGAGAGCTAGTTGATATGTTCTTGGGGACGCTGTCAGGTTCTTTCTTTAATCACCTGATAGGAAGCTCTTCTGCGGGGTTCACTGAGTTGATTCTAACTGGTGAGAGAGTTGAAGCCGGTATTAGAAGCGACAAAATTCAGAAAGATGCATATGCTTCCACTGCCATCAAAAAGACTTTTCCAACAAAGAAAGAAGTATCATTTGTCTACTCCCAAAGAGGTCAAGGAAGAGTTGAGCACCGACCAGCGGTGGGGGTCGTAATGATTTAGAAGTCTGCAGCTGATCAGCCCAGAAACAATCAACCTAGAACTAACCAAACAAGGGTGGAAAGGCCTGTACGGCAATTCACCCAGATAAACATGACTCTTGCTCAGGTTCTACCCCATCTCTTGAAGTTAAACCTTACAAGTTTGAAAGAGGCTCCGAAGAACCCGAATATGGCTTCTCTGTACTACCATTCGAACGCCAAGTGTGCTTATCATTCAGACAGCCTGGGGCACGACACCAACAATTGTTGGGCCCTCAAGAATAAGATTCAGGATTTGATAGACGCTAAAGAAGTGGAATTCGATGCCCCTGAAAAGCCGAATGTAATCTCTGCTCCAATGCCAAAGCATAGCCACAATGCCCATGCTGTTGAAGAAGATCTTTTTGTTGCTACTGTTGATGATTTGATGACTCCGCTACCGATAATCAAGTTGAATTTGCTGAAGTCTGGGATTTTCCCAGGTTGTGAAGAAGATTGATGCCTTTGTTCATCCTTACCAACCGACTGTCCATTGTTGAAGTTAGGCATCCAACGCCTAATGGATAACCAAGAAATCCTTTTTGAAAAGACTCCTGTTACACCGACTCCTGTCAATGATGTTTCAATAATAACCATATCCGCTAATCTTTCCAAGGTCTCCAAAAGACCTGTTAAGATTACATCCGCTCCGAAGACTGCACCTTTGAAGATAACCATGCCCGGGCCCGTCCCGTACATGTCCGACAGATCAGTACCGTGGAACTATGGTGGAGAAATCTACTACCACGATATTAAACAAATTGAATCAACTGAAGAGAGTTCTAATGAAGAGACTTCTGACATTGGAAAAATTGTTGGAACGAGCAAAATCACCCGCAGTGGAAGAATTTTATCTCCGGAGATTGCCCCTCCAAAGGCAATCTTTGGACCCTTAGCTGCTCCTAAGGTTACCCCTGCACCGGTAAACATATTTGCGAGAACTCCAATTATTGAAGAAGTTGTAACTTCTGTGGTTGTCCCCTCTACTGCTGATGATAGAGGGAAAGGGATCCAAGAAAAGCCTGTCAGGATAAGGGCTCAGCCATTGGTAATCCCTGAGACCTCTCAAAAAGAAATGGAAGAGATTTTGAAAATAATCAAGAAAAGCGATTATGATGTTGTGGAACAACTGGGGCAAACCCCCTCAAAGATCTTTATGTTGGCCCTGCTGCTTTGTTCAGAGGCTCATGCTAAAGCTTTGATAAGATTTTTGAAGACAGCCCACGTGCCACAGGAAACCTCTGCGGATCAGTTCCAGGAATGTGTAGCTAGCTTAACAGCTGACAATGGTCTAGGATTCTCCGATGCTGATTTAACTTCAAAAGGGAGAAAATATAATGATGCTTTGCATGTCTCGGTGGAATACAGAGGGACAACCCTAGCACATGTTCTGGTAGACACCGGTTCGTCTTTAAATGTCTTGCCGAAGAAAGCCTTGGATAGGTTGGATTGTGAAGGCTTAACCCTGAAACCCAGCAATATAATTGTCAGAGCCTTTGATGGTTCTAAAAGGATGGTCCACGGGGAGGTGGACATCCTGATTAAAGTGGGAACTGAAACCTTCAACTCCATATTCTATGTGATGGACATCCATCCTTCCTATTCTTGCTTGTTGGGAAGACCCTGGATTCACAATGCTGGAGCCGTCACTTCTACTCTGCATCAAATGCTCAAGTACCCTGTCCAGGGGAAAATTATAACTGTTCATGGCGAAGAGGAATACATGATAAGCCATCTAAATTCTTTCCGCTATGTAGAATTGGATGGCGAATTCATCGAAACCCCTTTTCAGCATTTTGAAGAGGTAGCTCAGGAGATTGCAGCAACCAAGACAGTGTCTTCTCTACCCATGATTACCAGACCTCTGCCTCAGATGTCGTCTCTCAAAGATGCAAAGGCTATGATTGAAGAAGGAGGGAGTATAATCTGGGGGCAGCTTCCTGACTTTCCTTTCAAATCAGACAAGTTCGGCCTAGGGTTTACTTCGGCTAGTCAGAAGGTTGTGCGCCGCTCCCGTGCTGGAGGGCCACCAGTGAAGATCACCCATCATGGAGTCAATGCTTTGGAGGATAGTGAAGAGGAGAGCAGCCTGGAAGATTGGATTTTTCCAACTGTTGACGGAGGACTGTGCAACTGGGAGGCAAAAGACTTTGTTCCAATTACTTTCATACCGCAGTAATTTATCTTTCAAACATTTCTGTTGGTTTGTAATAATTCTCAAACAATTCGTACACTTTTAGCCTTGTGCCTTACCCGAGGCACCTCCAGACTTTGCTTCAATTGCACCAACAACATGGCCGAGTATGAAGCTTGCATCTTTGGTCTCAAGGCTACTATAAACTTGGGAATCAAATCTTTGATTGTGTTTGGGGACTCAACTTTGGTCATCAGTCAGATCAAAGGAGAGTGGGACACTAAGCATCCAAACCTCATCCCTTACAAAGAACATGTCCTGACATTGTTATCACATTTTGAGCAGATTACCTTTGAACACTTCTCGCGAGAAGAGAATCAGATAGCAGATGCTCTAGATACAATGTCATCCATGTTTAAACTTAACTGGGATAATGAGGCTCCCCAAATCACCATCGAGCAGATGGACGAACCTGCACACTGTCACGAGATTAATACCGAAGAAGTAGTGGACCGACCTTGGTTTCATGAAGTCAAAAGGTATCTCGAGGCTCAAGAATATCCTGAAGGAGCTTCAGTCAACGACAAAAAATTCTTAAGGAGATTCTCAGCTAAGTTCTTCCTCAGTAATGGTATCTTGTACAAACGCAATCATGATTGCATTCTACTCCATTGTGTGGACAAGATTGAAGTTGAGCAGATCATGGCTGAACTGCACAATGGT
Source organism: Vicia faba (assembly GCA_948472305.1). Taxonomy (NCBI): domain Eukaryota; kingdom Viridiplantae; phylum Streptophyta; class Magnoliopsida; order Fabales; family Fabaceae; genus Vicia; species Vicia faba. The sequence continues at coordinate 958,273,110 of OX451735.1, forward strand.
ATATTTGGCACTCACTCTAGCGGGCATACGATGGCTAAGAAGATCCTACGGGCAGGCTATTACTGGTCTACCATGGAAGCTGACTGCTATCAATATTCCAGTACTTGTCACAAATGTCAAATCTATGTAAACAAGGTATATATACACCTCTGGTTCCTCTCAATGTCTTAACAGCTCCTTGGCCATTTGCTATGTGGGGAATCTACATGATTAGAGAGATCAAGCCTACAACATCCAATGGACACCGCTTCATTCTGGTGGCCATTGATTACTTTACCAAGTGGGTCGAAGCAGCTTCCTTCGCACCCGTCACAAAGAATGTTGTTGGCCGCTTCATCAAGCAGAACCTCATTTGCCGGTACGGCATCCCCGAAAGGATCATCACTGACAACGGTACAAATATTAACAACATTATAATCACCTCCTTGTGCGAGCAGTTCCAGATTCAACATCACAATTCATCTCCCTATCGGCCAAAGATGAACGGTGCTGTCGAAGCTGCGAACAAAAACATTAAGAAGATCATACAAAATATGACAGTCACCTACAAGGACTGGCATGAAATGCTACCGTTTTCTCTTCACGGGTACCGTACCATGGCTCACACATCAACTGGGGCAACACCCTATTCTTTGGTATATGGCATGGAGGCTGTTTTACCTATCGAGGTTCAGATTCGCTCCTTGAGAATCATGAAAGATGCTGGTTTGAGTGAAGATGATTGGATTCAGACCCGACTTGATCAACTTAACTTGATTGATGAAAAGCGACTTACTGCTATTTGCCATGGCCAGACATACCAAAAATGGATGATCAAGGCTTTCAACAAGAAATTCAGGCAACAAGTGTATCAAGTTGGAGATCTTGTGATCAAGCGCATTATCTTGCCACAGAGCGATCCCAAGGGAAAATGGACTCCTACCTACGAAGGACCATTTGTAATCAAGAACATCTTTTCTGGTGGGGCAATGATTTTAACCACCATGGACGGTGATGACCTGCCGCACCCTGCGAACGCAAACATAATCAAAAGATACTACGCATAAATGAACCGCTAGGTTGACACACCTAGGAAAAAAAGGGAATCTCGGTGAATCGAAAACCTGAAAGGGCGGTTCAGGCAAAAATTAGGGATAAATAAAAAATCTGTACACCCGAAAAGTTGAAAACCCGAAAGGGCGACTTGGGCAAAAAAGGGTTTCCCGGTGGATCGAAAACCCGAAAGGGCGGTCCAGGCAAAAGTTAGGGAACTAAAGCGTATGACTATGTCTTGTCGGATCACTTTAAGGACAATCTCTTCACAGACAAGCTCCCGGGCTTCTGATCAACTCAATCATCTTCGGACGTAGCAACAAATGGACAAGATATTCAGAGTTACGAAGGCTATAACAGAATGGGAACCCCATGGAATTTTCACACATAGCCATCTTTCTTTGTATAAATTTTCCTCATTTTTTATGACAACGTTCTCTTACTAGGATGTATGTCTCCTTTATACAAAATACTTACACAAAGTTAATATAAAGATACTTCAAAGTGCAGAAAACTATTTGCCTTTTCTTCTTTTTTACACTTGTGTTTTATTTGAAAACGTCCAATGATTTATTAATGAGCATATGCATTTGAATATAATCATTGTTTACAAATAAACGAAATGGGAAAGAATAATTACTGATAGGTTGAAAGTATAGGAACACGTCTTTGGACTATTCCAGGAGAAATCCCCTGCAGTACATCATCTAGATCCCCAGCGGAGCTAAAACCTTGAAATACATATCCCCAACGGAGTCATAATTTCAAACCCTTAAATCCCATCAGAGTTAAAAACTCCCAATCCCCAGCGGAGTAAAAACTCTGAACTACAGACCCTCGGTGGAGATGAAACCTTCTTCCCCAGTCAAGTCAAGTTTCCAACTATCAATCCTCAACGGGAACCATTCAGTTTTCCCCAAATTCCCCAACAAGTTGTCTTGAAGCCTGGAAACCAACCAGATAACAGTTAACTTTTATCCCCAACCCAGGATAACTCCCCAATAGAGTGGCATACAACCCAAATTCCTAAACTTTTTCCAAACAAGAATAAGCTTTTTCCCCCAGAGTCCTGAACTTACTCTCCAGCAGGAAGCCTTCTTCCCCACAGAGTTTTCACTCCCCAGCAGATTGAAGATTCTCATTCTCGTTTCCCAAGTGAAGTCACCAAAGTTTTATTTACTCCTCAACAGAATAAAGATTCTTATTCTTGGTTCCCCGCAGAAATCATCAGAATTTTCCCTATTCCCCATCCGAGTAAAGATTCCCATTATTTAACCCCCAGTAGAAGTCTTCAAAGTTCTCTGGATTTCCCAAGCAGATTTCTCAAGCAGTTTGACATTACTCTCACAACATATTTTGTCAATACTCCAACTTCAAGGCATGAAGGATTCTCATAGAAGTTGTTAGGGATTTTCCATCCCCAACAGTCACCAAGGATTTCTCATCCTCAGCAATCAAAGATTTTGAATCTCCAGCAGCGGTCAAGGATTTATTTTCCCCGACAGCAGTCAAGGGTTTTATTATCTCCAGCCATCAAGGATTTATTTTCCTCAGCAATACAGCAAATCAACTTACATGCACATACATTGCAATCATATATCATAAACATTGATAAAACACATTTTATTGCATCATACATTTCATGCAACATAACTTTGTGTTTCAGCTAACATTTTACCCTTTTCAGGATAAGATTAACAACTATCTTTAACAAATATTCAAAGATTTCAGATACAGTACGGATACACTTCAGACACGGAAGTCATTCTACTACTCATTCAGATCTCTTATTTAGATACAATACGGATACACTCCAGACATGAAAGTCATTCTATTACTCATTCAGATCTCTTATTCATGATACAGTAAAGATACACTCCAGACACAGAAGTCATTCTATTACTCATTCAGAATTCAAAGTCAAGATACAGTACAGATACACTCTAGACACGGAAGTTATTCTATCACTTATTCAGATCCCAGTTACAGTTCAAATATACTCCAGACACGGAAGTCATTATGCTACTCATACAGATCTCAACTTCAGATGCAGTCCAGATACGCTCTAGACACAGTTGCCATTCTGTCACTTATTCTGACTTTTTCCCCAACCCAGAGACGCTCCAGACACGGATGCCATTCTGTCGCCCATTCATATTTCAGATTCAGATACAATACGTGTTCTAACCCAAAATTTTCCCTCCCATATTCCTTAAGACATGTCAAGAATCATCTCCAAGTTGTTCAAGATGACTCAAGAGTTGGACAGTCAAATCACCTCCTAAGGCAGTCAATTCAAAATTAGGGTTTTGTGTTGCATTAAGGTACTCACATCCAAATGGTATCAAGTGCTCCCCAATGTCCTAATACGCTCTCAAGTTCATCCATGTCAAATTTCAAGCCTTACAGAGAAAGTTTGGTTAGTCAATTGCTCAAGAAGTCCAAAAATCGACTGTGCTAGGGCAAAAGTCAACTGTGACCTAAATACAGTCAAACCTCAATATTTTTTGTCAACATTCTCATTTTGAAAGATAATTCATCATTTGTCAAGGGTTGATCATGATTCATCAAGGATTGCTCAAGATTCATCAAGATTCAAAAGTTGCTAAATTAGGGTTTTGTAGGAAAAGTCAACTCAACTTTGACCAAGCATATCTTTCTCATACTTTATGAGAAATGACCCATACAAAACTAATTTTGAATATGATTCAATTTCCTACAATCCATCTTCACACCCCAAGATCAAGAAATGCTCTCACAAAAAGTTACAAATTTGGACATTATGGTCATTTTTGAAAGTCAACAAAAACACTTTTTTTGCCAAAGCTTATAACTTGAGAATGGAATATAAAAATGAGATGAGACCAAAAAGGTTGGTTATAGGACATCTCAAGGTTTCTAAAAAGTCCAAGAACAACTCCAAAAGTTCAAAATTGAAGAAGTTATGCATTGTTGAAGTTGAGCATTTTTCCAAAATTGCCAAAAGTCAACTATCCTCAAAACTCCATTTTTTAACAAAAGGGACCACTTTTCTCCACTTGATATGATCTTGTCACACCACACACGTGTCCTATCTTCAATTTCATGACCAATCATTTATTTTTCTATTTTATTTAATTTTTATTGATTTAATTCATTTTAAATCAATATTAATTCAAATAAAATCCAAAAATTAATGGAATGAGATCTTTGTGATCATTACAGCTTGCAAATATCATGATACACTCAATCAAATTCGTATCAAGCATTGTTGTGCACAAAATATTTGATTTGAGGCATTTTTGGAAACTTGTTAATGGAAGATCATATCAAATCATGATTCATCAATTCCTATGGATTCAAGCCCAAGTTTTAACCTAAATGCATTCCAATATACATGTACAAGCAAGGCTTACAAAGAACACGACCTAAGAACTGCAGAAACGGCCAGACAAAGTTTGAAAAAATCTTGGAAAAAGTGGAATCTGAAAATGATCTTAGAGCTCGATTCAAAGCAAAAACTTGACACTAATCTCTTGCTGGACGTCTACTGAAGCGATTGGAATCAAAACCAAGTCTTGAAACCACCAGAATTGCGCTGTAAGTATCCACGAATATGGCCCTGTGCACGAAAACATAACTCCTCATTCTTGCATCTTTTTGACAAAACATTAGCATATTCTTGTTTCTTGTATGATTTCTAAGCTTTTTGCAATATTCAATTTCATTTTCATGGCCTGTATTGTAATGCCCGAACCTAGGATTTTCTTGTTTTGTTTTTAGGCATTTGCGTTGCAGGTAAAATTAAGACTAATAATGGGTATATAGATGATTAGGAGAACGAGACGAACAGGATGATAGGTTTGGTTTGCATTTTTGTGACCTAGAATGTATTATAGCATGAGGCCACGGATTTTGATGCGGAATAAAATCCGCAGGAAAAATTACAGTCTTCGTTGAAGAAGACGAAGACGTGTCCCTGCTTCATTGGTCGGTTCAAACAGCGCGCCACTTCTTTTTTTATTTTCCAGCATAATGATTGAGTTTTCAATATAATATTTGTTTTGTATTCTAATAACAATTAAACAAGCCAGCTGGGTTGGTAAGCGCGCTATGTCAAAGTCTCTTGGGACCTAGGTTCGAATCCTAGGTCCCCCAATATTTGTTATAATTTTTCTCCAGGTAATTGTATGCAACATCATAGGCGTAGACCATCATGTTCTTCCAGATCTCAAACGCCAAGTGGCCTACAAATCAAATCCAATGGCCAAGGTTGGACATTCACCATGCATCCAAGTCAACAAGCATATATGGAATTAACAGAAGTCAACAAAGGCCAATGCATTTGGGCCTGGAGATTGCTGATTTCACACTCAAATCAGGCCCAACACCCCCCCTTGGTTATTTCTTCTCATATTTCATTTTTTTTATTATTTAATTGTTTTATTAATTATTATTATTATTTACACTAACCAATTATTTTTCTTAATAAAATCAGAAAACATAAAAAAAACATTATTTTTATTTATTAAATTTAATTTCATTATTTTATTTTTATAAATAAAACTTAATTAATTAACTTAGTCTTAAATAGGTGTAACATTTAATATTTTTTGCAATAAATTAAAATTAATCAGAATATTAGGTTTTAACAATTTTGACCATTTTTATTTCCTTAAATATAAAAAATCCAAAAATATCTTTTTTTAATTAATTAATAATTAGTTTAGGTTTAATTTAATTAAATTAAAAAAAAACAAAAAAAAACATGCTTTCTTTCAAAAAGGGTCAAAACCCTAAAAATACGCCGATTTAATTCTCTTGCACGCGATTCATTTGATTCCAATTTTGTAATTGTTTCCTGGTATGTAATAATTAATTAGGACTTTATTTCTTTACCGCTTTATTTTTACTTTCCGCAATTTAAATTAAAGGGTTTATCTTTGGCGATGTAAATATCCGACGCCTTGTAATAGCTTAGATTTAATTTCCCGCAATTTAATTTCCGCACAATATTAACTGTTAGATGTTTGATAATAGGGAATGCATGACAAGATCCAATGTATGAACTTAAAATCAACATAGATCGCCCATAACATGTACAGATAAAATTAATCAAAAAAACACACTTGCACATGCCACTCTTAGGGTACACCTCACTTGGTTGCCTCGAACGTGGTCATTGAGTATAGGAAGTTTTAGAGGCCGCCCTCTTGTCCAAAGATCATAGTTGCCTCGAAACGGTTGCCTCGGAAAAATGATCTAGGATATTAGGGTTACCGCTAAGGTGTCCTAACATTGCTTTAGTGACCACACATCCCTTAATCGAATTGACCCGAAAACTCCAACGACGATGCTACCTACTCCTCAATAGTGGGATAGCATTGTCTAAAGGACATTTGTACAGTTTAATTCCTTTTTCGAGTAGGTAGATGGTTCTTAAGTACTAGCTCCTTTTAAAAACAAAACAAAACTTTTCGCACTTACACTCCTTTCAAACAAAAACTCTTTTCAAACCCACAAACATAAAGAAAAGCAAACTTTTGAAAACATAATGAGCAAGTACCTAAGAGCCCGTGGATAACCACGAATAGAAAGGGTGCTAACACCTTCCCTTTCTATAATCTACCTCCCGAACCCGAGAAACATCTCGAAAAAGGAATTTTTCTGTGCTTTTGTCCTTTCCTTGTTGGATAAAATAAAAGACGGTGGCGACTCTTGCTTACCGTGACATTTTGCAAAAACAAACGCAAACGCGAACCAGCATTTCAAAACAGTCAGTTCTTTCTCACCGATCACAGAACTGGCGACTCTGCTGGGGATTCTTATAAGTGGGGTGTACCTTAGGATTAGATCATTATGTTTTCAATTGTATGCTTTGTATGCTTTAATTTTGTGGGCTTGTATCGGAGTTCTATAGATCCTAACCCAGATCTAGGGATACCCTTTAGGTAAGTAGCAATAAACTGTGAGGGATATGTACGACGTAGACCGATACGGATGAAGCAGTAGCTACGTTGGTGTGGCACTTTAGCCTGTACCAATATCCCTTGTGTTGGAACAAGGAGAATATGGGTCTTCTAAGGGGTCATTAAGCACCAACTGACCTTAGAACTTTAAATTGACCAACTTGGCCATAGAATAGTAGCAGTATGCTACACTCATTGAGACTAAACTCTCACGATGATTCTGGCCGCAAGAAAAGGTTTCTAAACTGGAATTATGACCGATTGAGGGTAGTCAGTGATATTGAGATCCTCTAGAACCCGGTTACTATTTTTAGGACAGGTTTAAACCAACTGAACTGAAAGATGGTAGTACCTAAGCTCCATGCCAGCCTGAAATCTAAGGGCTCTCAGTGTGACTTGTGTGCCTTTACCATGTTTGCTTTTTGTGGATACTTGTGGTGTGCCTTTATCATGACATCATGACATCATGACATCATAGCATTGCATACATCTTGCATAAGGACTAACCTATTTCAAAGACAAGAGGGTTTCATCTTTGCTCTGTTTTGTAGGTCATCATGATGCCCATGCGTAAGAATACAATCCGGATCAACTTTGTCCAAGTCCCTACCTTGCTTAAATAGTTGGTTGCCAAGATGCCTGACACTACTTCCTTCTTCAAGAGGCATGGTTCTCTTATCAGTCCGGTCACCTCCAAATTAGACAAGCAGATGATGAGTGTTCTGGTCCAATTCTATGATCCGATGTACCATTGTTTTACTTTCCAGGACTTCCAGCTGGTTCCTACCCTAGAATAGTTCTCTGAGCTGCTCGGTATCTCTATTTTGGAGCAGACTCTGTTTACTGGTTGGGAGAAGACCCTTAGGCCCGAAGAAATTGCTACAGCCCTTCATTTGACTAAAGAGGAAGTGATGGCTAATTGGAAGACTAGAAGTGGAGCTAAAGGATTTCTGACTAAGTTCTTGGTTGGCAAGGCTAACCACTTCTGGGATAGCCTAGACTTTAAGGCGTTAGAGGATATTCTGGCTCTTTTGATTTATGGCTTGGTACTGTTTCCGAATCCTGACACTTTTGTTGATATGAATGCTATAAAGATCTTCATCTCCCAGAACCTTGTACCCACTCTCTTGGGTGACATTCTTCATCAGCTATATGCTCGTACTGCCCGAAAGCGGGGAACCTTGATGTGCTGTGCTCCTTTATTGTCGAGGTGGTTTATTTCGCACCTCCCTAAGTCAGTATTGAAGAACAAAGAAGGAATGGGCTGGGCTTATAGGGTGATGTCTCTTTCTCATGATGACATTATCTGGACTCTCAAAGGTATGGATGAGGTGACTATCATTGATCGCTGTGGAGAGTATCCCAATGTTCCCCTGATAGGAACCCATGGAAGAATTTCTTACAACCCATGCTTAGCTCTCCATCAGTTTGGAAGAGCCATAATAGAAGGACCTCACGAGATGCTAATGCCTCATATCATCTTTGATTTTCAAGGGGATAGCGACGAGCAACATCGTAGATTCATAAGGGCTTGGGACAAAGTTCACCAATCAGATCCACATGAGTTGGGTCCAAAGACTTCTCTGCCAATGGAGCCATATCTCAGATGGGTCCGCATCCGTGCCCAGAAGCTAGGTATGCGATATGAAGCCGTCCGGCTTGTCACTCTTGAAATTGCTAATGAAGAAGGGGTTCTTCCAACCATTCTCCATCCTTATATGCCCAGAGACATTGGGGCACTGAAGAGATCTTGGATGCAACTACGGGAAGAACGTGATTCTTATCGGGAGAAGTTCAACGAGCAAGAGCAAAAGATCTAGAGGTTGACCAGGCAGTTAGAGAATGAGCGGATTCTCAACGACTATGTCCGCACTGATAAGAAGAGACCATGGGAGCATTGATGGACCTTTGATGATTTCCTTTCCAGTTTTTTGTTTACTTTTCAGTATTTCCATTCTTGTAACGCCTTAAGGGCAATTTGTTGAACAATTTAAATTTTGAAGTTTAAATCTAATAAAGTGTGTTTCCTTTCTTGTTTACAAATTTGAATCCAGAGTGTCTTTGAAATCATAAATCATACGCATTTCATCCCATGCACTTCATAAACAGGTACCCTTTACAGGTCTCTTATCTTCTTCGCTGTTTATTTCAGCAATCATCATGTCTACTGAACCTTTAACTGAGCAAGCTATTAAGGCCCTCCAGGCCCAGAATGCCCAATTTCAAGAGCTGTTCATGAATCTAGCCAAGGGTCAGCAGGACCTGAAGACCTTGATTCTGAAATAGAAGAAGAAGAAGAAGAGGACAGTCCTGTTCAACACAGGACACAGGTTTGGGAACAGGCTGCAGAATGAAGTTGATCTAACCACCTCATATGGAGGGAAAGATAGTCCAAAAGAAAGGAGGGCTCCTAGCCCTGTGGTCTCCGACAACGAGACAAACTACGATGAAGAACAATATCCTCCTGCTAAGGATAAATACAAACAACTGGAAGACCGTTTGAGCGCTATGGAAATTCCAAAGGTGCCCGGTCTGGACTTCGTAGATCTAGGTCTATCATCTGGGGTGGTGATTCCCCATAAATTCAAGGCACTAGCCTTTTCCAAGTATGACAGAGTTTCCTGTTCAAAGCTGCACCTCCGGTCATATGTAAGGAAGATCCAGCCTTACACTGCTGATAAGAACTTATGGATCCATTTCTTTCAAGACAGTCTCTCAAGGACTCAGCTTGAGTGGTTCTATCAGTTGGACAGAGCCAGTATCCACAGTTGGGAAGATTTTGCTACTGCATTCTATAGGCAGTATCAGTATAACTCCGACCTTTCTCCTACGCATACCCAACTCCAGGTTATATCAATGGGAACGGGTGAAGGATTTAAAGATTATGCCCAAAAGTGGAGGGACCTCGCTGGTAGGGTGCAACCACCCTTGGCTGATCGGGAGCTTGTTGACATGTTTCTAGGGACCCTGTCTGGTTCATTCTTCAACCACTTGATTGGAAGATCTTCATCTGGGTTTACAGATCTTATTTTGACTGGTGAGAGGATTCAAGCTGGTATTAAGGCTGGGAAGATACAGAAGGGTGCTTCATCAAGCACCGAGAAGAAGCCGTTTAAGAAAGAGTCTGGTGTTGTCTACAGTGCAAGAAGACAGAATAGACCTGAACACCGCCAAGCTGTCAATGCGGTTGTTATTTCAAAACCTGTTGGTGTTCCTCAGTACAAAAATCAACAAAAGGACGAGAGACCTAAGAGGCAATTCACTCGTCTCAGCATGACCTTATCTCAGATTCTGCCACAGTTGCTGAAGACTAATCTGGTGACTCTAAGGGAAGCCCCAAAGAATTCAAATACAACGTCACCAAGGTATAACCCTAACGCCCGCTGCGCTTATCACTCTGATAGCCCGGGGCATAATACAGATGATTGTTGGGCTTTCAAGAACAAGATACAAGACTTAATTGATGCAAAGGAGATTGAGTTCGAGGCGCCCGAGAGGCCTAATGTTGTGACTGCTCCCATGCCCAAACATGGAGTAAATGCTGTAGAGGAAGACTTGTTTGTAGTTTCTGTGGATGACATTGCTACCCCTCTGATGACTGTCAAGAAGAACCTGTTACTAGCCAGTTTATTTCCGGGCTGTGATGAAGGTTGCCATATGTGTTATGTTTTACCTACCGGTTGCCCATTCCTGAAGTCAGGTATCCAAACTTGATGGATAATAAGGAGATCCTGTTTGAGAAGACTGTTGTTCCTTCCATTCCTACTGAAGAAGTCACCATCATTACCATTTTCGACAATTTTTCTAAGGCTCCCTCGAGGAAGCCTGTTAGAATTACATCTGTTCCGAAAATCGCACTTGTGATCATCACTGTTCCGGGGCCCATCCCCTATACCTCTGATAAAGCTATCTCTTGGAACTATGGGGCTGATGTTTATTTTCATGGAGTTAAGCAAGAGTTGGATGCTGATACTGGCGTCAGCAACATTACTGGACCTGCCAAAGTCACCCGCAGCGACAGACTTTTCTCACCTGATATTGCTCCACCAACTGTCCGAAGACCTGTTGTTATTACACCTGCAAGTGTACCTACTGCTGTTCCTGATCAAGTCCCTATTCTTACCCGTGTCGCCGAGTCATCTAACGCTCGGGGCAAAGGGATCATCACTGATGTGCCTGCCCAGACGGAGGCACCGAAGACAATTACTGTTGAAGCTTCCAAACAGGAGATGGAAGAGATTCTGAAGATTATTAAGAAGAGTGATTACAACGTAGTTGAGCAACTGGGGCAAACCCCGTCCAAGATTTCTATATTGTCACTATTGCTGTGCTCAGAGGCCCATGCCAAGACTCTGATTACCTTCCTGAAGACGGCCCACGTACCACAAGAGACATCAGTTGATCAGTTTATCGATTGTGTGGCCAATTTAACTGCTGATAATGGTTTGGGTTTCTCCGACGCCGATTTGACTACCAAGGGGAAAAATCATAATGATGCCCTTCATTTCTCCATTGAATGCAGGGGCACTACTCTTGCACATGTATTGGTTGATACTGGTTCCTCATTGAACGTCTTGCCCAAAAAGGCTCTAGACCGGTTGGATTGCGAAGGGTTGGAGCTAAAACCGAGTAACATCGTTGTCAGAGCCTTTGATGGGTCTAAAAGAATGGTGCACGGTGAAGTTGATATTCCAATTAAAGTTGGTTCTCAGGTCTTCAATTCTACGTTCTATGTGATGGACATTCGGCCATCCTACTCTTGTTTGCTGGGTCGTCCATGGATCCATAAAGCTGGGGCCGTAACCTCAACGCTTCACCAGAAGTTGAAGTACCCGGTCAAAGGGAAGACTGTGACAGTACAAGGGGAAGAAGAGTACATGCTCAGCCACCTCAACTCGTTCAGATACGTAGAGATGGATGAGGAGTTCATTGAGACCCCATTTCAGCACTTTGAAGAGGTTCACCAGACACTGGCATCAGCTGAGACTGTGGTTGAAGATTCTCCTGTGAAGATGGCTTCCTTAAAAGATGCCCGGGCTGTTATTGAGAAGGGTGAGTGTGCAAATTGGGGCCGACTCCCTGATTTTACACAGAAGACTAACAAGTTTGGTTTGGGTTTCACTGCAGAATCTCAAAGGGTTGTTCGAAGTGCAAGGATCGGAAGATCTCCCTTGTTCATCAGCAACTCGGGAGTAAATGCCATTGAAGATGATGTGGAAGAGTCTGAATTCGACAGCTGGATATATCCTACGACTGACGGTGGACCAAGCAACTGGACATCAAAGGACTTCATCCCTATTACTTTTGTTACCCAGTAATAAAACCTTTTGTTTTGAATTTGTAATGGACAATGTTTTGAAACTTTATGGCCCGGTGTCTTACCCAGGGAACCATGGCTTCATTTGTGAGGGCTTTTGTGTGTCATCTTTATATATCATTAATAAAAGCATTGGACGTTCTTACATTTCAAATTTTGCGCTCCTTGTTTTTCTTTATTATATATTGCAAAACAGCTATTTAACACACACTCACATATACAGGTCCACATCCACTCTGGATCTCGCTGGTAACGACTCTGCTACTGCCAGTTATGACTTCGAAAATCCGATCAACTTAGCCGAAGACGAAGGTGAAGATGATTGCGAAGTGCCTGGTGAACTTGCAAGACTGCTACTCCAGGAAGAGCGGGCCATTCAGCCACATCAATAGCCAGTGGAAATAGTGAATCTGGGTACTGAGACAGACAAAAAGGAAGTCAAGATCGGTGCAAATCTGGAGCTTAGTGTGAAACATCGGTTGATTCAGATGCTGCATGACTACGTTGAGATCTTTGCCTGGTCTTACAAAGATATGCCTGGTTTGGACACTGACATTGTGGTTCATCGCTTGCCTACTGTTGTACCCCAAAATTTGCCCTCTCAATTATCAAGGCCACTCTCACAAAGGATTCCCAAAATTCAAGCTTGCACAGGTACTTTGGAATTTTCCAGTACCAAAATTAAAGGGAAACTGTCAAAAAGGGAGAAAACAGATAAAAATATTATTTTGACAAAAATTGGAGAAATACAAGTGTTCTTCATTTCAGCTCTTTCGATTAGCCTTTAGGCCTCTTTCGATCAGCATCCTTCGATTGACCCTTGGCCCCCTTCGATTGCTCAAAATGGATGCTAGCGTGCCTCTTTCGCATGGGCGTGTGACTTCTTGTTGCAGGCTTCGTTTGTGACTTTTGCTGCCTACATTGCTTGCCTTGAAAACCATGTTTGCTGGCCACAAGTGCCTCCTGCAAGGCAAAAACCCTCTTGATGATGTCCTTCGATCCAGGAGGAAAAAGCCTCTCTTTTTCCCTCTTTCGATCACACATCCTGCCCTTGCATGCGTTTTTCGTTCGGGGGAGTGACTTCTCCAGCATTGCAAGCTTCGATTGAGCCTTCCATCCCAAGAGCATTAATTTGGCCCATTCGAAGGATTGTCTAGGGAAGTCATTCGAACGTCACTTCGATTGAAAAAAGGAGATGGTTACTGAAAGTCTGGTCGAAAGGTGAGTCTAGGGAGTCAAGACAAAAGGATGAGAGGCCAAAGGCATTTGTTGACCAAGTCTCATGCGCTGCCAGGCTCGGGCCGGATTCACTGGCCATAAAACTCCAAAACTGCTGCACAGCAGTCCTGCACTGACGCCCAATTCCTTGCACCAAAATGGCAATAAAGCACTGTCCCTCGAAGGCTGCAAAGAGAAGTTTACCCAAACTGTTCAAATTATTTTGTTTTCCCTCCAAAAGCTTCAGCCAACTTTGCCTATAAATAAGAGGCTCCAACACATGTTTAGGGGGGACCTTTTGACCAGTCAAACGAATCTGCAAAAAATTCTCAAAAACACCATAAAGCTCTCAAACACTTAAACACTCATCAAACACATATCCAGAATCCAAACACTTATTTCCTTAGAATCTAAAACATCCATATACCTTGTTACCCTTCGAATCCAGTAGGAAGAACCTCACACTTGTTCTTCTCTTTCGAATCCAGTATCAAAGACATAACCCCTGGTTCCTCCCTTCGAATCCAGAAGCATTCACGAAAACCACTTAAAGGCCCAACACACGTTCTAGCCTCAAGCAAGGTAAGTCATCCTTAACCTTGAAACTTTCATTTCTAGCATAACATGTACATAACACTTTGGTTCTTTTCGTTTCCACCTACTTAATATGTTTTCAGAGCTAACCCCCTTTCATTTTGCTGCTTGTTTACTTAAATATGTATTAAGTGTTAACTGATTGTAAGGCAATATTAGCATGGCCTTATGCCATGTTGCTGTTCAAAAAGTTCAAACGAAAGAAACAGGAGACAGGAGTATGAAACGAAGCCTTTGGTTTCCATACTGACTTCCAGGCCGCAGTCGAAGGATACTACTTACTGCTGCCTTTGCCCAATCGAAGGACAGGACCTCGCCCCTGCCAAGGCCCAATCGAAAGACATGACTTTGCTGTTGCCAGCCCCAATCGAAGGAGGCAAACAAAATGCAAATTGAAGGCTGCTTCCCCCCAATCGAAGGACAGGACCTCGCCCCTGCCAAAGCCCAATCGAAGGAGGCCAACAGAATGCAAATCGAAGGGTGCTGCTGCCTGGGTCGAAAAGCTCATTTTCCTTGTCTTTTTTATTTTCTTATTTTTTCCTTTACATTTTCTTGCCTTTCAATATGGTTGTAATAGTGTAGGATATTTATTTCTTGCATTTTTATTGCTTTGTACAAATGCTAGTAATTAGGTGTGTATGGTAAGATAAAACCAACAAATAGGCCACCCTAATCAAAGACTAAATGCATGCAATAAAATACACTCGCACATGCCACTCTTAGGGTACACCACACTTGGTTGCCTCGAACGTGGTCATTGAGTATAGGAAGTTTTAGAGGTCGTCCTTTTGTCCAAAGATCATAAGTTGCCTCGAAACGGTTGCCTCGGAAAAAATGATCTAAGACATTAGGGTTACTGCTAAGGCATCCTGACATTGCTTTAGTGACCACACGTCCCTTAAATCAAACTCACCCGAAAACTCCAACGACGGTGCTACCTACTCCTCAATAGTGGGATAGCATTGTCTAAAGGACATTTGCACAGTTTAGTTCCTTTTTGAGTAGGTAGATGTTCTTAAGTACTTGCTCTTTTGAAAACAAAAACAAAACTTTTCGCACTTACACTCTCTTTCAAACAAAAACTCTTTTCAAACCCACAATCACAAAGAAAAGCAAATTTTTGAAAACATAGTGAGCAAGTACCTAAGAGCCCGTGGATAACCACGAATGGAAAGGGTGCTAACACCTTCCCTTTCTATAATCTACCTCCCGAACCCGAGAAACATCTCGAAAAGGAATTTTTCTGTGCTTTTGTCCTTTCCTTGTTGGATAAAATAAAAGACGGTGGCGACTCTTGCTTACCGCAACATTTTGCAAAAAACAAACGCAAACGCAAACCAGCATTCCAAAACAGTCAGTTCTCATTCCCACCAATCACAGAACTGGCGACTCTGCTGGGGATTCATATAAGTGAGGTGTACCTTAGGATTAGATCACTATGTTTTCAATTGTATGCTTTGTTTGCTTTAAATTTGTGGGCTTGTATCGGAGTTCTATAGATCCTAACCCGGATCTGGGGATACCCTTTAGGTAAGTAGCAATAAACTGTGAGGGATCTGTCCGGCGTAGACCGACACGGATGAAGCAGTAGCTACATTGGTGTGACACCTTGGTCTGTACCGATATCCCTTGTGTTGAAACAAGGAGAATATGGGTCTTCTAAGGAGTCATTAAGCACCAACTGACCTTAGAACCTTAAATTAACCAACTTGGCCATAGAACAGTAGCAGTATGCTACACTCATTGAGACTAAACTTTCGCGATGATTCTGGCCGCAAGAAAAGGTTGCTAAACTAGAATTATGACCGATTGAGGGTAGTCAGTGATATTGAGATCCTCTAGAACCCGATTACTATTTTTAGGACAGGTCTTAACCAACTAAACTGAAAGAGGGTAGTACCTAAGCTCCATGCCAGCCTGAAATCTAAGGGCTCTCTTGTGTGACTTGTGTGCCTTTACCGTGTTTGCCTTTTGTGGATACTTGTGGTGTGCCTTTACCATAACATCATAACATCATACCATAGCATTTTCAATAACCATTTCAAGGATCTCGAGGGTCTTTTGATGCAGGGTCGTGTTGAACCAGACGTCTACCAAAGGACAAGAGGGTTTGCCTCTAAACAAACGCCATCCAAGATCAAGTGCAACAACTTGAATTAGGGGCTATGACCCACTTGACATGGTGAGCTTGGTTCTCGTGGAAAGACATCCACCGATACAAAGTTCTCCAATCAAATATGTTGATCGAAGTTCAACCTCCAACATTTTCTTGTGTTTACCCTGCGAGATTCTTGGAAACATGCATCCACATATCATGCATTGCATCATGACAGGTTTCTCCCATACAGGTCTCCTTATCTTCCTACTGTTTATTTCAGTAAGATGGATATGGAACAAACGGTGAAAGATCTCCAAGCTCAAAACGCTCAGTTCCAACAAATGCTTCTGGCTATGGCTAAGGGGCAGAAGGACCTGAAAGCTCTCCTTCTCAAAGAAAAGAAGAAAAAATTCAAGAAGTCAGTAGACGTCTTGAACTTGAGAGGAAGACCTGGAGGGCCAGTCAGGAGAGCTCTAGATCTTTAAACTCCATCCAACATAGGGGATAGTCTTGAAGAAGACCATAATTTGGAGATTGATGATGTTGAAGCTGACCACTCCGAGGAACAACATCCTCCCACTGATGACAAGTACAAACAGTTGGAGGATCGCCTCAGTGCTATGGAGATTCAACAAATACCTGGCTTAGATTTAGGAGACATGGGTTTAATTTCTGAATTGGTCATCCCGCCAAAGTTCAAAGTCCCTACATTTGCCCTATACGATGGAGTCTCTTGCCCTAAGATGCACCTAAAGTCTTATGTCCGCAAGATTCAACCATACACAACTGATCCAAAGCTTTGGATCAATTTCTTCCAAGAGAGCCTAGTAGGGACTCAACTCGAATGGTTCTATCAATTGGAGAGTTCTCACATCCACACATGGGAGGATTTAGTTGTTGCTTTTTACAAACAGTATCAGTACAATGCTGATCTTGCACCAACTCGTGTGCAATTGCAGAACATGAAAATGGGTTCCAGCGAGAGCTTCAAAGGATACGCCCAAAAGTGGAGAGATCTTGCTGGTAGGGTGCAACCCCCTTTAACTGATAGGGAGCTGATTGACATCTTCATGGGAACATTGACAGGGCCTTTCTTCAAACACTTGATCGGAAGCTCTTCAGCCGGGTTCACCGAGCTAGTACTGACCGGCGAAAGGGTCGAAGTTGGCATCAAAAGTGGGAAGATTCAAGAAGCTACACCTTCTGATGATCAGAAAAAGCCTTTTAATAGGAAGAAAGAGTCCAATGCAGTGACTGGTCAAAAGAGTCGTCATGATCAACATGTAGGGGCAATCCTGATCTCTGATTCCACGCCTGTTCAACAAAGACAGAGCAATAAGTGTAGGGTAAGATATCAAGAAAGGCAGTACACTAACATCAACATGCCTTTGTCTCAAGCATTACAACAATTGCTGAAGTTGAAACTGATCACACTAAAGGATCCTCCTCAAAATCCTGATACCTCCCTTTCTAGGTACAATCCGAGCGTAAGATGTGCCTATCATTCTGACAGTCCCGGACATGACACCGACGAATGTTGGACTTTGAAGAACAAGATTCAAGACTTGATTGATGCCAAGGAGATCGAGTTTGACCCTCCAGAGACTCCAAACGTGATCACTGCTCCTATGCCAAATCATTGAAGGCTTTTGTTTCATTTGATTTTTCAAGTTGTAATTTCTTTTGTTATTCAAACAATTATCTATTAATGTCAAACTTTGTTTCATTAATGCATTGCATATGTTTGTCTTGAATTATTTCATTTCCATTACATTTAAACTATGCTTTTTACTCTCTTTATGACTCTCAACTCTTGCTAAAAGTTACAAGCCTTTAGAGGGAGGGTGACGAAAACAATGCCATAATCTCATACAATATGCTTTTGGACAGACCTTGCTGACAATGTACAGGCATTTCTTTCAAATCCTAAACACTGGAGTTATAAGGAAGATAATCCCTAGTCAACCCCTTCGAGCCAAAGAAGTAGGAGTTTTCTGTTTTAAACATAAATTGAAACCTTTAATTTAAACCTGGGGCAGGGTAGTCTCTCAGTTAATTCAAATGCTCTTTAAGTCGCAAAACTCTCAGTTCGTAATACCACGAACGACATCAAAAGCATTCCTCTGGAATCAAAAGACAGTGGTGGTTCCTTATCTCATAGGCAACCAATCTCTCAAAAGAGAAAAGCCCACTGAGCCAAAACCTATAAAGGAGGCTTAAGAAAGCTGGGGCATCCCGCTGACTGTAATCTCGAAAACAGGAACAGTCAGGCAAAAGTTAGGGATAACAAATCAAAAGAACGAGGTCATTACAAATCCTCAACAACATGAAAAATGTTGCAAAAATGACTGCCTTCCAACAAATTCAACTTGTGTGAACCATCACCAAAAACGTTGTTCCAGACTCATTTGGAGTTCAAATGCACAATTAACTGAATTTAGGATTGAAGAACATCACGAAGAGCGGGTGGGTACAAATATACTTTGTGCCTTTATCCTTTGCTTCTTAAAACTGTGAACCAAGCCACGTTACAACCCTTCAAAAGTCCTAACTGAAGCATGGGTTAGTTCGAAAGCATACTGTTACAAAAGGTATCCTGACTCCTGTAAGGCTTAACCCTAAATCTTGTGTTGAATTTGTCTTAAAAAAAGTTTTCTGCTAAAAAATGCATTTTTCAAAACTTCGAGACAAGCATAAACTTTGCATTACTTGAATATCACTGTTTGCATTTGGCTATTTGTTTGACAGCGGAGAAATTCACACAATGAATATCCGATGAACGAAAGCTCTCCCAGTGAACAAAATCACTCCAAGTGGGATGAAGCTTCCAACGACAAATCTCCTATAAACAAGGGGGCATGACATGTCACTGTCCAGCACACCTGGGGCAGTCCAGTCAAGATTCCAGGAAATCTCTCAAAGAAGTGCAGAGTAACCAGGGGCAGGTCTCCATCTCCGTCACTTGGGACATTGAGCGTCAATCCCAACAAAGGGTTACGTACACTTAAACATTTTCTGGCAATGTCACAAACATTCGCTACTAGGGGCAATGACAAGTCTCCCCAAAGTCCTTCTCATAGGATGATTCCTCAGCAAGAGTATAATCTCTGACCCCCTTTCCCCAGCTGAATCAACCTCAAGAATCCTCGAGGACTTCCCCCAACAAAGATGTCACCTCTCTAGCGGACTGACGACATGGTTTATTTCCCCAGCAACACCAGGATTCCCCAGCTTGAGTTTGTCTCTCCGACTACTACAAATCAAAGGACCACAACTCCTCTTCCCCAATAGACTACTCTACAATCCCCAACAAGTTACTGTGAAACCTGGACCCGACCAGATATCAGTTTAACTTCGACTCCCCAGTAGAGCAACGGACAACTGAGACTCCTGAACTCTTTTCCCAAGCAGGAATAAACATTCTCCCCACATAGTTTTCAATATCCCCCAGCGGAGTTCTCCTCAAACAACAAAACAGGAATCCATTGGAAATATTCTAAGCAAAGTTTAAAGACACACATACTCTTCAACAGCAGTCCAGGATTTAACGACTCCCCAGCATTTGTCAAGGATTTATTTTCCTAGACAAAAGTACATTCATTAACATTTCGCATTTCATACATCCTATTTACATACATGATAAGTGCATACAACACAATCTCATTTATTTTGAGAACATCATGACATCGTGCATTTCATACATCATGACATTGCATACAACTAACATTTTACCTTTTCAGGAAAAGGTCAATCAACAGATGGCTACCATCAATCTTTTCAAGTTCCGGATTAATACCTGTAGCAAGCCAGGAAAACTATCTGTGGACGATTGATTGTAGATTAATACCTGTAACAAGCCAGGAAAACTATCTACATGAAGAGATTGAAGATTAACACCTGTAACAAGCCAGGAAACTATCTTTCTTTCTCAGGTCAGAGATTAATACCTGAAACCAGACATGGCAATTATCTCATCGGCCAACCTTTTCAAGTTCCAGATTAATACCTATAGCAAGCCAGGAAAACTATCTGTGGGCGACTGATTGTAGATTAATACCTGTAACAAGCCAGGAAAACTATCTACATGAAGAGATTGAAGATTAACACCTGTAACAAGCCAAGAAACTATCTTTCTTTCTCAGGCCAGAGATTAATACCTGAAACCAGACAGGACAATTATCTACTCGACCAGCTCAAACAACCCAACTTTCCAGATACAGTTCAAATGCATTCCAGACATGGATACCATTTTGATGCTCATTCTTCTGACCTACAACATTGCACTTACAACAAACATTCTCGGATGGCATCTTTAAGCCCATCTCCGACAAGATTCTGTCACATCTCCAGATGGCATCTATAAGCCCATCCTCCTACCAACAATCTCCAAATGGCATCTGTAAGCCCATTCCCGACATTACAATGCTGATACTACACCATGCGAGTGAAAATTTTTGGGCACTCTAGTGTTCAATTATCTTCCACCTTCGGATCACGAAAGGCTCGAAAGCCAATCTATATCCTCAGGTTTAAGAAAATTGAACAGGGGCAACTGTTGTACCCCAAAATTTTCCCTCTCAATTATCAAGGCCACTCTCACAAAGGATTCCCAAAATTCAAGCTTGCACGGGTACTTTGGAATTTTCCAATACCAAAATTAAAGGGAAACTGTCAAAAAGGGAGAAAACAGATAAAAATATTATTTTGACAAAAATTGGAGAAATACAAGTGTTCTTCGTTTCAACTCTTTCGATTGGCCTTTAGGCCTCTTTCAATCAGCATCCTTCGATTGACCCTTGGCCCCCTTCGATTGCTCAAAATGGATGCTAGCATGCCTCTTTCGCATGGGCGTGTGACTTCTTGTTGCAGGCTTCGTTTGTGACTTTTGCTGCCTACATTGCTTGCCTTGAAAACCATGTTTGCTGGCCACAAGTGCCTCCTGCAAGGCAAAAACCCTCTTGATGATGTCCTTCGATCCAGGAGGAAAAAGCCTCTCTTTTTCCCTCTTTCGATCACACATCCTGCCCTTGCATGTGTTTTTCGTTTGGGGGAGTGACTTCTCCAGCGTTGCAAGCTTCGATTAAGCCTTCCATCCCAAGAGCATTAATTTGGCCCATTCAAAGGATTGTCTAGGGAAGTCATTCGAACGTCACTTCGATTGAAAAAAGGAGATGGTTACTGAAAGTCTGGTTGAAAGGTGAGTCTAGGGAGTCAAGACAAAAGGATGAGAGGCCAAAGGCATTTGTTGACCAAGTCTCATGCGCTGCCAGGCTCGGGCCTGATTCACTGGCCATAAAACTCCAAAACTGCTGCACAACAGTCCTGCACTGACGCCCAATTCCTTGCACCAAAATGGCAATAAAGCACTGTCCCTCGAAGGTTGCAAAGAGCATTTTACCCAAACTGTTCAAATTATTTTGTTTTCCCTCCAAAAGCTTCAGCCAACTTTGCCTATAAATAAGAGGCTCTAACACATGTTTAGGGGGGGACCTTTTGGCCAGTCGAATGAATCTGCAAAAAATTCTCAAAAACACCATAAAGCTCTCAAACACTTAAACACTCATCAAACACATATCCAGAATCCAAACACTTATTCCCTTAGAATCTGAAACATCCATATACCTTGTTACCCTTCGAATCCAGTAGGAAGAACCTCACACTTGTTCTTCTCTTTCGAATCCAGTATCAAAGACATAACCCCTGGTTCCTCCCTTCGAATCCAGAAGCATTCAAGAAAACCACTTAAAGGCCCAGCACACGTTCTAGCCTCAAGCAAGGTAAGTCATCCTTAACCTTGAACCTTTCATTTCTAGCATAACATGTACATAACACTTTGGTTCTTTTCGTTTCCACCTACTTAATATGTTTTCAGAGCTAACCCCCTTTCGTTTTGCTGCTTGTTTACTTAAATATGCATTAAGTGTTAACTGATTGTAAGGCAATATTAGCATGTCCTTATGCCATGTTGCTGTTCAAAAAGTTCAAACGAAAGAAACAGGAGACAGGAGTATGAAACAAAGCCTTTGGTTTCCATACTGACTTCCAGGCCCCAGTCGAAGGATACTACTTGCTGCTGCCTTTGCCCAATCGAAGGACAGGACCTCGCCCCTGCCAAGGCCCAATCGAAAGACGTGACTTTGCTGTTGCCAGCCCCAATCGAAGGAGGCCAACAAAATGCAAATCGAAGGCCGCTTCCCCCTAATCGAAGGACAGGACCTCGCCCCTGCCAAAGCCCAATCGAAGGAGGCCAACAGAATGCAAATCGAAGGGTGCTGCTGCCTGGGTCGAAAAGCTCATTTTCCTTGTCTTTTTTATTTTCTTATTTTTTCCTTTACATTTCTTGCCTTTCAATATGGTTGTAATAGTGTAGGATATTTATTTCTTGCATTTTTATTGCTTTGTACAAATGCTAGTAATTAGGTGTGTATGGTAAGATAAAACCAACAAATAGGCCACCCTAATCAAAGACTAAATGCATGCAATAAAATACACTCGCACATGCCACTCTTAGGGTACACCACACTTGGTTGCCTCGAACGTGGTCATTGAGTATAGGAAGTTTTAGAGGTCGTCCTTTTGTCCAAAGATCATAAGTTGCCTCGAAACGGTTGCCTCGGAAAAAATGATCTAAGACATTAGGGTTACCGCTAAGGCATCCTGACATTGCTTTAGTGACCACGCGTCCCTTAAATAGAACTGACCTGAAAACTCCAACGACGGTGCTACCTACTCCTCAATAGTGGGATAGCATTGTCTAAAGGACATTTTCATAGTTTAATTCCTTTTTGAGTAGGTAGATGTTCTTAAGTACTTGCTCTTTTGAAAACAAAAACAAAACTTTTCGCACTTACACTCTCTTTCAAACAAAAACTCTTTTCAAACCCACAATCACAAAGAAAAGCAAATTTTTGAAAACATAGTGAGCAAGTACCTAAGATCCCGTAGATAACCACGGATAAAAAGGGTGCTAACACCTTCCCTTTCTATAACCTGCCTCCCGAACCCGAGAAACATCTCGAAAAGGAATTTTTCTGTGCTTTTGTCCTTTCCTTGTTGGATAAAATAAAAGACGGTGGCGACTCTTGCTTACCGCGACATTTTGCAAAAAACAAATGCAAACGCGAACTTGCATTCCAAAACAGTCAGTTCTCATTCCCACCGATCACACCTACCAAGGAAGACTGTCCTCCCGTAAAACAGAAGGTCCGCCGAATGTGCCCAGAGATGTATGAGAAAATTAAGGCTGAAGTTATGAAACAATTTGACGCCAGTTTTCTAACAGTAACTTCTTACCCTCAGTGGGTCGCCAATGTGGTTCCTATGCTGAAGAAGGATGGAAAGGTTCTAATGTGTGTTGACTACAGGGATCTAAACAGGGCGAGCCCCAAGGATGATTTCCCTCTACCTCATATCGACGTTCTGGTTGATAATATTGCTCAGCACAAGGTCTTCTCCTTTATGGACGGTTTTTCCGGTTATAATCAGATAAAAATGCCTCCCGAAGACATGGAAAAGACCACCTTTGTTACTCAGTGGGGTACCTTTTGCTACAAGGTCATGCCTTTTGGGTTGAAAAATGCTGGGGCAACATATCAGCGTGCCATGATTTCTTTGTTTCATGACATGATCCATCATGAGATTGAAGTATACGTCGACGATATGATTGTAAGGTCCCAGACTGAGGAAGAACACCTTGACCATATACAGAAGCTCTTTGACAAGTTGAAGTTGTACAAGTTGAGGTTGAACCCGAACAAGTGCACCTTCGGGGTGAGATCTGGTAAACTACTGGGTTTTGTCGTGAGCGAAAAAGGTATTCAAGTGGACCCTGCCAAGGTGAAAGAGGTCCCAAGACAGAGAAAGAGGTCAGAGGCTTTCTAGGACGTCTGAACTACATTTCCCGATTCATCTCACACCTAACTGCTACTTGTGAGCCAATCTTCAAGCTACTGAAGAAAGATCAAGTGGTACGTTGGAATGATGAATGCCAAGCCGCTTTCGAAAGAATCAAAGAGTATCTCCAGGAGCCACCCATCCTGATGCCACCAGTTGAAGGGAGACCTCTGATCTTATACTTGACAGTACTTGACAACTCAATGGGGTGTGTAGTGGGTCAGCATGACGAGTCTGGACGAAAAGAGCATGCTATTTATTACCTTAGCAAAAAGTTTACCGGCTGTGAGACCCGATACTCACTGCTCGAGAAAACTTGCTGCGCTTTGGCATGGGCTGCTCGCCGGCTGAGACAGTATATGTTGACTCAAACCACTTTGTTGATATCAAAGATGGATCCAATCAAATATATCTTCGAAAAGCCTGCCTTTTCTGGAAGAATAGCAAGATGGCAGATGATCTTGACTGAGTATGACATCCAGTACACAACTCAAAAAGCAATCAAGGGAAGTGTATTGGCAGGCCATTTGGCACATCAGGCAGTGGATGATTACCAGTCTATGAACTTTGAATTCCCAGAAGAGAATATCATGTTGATAACTGATTGTGAGACACCTGGACCGGATGAAGGACCTGAGGAAGGATCCCGATGGTCTATGTACTTTGATGGAGCTTCGAACGCTTTGGGTAATGTCATTGGCGCTGTGGTCATATCTCCTAAAGGCTCTCATACTCCATTCACCGCTCGACTTTGTTTCAACTGCACCAACAACATGGAGGAGTATGAAGCATGCATTATGGGTCTTCGAGCAACAATTGACCTGAGGATTAAGTTTCTAAGTGTCTTCAGAGATTCCTCTCTCGTGATTAGTCAGATCAAAGGCGAGTGGGATACGAAACACCCAAATCTTATTCCTTACAAGGAGTATGTATTGACGTTGCTTCCCCATTTCGAGGAGATAACCTTTGAACACTTCCCTAGAGAGGAGAATCAGTTAGCGGATGCGTTGGCTACAATGTCTTCTATGTTTAAAGTCAATTGGGACAACGAGGCTCCCCGGATCATTATTGAAAGATTGGACGAACCTGCGCATTGCTGTGATCTTGAGACTGAAGAAGTAACAGGAAAGCCCTGGTATCACGAAGTAAAGAGGTATCTTGAGGCCCATGAATACCCCGAGGGTCCATCTGTTAATGATAAGAAGTTTCTTAGGAGGTTCGCGACGAAGTTCTTTATCAGCAATGACATTCTTTACAAGCGTAACCATGATTTGACCTTACTGCGTTGTGTGGATAAGATTGAAGCAGAAAAGGATCATGGCAGAGCTGCATAAAGGTACTTTTGGAACTCATTCCAGTGGACATACCATGGCAAAGAAAATCCTCCGGGCAGGATATTACTGGTCCACAATGGAAGCCGACTGTTATCAGCATTCTCGGACATGTCACAAGTGCCAGGTCTATGCTGATAAGGTGCACATACCTCCAGTTCCTCTAAATGTTTTGACAGCGCCTTGGCCTTTTGCAATGTGGGGCATTGATATGATTGGCGATATCAGACCTACGGCATCCAACGGGCATCGTTTTATCCTGGTAGCAATTTATTACTTTACGAAGTGGGTTAAAGAAGCTTCCTTTGCTACCGTAACCAAGAACGTCGTGGCACGGTTTATTCGGCACAATCTGATCTGTCGATATGGTGTACCAGAGAGGATCATTACGGACAACGGTACCAATCTCAACAACAAGATGATCATTGAGCTCTGCGAGCAATTCAAGATACAACATCATAACTCTTCTCCCTACCGGTCGAAGATGAATGGAGCTGTCGAAGCTGAAAATAAGAATATTAAGAAGATCGTGTAGAAGATGACAGTGACTTATAAAGACTGGCACGAGATGTTACCATTTGCTCTTCATGGATACCGTACCTCAGCACAGACGTCAACAGAGGCAACACCCTATTCCTTGGTTTATGGCATGGAGGCAGTCTTGCCCTTTGAAGTTCAGATGCCCTCTCTCCGGATCATGAAAGATGCAGGTTTGAGTGAAGATGACTGGATTCAGACCTGGCTTGATCAACTGAACCTAATCGACGGAAAAAGACTTACTACTATTTGTCATGGTCAGACGTATCAAAAACGGATGATCAAGGCATTTAACAAGAAAGTTAGACGACAAGAGTATCAAGTTGGGGATCTGGTAATCAAGCGCATTATCTTACCTCAAGGTGATCCCAGAGGTAAATGGACCCCTACTTACGAAGGGCCATTTGTGGTTAAGAACATTTTCTCAGAAGGAGCTATGATTCTAACCACCATGGATGGTGACGACCTTCCTCCCCCCGTCAATGCAGACATAGTGAAAAGATACTACACATAAATCAAAGACCCGCTAGGTTGACTGGCCTAGGCAAAAATAAGGGCTTCCCGGCGAACCAAAAGGGTTCGGGCAAAAATAAGGGATGAAAGCATAAAATATGTACACCCGGCAAGTCGAAAACCTGAAAAGGCGGCTTGGGCAAAAATGGGTATCCCGGTGGACTGAAAACCCGAAAGGGCGGTCTAGGCAAAAATTAGGGATTAAAGCGTAACACTATGTCTCATTGGATCACCTGGCATCCAGACTTCGGTATCGAATATCAGGCTCGGACGACACTAATCAATCTGATTCACCTTCAACCAAGCAGCAAAGTGATGAGGTGCTTGAGGACATAAAGGTAATAGCAGAGTTGGAACCTAGTGGGATCATTCATATAGCTGTCTTGTTTCCTTTTCACAAATTGTATAAATTCCATTTGTTCGGCGGCGTTCTCTTACTAGGACGTCAGCCTCTTGTACAAAAACGCCTATTTTCAGGCCAAACTTCAAAATCAATACAAATTCATTTCCAGAAATTTCAAGCTGTTTTTCCTTTATCTGTCTTGTTTTGCAAAGAACGTCCAATGTTCATTTTTGATATATGCATTTGTCATTAATTGCTAATCATAAATATTTACATGCGAAATGAAAGATGAGTTACTGGTAATAATAGAAACAGGGGCAAATAAGAATTTCCCGAACTGTACAAGTTGCTCTGTCCACCAGGTACCAAGATAGATTCAGCTGAAGGATATGGCTAAGATACCTCCACTCCCCGCAGGGTAAGACAGTGATAATAGCTCTCTCAGCTGAAACTGACAACCATGAACGAATCAACAATACTCTCCTCAAGCAGAGTTAATCCACCATCAAGCACTAAAAAGGTTTGGTATCCCCAGAAGGTCTGAATATTCTTCAACAGAGTATAAAGACATCCCCCAGCAACTGAAAAATCATCCCCAACAAAGTCCTTTTTTTCCCCAAACAGGAGTTCAATCCTTAACATATCTAATATAACCAGCAACGGTAATCCATCCCCAATGGAGGTCATCATTAAAACCCCCAACAAAGCTTATCAACGGAATCCCCATCAGAGTTTATCGTCAAAATCTTCAGCAGAATATCCCTTCCCCACATAGTAATTCCCCTCAGAGTAATCTCTTCATCAGTTTATTCCCCAACGAAGTTCTTTTCTCGTGCAGGTTTATCCTCACAATCATCTTCGTTCACCATCCCTGGCGGAAGCGAAGCATTCAACTCTTTTCTCCAGCAGCTCCGAGATTTATTTTCCCCAGCTAAAACATTACATGTTCATACATCATGCTACATGCATATACGCATCATACCATACAATCTCATTTATATTGAGAACATCATTGTTGATCCATATCATGCATTGCATAAGACTGACTGTTACCTTTCAGGAAAGATATAATCAAAATTCAAGTTATGAAGCCCGGGTACGGCCATATAGTATCTTGATTTCTACAGCATATTGTGAAGCCCGAATTACAATCGGATAACAATATCAGACTACCGCGAAGCCTGGATTATGACCAGATAGTGATATGTCTCAAAAGTAAACTATGAAGCCCAGAGAACGACTGGATAATAGTTTATTCCCCAGTGAGCCATGAAGCCCGATTACAACCGGATAGCAGCTCAGTAAGCACCATGAAGCCTGGATTCGACCAGATAGTGGTATATCATAAACACAAGCCGTGAAGCCCGGATCACGACCAGATAACAGCTCAGCAAGTTATTGTGAAGCCTGGATTACGACCAGAAAGCAATACAAGACCATGATGCCTGGATTACGACCAGATAATGGTAGAAGATGTTGTGAAGACTGGATTACAACCAGATAGCAACCAAGAGTACTACGAAGCCTGGATTTCGACCAGATAGTGGTATGATACATCGTGAAGCCTGGATTACAACCAGATGGCGTTAAGGGACACTGTGAAGCTTGGATTACGACCAAATAACATTTTACCCAGCCAGTTGCTGTGAAGCCCAGATTCGACCGGATACTAGTAAACTCAACCGTCAAAGGGAAGCCCGTATGCGACCGGATAACCACTTGATTTGTTCTGAAGCCTGGATTTCGACCAGATAAGAAGTGAGATATTGTGAAGATTGGATTCGACCAGATAGCAATACGCGACACCATGAAGCCTGGATTCGATCAGATAATGGTATAACACATTGTGAAGCCTGAATTACGACCAGATAGCGGTACAAGGGACTGTGAAGCTTGGATTCCGACCAAATAGCAGTTTATATGGACAGTTACTAAGAAGTCCGGAGTCGCCCGGATATTAGTGTGCCCTAAATTCAAGTTGAAGCTCGGATGCAACCGGATAACCACTTGATTTGTTCTGAAGCCTGGATTTCGACCAGATAAGAAGTGAGGTATTGCAAAGCCTGGATTATGACCGGATAGCAAGTTTAATCTCATCTCCCGAGTAAGTCACTGTAAAGCCTAGATTACGACCAGATAACAGTCGGTCTTATCACTATGAAGCCTGGTTTGCGACCAGATAGTAGTTCACTCTCACCTCTTTGACAGAGATGATTCCCCAGTAGAATAACAGACGACCGAAGCTCCTAAAGTTCTATTTCTCCTAAGACAAAGAACAGAATCCCCCAGCAAAACCTCCCTCAACAACAGGTATACAAGCTCTCACTAAGGAATCTCTTACGCGATCGAAATTCCTTTGGATGGCATCTTTAAGCCCATCTCCCATCATCAATCTCCAAATGGCATCTGTAAGCCCATTCCCGACATCACAAGACAAATACTACTTCATGCGAGTGCAAATTTCTGGGCACTCTAGTGTTCAATCATCTTCCACCTTCGGATCACGAAAGGCCCGAACGCCAATCTATATCCTCAGGTTTAAGAAGATTGAACAGGGGCAAATGTTGTACCCAAAAATTTGCCCTCCCATATTCCTTAAGACATGTCAAGAATCATCTCCAAGTTGTTCAAGATGGCTAAAGAGTTGGACAGTCAAATCACCTCCTAAGGCAGTCAATTCAAAATTAGGGTTTTGTGTTGCATCAAGGTCCTCACATCCAAATGGTCTCAAGTTCTCCCAAATGTCCTAATATGCTCTCAAGTTCATCCATGTCAAATTTCAAGCCTTACAGAGAAAGTTTGGTCAGTCAATTGCTCAAGAAGTCCAAAAATCGACTATGCTAGGGCAAAAGTCAACTGTGACCTAAATACAGTCAAACCTCAAGATTTTTTTTCAACATTCTCATTTTGAAAGAAAATTCATCATTTTATCAAGGGTTGATCATGATTCATCAAGGATTGCTCAAGATTCATCAAGATTCAAAAGTTGCTAAATTAGGATTTTGTAGGAAAAGTCAACTCAACTTTGACCAAGCATAACTTTCTCATACTTTATGAGAAATGACCCATCCAAAGCTAATTTTGAATAGGATGCAATTTCCTATAATCCATCTTCACACCCCAAGATCAAGAAATGCTCTCAAAAAACGTTACAAATTTGGACATTATAGGTCATTTTTGAAAGTCAACAAAAACACCTTTTTTTCCAAAGCTTATAACTTTAGAATGGAATATAAAAATAAGATGAGACCAAAAAGGTTGGTTAGAGGACATATCAAGGTTTCTAAAAAGTCCAAGAACACCTCCAAAAATTCAAAATTGAAGAAGTTATGCATTTTTGAAGTTGGGCATTTTTCCAAAATTGCCAAAAGTCAATTATCCTCAAAACTCCAATTTTTAACAAAAGGGCCCACTTTTCTCCACTTGATATGATCTTGTCACACCACACACGTGTCTTATCTTCAATTTCATGACCAATCATTTATTTTTCTATTTTATTTAATTTTTATTGATTTAATTCATTTTAAATCAATATTAATTCAAATAAAATCCAAAAATTAATGGAATGAGATCTTTGTGATCATTACAGCTTGAAAATAACATGATACACTCAATCAAATTCGTATCAAGCATTGTTGTGCACAAAATATTTGATTTGAGGCATTTTTGGAAACTTGTTAATGGAAGATCATATCAAATCATGATTCATCAATTCCTATGGATTCAAGCCTAAGTTTTAACCTAAATGCATTCCAATATACATGTACAAGCGAGGCATACAAAGAACACGACCTAAGAAATGCAGAAACAGCCAGACAAAGTTTGAAAAAAGCTTGGTGTGATACGGTGGGAGAACTGACTTGAAGTTTTGCGTTTGTTTTCGCAAATGTTTCGGTTGAGCAAGAGTCGCCACCGACTTTTTATTTTATCCTAAGGAAAGGTTAAAAAGCACAACAAAAACCTTTGAGATGTTTTCTTGGGTTCGGGGAGTAGATTATAGAAAGGGAAGGTATTAGCACCCTTTATATCCATGGTTATCCATGGGCTCTTAGTTACTTGCTTAGATCAACTTGCCTTAATTTTCAATTGTTTGAAATGGTGCTCTTGTGTGTGCGGGTTTGAAAATATTTTGAAAAGATGCCAATGTGGTGGCAACCTTTGTAATGATCCATGTTGGGATGTATACAAAGGTGTATGTCTTTTTGAAAAGGTTTTCATTTGTTTTTGAAAGTTTGTTTTGAAAGTGTTGTGAGGTGTGGTTTTAGAAAATAGGCAAGTGTTTTGTTTTTGCAAGTTTGATTCAAGTAACTAAGAGGTCATCTACTCCTAAATTTCTCAAAGATTATTGTTATGTTTTAACCCTTTTGACAAGTTTGTTCCACCATTGTATTTGGTGGACAATCTTATGTTAGGATGTGAAAGGGGCGGGCGCGGGTCATCGTTTAGACCATAATTGCAATGGTGCCAAGTATCTTTGGGCAATTTTCTTTAAGGGACTTGATCATTTTTTAGGCAACTTTTCGAAAGCGTCATCGAGGGACTATGATCATTTGAATTGTGTTTGTTTTGCCCAAAGAGACCTAACATGCAATATGGCCCATTTATTGAAGGCAACAAGTGGAATGCCCTAGGGGGTGCAAGTGTGATTTTGTGTTGTCCATTTTCATGCTTGTTTATCTTGAAATTAGGTCAAACTATTTTTGTCGTTTTCGCATACAAACCCTAATTCTAACATGGTATAATTAGAAAGCAATAAAGTGCGAAAAAATAAATTTACTAAGCTATTACAACACAATATATGGGAAGGGGGGTACAAATGTTCAAATGGGGATTTTTGACAAGGAATTTAAACCTAAACTATTACATCAATATTGAATTATTTACAAGATATTTTAATTGCACAAATTAAATAAAATAAGAATAAATATGCAAGATGCAAAAATGGTTTTTGTATATATGAAAAAAAAGTATTTTTAGGTGTCAAAATAAACAAAATAAAAAGTATTATTTTTTTGGAATTTTTATATTTAGGGCAAAACCCTAATTTCATTAAGTAAAATGTATTATTTATTTAACATGTATAATATTTATTATTATATACAAAAAAATAAAAAAAATGAAGTATATTTGTCAAAAAGATATTTTTTATATTAAATATTAATAAAAAAATAAAAGTGTGTATATTTTGTACTTTTAACCCTAAATATATATATATATATATATATATATATATATATATATATATATATATATATATATATATATATATATATATATATATATATATATATATATATATATATATATATATATATATATATATATATATATATATATATATATATATATATATATATATATATATATATATATATATATATATATATATATATATATATATATATATATATATATATATATATATATATATATATATATATATATATATATATATATATATATATATATATATATATATGTATTATTTACTAAATATGTATTATATATACAAATTAATAATATTTAATATTTAAAAAAATATTTTTTTATATGAAATATTTTCAGAAGATAAAACAAAATAAAAATGAAAATAAAATGTTTTTGCATATTTTTAGTATTCTTTAATAAAAGTGTATCTATTTATTTATTTATGTATAAAAACTAACCTAAACAAACAAATACCTAATAAATAGGAAAATAGTGCAAAAAATTATTTTTATATTTTTTATATTATGAGGAAAAATAAACAAGTCAAACCAAAAAAAGAAAAGTCAAAAAATCATTAAAATGAACAAAATGGGCTCAGGGGGTGTAAAAGTAAAATCAGGGTGCAAAAAGAAATGTGAAACAGGCCCAGCCCAGAACCAGGTCATCTTCAACCTCAGAACATCCTTGTTCAAGCAAACACGCATTTTCTATCTCCCAATTCCTGGACTTTTAAGCAAAACTTACAACATGAAAAATGTAGAGCATGAGAAGACGAATCCAGGGATATAAAGAACTTGACTTAACTCTCTAAGATGAGGGAGAATTTCTTCTCCCCCAATTCCTGACCTAGTTTTTCATCAATGTTCAGACTCAAAATTCTCTAAGCATACATAATATAAATGAAATCTAATCACATGGGCATGTTCAGGGCTATGATTGTGACATGTTTCCTTCACAAACCTAAAGCTAACAATGCCTATACTGAGAGATAGAACTTCATGAATATACCTGTTCAGTTGGAATCGTGCCTTGCAATGGAGGAGCTTTCAGGGCAAGATGATGATTTGTACAGCTTCCTTGAAGTGTGAGGATGCTATTCCAAGCTTTACTTTATCTTGAAACACCTTGAATCGAGCTATAGAACTTCAACTGCAAAACAAGAAAATGAAAATGGTGATGATGCCTGGGAGTGTTACAGGTCGTGTCTTAGGTTTTGATTAGCTTCAAGGGATGTTAGGGAATGTGTTTGACAAGTTTTTAGTAAGAAAGCATGGAAGGTTTGAGCTATGGAACTCAAATTGCAGGGATGCCCTGTTTTGAACAGTTTGAAGGTGATTCTGGGAATGGGGAGGTATTGAGGATCTTAGGATCGTGCTTCAGCTTAGGATGAATGTTTAGAATGTGTTTGATAACTTTTTCTAAGCCCTGGTTCACTGATATGGAAGTTGGTATATGTTATGCTCTCTTTCTTGAACTTTAAGCAAGCAATGGTCAAGTTGTGCTTCTAGCTTGTACAGGACCCCATACTATGCTGCTAAACTTCTCCTTGATCAGTGTGATTAACTTATAAACTTGTGCCAATTAGATTTCCTTTGTACCTTCTTGATTTGCTTTAGACATAAAGTGTAACTTTTGCAAAAATGGATATAATGCTTTTTCCAATTTGGGATTAAACCTTTAGGCAATGCTTGAACACATAGAACATGGTCTTGGCACAAAGGATTGGCATTAAATTTATGAGTGTAATGGAGATAAAAGACCTGTAATCAAGTTGTGCAAGCTGAGATTGAAAATGCATAGTGTTATGAACATGTAACTTGGCCAATTCAAAAGTGAGTTTTTCTCATATTGCAAAATTCGATTCTCTCAAGTCATAAGGTTGTTTGATGAGTTCTTGGACATTTTGGAAATCTTGGAATGTGTACTACAATCCATCTTTGAAATGCAAATTGAAATTCCAAGTGGAAGTGTATGAAAAATGGTCTTGAAGTTAGGTAAAAAACTTGCCTAAAATAGGTCAAATTTTCTCTAAGTTAAGAATGGTTTGGTACCCTTGTTCCAAAAATTGTAACTTGAGATACAAGCTTATTTTGGGAAAACTTTGTGAATCAAAGTTGTAGATTATGCAATAGGCTACAACTTTCATGTTTTGACTTTTGCTTGAATCCAAATGAATCTTGGTGAGAAAGTGGGGCAAAGTTAGGAAAAAATTAGGGTTTTTCATAACTTAGAAAAATTATAAGTTATGAAAAATCTTCATTTCAAACCCTAATTTGCATTTCTTGATTTCTTGATGAACAAGTTTCATGATTTGGCATGTTTTGATGAAAAATGAATCTTGACTCTTGATTTTGACCAAAAAGTCAAAGTTTGACTTTTCAGTATACAGTCAAAATTGATCAATTGATTGGGAAATTCAACTGTCAATCTTGTGTATTTGGGATTGTGATCGGTGGATCTGGAACTGACTGTTTAATGCTGGTTCGCGAAATGTCGCGGAAGCAAGAGTCGCCATCGTCTTTTATTTTCTCCAAATGGAAAGGACAAAAGCACAAAAAAATTCCTTATAGAGATTGCTCTCGGTTCGGGAGGTAGATTATAGAAAGGGAAGGTGTTAGCACCCTTTCTATCCATGGTTATCCATGGGCTCTTAGATATTTGCTCATTTGTGTTTTCAAAATGGTTTGTTTGCTTTTCAACTGTGGGTTTAAAAAGTTTCTTTAAAAATTTCAGTTCGACTCTTGTATCGGTCCTCAAGAGTGTTTGAAAAGTTGCTTTCAAAAGATTTTTGAAAAGGTGTCGGTGTGAAAAGAGTTTTTGATTTGTTTTGAAATTAGAGCAAGTATCTAGAGTCGTCTACCTACCCTAAGGAATTCGTCTGTGTAAATGTCCTTGAAGTAGTGCCATCCCACCATTGAGAGGTAGGTAGCACCACCGTTGGAGGTGTTCGGGTCAATTCGAGGGTTCGGGACATGGTGATCACCGGAGCAATAGGAAGAGACCTTAGAAGCTACCCTCATGCCATGTTCATGGACATGAGGACTTACTAAAACGTCCTCTACTCGACGATCACCTTTCGAGGGGCAAGGCAACAATGAGGCGTACCCTAGGGGTGGTGTGTGATTTGTGTGTCATGTTCATTTATTTTTGTCTTGTTCATGCATTGGTGATCTACGCGTTGCTTTTATTTTTTTGACATTCATTCTTTCATGCAGGTTAATTAACAATTTAAAAGATCTGGAATTAAAAGTCCTACGCTGTTACAAAGGCGCGGGTCTACATCGCCAAATTAATCCAAGACCCGATTTGAAATAAAATAAAGTGCGAGAAATAAATGTCCCAATTGACCTATTACATAGCTTTGGGAGAGTTACATGAAAAAGGAAATAAAATAAGCGCGCGAATGAGTAAAATCAGGAATGCGAGGGCGTTGGACCCTTTTAAGGAAATTAAATTACAATTATGAAATTAATTAAATTTAATGAGAAAAGAGAAGTTATTATTTTTTTTTTTGAGGTTTTTTATATTTATGGATTTTAGTAAGAAAATTAAATGAAATTAAAAGAAAAGTCAATTAACCCTAATTCTAAATTGTTTTTAATTTATTAAGAAAACTATTTTTAGTTTGACCTAATTTTAACTAATTATTTACATGGCAAATTTTATTTACAAAATAATAATTAATAATTAAATATGGTGAAAAAAGAAAGAAAAGATAAAAGTATAAAACCCTAATTCTACATTTTTTAGTTTATTAATAAAAATATTAGAATTAAACCTAAAATTTAAAAGCTAAATTAATCATTAAATTTATTTATAAAGAAAATATTACATAAAATATATTTATTATTTTTTTATAGTTTCTGAATTTTTTGGGTATTTTTTATATTAGGAAAATATTAATTTATGAATTAAGAGGAAATAATTAAATTAAACAAATAATAGAAAAAGAAAAGAAATACAAACATTTGGGGGGTGTTGACCCCAATTTGGAGGTATTTGGCCAGAATTTAGGCCCAATCATTGGAGGCCTGTTTGACTTCTGGTAATCACGTGTGGCTTCATTGACCAGTGCATAGGGTGCTCCTCAGATCATGGCCAGTGGATTGAGATTATTGGCCATGTGGCAAGCTTTGATGGTGGGTGTATGATGAACCCCTGGGCGTACACTGCATGAGATCAAGTGAAAACAAAATTCATTGAAAAATATGGGGGACCTGGGAATCGAACCCAGGTCCCAGTACCTATTGGACAACGCATCAACCAACTGTGCCAGGCGCTTTCTTTGTAACATTAATGGAATGCAATTAATATATAAAAAAACAAAACGCTAATGCTGTTAATTCAAAAAACGCGCTAAAACTTGAATTGTCCAATCACCGGTTGACAACATGCCTTCTTCTTCGTTGATTTGTTTTGCCCTGAAAAAAAAACAGTTAGATAGCGGGGGTTTTAAACCCCCACTAAATGAAGAACAGGATAATAGCGATTAGCATATGGTGGCTCATAAATTGAGCGCGACTAGTGATTCTGAATCGTTTAAGTGTGCTGAGTTCAATGGTGTAGGTCTCATGTCTCAATTTTTCCAGAATAAGGAAGCCCTCTTTTTAAGCTCCTGAAACCCTAACGCGTGTTCATGGTAGTTTTGCATACAGGCGTCCAAAACTCAATTGAATAATACCAATGGCTTTAGAAACATCATATTAGTATAAATCACATGTTAAAAGTCATGAATAACGTATGGAAATGCAAACACGATTATCAAATTTTTTCAGAAAAGTTAGACTCCTATCTACCAATTCTTTGCGCTTGGAGAGTGGAGAACGATTGGGTTCTGTTCAGAGGAGTTCCAGGAAGCTTTTGAGATCTTTTTCACGCCTTGAAACGCCTTCAAACTATGAAAACAGGTTTTGGATTTTTTAAGAAAAAGTGAGTTTTGGTCCTTGAGTTCTAGCACAGCATTCAGGTTGTGTGCATTAGGTTTAACTTCTGACTTATATGAGGGATGAATTAGGGTAACAATTTGAGCCAAAAGATCCATGTTTTGATGAATCCAATATTTGATTTTAATGGCATATTTTTTCAATCTTTCTTCATGTGTTTTGATGCCAATCATGACCAAATCCTTCCTTTTTTGATGTGCACGAATCCTGAGTAACCAATGAGATCAAATGCTGCATAAAAAGATTCACATACATTTGTTTTAGTATTTTTTCATATTTTATTTTATTAAATGAATTAATGGTGATTAAAAATTCAAATAAATAATAAAAAATAATGAAATAAATCCCCTTTGGGCCAAATGGTCGTGCATAGCCTTTGGATGATGAATCTTGGAAGAAAATGTGGCCCATTAGCAATTTTGAGGCATTTGAAGCAAAGTTGACTTTTCAAAATTCCCAAAAATTTCCCAACTTCCACAAGGCATATCTTGCTCAATTTTTAAGCTTTGATCATGTTCTTGGATATTTTGGAAAAGTCTTGAAGTCCTCTAACCAATGCCTTTGGTCCCATGTCATTTTGATTTACCAATCTCAAGTTATGGTCTTTGACTTAAAGTCCCTTTTTGTTGACTTTTGAAAATGACCTATAATGTTGAAATTGATAACTTTTTGTGAGAGCATTTCTTGGACTTAAAGTGTGAAGATGAGTTGTAGGAAATGTCTTTCTCTTCAAAATGAGCTTTGGATGGAATTTTTCTGATAAACCATGTGGAAGTTATGCCCTGGTCAAGTTATAGTTGACTTTTTCAACTGTCCAAATATGGAAACTTTTGCATCTTGAGACTTTTTGAGCCATGCCTTGAAAATCATGATCAAGAATTGATAAAATGATGTTTGTGGCTTCAAAATAAGATGTTTGACCAAAAATTTGAACTTTTGACTGTCAAATGACCATTTTACCCCTACAGTTGACTGTTGAGCAATTAGGGTTTTTGACTGTGCAATTTTGTGCTGTGAGTCTTGAAACTTAGCATATGGATGCTTGGCCTTGTTTATAGGCATGTGGGACTTGATTGGACCCTTGAAAACTTCAATCTCTTTGTCAGAACCAAAACCCTAGTTTTTGACTGTTAGGAGGCCCTTGAACTGTGCAACCCTTGGGGAGATTTTGAAGCATGTTCTTTGCCATTCTTGAAGAATATGGGAGGGCAAATTTTGGGGTACAACAGTTGCCCCTGTTCAATCTTCTTAAATTTGAGGAAGCAGATTGGCTGACGTGCCTTTCGTAATCCGAAGGTGGAAGATGATTGAACACTAGAGTGCCCAAAAATTTGCTCTCACATAGTAGTGTGATGTGGGGAATGGGCTTACAGATGCCATTTGGAGATTGATGGATAGGATGATGGGCTTATAGATGCCATGCTAAGAGATAATGGATGAGCGGATGGGCTTATAGATGCCATCTGGGTGTCGGTCGCGTAAGAGATTCCTTAGCGAGAACTTGCGTACCTGCAAAAGAAGATGATTACCTGGCCTGTTACAGGAGCTGGTCTTCAAACTCTTTGTATAGATGCACCCTGGATGGTTACAGGAATTGAATCTGGAGCTTCAAACGGTGATGAATGAACCAGGGATGGTTACTACCTCAACGGGACGGTGAGCGAATCTTGGATGTCTTCTACTAGGATAAGAATCAAGGAAATCTTAGGATCGATCTGACTGAACCAGAGAAGGCCTTTGACTGGATAAGAATCAGGAAAATCTTAGGGTCGATTTAACTGAACCGGACAAGGTCTTGGAATATCTTCAACTGGATAAGAATCAGGGAGATCTTAGGGTCGATCTGACTGAACCAGAGAAGGCCTTTGACTGGATAAGAATCGGGAAAATCTTAGGGTCGATTTAACTGAACCGGACAAGGTCTTGAAATCTTCAACTGGATAAGAATCAGGGAGATCTTAGGGTCGATCTGACTGAACCAGAGAAGGCCTTTGACTGGATAAGAATCAGGAAAATCTTAGGGTCGATTTAACTGAACCGGACAAGGTCTTGAAATATTCAACTGGATAAGAATCAGGGAGATCTTAGGGTCGATC
Organism: Vicia faba; assembly: GCA_948472305.1. Taxonomy (NCBI): domain Eukaryota; kingdom Viridiplantae; phylum Streptophyta; class Magnoliopsida; order Fabales; family Fabaceae; genus Vicia; species Vicia faba. The sequence goes on from OX451735.1 coordinate 958,312,181, forward strand.
TGACTGAACCAGAGAAGGCCTTTGACTGGATAAGAATCAGAAAAATCTTAGGGTCGATTTAACTGAACCGGACAAGGTCTTGAAATCTTCAACTGGATAAGAATCAGGGAGATCTTAGGGTCGATCTGACTGAACCAGAGAAGGCCTTTGACTGGATAAGAATCAGGAAAATCTTAGGGTCGATTTAACTGAACCAGACTAAAGTCTTGAAATATCTGAGAACCTAACTGGATCTTTCCTGAAAGGTAAAGGTCAGTCATATGCAATGCATGATATGGATCAAGCAATGATGTTCTCAACATAAATGAGATTAAGATATGATGCATATATGCATGCTATAATGTATGGAAATGTGATGTTTATGAACATATGTTTTTCGTCTAGGAAAGTAAATCCTTGACGGGTGCCGGGAAGTTGAATCCTGGGCTGATGTTGGAGAATGATGTTTTGCTTCCGCTGGGGATGATAGTTGCAAGAATACCGGTAGGAGAAGATAACTCCGTTGGGGATAAACTTGGCGAATGGATTACTCTGCGGGGAGAAAATTACTCTAGCGATCTTGCTGAGGAACAATACTCTGTGGGGAGAGAGGTACTTTGCTGAAATGTTGATGGTAACTTTGCTGGGGATACCATTGTTGTGTTGGAAGTGCTAATAGACTTCGTTGTGGATAAGAAGACTTTGCCGAGGACAATCTTTCTGTGGCTTTTGGCTGAGGATAACCCAGTTATATCCTGGTAGGGAAATAACTCTTTGAATAAAGCCGGGAGACACGTTCGTGCTCTACGGGGATAAGCTTCCAGAATCTACTGGGGATAAGCTTACTGCTTGGGGAGATGGATTCCAACTTTCTTGGGGAAACTGGATTGGACCCTCCTGGGGAAGTTTTGAGATGCTGGGGAAATAGCTCCATTGAATGTTTGATATACCGCCGGGGAACAATCTTTAGGCCAAGACTGCCGGGGATGCTTGTTAAGAATATTCGTATATTGCTGGGGAATGTTGAGATCTGCTGGAGGATACCCAACTTCCTTAAGGCTGACATTATAACTTTGCTTGGGGAGAGCGTATTGACTTGCTGACACACTCTCTGGGGAATTAAGATATCTGGTTGTGTTCTTCAGCTGAATCTACCTTGGTGCCTTGGAGGACAGAACAATTAGATTGCTTAGACAACTCTTTATTGCCCCTGTTTCTAATGTTACCTGTAATCAATCCTTTGTTTCGTATGCAAATATTCATGAGTTAGCAAATTATTGTCAATGCATATATCACAAATTGAACTTTGGACGTTCTTCGCAAAACAAAACAGAAAAGAAAAACAAATGGCAACTTGAGCTGAAAAGTGATTTTTTGTATTGATTTTGAGTTTGCCTGTAAATAGGCGTTTATGTACAAGAGGCTGACGTCCTAGTAAGAGAACGCCGCCAAACAAAAGAGTTTATACAAATTTGTACAAAAGAAAATAAAACAGCTGTGTGAAAAGAAATGATCCCACTGGGTTTCAACTCTGCTATCGCCCTTATATCTTCGAGCGTCTCATCACTTGATGACCTAGTCGAGAATGAAGCTGATCGATCGATGCTGTCTGAACTTGATATAGATACCGGATTCTGGATGCAAGGTGATCCAATGAGACATAGTATTACGCTTTATCCCTAACTTTTGCCTGGACCGCCCTTTCGGGTTTTCAGTCCACCGGGATACCCATTTTTGCCCAAGCCATCTTTTCAGGTTTTCGACTTGCCGGGTGTACATTTTTTTCATTTCATCCCTTCATTTTGCCCGAACCCTTTTGGTTCGCCGGGAAGCCCTAATTTTTGCCTAGGTATATCAACCTAGCGGGTCTTTTTCATGCGTAGTATCTTTTTACTATGTCTGCATTGGCGGGGTGAGGAAGGTCGTCACCATCCATGTTGGTTAGAATCATGGCTCCTCCTGAGAACACATGTTTAACCACAAATGGCCCTTCGTACGTAGGGGTCCATTTGCCCCTTGGATCACTCTAAGGAAGGATAATGCGTTTGATTACCAGATCCCCAACTTGATATTCTTGTGGTCTGACCTTTTTGTTAAATGCCCTGATCATCCGTTTTTGATACGTCTGACCATGACAGATAGCAGCAAGTCTCTTTTCGTCAATCAGATTTAGCTGATCTAGTCGTGTCTGGATCCAATCATCTTCACTCAGATCTGCATCCTTCATTATCCGGAGAGAGGGTATTTGCACTTCGATCGGTAAGACTGCCTCCATACCGTAGACCAAGGAGAAGGGAGTTGCCCCGGTTGACGTCCTGGCTGAGGTACGGTACCCATGTAGAGCGAACGGTAACATCTCGTGCCAATCTTTATAAGTCACTGTCATCTTCTGCACGATTTTCTTAATGTTCTTATTTGCTGCTTCTACAGCCCCATTCATCTTCAGTCTGTAAGGAGAAGAGTTGTGGTGTTGTATCTTAAACTGCTCGCAGAGCTCAGTGATCATCTTGTTATTCAGATTGGTACCGTTGTCTGTAATGATTCTTTCAGGGACGCCGTATCGACAGATTAGATTATGCCGAATGAACCGTGCCACAACCGTCTTGGTTACCGTAGCGTAGGATGCTGCTTCAACCCACTTCGTGAAGTAGTCAATTGCTACCAGGATGAAGCGATGCCCATTGGATGCCGTAGGTTTAATCTCACCGATCATATCTATGCCCCACATTGTAAACGGCCAAGGCGCAGTCAGAACATTTAGAGGAACTGGAGGAACGTGCACCTTGTCTGCATATATCTGGCATTTATGGCATGTCCGAGAGTGTTGGTAACAGTCGGCTTCCATTGTAGACCAGAAATAACCTGCCCGAAGGATTTTCTTCGCCATAGTGTGTCCACTGGAATGTGTTCCGAAGGTCCCTTCATGTAGCTCTTCCATGATCCTTTCTGCTTTAGTCTTATCCACACAACGCAGTAAGGTTGAATCATGGTTTCGCTTATACAGAATGCCGTTGCTAAGGAAGAACTTCGCTGCGAACCTTCTCAGAAACTTCTTATCGTTGACAGACGCACCTTCAGGGTATTCCTGAGCTTCCAAATATCTCTTCACCTCATGGTACCAAGGCTTCTCAGTCACCAATTCAGTCTCGAGATCACAACAGTATGCCGGTTCGTCCAGTTTCCAGATGATGATCCGGGGAGCCTCATTGTCCCATTTGACTTTGAACATAGAAGACATCGTAGCTAACGAGTCCGCCAACTGATTCTCCTCTCTTCGAAAGTGTTCAAAGGTTATCTCCGTGAAGTGGGGGATCAAGGTCAACACACATTCTTTGTAAGGAATAAGATTCGGATGTTTCGTATCCCACTCTCCTTTGATCTGATTGATCACGAGGGCGGAATCTCCGAAGACACTCAGAAACTTGATCCTTAAGTCGATCGCAGCTTGGAGACCCATGATGCATGCCTCATACTCCGCCATGTTGTTGGTGCAGTTGAAACATAGCCGGGCAGTGAGTGGAGTGTGAGTGCCTTGAGGGGATATGATCACAGCGCCGATGCCGTTACCCAAAGCGTTGGAGGCTCCGTCAAAGTGCATAGACCATCGGGATCCTTCCTCAGGTCCTTCATCCGGTCCAGGTACTTCACAATCAGTCACTATCATGATGCTCTCGTCTGGAAATTCGAAGTTCATTGACTGATAGTCGTCTACTGCCTGATGTGCCAAGTGGTCTGCCAATACACTTCCTTTGATGGCTTTCTGGGTTGTGTACTGAATGTCGTATTCTGTCAAGATCATTTGCCATCTTGCTATTCTCCCAAACAGAGCAGGTTTTTCAAATATGTACTTTATAGGATCCATCTTCGAGATCAACAAGGTAGTATGAGTCAGCATATACTGTCTCAGCCGGCGAGCAGCCCATACCAAAGCGCAGCAAGTTTTCTCGAGCAATGAGTATCAGGTCTCACAGTCGGTAAACTTTTTGCTAAGGTAATAAATGGCATGCTCTTTTCGGCCAGACTCGTCATGTTGCCCCAGCACACACCCCATTGAGTTGTCAAGCACTATCAGGTATAGTATCAGAGGTCTCCCCTCAACCGGTGGCATAAGGATGGGTGGTTCTTGGAGATACTCTTTGATTTTGTCAAAAGCAGCCCGACATTCGTCATTCCAACGTACTACCTGATCTTTCTTCAGTAGCTTGAAGATTGGCTCACAGGTAGCAGTTAGGTGTGAGATGAACCGAGCAATGTAATTCAGGCGTCCTAGAAAGCCTCTGACCTCTTTCTCTGTCTTAGGAACTGGCATCTCTTGAATAGCTTTAACCTTGGCAGGGTCCACTTGAATACCCTTATCACTTACAACGAAGCCTAGCAACTTTCCAGATCTTACCCCAAAGGTGCACTTGTTCAGGTTCAGCCTCAGCTTATACAACTTCAGTCGGTCAAACAATTTCTGCAGATGATCTAGGTGTTCCTCCTCAGTCTGGGACCTTGCGATCATGTCGTCAACATACACTTCTATCTCATGATGGATCATGTCATGAAATAAAGCAACCATGGCACGTTGGTAGGTTGCCCCAGCGTTCTTCAGTCTAAAAGGCATGACCTTGTAGCAGAAAGTGCCCCACTGAGTAACAAAAGTAGTTTTTTCCATGTCTTCAGGTGCCATCTTAATCTGATTGTAACCTGAAAAACCATCCATGAAAGAGAACACCTTATGCTGAGCAGTATTGTCAACAAGGACATCAATGTGAGGTAGAGGGAAGTCATCCTTGGGGCTGGCCCTGTTCAGATCCCTGTAGTCGACACACATTCTGAACTTTCCATCTTTCTTAGGCACCGGAACCACATTAGTAACCCACTGAGGGTAAGAAGTCACTGCTAGGAAACCGGCATCAAACTGTTTCATAACCTCAGCTTTGATCTTCTCAGACATCTCTGGACGCATACGGCGGACCTTTTGCTTGACCGGAGGGCAGTCTTCCTTGGTAGGCAAGTGATGGACCACAATGTCGGTATCTAACCCGGGCATGTCTTCGTAGGACCAGGCGAAGATCTCCATATAATCATGTAGCATCTGAGTCAACCGTTGCTTCACGCTGAGCTCTAGGTTGGCACCAATCTTTACCTCCTTCCTGTCCGTCTTAGTACCCAGATTTATTGTTTCCACTGGCTCTTCATGTGGTTGAATTGCCCTCTCTTCCTGGAGTAACAGTCTTGCAAGCTCGCCAGGCACTTCGCAATCATCTTCACCTTCGTCTTCGGCTAAGTTGATCGGATTTTCGAAGTCATAACTGGCAGTAGCAGAGTCGTTACCAGTGAGATCCAGAGTGGATTGGAACCTGTATGAGTGAGTGTGTGTAAATACAGCTGTTTTGCAATATATAAAGAAAGGAAAGAAAGAAAGGGAGCATAAAATTTGAAATGCGAGAAAACGTCCAAGATCTTTATTCATGATATATGAGATGACAATTAATATACCCTCACAAATGAAGCCAACGGTGCCTCGGGTAAGACACCGGGCCATAGAGTTTCAAATTATTGTTTATTACAAATACCAAAACAGAAGAATTCATTACTCAGTAACAAGAGAAACAAGTAGGTTGTCCTTTGTAATCCAATTGCTAGGTTCACCGTCGGTTGCCGGGTAAATCCAGCTGTCGAACTCAGCTTCATCCACTTCATCATCCTCCCTGATAGCATTTACCCCATGGTTAGGCATGGGAGCAGTCACCACATTAGGCTTCTCCGGTGCCTCAAATTGTACCTCTTTGGCGTCAATAAGATCCTGCACTTTATTCCTTAAGGCCCAACAATCATCAGTGGAATGCCCTGGGCTATCGGAGTGATAAGCACAGCGGGCATTTGGATTGTATTTCGGAGAGGCAGTATTCACCACTTTCGGGGCCTCCCTGACAGTCACTAAGTTGGTGGATAGCAACTGCGGCAAGATTTGCGATAGGGTCATACTCAAACGGGTAAACTCTCTTCTGGGTCTTTCACCCCTTTGAGGATTGGTTTGCCGAGGAGCGGCAGCAGGCTTGGCAATCATCACCGCGTTGACAGACTGGCGGCACTCAGGCTTCTCTTGTCTTCTAGACCCATATACAGCACTGGCCTCCTTCTTAAAGGGTTTCTTTTCAGAACTTGCAGATGCACCCTTCTGAATTTTGTCGGACTTCATCCCAGCCTCTATTCTCTCTCCAGTCAGAATAAGATCAGTAAACCCTGCAGATGAGTTACCGATAAGATGATTGAAAAATGGCCCAGATAGGGTCCCCAAGAACATGTCTACCAACTCCCGGTCAGTTAACGGAGGCTGCACCCTGCCAGCCAGATCCCTCCACTTCTGTGCATACTCTTTGAAACCTTCGCTTGATCCTAGCGACATACCCTGGAGTTGGGTACGTGTAGGAGCAAGGTCGGCATTATATTGATACTGCTTATAAAAAGCAGTAGCCAACTCCTCCCAGTTACGAACTTTGGTCCCATCCAGCTGATAGAACCATTCGAGATGAGTCCCTGAAAGACTCTCCTGGAAGAAGTGGATCCACAAATTCTTGTCCACTGAGTACGGCTGAATCTTCCACACATAAGATCTGAGGTGTAGCTTGGGACAAGATGCCCCGTCATACTTGGTGAAAGATGGTGCCTTAAACTTGTGAGGAATAATCACACCAGTAGATAAGCCCAAGTCTCCGAAATCCAGCCCAGGCACTTATTGGATCTCCATTGCATTCAGTCTGTCCTCCAACTGCTTATACCGGTCTTCAGCAGGAGGATATTGTTCCTCATTGAAGTCAGTCTCATTGTCAGAGACTACCAGACTAGGACCTTTTCCCCCTTGGGGACTGCTCTTGCCTATAGAAGAACCAGCCTCCTCATTCTGCAGAGTGTTGACAAACCTTCGGCCCGAGTTGAAAAGAACAGTTCTCTTCTTCTTCTTCTTCTCCTTCTTCAGGAGTAAAGCCTTCAGCTCTTCTTGGCCTTGAGCCAAACCCATGATTAGCTCCTGAAATTGCGCGTTCTGCGCCTGAAGGGCCTTGATAGACATCTCGATTGATGATGAGTCAGGATTCATGATGCTGAAATAAACAGCGAAGAACAGTAAGCAACCTGAAAAGAAGAAAACCTGCTATGCACATGATGAATGATATGTATTTATGCAATGCATTCAAGGGTTCGAAAGTTCAAATTTGTTGTAGACAAAAAGGAACACACGTTATCATTAAGGAAACAATTGTTCAGTACATCAAAGCCTCATGGGCACATATTACAAAGTAAATCAATCCCAAAAGACACTACGCATCCTCTTTGGAGCTATGTAGGTGTTGAGATTCCTCTCCTCGTGCAATAGGCGGGTGAGCTCCAAGACCTTCTTTTCACTAGCATGTAGACTGGTCTCAAGAGAATTCTGTTCTTCCTTAAGCTGGATCCAGCTCTTCTGCATCTCTTCCCAGGACGTGGGCATGTCAGGATGTTGAATGGTGTAGGACACCTCTCCTTCCAAGACTGGCTCTTTGATCACAGGGAGCACATGAAGATAAGGCATTATTAACTTCTGGGAGCGGGCTCGTACCCACTTGAGATAAGGTTCCAATGGGATGGAGTTCCTGTGCCCCAGTGTCTTGCTGTCTATCCTACTTGGCATCCTCCAAGCTCTGATAAATCTCTGGCGAAGTCCTTGTGCATCATTGTCGAAGTCAAAAACTATGTCAGGAATTAACATGTCATGAGGGCCGTCCCTCCGAGCATAACCAAACTGTCTCCAAGCCAGGCATGGGTTGTAAGTAATACCTCCTCTGATTCCAAGTAAAGGAACATTAGGGTACTCCCCGCAACGATCAATGATAGTGACATCCTCTCTGGACCAAGGGCACCAATGTATATTTGCGTGTGTAAGAGTCATCAACCGTTGTGACCATCTCAAACCCCGCTCGTTCTTCAAAACTGATTGTGGAAGGTGCGAAATAAACCACCTTCCCAGGAGAGGAGTGCAACACATAAGGACACCTCTTTTTCTCATGGTTCGAGTGTAACATGAGTGAAGGATGTCCCCCAGCAACGTAGGTATAGGATTCCTGGACATGAAGATCTGGACAGTAATGATATCTATAAGCTGATTTGGGTTAGGGAACAACACCAAACCATAGACAAGGAGGGCCACAACTTCTTCAAAAGCTTATAAGTCAAGGGAGTTCCAACATTCATGGGCCTTTTCAAACAGAAACCTGGCTAAGAACCCTTTGATACCACTTCTAACTTCCCAATGTCCCTTGAGGTCAGATGATTGTAGGTGTAAGGCTTTAGCAATCTCTTCAAGCTTGGGTTCCTTTTCCGTACCGTTTTAGGGTAGTTGATCAAGGATAGGGATCTTCAGAAGCCGGGAGAACTCCTCCAATGTAGGTACCAGCTGATAATCCAGGAAAGTGAAACAGTGATGCAGAGGGTCAAAGAACTGGAATAGGACCTTTATCATATCTTCCTCAATGTTGGTATTGACCAAGCTGATGAGTCTTCCATGTCTTTCACTGAATGAAGAGCTCTCGGGAATCCTGGATATAATCTCCTTAAGCTGAGGAGGGATTCTTACAAGGCTGACTTGAATTGTCTTTCTGCGAATAATTTCCATGTCCTACAAAACAAGAACAAAGATGAAGATTCGAACCCCTGAAATGGTTAGTCAATGCATATGATGTTGGATGATGTCATGATGCTATGATTAAACACACCACAAATATTTACAAAGGCAAACATGTAAGGCACACAAGTCACACAAGACAAGCCCTTAGAGTTTAGGCCAGCATGGGGTCTGGGTATTACCCTCTTGAAGTTGGTGGGCTCAACCTGTCCTATTAGAAGTAACCGGGTTCTAAGGGTCCCAATATCACTGGATTGCTTTCATTGTTCATCGTTTCGATTTAGCCACTGAACTGGCGACCGAAATATTCCAGGAAAGCAACCCTCAATTGAGTGTAGTATCGAGTATCAACCAACCTCAGACTGCACCAAAGTCAGTTATCTCACTATCCTAAAGAGGCCAAGATAGTTCAATTAAGGTTCCTAAGGTCAGTTGATGTTTCACGACACCACGCGGAGGCCCCATACTCTCCTTGACTGAAATCAAGGGTTACCGGTACACACCAAAGTGCCACATCAACGTAGCAGACTGTTTCAACCATGTCGGTATACCCCGCACATTTCCCTCACAGCCTTGTTGCTACTTTCTAAGAAGGTATCCCCAGATCCGGGTTAGGATCTATGTAACTCCCATGCAACCCACAATTTTAAAGCAAACAAGTCAATACAATTGAAAACACAGTGATCTTAATCCTAAGGTACACCTCACTTTAAGTTAAATCCCCAGCAGAGTCGCCAGTTCTGTGATCGGTGGATCTGGAACTGACTGTTTAACGCTGGTTCGCGAAATGTCGCGGAAGCAAGAGTCGCCACCGTCTTTTATTTTCTCCAAATGGAAAGGACAAAAGCACAGAAAAATTCCTTATAGAGATTGCTCTCGGTTCGGGAGGTAGATTATAGAAAGGGAAGGTGTTAGCACCCTTTCTATCCATGGTTATCTATGGGCTCTTAGATATTTGCTCATTTGTGTTTTCAAAATGGTTTGTTTGCTTTTCAACTGTGGGTTTAAAAAGTTTCTTTGAAAATTTCAGTTCGACTCTTGTATCGGTCCTCAAGAGTGTTTGAAAAGTTGCTTTCGAAAGCTTTTTGAAAAGGTGTCGGTGTGAAAAGAGTTTTTGATTTGTTTTGAAATTAGAGCAAGTATCTAGAGTCGTCTACCTACCCTAAGGAATTCGTCTGTGTAAATGTCCTTGAAGTAGTTCCATCCCACCATTGAGAGGTAGGTAGCACCACCGTTGGAGGTGTTCGGGTCAATTCGAGGGTTCGGGACATGGTGATCACCGGAGCAATAGGAAGACACCTTAGAAGCTACCCTCATGCCATGTTCATGGACATGAGGACTTACTAAAACGTCCTCTACTCGACGATCACCTTTCGAGGGGCAAGGCAACAATGAGGCGTACCCTAGGGGTGGTGTGTGATTTGTGTGTCATGTTCATTTATTTTTGTCTTGTTCATGCATTGGTGATCTACGCGTTGCTTTTATTTTTTGACATTCATTCTTTCATGCAGGTTAATTAACAGTTTAAAAGATCTGGAATTAAAAGTCCTACGCTATTACAAAGGTGCGGGTCTACATCGCCAAATTAATCCAAGACCCGATTTGAAATAAAATAAAGTGCGAGAAATAAATGTCCCAATTGACCTATTACATAGCTTTGGGAGAGTTACATGAAAAAGGAAATAAAATAAGCGCGCGAATGAGTAAAATCAGGAATGCGAGGGCGTTGGACCCTTTTAAGGAAATTAAATTACAATTATGAAATTAATTAAATTTAATGAGAAAAGAGAAGTTATTATTTTTTTTTTTTGAGGTTTTTTGTATTTATGGATTTTAGTAAGAAAATCAAATGAAATTAAAAGAAAAGTCAATTAACCCTAATTCTAAATTGTTTTTAATTTATTAAGAAAACTATTTTTAGTTTGACCTAATTTTAACTAATTATTTACATGGCAAATTTTATTTACAAAATAATAATTAATAATTAAATATGGTGAAAAAAGAAAGAAAAGATAAAAGTATAAAACCCTAATTCTACATTTTTTAGTTTATTAATAAAAATATTAGAATTAAACCTAGAATTTAAAAGCTAAATTAATCATTAAATTTATTTATAAAGAAAATATTACATAAAATATATTTATTATTTTTTTATAGTTTCTGAATTTTTTGGGTATTTTTTATATTAGGAAAATATTAATTTATGAATTAAGAGGAAATAATTAAATTAAACAAATAATAGAAAAAGAAAAGAAATACAAACATTTGGGGGGTGTTGACCCCAATTTGGAGGTATTTGGCCAGCAATTAGGCCCAATCATTGGAGGCCTGTTTGACTTCTGGTAATCACGTGTGGCTTCATTGACCAGTGCATAGGGTGCTCCTCAGATCATGGCCAGTGGATTGAGATTATTGGCCATGTGGCAAGCTTTGATGGTGGGTGTATGATGAACCCCTGGGCGTACACTGCATGAGATCAAGTGAAAACAAAATTCATTGAAAAATATGGGGGACCTGGGAATCGAACCCAGGTCCCAGTACCTATTGGACAACGCATCAACCAACTGTGCCAGGCGCTTTCTTTGTAACATTAATGGAATGCAATTAATATATAAAAAAACAAAACGCTAATGATGTTAATTCAAAAAACACGCTAAAACTTGAATTGTCCAATCACCGGTTGACAACATGCCTTCTTCTTCGTTGATTCGTTTTGCCCTGAAAAAAAACAGTTAGATAGCGGGGGTTTTAAACCCCCACTAAATGAAGAACAGGATAATAGCGATTAGCATATGGTGGCTCATAAATTGAGCGTGACTAGTGATTCTGGATCGTTTAAGTGTGCTGAGTTCAATGGTGTAGGTCTCATGTCTCAATTTTTCCAGAATAAGGAAGCCCTCTTTTTAAGCTCCTGAAACCCTAATGCGTGTTCATGGTAGTTTTGCATACAGGTGTCCAAAACTCAATTGAATAATACCAATGGCTTTAGAAACATCATATTAGTATAAATCACATGTTAAAAGTCATGAATAACGTATGGAAATGCAAACACGATTATCAAATTTTTTCAGAAAAGTTAGACTCCTATCTACCAATTCTTTGCGCTTGGAGAGTGGAGAACGATTGGGTTCTGTTCAGAGGAGTTCCAGGAAGCTTTTGAGATCTTTTTCACGCCTTGAAACGCCTTCAAACTATGAAAACAGGTTTTGGATTTTTTAAGAAAATGTGAGTTTTGGTCCTTGAGTTCTAGCGCAACATTCAGGTTGTGTGCATTAGGTTTAGCTTCTGACTTATATGAGGGATGAATTAGGGTAACAATTTGAGCCAAAAGATCCATGTTTTGATGAATCCAATATTTGATTTTAATGGCATATTTTTTCAATCTTTCTTCATGTGTTTTGATGCCAATCATGACCAAATCCTTCCTTTTTTGATGTGCATGAATCCTGAGTAACCAATGAGATCAAATGCTGCATAAAAAGATTCACATACATTTGTTTTAGTATTTTTTCATATTTTATTTTATTAAATGAACTAATGGTGATTAAAAATTCAAATAAATAATAAAAAATGATGAAATAAATCCCCTTTGGGCCAAATGGTCGTGCATAGCCTTTGGATGATGAATCTTGGAAGAAAATGTGTCCCATTAGCAATTTTGAGGCATTTGAAGCAAAGTTGACTTTTCAAAATTCCCAAAAATTTCCCAACTTCCACAAGGCATATCTTGCTCAATTTTTAAGCTTTGATCATGTTCTTGGATATTTTGGAAAGGTCTTGAAGTCCTCTAACCAATGCCTTTTGTCCCATGTCATTTTGATTTACCAATCTCAAGTTATGGTCTTTGACTTAAAGTCCCTTTTTGTTGACTTTTGAAAATGACCTATAATGTTGATATTGATAACTTTTTGTGAGGGAATTTCTTGGACTTAAAGTGTGAAGAGGAGTTGAAGGAAATGTCTTTCTCTTCAAAATGAGCTTTGGATGGAATTTTTCTGATAAACCATGTGGAAGTTATGCCCTGGTCAAGTTATAGTTGACTTTTTCAACTGTCCAAATATGGAAACTTTTGCATCTTGAGACTTTTTGAGCCATGCCTTGAAAATCATGATCAAGAATTGATCAAATGATGTTTGTGGCTTCAAAATAAGATGTTTGACCAAAAATTTGAACTTTTGACTGTCAAATGACCATTTTACCCCTACAGTTGACTGTTGAGCAATTAGGGTTTTTGACTGTGCAATTTTGTGCTGTGAGTCTTGAAACTTAGCATATGGATGCTTGACCTTGTTTATAGGCATGTGGGACTTGATTGGACCCTTGAAAAATTCAATCTCTTTGTCAGAACCAAAACCCTAGTTTTTGACTGTTAGGAGGCCCTTGAACTGTGCAACCCTTGGGGAGATTTTGAAGCATGCTCTTTGCCATTCTTGAAGAATATGGGAGGGAAAATTTTGGGGTACAACAGGGATATTTTGAACTTGTTGAGCATGTCAAGATAATTCCATGGTGTCCTTGAGTCCATATGTGAGCTTGGTTTGCCATTGGCTAGGTCAAACAGTCAAAAATTGCCTTTGTGCAGTCAAAACCCTAAAAATGACCATTTTGCCCTTTTGATGATCTGATCAAATTTCTTGTGGAATTGTGATCCAAACTTGATCAAATGGTCCATGTGAGTTCATAATGTTGATGTGGGTCAATTTTCATTAGATTTGACTGTCAAATGGCCACAGTTGACTTTTTCCCCAATACAGTTGATTTATAGGTCAACTGTCCAATTGACTGGGCAAAATTTGGAATCAAGACTTGAAACTTGGTATGGATAAACTTGGGAGTCCAACATGAAGCATGAAAGTCATCTTAGGCATTTTAGGTCAAAATATCTTTGTGCAAACACAAACCCTAATTTGGGTCAACAGTGCAAGGAGAAGTCTTGAGCAGAGGAAAACCCTAACTGGATCTTGATCTTCAAGGGTCTTGTGATGAGAAAATGTTGAGGAAATGGGAGGGCAAATTTTGGGGTACAACACTTGGAAAAAATGGAATCTAAAAACGATCTTAGAGCTCGATTCAAAGCAAAAACTTGACACTAATCTCTTGCTGGACGTCCACTGAAGAGATTGGAATCAAAACCAAGTCTTGAAACCACCAGAATTACGCTGTAAGTATCCACGAATATGGCCCTGTGCACGAAAACATAACTCCTCATTCTTGCATCTTTTTGACAAAACATTAGCATATTCTTGTTCCTTGTATGATTTCTAAGCTTTTTGCAATATTCAATTTCATTTTCATGGCCTGTATTGTAATGCCCGAACCTAGGGTTTTCTTGTTTTGTTTTTAGGCATTTGCGTTGCAGGTAAAATTAAGACTAATAATGGGTATAGAGATGATTAGGAGAACGAGACGAACAGGATGATAGGTTTGGTTTGCATTTTTGTGACATAGAATGTATTATAGCATGAGGCCACGGATTTTGATGCGGAATAAAATCCGCAGAAAAAATTACAGTCTTCGTTGAAGAAGACGAAGACGTGTCCCTGCTTCATTGGTCGATTCATACAGCGCGCCACTTCTTTTTTTATTTTCCAGCATAATGATTGAGTTTTCAATATAATATTTGTTTTGTATTCTAATAACAATTAAACAAGCCAGCTGGGTTGGTAAGCGCGCTATGTCAAAGTCTGTTGGGACCCGGGTTCGAATCCCAGGTCCCCCAATATTTGTTATAATTTTTCTCCAGGTAATTGTATGCAGCATCATAGGTGTAGACCATCATGTTCTTCCAGATCTCAAACGCCAAGTGGCCTACAAATCAAATCCAATGGCCTAGGTTGGACATTCACCATGCATCCAAGTCAACAAGCGTATATGGAATTAACAGAAGTCAACAAAGGCCAATGCGTTTGGGCCTGGAGATTGCTGATTTCACACTCAAATCAGGCCCAGCACCCCCTTGGTTATTTCTTCTCATATTTCATTTTTTTTATTATTTAATTGGTTTGTTAATTATTATTATTATTTACACTAACCAATTATTTTTCTTAATAAAATCAGAAAACATAAAAAAAACGTTATTTTTATTTATTAAATTAAATTAAATTATTTTATTTTTATAAATAAATGTTAATTAATTAACTTAGTCTTAAATAGGTGTAACATTTAATATTTTTTGTAATAAATTAAAATTAATTAGAATATTAGGTTTTAACAATTTTGACCATTTTTATTTCCTTAAATATAAAAAATCCAAAAATATCTTTTTTTAATTAATTAATAATTAGTTTGGTTTAATTTGATTAAATTAAAAAAAACAAAAAAAAAATGCTTTCTTTCAAAAAGGGTCAAAACCCTAAAAATACGCCGATTTAATTCTCTTGCACGCGATTCATTTGATTCCAATTTTGTAATTGTTTCCCGGTATGTAATAACTAATTAGGACTTTATTTCTTTACCTCTTTATTTTTACTCTCCGCAATTTAAATTAAAGGGTTTGTCTTTGGCGATGTAAATACCCGACACCTTGTAATAGGTTAGATTTAATTTCCCGCAATTTAATTTCCGCACAATATTAGCTGTTAGGTGTTTGATAATAGGGAACGCATGACAAGATCCAATGTATGAACTTAAAATCAACATAGCTCACCCATAACATGTACAGATAAAATTAATCCAAAAAACACACTTGCACATGCCACTCTTAGGGTACACCTCACTTGGTTACCTCGAACGTGGTCATTGAGTATATGAAGTTTTAGAGGTCGCCCTCTTGTCCAAAGATCATAGTTGCCTCGAAACGGTTGCCTCGAAAAAATGATCTAGGATATTAGGGTTATCGCTAAGGCGTCCTAACATTGCTTTAGTGACCACACGTCCCTTAATCGAATTGACCCGAAAACTCCAACAACGTTGCTACCTACTCCTCAAAAGTGGGATAGCATTGTCTAAAGGACATTTGTATAATTTAATTCCTTTTTCGAGTAGGTAGATGGTTCTTAAGTACTTTCTCCTTTTAAAAACAAAACAAAACTTTTTGCACTTACACTCCTTTCAAACAAAAACTCTTTTCAAACCCACAAACACAAAGAAAAGCAAACTTTTGAAAACACAATGAGCAAGTACCCAAGAGCCCGTGGATAACCACGGATAGAAAGGGTGCTAACACCTTTCCTTTCTATAATCTACCTCCCGAACCCGAGAAACATCTCGAAAAAGGAATTTTTCTGTGCTTTTGTCCTTTCCTTGTTGGATAAAATAAAAGACGGTGGCGACTCTTGCTTACTACGACATTTTGCAAAAACAAACGCAAACGCGAACCAGCATTCCAAAACAGTCAGTTCTTTCCCACCGATCACAATACGAATACACTCCAGACACGGAAGTCATTCTGTTACTCATCAAGAATCACATTCAGATACAACTTGGATACGCTCTAGACACAGACTCCATTCCTTTTCTCATTCAGATTAAGTCTCCAGATACAATTCAGATACGTTCCAGACATGAACACCATTCTGATACTCATTCTTCTAACTTACAACTTACAACTCAACAAACATTCTTGGATGGCATCTTTAAGCCCATATCCAACAAGATTCTATCACATATCCAAATGGCATCTTTAAGCCCATTCCCTCAACTACATTCTGACGAGTGCAAATTTACGGGCACTCTAGTGTCCAATCATCTTTTACCTTTGAGTCACGAATGATAAATCTCGCCAATCTAACTCTTCAGGTTCAAAAAGATTGAACAGGGGCAGCTGTTGTACCCCAAAATTTTCCCTCTCATTTAATCAAGATTTCCCCTCACAAGACTCTTTGGACTCCAGACCAGATTAGGGTTTGCTCAGCTCAAGACCTCTCCTTGAACTAATAACCTGAAATTAGGGTTTGAGTTTGCACTTGGATTTTTGGACTTTCAATGCCTCATGAGACTTTCATACTTCATGTTGGACCTCTAAGATTGCTCATACCAAGTTTCAAGCCTTGAATCACTTTTTTGCCCAATCAATTGGACAGTTGACCTAAAAAACAACTATATTGGGGAAAAAGTCAACCATAGCCAATTTACAGTCAAACCTCATAATTTTTTATCCATATCAACATTATAGGCATATCAACATTATAGGCTCATATGTACCATTTTATCAAGTTTGGACCACAACTCCTCAAGAAATTTGATCAGATCATCAAAAGGGCAAAATGGTCAAAATTAGGGTTTTGACTGTAGAAGGGCAATTTCTGATTTTTGACTTAGCCAATGACCAATTGGGTTCAATCATGGTTTCAAGGACTCAATGGTACCGTCTTGACCTAATCACAAGGTTCAAAAGATCTCAAATGCATTGGATTGACAGATGAATTTTCCAGTTAACTGATCAAAAATCAACCGTACACTGAAAAGTCTGTTGTACCCCAAAATTTTCCCTCCCATATTCCTCAAGATTTGTCAAGAATCATCTCCAAATGGTTCAAGATTGCTCAAGGGTTGTATAGTCAAATCACCTCCTAAGGCAGTCAATTCAAAATTAGGGTTTTGTGTTGCATCAAGGTCCTTACATCCAAATGGCCTCAAGTGCTTCCCAATGTCTTAATATGTTCTTAAGTTCATCCATGACAAATTTCAAGCCTTGCAGAGAAACTTTGGTCAGTCAATTGCTCAAGAGACCCAAAAATCGACTATGCTAGGGCAAAAGTCAACTGTGACCTAAATACAGTCAAACCTCCAGATTTTTTTTCAACATTCTCATTTTTTAGGATAATTAGTCATTTGATCAAGGGTTGATGATGATTCATCAAGGATTGCTCAAAATTCATCAAGATTCAAAGTTGCTAAATTAGGGTTTTGCAGGAAAAGTCAACTCAACTTTGACCAAGCATAACTTTCTCATACTTTATGATAAATGATCCATCCAAAGCTCATTTTGAAGAGGATTCAATTTCCTACAATCCATATTCATACCCCAAGATCATAAAATTCACTCACAAGAAGTTACAAATTTGGACATTATAGGTCATTTTTGAAAGTCAACAAAAACACCTTTTTTGCCAAAGCTTATAACTTAAGAAATAAAGCTCAAAATGAGATGAGCCCAAAAGGGTTGATTAGATGACATCTCAAGGTTTCTAAAAAGTCCAATAACACCTCCAAAAGTTCAAAATTGAAGAAGTTATGCATTGTTGAAGTTGGGCCTTTTTCCAAAATTGCCAAAAGTCAACTATCCTCAAAACTCCAATTTTTGACAAAAGGGCCCACTTTTTTCCACTTGATTCAGTCTTGTCATGCCACACACGTGTCCCATCCTTAATTTCATGACCAAACATTTATTTTTCTATTTTATTTCATTTTTATTGATTTAATCCATTATTAATCAATATTAAATCAAATAAAATCCAAAAATTGATGTAAATGGATCTTTGTGATTTGTACAACTTGCAAATATCACGTGACAACCAACCAACTCGTGCCAAGGCTAAAACATGCACAAAATCTCAGATTTGGCCATATTTGGAAAGCTTTTCAATGGTGATAAAATCAAATCTCAAAACCTTGAATGCACATGGATTAAAGCCCAACTCTTGACCTAATTCACTTCCAATATACATACACAAGCCACACAAACCTGATTCACGAGCAAAAACTGCAGGAGACGGCCAAACCAGAATTGTAAAAAGTGTGAAAAAGTGGGAGATCAATATCTTGGTTAAGGGGCGATTCAATCAAAAATCTTCACGTAGCTCTCTAGCCTGATATCATGTGAAGCAAAAGCAATCAAAACCAGACCTCAAGACTCCCTACAACGTGTTGTAAGTCGTCTCGAACTTTGCTCTGAACATGGAAACCCAATCTCCAATTCTTGCGCCTTTTCTTTAAAATCTTGGCATATTTGTGTTTATCATTCAATTTAGAACGTTTTGGCATTATTCAATTTTGTTTTTGGAACCTGTATCGTGATGCCCGATCCTAGGGTTCGTATTCTTGCTTTTTAGGTGTTTTTGATACAGGGAAAATTGGATCCAATAATTGGTATAGGAATGAACAGGAGGCAAAGACGAACACGCCTATGTTCTTGGGTGGCGTTTACATGGCCTAAGGAGGATTTTTGAAACGTCCTACGAAATTCTCTGCGGACAAAATCCGTAGGTAAAAACCTGGTTATTCTCAACGAAGAAGATGCTGACGCGTCTCCCTCCCATTCGTCCTTTTGAAAAACGCGTGCTTTATTTTTTTGTTTACAGCATATTGATTGTTTTTATATATAATATTCATTACTTATTCTAACAACAAAGAAACGCGCTAGTTGGGTTGGCAAGAAGGTGGATGAAAAAACCATTGGGACCTGGGTTCAAATCCCAGGTCCCCCCAATATTTGTTGTAATTTTTCTCCAGGTTATTCCATGCAGCGCTCAAAGCAGGGCTCACCATAAGCCTCCATCCAGATGCTAGCCAGGTGTTTCAGATCAAATCCAGAGGCCAGAAATTAATGGTTCATGGTACACTCAAGTCAACACACGCGTGGGTAATTAGAAAAGTCAACAAAGGCCATGACGTTCTGGGCTTCAGAATTGCCAATCATACCTTCAAATTAAGCCCAGCACCCCCTTATGAGTTTATTTATTTTCCCCTTTTTATTTTTCTTTCATTTAATTATTTTTATAATTATTATTTATATCACTAACAAATTAATATTTTTTCCATAATAAAATCAGAAAACCATAAAAACATTATTTTTTATTAAATTCATCACTTGTTATTTTTTGTAAATAAATATTAACCAATTAATTTAGTTTTAATTAGGTACAATTTTAACATTTTTTGCAATAAATTAAAAGTAAATTAGAATATTAGGTTTAACAATTTTAATCATTTTTATTTTTATTTCCTTAAATAATCTAAAAACCCAAAAAATTTATTTTTTCATTTAATTAATTAAGTAACTTAGATTTAATTTCCGTTTAATTCAAAATAACAAAAATATTGATTTCTTTAAAAAGGGTCAAAACCCTAAAAACTCTCCGATTCAATTTTTCTCGCGCGTATTATTTGATTCGTATTCCATATAAATGTAATTGCTCCGAGGATGTAATAGCTTTAACTTAGGATTATTTACCGCTTTTATTTACCTTTTCGCATTTACTTTTCAAGGGTTTGTTTTTGGCGATGTAAATACCCGACGCCTTGTAATAGCTTAGTTTTATTTTCCGCAACCCTTAACTGCTAGATCTATGAATAATAGGCTATGCATGACAAGATCTATCTTAACTTAAAATCAACTGTAGCTCACCATAACATGTACAAAGATAACATAACTGAAAATTGACACATTTGCACATGCCACTCCTAGGGTACGCCTCACTTGGTTGCTTCGAACGTGGTCATTGAGTATAGGAAGTTTTAGAGGTCGCCCTCTTGTCCAAAGATCATAAGTTGCCTCGAAACAGTTGCCTCGGATAAAAATGATCTAAGACATTAGGGTTACCACTAAGGCGTCCTAACGTTGCTTTAGTAACCACACGCCCCTAAAATCGAATTGACCCGAAAACTCCAACGACGATGCTACCTACTCCTTCATAGTGGGGATAGCGTTGTCTAAAGGGACATTTACACAGTTTAATTCCTTTTGAGTAGGTAGAGGTTCTTAGGTACTTGCTCTTTCAAAACAAAACAAATTTTTCATACTTACACTTTTCAAACAAAGCTTTCAAAAACACTTCATACACTCTTGAGGACAGAAACAAGAGTTAAATCGAAGTTTTCAAACAAAACTCTTTTCAAAACCCACAAACACAAGAAAAGCAAAACTTTTTGAAAACATAGTGAGCAAGTACCTAAGAGCCCGTGGATAACCACGGATAGAAAAAGTGCTAACCCCTTCCCTTTCTATAATCTACCTCCCGAACCCGAGAAACATCTCGAAAAGGAATTTTTCTGTGCTTTTGTCCTTTCCTTGTTGGATAAAATAAAAGACGGTGGCGACTCTTGCTTACCGCAACATTTTGCGAAAACAAACGCAAACGCGAACCAGCATTCCAAAACAGTCAGTTCTATTTCCACCGATCACAGAACTGGCGACTCTGCTGGGGAGTTAATAAGTGGGGTGTACCTTAGGATTATATCATTGTGTTTTCAATTGTTTGCTTTGTATGATTTATATTTGTGGGCTTGTATCAGAGTTACTATAGATCCTAACCCGGATTTGGGGGATACCCTTTAGGTAAGTAGCAATAAACTGTGAGGGAACTGTACAGCATAGACCGATACGGTTGAAGCAGTAGCTACGTTGGTGTGGCACTTTAGTGTGTACCGATATCCCTTGTGTTGGAACGAGGAGAATATGGGTCTTATAAGGGGTCATTAAGCACCAACTGACCTTAAAACCTTTAAATTGACCAACTTGGCCATAGAACAGTAGCAGTATGCTACACTCATTGAGACCAAACTCTCGCAATGATTTCGGCCGCAAGAAAAGGTCGCTAAACTGGAATCATGACCGATCGAGGGTGGTCAGTGATATTGAGATCCTCTAGAACCCGATTACTATTACTAGGACAGGTTGAACCAACTAAACTGAAAGAGGCTAATACCTAAACTCCATGCCATCCTGAAATTTAAGGGCTATTGTGTGACTTGTGTGCCTTCAAAACTTGAACTACTTGCACATTCTTGTTATCTGACAACATGAGTTCCTTGCAGGTTTTGTTTACAGTCCTTATCCAATAATTTGGATTTATTGCATGGTTTACTTATAGCACCTCACACTTTTGCTTAAACGCATAACATATACATCATAACATCATGCCTTAACATTTCCTTAACCATTTCAAGGATCTCAAGGGTCTGTGATGCAGGTTATGGTAAATCAGACGTTAAGCAAGGGGCAAAGAGGATTTATTTTCCTCTAGCCAATGTCGTCTATAAATCAAAACACGATGACTTGAGTCAGGGGCTATGACCCACTCGATATGGTGAGCTTGACTCTTGAAGAAGGACTCTTAACAACATGAGGTTTCTTCAAACAAATTCTAAGAATTTCTTGTTTACCCCGCGAGATCCTTTAAAACATTGCATACATCATACATATCATTGCATAACATGTCTCCCAGTACAAGTCTCTCATGTTCTCGCTGTTTATTTCAGCAATGGCTTTCCAACCAGACAACCAAGATCTTCAAACTCGAGAAGCTCAGTTCAGGGATGTATTCCTAAACCTATCCAAGGGGCAGGAAGAGTTGAAAACACTCCTCATGGGGAACTTGGTCAAGAAAAATCCTGAAGACAATAAGGACGAACGGCTGGAACAATTGCAAGCTGAGTTCAGTGCAATGAGAACCCAGATGCTGGGGCAGATGGCTCTTATCCAAGGCCTAACCCGGGAACAAGAAGAGTTGAGAACCATTATCAGCCAGCTTCATAAAGACAGATACAACAGCATGAAGCAAACAGTCGGGGTCGGGGACCAAGTCATTAATCAACTTCCGAGAAGTCAAAGGTTTGGTTTGATGAAGAATAGACCTCTCCAAGTTGCTATTACCTCACAGGTCCAACAACAACCTTGCCATAAACAACGGGTTAATCAGAGTAAGCCGGATACACCTAAGAGGCAGTTTACCAAGCTCAACATGCCGCTGTCTCAAGCTTTACAACACCTGTTGAGATTGAATCTGGTGACGTTAAGGGACCCTCCTAAGAATCCCAACATAGCCTTCCCAAGGTACAATCCTGATGCAAGGTGTGCATATCACTACAACAGCCCGGGGCATGATACTAACATCTCTTGGGCGTTGAGCAACAAAATTCAAGACCTGATTGATGAAGGAGCATTGGAACTCGCACAAGACGGTCAGATTAAATTCTTATGCCATCCTTCTAAGGTTCTCCATTTGAAGTGACAAGTACTGAGACAAGAAGACTTTTGTTCATTAGAATTTTCAATTTGTAATTTTCTTTTGATTGTTCGAACATTTATTCATGTCAAACTTTATTACTTTATCAATGCATTGCATATGTCTGTTTTGAATCAATCCATTCATATTCACTATATTCAAATTGCTTTCATTTTTTGTGATGATCAACTCTCGATTAAAAAATTCTAAGCCTTTAGAGGGAGGATGATGAAAACGATATCAAAATCTCTACAGTATGCTTTTGAACAGACCCCGCTGACGAAGTACATGCATTGTTTCAAATCCTAAACAGTGGAGTTATAAGGAAGATAATCCCTAGTCAACCCCTTTGAGCCAAAGAAGTTGGAGTTTTTCTTTTCACAAAAATTAAAACCCTTAATTATAACCTGGGGCAGGGTAGTTCTCTCAGTTGATCCAGGTGCACAATGAATGGCATCAAAGGAGTCCTTCCAAAACAAAAGACGGTGATGGTTCCCTATAATCGTCAGGACAGGCAGTCATTATCTCTCAAAATAAAAACCCATCAAGTCAAAACCTATGAAGGAGACTTATAAAAATGGGGCATCCCGCTGACTGTAATCACAAAAGAAATAGTTCAGGCAAAAGACAGGGATAATAAAATCAAAAAGAAAGAGATCCTACAGACTCTCAACAAAATGACTTCCTGTTCAAAATAAATTGTCAGTATCCGAACCACCACTGGAGTATCAGAGCAAAGACTCAAACAAGATCTAATGCACGATTAACTGAGTTTAGGATCGAAGAACATCACGAAGAGCGGGTGGGTACAAATAAATTTTGAGCCTTTATCCTTTGTTTCTTAAACCGTGAACCAGGCCACGTTATAACCCGTAAAAGTCCTAGCTGAAGCATGGGTTAGTTCGAAAGCATACTGTTACAAAAGGTATCCTGACTCCTGTAGGGCTTGCTGTAAAATCCTGAGTTGACATCACATTTTACAAAAAAAAAAAATTCGCTTGTTTTATTGAAAACTGCATTTTCAAAGAATTTCAAGACATACATAAGCTTTGCATTCTTAAAATAACATTGTTTGCATATGGCTATTTGTTCAAACAGCAGAGAAATTCGCACGACGAATATCTAGTGAACAAAAACCTTCTCAATAAAAAGAGTCACCTCAAGTGGAAAAGACACTTCCAACCAAGGGGCAGACATAACCATTGTCCATCATCTGGGGCAGTCAAGTCAAGATTCAAGGAATCTCTCAAGATGCCAAATAGCCAGGGGCAGATCTCCGTCTGAATCACTTGGGGCATTGAACATGAATTCCAGCGACGAATCTTGCACGATCAAACATCTTCTGGTAGTATGGCAAAATAACACTACTGACAGTGACAACTCCCTACACTCTGAGAGCGTGGACATAGTCAAAAAAGTACTACGCATAATCAAAGACCCGCTAGGTCGACTGGCCTAGGCAAAATAAGGGCTTCCCGGCGAACCAAAAGGGTTCGGGCAAAAATAAGGGATGAAAATGAAAAAAATTGTACACCCGGCAAGTCGAAAACCTGAAAAGGCGGCTTGGGCAAAAAAGGGTCTCCCGATGGACTGAAAACTCGAAAGGGCGGTCCAGGTAAAAATTAGGGATCAAAGCGTACGACTATGTCCCGTCATCTCGTCACTTGCCTACCAGAAGAAGATTTGTCAATCGGCAGTTATCAAGCACCTCATAGGCCTTCTTCTCCCGCAGAAACTGGGGCAATAAGAATTGTCCGAACTGTACAAGCTGCTCTGTCCTCCAGGTACAAGGTAGATTCAGTTGAAGAATATGCCTAAGATACCTTCACTCCCCGCAGATTAAGACAGTAATGGTAGCTCTCCCCACTGAGACCTGCAACCATGGACGAATCAGCAATACTCTCCCCCAAGCAGAGTCAGTCTACCGTCAGTCCCAAAAAGGCTCGGTATTCCCAGAAGGTCTTAATATTCCCCAACGGAGTATAAAGATATTCCCCAGCAAGCGTAAAGAGCAACCCCGGCAGTCTTAATATTCCTCAACGAAATATAAGAATGTTCCTCGGCGGAATACAAGATACCCCCAGTGGAGCCATTTCCCCAGCGCAGTCTAAAAAAGCTTCCCCAATAGAGAATTGAATCATCTTACCCAGTAGATTTTGGAAGCTTGTCCCCTGCAGAATACAAATGCATCTCCTTAGCCAAATTCAGAGGTTATCCTCACAAGAGTCTTACTGGGTTATCCTCAGCAAGTTGCAACTGAAAGATCATCCCCAGCGAAGTTCTTTCTATCCCCAACTGTTGTACCCCAAAATTTGCCCTCCCATAATCTCCAAAGTTTTGACAAGCATCACCTCAAAGGGTTCAAAGTCTACTCAAGGGCTACACAGTCAACCATCCTCCTAAACCATGCAAACTAGGGTTTTGGTTCTTGCAAGGAAGTTGAAGTTTTCAAGGGCTCAATCAAGTCCCATATGCTCATACACATTGTCAAGTATCTACATGCCAAGTTTCAAGGCTCACAAGGTCAAGTTGCACAGTCAAAAACCCTAATTGCTCAACAGTCAACTGTAGGGGCAAAATGGTCATTTGGCAGTCAAAAGTCAAAATTTTTGGTCAACATCTTATTTTGGAGCC
The DNA here is from genome assembly GCA_948472305.1 of Vicia faba. NCBI lineage: Eukaryota > Viridiplantae > Streptophyta > Magnoliopsida > Fabales > Fabaceae > Vicia > Vicia faba. Next base: position 958,337,324 of record OX451735.1, read on the forward strand.
ACAATCATCATTTGATCAATTCTTGATCATGATTTCACAAGAATGGCTCAGAAATCATCAAGGTGTCAAAAGTTTCTATTTTTGGACAGCTGAAAAGTCAACTGTAACTTGACCAAGGCATAACTTTTTCATGGTTCATCAGAAAAATCCCATCCAATGCTCATCTTGAAGGGGAGGACATTTCCTACAACTCATATTCAGATTCCAAGTCCAAGAAATGCTCTCACAAAAAGTTATCAATTTCAACATTATAGGTCATTTTCAAAAGTCAACAAAAAGGCACTTTAAGTCAAAGACCATAACTTGAGATTGGTAAATCAAAATGACATGGGACCAAAGACATTGGTTAGAGGACTTCAATACCTTTCCAAAATGTCCAAGAACATGTTCATAACTTCAAAATTGAGCAAGATATGCATTGGATAAGTTGGGAAATTTTTGTGAAATGGCCAAAGTCAATTATCCTTGAAACTTCATTTTTGACAAAAGGGGCCCCACTTTTTCCACTTGTTTCAGCTTGGCCATGCTTCCCACGTGTCCCACAAATTATTTCAAGATTTAAAATTAATTTTTCCATTTTTATTTAATTTTATTTGATTTAATTCATTTTAAATCTTTTAAAATCAAATAAAAATCAAGAAAATTAATAAAAGGGAATATTTTGTGTTGAATAACTTTGAATCACCATCATGACCATTCCAAATTCGTGCCAAGGCCTAAATGAAGCAAGAATTCAAATTTTGGCTCAAAAATGGAAAGTGCTTCAATGGAGTTTATGGAAAATCCCAAGCATGAATGCATTGTGTTATTGACCTTAATTCTGATTGAAACACATTACATAACCTGTATGCAAGCCATCACAAGTTAGATGACGACCTAAGAAGCACCAGAAACGGTCATACACTTTTCAAAATTTCAAAGAAAAAAGAGAAATTGAAAACCTAGTTGCAGCGCCTCTCAAGCCTCCATTCCCATCCAAACACATTCCTTGCATTGCTAGGAATCTCCAGCAATCAAAATCAAGCCCAAACGCGCAAAGAATCATCCTCACGACACCCCACGGTTTGTCCAATATGTGAAAATCAAAACTCCATTTCCATGCGCTTTTAACATTCTTTTTGAATTGATTTATACTCATTTTAACATTCTGAAGCTATTGGTAGCATTTGATTGAACTAATGATGCGTGTATCAGGATCCACCATTGTCAAAAGCTAGGTTTTTTAGAGCTCCAAATTGGGGCTTTCCCCATATGGAAAAATTGGCCAACCAAACGTATACCATTGGAATCATGACATCCAAACAAACATAACCATGACCTCGCGCTCAATTTATGTTCAAGTATGAGCTATTCGCTATTTTTTGCAGGTTGTGTTTAGTGGGGGTTTAAAACCCCCGCTATTTGCTTATGTTACAGGTACACGATGAAGAAGAAGGCTGGCGTGGCAAGACCTGAGTGGAAGGTTCAAATCCACGCGCGCATTTTCTTTGTTTTTAGCATATAATGTTTTTAGTCTATATAATATTTCGTTTCCATGTTATTTACAAACGCGTGCAATGGATCAGTTGGTAGGAAGGTGGCTTGGTAAACGCTGGGACCTGGGTTCGAATCCCAGGTCCCCCAAATGCTTGATATTATTTTATTTTACATGTTCACATGCAGACTCTCAAAAGCAGGCACACCATGAGCTTCAAGCAATCAAGCGCCAACTGGCCATAATCACAGATCCAAAGGCCACAAAAGAGGCTCACCATATGCTTCAGTCAATGGATGCACATGCAAGCAGGAAAAGTCAACGAGGCCTTGCCTCAATGGGCCTGAATTCTAGCATTTCACCCCCCCATTTCTGGCCCAGCACCCTCCATTTGGTTCATTATTTCTTTTTTTTTCATTTTTATTTGTCAATTTAATTTCTAACTCTTTTTTATTTTATTTATTATTAGTAATTAATCAACTAACCATTTTCAAAAAAAAAACCAAAAAAATATAATTAACACTTTTATTATTATTATTTTTATTTTGTAAATAAACCATAATTGAACTAGTTTTTAATTAGGCCATTTTAACATTTTTATAATTAAAATAGATTTAGATTTAGGTTAACCTAGAATTTTATTTCTTTTTCTATTTTATTTCATAAAAAATATAAAAACAAAAAAATATTTTCTTGTAATTAAAATAATTAATTAGTTTTCAATTTCATTTAATTACCAAAAAAGACAAAAAATTAATTTCTTTTCTTAAAAGGGTCAACACCCTTAAACATTCTCGATTAACTTGTTCGCGTGCATTTTACTTTATTTGATTATTATGTAATTGCTCCGGATATGTAATAGTAAATAGGACCTTTTACCGTTTTCATTTACTTTCCGTATTTTTATTCAAAAACGAGTCTTTGTTAATTTGGCGTTGTATAGACCTGCGCCTTGTAATAGCGTAGGATTTACATTTCCGCAATTTACTTTCCGCACCCCCTTAACTGCTAACTTGTATGAAAGAATGCATGCCAATTAAAAACAAGCGTAGCTCACCATAATGCATGATCAAAGATAATGGTTAAACTGAAAACAATACACAAATTCACACACCACTCTTAGGGTACGCCTCACTGTTGCCTTGCCCTCGAAACGTGGTCGTCGAGTATAGGACGTTTTAGTAAGTCCTTATGTCCATGACATGATCCAGTTGCCTCGAAACGGTTGCCTCGAATTAAAAAGGATCAATGACATAAGGGTAGCTTCTAAGGTGTCCTACTGTTACTCCGGTGACCACACTGTCCCTACAAACAAATTGACCCGAACACCTCCAACGGTGGTGCTACCTACCTCTCAATGGTGGGATGGCACTACCTTAAGGACATTTACACAGCCTGATTCCTTAGGGTAGGTAGATAACTCATAGATACTTGCTCAAATTTAAAACAAATCAAACTCTTTTCACACCGACACTTTTTTCAAAAAGCTTTCAAAACAATTTTTCAAACACTCTTGAGGACTGATACAAGAGTCGATCTGAAATCTTTAAACGAAACTTTTTCAAACCCACTCACACTTTGAAAAGCAAACACTTTTGAAAACACAAATGAGCAAGTATCTAAGAGCCCATGGATAACCATGGATAGAAAGGGTGCTAACACCTTCCCTTTCTATAAATCTACCTCCCGAACCGAGAGATAATCTCATAAGGAATTTTGCTGTGATTTTGTCCTGTCCATGTTGGAGAAAATAAAAGACGGTGGCGACTCTTGCTTACCGCGACATTTCGCGAACCAGCGTTAAACAGTCAGTTCCAGATCCACCGATCACAGAACTGGCGACTCTGCTGGGGACGATCTTAAAGTGAGGTGTACCTTAGGATAGTTCATAACTGTGTTTTCAATTGTTGTGCTTTGTTTGCTTTATTATTGTGGGCTGCATCGGAGTTACATAGATCCTAACCCGGATCTGGGGATACCCTGTTAGGTAGCATAAGCTGTGAGGGACCTGTCCGGCATAGACCGACATGGGTGAAGCAGTGGCTACGTTGGTGTGGCACCTTGGTCTGTACCGATATCCCTTGTGTTGCAACAAGGAGAATATGGGTCTTCTGAGGAGTCATTAAGCACCAACCGACCTTAGAACCTTAAATGACCCAACTTGGCCAATAGAACAGTAGCAGTATGCTACGCCCATTGAGGCTAAACTCTCGTGATGGTTCTGGCCGCAAGAAAAGGTTGCGATGCTGGAGTTATGACCGATTGAGGGTAGTCAGTGATATTGGGATCCTCTAGAACCCGGTTACTTCTGATAGGACAGGTCCTAACCAACAAACTGAAAGAGGGTAATACCTAGACCTCATGCTGGCCTAAACTCTAAGGGATGTGGTGTGACTTGTGTGCCTTATCATATTTGCCTTTGTGAATACTTGTGGTGTGCTTTATCATAACATCATGCCATCATAAACATTGCATGCATCCTGCATAAGGACTGACCATTTCAAAGACAAAAGGGTTTCACCTTTGCTCTGTTTTGTAGGACATCATGATGCCTATGCGAAGGAACACTATCCGGTTCAATTTTGTTCACCCACCTGAGTTGCTTGAAGAGTTGGTTAGCAGAATTCTAAATACTACTTCCTTCATCCAGAGGCATGGTTCTCTTCTCAGTTTAGTTACGGCAAAGTGGGACCAACAACTGATGGGTGTCCTGACCCAATTTTATGACCCTCTGTACCAGTGCTTCACCTTTCAAGACTTCCAGCTGGTCCCTACCCTGGAAGAGTTCTCTGATTTGCTTGGCATCCCTATCTTGGATCAAACTCCCTTCACTGGTTGGGAAAAGGCTCTTAGACCTGAGGAGATTGCAGCGGCCCTTCCTTTGACCAACAAGGAAGTGATGGACAACTGGGTGACTAGAAGCAGAGTTAAGGGCTTCTTGGCTAAGTTTCTGATTGGCAAAGCTAACAGTTTCTGGAATGACTTAGACTTCAGGGCGCACGAAGACATTCTGGCTCTCTTAATCTATGGTCTAGTCTTGTTTCCTAATCCTGATAACTTCATTAACGTCACTGCCATAAGGATCTTCATGTCTCGGAACCCTATACCCACTCTCTTGGGTGATATCCTACAACAACTCTATGCTCGTACTGCCCGAAGACGAGGAACTCTGTGGTGTTGTACTCCTTTGTTAGTGAGGTGGTTTATTTCGCACCTCCCCAAGTTCGTGCTAAAGAACCAAGAAGGAAAAGGCTGGGCTCATAGGTTAATGTCTCTCACTGATAGTGACATCATTTGGACTCTCAGAGGTTTGGATGAGGTAGCTGTTATTGATTGTTGCAGAGAGTATCCTAATGTTCCATTGATTGGCACTCAGGGCGGAATCTCTTATAATCCATGTTTAGCTCTCCGTCAGTTTGGAAGAGCCAGAAGAGCAGGGCCTCATGAGATGCAGGTGCCTCACATCAGTTTTGAGTTTCAGAAAGATAGTGACGAACTGCGCCGTAGATTCATCAAAGCTTGGGACAGAATTCACAAAGCTGACCCACAAGAGTTGGGACCGAAGACTTCCCTACCAATGGAGCCCTATTACAAGTGGGTCCGCGTCCGTGCTCAGAAGTTAGGTATGCCATATGAAGCTGTCAGGCCTATCGTTCTTGAAAGTCCTGATGAAGATGGGATTCCTCCAACTGTTCTCCCTCCTCAGATACCCACTGATGTTGATACCCTAAAGAGGTATTGGGCACAACTACAGGAAGAGCGGGATTATTATCGGGAAAAGTTCAACGAACAGGAACAGAAGATTCAGAAGCTGACCAAGCAACTGGAGAACGAGCGGGCCCTGAATGACTATATCCGTACTGAGAAGAGGAGGCCATGGGAGCACTGATGGGCTTTGGATGTTTTCTTTTGCAGCTTTATTTCCGTTTCAGTATTTTCATTCTTTGTAACGCCTAAGGGCAGATTGTTGAACAATTTAAAGTTTGAATCTAATAAAGTGTGTTCCTTTTGTTTACAAAGTTGATTCCCGATAGTCTTTGAAAACATAATTCATACGCATTTCATTCATCATATGCATTACAGGTACCCTTTTTCTACAGGTTGCTTAATCTTCTTCGCTGTTTATTTCAGCACTCAAGCATCATGAATCATGAACTCACTACCGAGCAAGCTATCAAGGCCCTCCAGGCCCAAAACGCCCAATTCCAGGAGATGGTCGTGAACTTGGCCCAGGGACAACAAGAGCTGAAGGCTTTGCTCCTGAAGAAGAATAAGAAGAAGAAGAGGACTGTGCTATTCAACACTGGGCGCATACTCGGGAACACATTGCAGAATGAAGCTGAGAGGACTACTCCATCTATGGGGGAAGGCAGTCACCAAGGGAGAGAGGTCCCTAGTCCTGTGGTTTCTGACACTGAGACAGACTTCAATGATGAACAGTACCCTCCCGCTGAGGACCGATACAAACAACTGGAGGACAGGTTGAATGCCATGGAGATTCAGCGTGTGCCTGGATTGGATTTCGGAGACTTGGGGTTATCTTCTGGGGTGGTAATTCCACACAAGTTCAAGGAGCCTGCCTTTGTGAAGTATGATGGGGCTTCCTGCCCTAAGATGCACCTCCGCTCCTATGTAAGGAAGATCCAGCCTTACACAGCAGACAAGAACTTATGGATCCACTTCTTCCAGGAGATTCTTTCAGGGACTCACCTCGAATGGTTCTATCAGCTGGATGGAACCAACATTCGTAACTGGGAGGATTTGGCCACTGCTTTCTACAAGCAGTATCAATATAATTCCGACCTTGCTCCCATGTGTACCCAACTCCAGGGTATGTCACTGGGAACGGGTGAAGGTTTTAAGGAGTACGCACAGAAGTGGAGAGATCTGGCTGGCAGGGTGCAGCCACCATTGACTGACCGGGAGCTAGTGGACATGTTCTTGGGGACCCTATCTGGTCCATTCTTCAATCATCTCATCGGTAATTCCTATGCTGGGTTTACTGACCTGATCCTGACTGGTGAGAGGATCAAAGCTGGTATAAAATTGGGGAAGATACAGAAGGGTGCCTCCTCAAATGCTGAAAAGAAGCCATTCAAGAAGGAGGCAAGTGCTGTGTATGGTCCAAGAAGGCAGAACAAACCGAAACACCGCCAAGCTGTCAACGCGGTGGTTATTTCTAAGCCTACTGCTGCTCCACAACAGTACAACCAACCCAGAGCTGAGAGGCCCAAACGGCAGTATACTAGGCTCAACATGACTCTCTCTCAGATCCTTCTGCAACTGCTGTCAACCAGCCTGGTAACTGTCAAGGAAGCTCCGAAGATGGTAAATACAGCATCTCCGAAATACAACCCCAACGCCCGTTGCGCTTATCACTCTGATAGCCCGGGACATAACACAGATGATTGTTGGGCTCTGAGGAATAAGGTTCAAGACCTTATTGATGCTAAAGAGGTTCAGTTTGAGGCGCCCGAGAAGCCTAATGTGGTGACTGCTCCCATGCCTAACCATGGAGTAAATGCTATTGGGGATGAAGACGAAGTGGAAGAATCTGAGTTTGACAGCTGGATCTACCCGACAACCAACGGTGGACCTAGCAACTGGACTACCAAGGACTCCTTACCTGTTACTTTTGTCACCCAGTAATGAACTTCTTTGTTTTGGATTTGTAATAAACAATAATTTGAAACTTTATGGCCCGGTGTCTTACCCGGGGCACCGTGGTTTCATTTGTGAGGCCTTTTGTTTGTCACTTTCATATATCATGAATAAAAGCATTGGACGTTTTTCACATTTCATCTTGTGCTCCCTTTCTTTCTTTCTTTATATATTGCAAAACAACTGTATTTACACACACTCACTCATACAGGTTCCAATCCACTCTGGATCTCACTGGTAACGACTCTGCTACTGCCAGTTATGACTTCGAAAATCCGATCAACTTAGCCGAAGACGAAGGTGAAGATGATTGCGAAGTGCCTGGCGAACTTGCAAGACTGTTGCTCCAGGAAGAGAGGGCTATTCAACCACATGAAGAGCCAGTGGAAACGGTAAATCTGGGTACTGAGACAGACAGAAAGGAAGTCAAGATTGGTGCTAATCTAGAGCTCAGTGTGAAATAACGGTTGATTCAGATGTTGCATGACTATGTGGAAATCTTTGCCTGGTCCTACGAATACATGCCTGGGTTGGATACCGACATTGTGGTCCATCATTTGCCTACCAAGGAAGACTGCCCTCCGGTTAAACAAAAGGTCCGCCGTATCCGTCCAGAGATGTCCGAGAAGATCAAAGCTGAGGTTATGAAGCAATTCGATGCCGGTTTTCTTGCAGTAACTTCTTACCCTCAGTGGGTTGCCAATGTGGTCCCGGTGCCAAAGAAAGATGGTAAGGTCAGAATGTGTGTTGATTACAGGGATTTGAATAGGGCAAGCCCCAAGGATGACTTCCCCTACCTCACATTGACGTTCTGGTTGACAATACTGCTCAGCACAAGGTGTTCTCCTTCATGGATGGTTTTTCAGGTTATAACCAGATCAAAATGGCTCCGAAGATATGGAATAGACTACCTTTGTTACTCAGTGGGGCACCTTCTGCTACAAGATCATGCCTTTTGGGTTGGAAAATGCTGGGGCAACCTACCAACGTGCCATGGTTGCTTTGTTTCATGACATGATCCATCATGAGATTGAAGTGTATGTCGATGATATGATTGCAAGGTCCCAAACTGAGGAGGAACACCTTGACCATCTACAGAAGCTGTTTGACCGTCTGAAGTTGTACAAGCTGAGGTTGAACCCAAACAAATGCACCTTCGGGGTAAGATCTGGAAAGTTGCTAGGCTTCGTCGTAAGTGACAAGGGTATTCAAGTGGACCCTGCCAAGGTTAAAGCCATACAAGAGATGCCAGTTCCCAAGACAGAGAAAGAAGTCAGAGGCTTTCTAGGACGTCTGAATTATATTGCCCGATTCATCTCGCACCTAACTGCTACTTGTGAACCAATCTTCAAGCTGCTGAAGAAAGATCAAGTAGTACATTGGAATGATGAATGTCAGGCCGCTTTCGACAGAATCAAAGAGTATCTCCAAGAACCACCAATTCTTATGCCACCGGTTGAAGGGAGACCTCTAATACTATACCTAACAGTACTTGACAACTCAATGGGGTGTGTGCTGGGGCAGCATGACGAGTCTGGCCGAAAAGAGCATGCCATTTATTACCTTAGCAAAAAGTTTACCGACTGTGAGACCCGATACTCACTGCTCGAGAAAACTTGCTGCGCTTTGGTATGGGCTACTCGCCGGCTGAGACAGTATATGCTGACTCACACTACTTTGTTGATTTCAAAGATGGATCCGATCAAGTACATATTTGAAAAGCCTGCTCTGTCTGGAAGAATAGCAAGATGGAAAATGATCTTGACAGAATACGACATCCAGTATACGACTCAGAAAGCCATCAAAGGAAGTGTATTGGCAGACCATTTGGCACACCAGGCAGTAGACGACTATCAGTCAATGAACTTTGAGTTCCCAAACGAGAGCATCATGATAGTAACTGATTGTGAAGTACCTGGACCGGATGAAGGACTAGAGGAAGGATCCCGATGGTCTATGCACTTTGACGGAGCCTCCAACGCTTTGGGTAACGGTATCGGCGCTGTGATCATATCCCCTCAAGGCACTCATACTCCACTTACTGCCCGGCTATGTTTCAACTGCACCAACAACATGGCGGAGTATGAGGCATGTATCATGGGTCTTCAAGCTGCGATTGACTTAAGGATTAAGTTTGTGAGTGTCTTCGGAGATTCCGCTCTCGTGATCAATCAGATCAAAAGCGAGTGGGATACGAAACACCCAAACCTTATTCCTTACAAAGAGTGTGTGTTGACATTGATCCCCCATTTCACAGAGATAACTTTTGAACACTTCCCAAGAGAGGAGAATCAGTTGGCGGACGCGCTAGCTACGATGTCTTCCATGTTCAAAGTCAAATGGGACAATGAGGCTCCCCGGATCATCATCTGGAAACTGGACGAACCTGCATACTGTTGTGATCTTGAGACTGAGGTAGTAACTGAGAAACCCTGGTATCATGAGGTAAAGAGGTATCTAGAAGCTCAAGAATACCCTGGAGGTGCATCCATGAATGACAAAAAGTTTCTGAGAAGGTTCGCAGCAAAGTTCTTCCTCAGCAATGGCATCCTGTACAAGCGAAACCATGATTCGACCTTACTGCATTGTGTGGATAAGACCGAAGAAGAAAAGATCATGGCAGAGCTACATGAAGGTACCTTCGGAACACATTCCAGTGGACATACCATGGCAAAGAAAATCCTTCGGGCAGGATATTTCTGGTCCACGATGGAAGCCGACTGTTACCAACATTCTCGGACATGTCACAAATGCCAGGTATATGCAGATAAGGTGCACATTCCTCCAGTTCCTCTGAATGTCTTGACAGCACCTTGGCCTTTTGCAATGTGGGGCATTGATATGATCAGCGAGACCAGACCTACGGCATCTAACGGGCATCGCTTCATCCTGGTAGCGATCGATTACTTTACAAAGTGGGTTGAAGCAACTTCCTATGCTACAGTAACCAAGAATGTCGTGGCACGGTTCATTCGGCATAACCTGATCTGTCGATACAGCGTCCCGGAAAGGATCATTACAGACAATGGCACCAATCTTAATAACAAGATGATCACTGAGCTCTGCGAGCAATTCAAGATACAGCACCACAACTCTTCTCCTTACCGGCCGAAGATGAATGGGGTTGTAGAAGCAGCGAATAAGAACATCAAAAAGATTGTGCAGAAGATGACAGTGACTTATAAAGATTGGCACGAGATGTTACCGTTCGCTCTTCATGGGTACCGTACCTCAGCAAGAACGTCAACTGGGGCAACTCCTTTTTCCTTGGTCTACGGCATGGAGGCAGTCTTACCGATCGGAGTGCAAATACCATCTCTCCGGATAATGAAGGATGCAAACTTGAGCGAAGATGATTGGATCCAGACACGACTTGATCAGCTAAATCTAATTGATGAAAAGAGACTCACTGCTATTTGTCATGGTCAGACGTATCAAAAAACGGATGATCAGGGCATTTAACAAGAAAGTCAGACCACAAGAGTATCAAGTTGGGGATCTGGTAATCAAACGCATCATCCTTCCTCAGAGTGATCCCAGGGGTAAATGGACCCCCACATACGAAGGGCCATTCGTGGTTAAACATGTGTTCTCAGGAGGAGCCATGATCCTAACCACCATGGATGGTGACGACCTTCCTCACCCCGCCAATGCAGACATAGTAAAAAGATACTACGCATGATCAAAGACCCGCTAGGTTGACATACCTAGGCAAAAATTAGGGCTTCCCGGCGAACCAAAAGGGTTCGGGCAAAAATAAGGGATGAAATGAAAAAAAATCTGTACACCCGGCAAGTCGAAAACCTGAAAAGGCGGCTTGGGCAAAAATGGGTATCCCGGTGGACTGAAAACCCGAAAGGGCGGTCCAGGAAAAAGTTAGGGATTAAAGCGTAATACTATGTCTCATTGGATCACTTTGCATCCAGAATCCGGTATCTACATCAAGTTCAGACGACATCAATCAATCGGCTTCATCGTCAACTGAGCAGCAAAGTGATGAGACGCTCGAAGATATAAAGGCGATAGCAGAGTTGGAACCCAGTGGGATTATTCTTTTCACATAGCTGTTTTGTTTTCCCTTTTTCACAAAATTGTATAAACTCTGTTGTTCGGCGGTGTTCTCTTACTAGGACGTCAGCCTCTTGTACATAAAACGCCTATTTACAGGAAAATTCAAAAAAATCAATACAAATTCACAGTTCAGACCAATTGCCAATTGTTTTTTTCCTTTTCTGTTTTGTTTTGCGAAGAACGTCTGTTGTACCCCAAAATTTGCCCTCCCATATTCTCCAAGAAATTGCCAAGTCAGGTCACAAAATTCCCCAAGGGTTATGCAGTTCAACTGTCTCATACAGTCAAAACTAGGGTTTGAGTCCTGATCAAGAAAATGAAGTGTTCAAAGGACCAATCAAGTCTCATATTCTTACAAAGATGTTCAAGTGTCCTCATGTCAAGTTTCAAGGCATTCAGCTCAAAATTGTACAGTCAAAACCCTAAATTGCACTACAGTCAACTGTAGGGGCAAAATGGTCATTTGGCAGTCAAAAGTTCAAATTTTTGGTCAACATATCATTTTGAAGCCACAAACATCATTTGATCAATGCTTGATCATGATTCTCAAAATTTGGCTCAGAAATCATCAAAGATGCAAAAGTTACTATATTTGGACAGCTGAAAAAGTCAACTGAAATTGACCAGGGCATAACTTTCACATGGATTATCAGAAAATTTCCATCCAAAGCTCATTTTGAAGAGAAAGACATTTCCTACAATTCATCTTCATACTTCAAGTCCAAGAAATGCTCTCACAAAAAGTTATCAATTTCAACATTATAGGTCATTTTCAAAAGTCAACAAAAAGGGACTTTAAGTCAAAGGCCATAACTTGAGATTGGTAAATCAAAATGACATGGGACCAAAGGCATTGGTTAGAGGACTCAAAGACCTTTCCAAAATGTCCAAGAACATGTGAAAAGCTTAAAAATTGAGCAAGTTATGCCTTGTGGAAGTTGGGAAATTTTTGGGAATTTTGAAAAGTCAACTTTGATCCAAATGACCTAAAAATGCAAATGGGCCCATTTTTCTTCCATGATTCATCATCCTAAGCCTATGCACGACCACTTGGCCCAAAGGGAAGCACTTTCTCATTTTTTATTTATTTATTTGAATTTCTATTAATATTAATTCAATTAAATCAATTAAATATGTGGAAAATATCTAAATAAACCAAACAAATCTTTTTGTACACATTTCAAGGTCAATATTTCGTGCTTAGCCAATTATGGAAGGATTTGGTTTGATTTGAGCTGATTGAACAAAATTGCACATGAAAAAGATATGTAAAGATTCTTAGAAAATCAAATGTGCAAATCATTGAATGCCATGGATTTTATCCAATTTTGTTGACCTAACATGCTCACTATATGATCAGGAATCAAAACCTAAAGCAAGGGGAATGAAAGCTGCGCATAAGAGGCTAGGACAAACTTGAAAAATTACTTGAAAAACTCAAAACTGAAATCAACTCTAGAGGTCGATTCAAGCCCTAATCTTGATCCCATTAGCTTCCTTGGGTAACTCTGAACGTGTGCCAATCACAAACAACAAGCAAAGCTCCAGGAATTGGTAGATAAAGCTCATACTGTATCTCAAAAATTTTGGAATCGTACATCATGATTCATACATCCTTTGCCATGTTTATTTATTGATTCATGTTTGTTGTGAGTTTTTGAAGCTAACTAACACCTTTAATTGCGTTTTTCTGTGCCATACGAGATTATACCATGATTGAGATTTAGGGTTTGCAGGTTTCAAAATTAGGGATTCTTAATACAAGCAAAATTAGACCATCCCAGTACCACCATTGCAATCAGCTCATCAAGACGAAGAAAGCTTGACCCTCGCGCCTAATTTATGATCACCATAGCGCTATTCGCTATTTCTTCTAAAGCTGCCTAAACCCACGCTTAAAAACCGTTGCCTCATATTTGTGTTTTTCAGGAAAATTGAAGAAGACAACGTCGTGTCAGTTGGTGATTCGGTGGTTTGAATTTCGCGCGTTCTCTCCACTACGCGTTGGTTTTGCCTTTTGTTATTTATTCACTATAATATATTAATTGAAATTCAATAGCTCAGCTGGCAGGTGTATGTGCGTGTGACCTTCATGACCTGGGTTCAAACCCCAGGTCTCTTACTTTCTCAACAATATTTTTTCAATCATTATTCCATGCAGCGCTCATAGTGAAAAACACCATATCCCCTCACCATCAAGCATACACGCGTCCATCCAATCCAGATCCATGGCCAAGAATCAAAGAACACACTGCGCCTGGTCAAACGCATCATACATGATCCAGAAAAGTCAACAAGTTCAAAGCTAATTGGGCCAGAATGCTAGGCCTATACCTCCTAAATTGGGGCCTGAACCCCCCCTGGTTTGCTTTTCTTTTCATATTTTTTTTTAATTGTTATGTTATTTATTTTTTATTTGTTTTAATTAATTAATTATTTTTACAAAATACAAAAAACATCATAAAATCAGAAAAGGCAAAAAAAAAAATAATATTTATTTATTTTAATTATTTTTATAAATAAATGCATGTAAATAAATTTAGTTTTAATTAGGATTTTGCAATTTCAATTCTTTTCATATTAAATGTAAAAATTAGGATTAGGTTTAATTAACAATTTTCATTCCTTTTAGTTTTTCCTTTTATCATAATATTATTATTTATTTATTTATTTTTTATAATTAAATTTTGCATGTAAATTAATTTAGGTTTAAATTAGGTTAAAACTTAATATTTTCACAATAAACTTAAAAAAACATTAGAATTAGGGTTTGACGCTTCATTTTAATTTTAATTAATTATTCTTTCCATTACATCATAAAAAAACAAAATACCCAAAAACATTTAACTTTAATTTTTAATTCCTCATTAATTTTAATTTTGCAAAAGGGTCCAACGCCCATGTTCGTAATTTATTTAATTTCGCGCATTTACTTTATGTCACTTATTATAATTATGTATCTCTCCCAAAGCGTTGTAACAATTTATACTTCTCGCATTTTTATTTTATCGCTTTATTTATTTTTTCCGTCAAATCGGGTCCGGTTTAATTTTGGCGATGTGGACCCGCGCCATTTGTAATAGCCTTAGATTTATTTTCTCGCAAATACTTTTAACTGTTAACAAATATGCATGCAAGAATGAATGGCCTTAATTAAAATCAAGCGTAGAACACAAATAAACATGACAAGACAAATATCTGAAAACGACACACGAATCGCACACACCACCCCTAGGGTACGCCTCACTGTTGCCTTTCGAAAGGTGATCGTCGAGTAGAGGATGTCTTAGTAAGTCCTCATGATCCGGGAACCTGGCATGAGGGTAGCTTCTAAGGTGTCTTCCCATTGCTCTGGTGATCACCACGTCCCGAACCTTCGAATTGACCCGAACACCTCCAACGGTGGTGCTACCTACCTCTCAATGGTGGGATAGCACTACTTTAAAGGACATTTACACAGACGAATTCCTTAGGGTAGGTAGGTTCTCAAGGATACTTGCTCTAATTTCAAACAAATCAAATCTTTTCACACCGACACTTTTCAAAAGCTTTCAAAGCAAATTTTTCAAACACTCTGACGTATGAGTCGAACTGAAATTTTTCAAAGAAACTTTTTTAAACCCACATTGAAAAGCAAACAAACATTTTGAAAACACATTGAGCAAGTACCTAAGAGCCCATGGATAACCATGGATAGAAAGGGTGCTAACACCTTCCCTTTCTATAACCTACCTCCCGAACCGAGAGCAATCTCTTAAAGGAATTTTTCTGTGCTTTTGTCCTTTCCATTTGGAGAAAATAAAAGACGGTGGCGACTCTTGCTTCCGCGACATTTCACGAACCAGCGTTAAACAGTCAGTTCCAGATCCACCGATCACAGAACTGGCGACTCTGCTGGGGAATAAACTTAAAGTGGGGTGTACCTTAGGGCTAGCTCATAACTATGTTTTCAATTGTTTTCCTTGTGTGCTTTAAATTGTGGGTTGCTTGGGAGTTCTATAGATCCTAACCCGGATCTGGGGATACCTTTCTTAGAAAGTAGCAACAAGGCTGTGAGGGAACTGTGCGGGGTATACCGACATGGTTGAAACAGTCTGCTACGTTGATGTGGCACTTTGGTGTGTACCGGTAACCCTTGAGTTCAGTCAAGGAGAGTACGGGGCCTCCACGTGGTGTCATGAAGCATCAACAGACCTTAGGAACCTTAATTGAACTATCTTGGCCTCTTTAGGGTAGTGAGATAACTGACTTTGGTGCAGTCCGAGGTTGGTTGATACTCGATACTACGCTCAATTAAGGGTTGCTTTCCTGGAATATTTTGGTCGCCAGTTCAGTGGCTAAATCGAAACGATGAACAATGAAAGCAATCCCGTGATATTGGGAACCTTAGAACCCGGTTACTTTGATTAGGACAGGTTAAACCCACCAACTTCAAGAGGGTACTACCCGGACCCCATGCTGGCCTAGACCTAAGGGCTCTCTCTTGTGTGACTTGTGTGCCTTCGTACTTGACTATCTGCATGCTTGTGACCTAACACTTGTTTCTTGCAGGTTTTGTTTCAGTCCTTAATTAGGACTCATAACAGGGTTACTGACATTACCCCATGCATACCATAGCATCATACCATTGCATACATCTTAACCCATTTCAAGGGTCTCAAGGGCTTGTGATGCAGGTCAGGATGAATCAATATCTAGCAAGGGGCAAAGGGGATCTATTTTCCTCTAGCCAAGGGTGTCAGGGGCTATGACCCACTGGATATGGTGAGCCTTTGACCCTTGAAGGAGGGCTCCCTACAACAAGAAGTCCCTTCAATCAAGTTACCGGTTTTCAACTCTAACAAGTTTCTCTGTTTACCCCGCGAGATCCTTGAAATCATTGCATGCATGCCATACATATCATTGCATAACAGGTACCCTTTCTCTGCAGGTTACTTACCTTCTTCGCTGTTTATTTCAGCCCGATCATCATGAATCCTGAATCATCAGCTGAACAGTCTATCAAGGCCCTCCAGGCTCAGAATGCCCAATTCCAAGGGCTAATCATGAACCTGACCCAGGGACAGCAAGATCTGAAGGCTCTGCTCTTGAAGAAGGAAAAGAAGAAGAAGAGGACTGTCTTGTTCAGCCCTAGACGCAGATCTGGGAACACACCGCAGACTGAAACTGAGAGGACTACCCCATCTGTGAGGGAAAGCAGTCACCATGAGAGAGAGGTGCCTAGTCCAGTGGTCTCCGACAACGAGACAGATTTCAACGACGAACAATACCCTCCGGCTGAGGATAAATACAAACAGTTGGAAGACCGGCTCAGTGCCATGGAGATACAAAAAATGCCCGGCCTGGACTTTGAGGATCTAGGTCTGTCTTCTGGGGTAGTGATCCCGCGCAAATTCAAGGTACCCGCCTTTGCTAAATACGATGGGGTATCCTGTCCTAAGTTGCATCTCAGGGCTTACACAAGGAGGATCCAGCCCTATACAGTTGACAAAAACTTATGGATCCATTTCTTCCAAGAGAGTCTTTCGGGGACTCAGCTCGAGTGGTTCTATCAACTGAATGGAGCCAACATCCGTACCTGGGAGGACCTAGCCACTGCTTTCTACAAGCATTACCAGTACAATGCCGACCTTGCTCCCACACGCACTCAGCTTCAGGGAATGTCTATAGGTGCAGGCGAAGGTTTCAAAGAGTATGCACAGAAATGGAGAGACCTTGCTGGAAGGGTACAGCCTCCATTAACTGACCGGGAACTCGTTGATATGTTCTTGGGGACCCTATCCGGGCCATTCTTCAACCACCTGATTGGCAATTCATCTGCTGGATTCACTGACCTCATCCTGACCGGCGAAAGAATTGAAGCTGGTATCAGGAGTGGGAAAATTCAAGAGGCCACACCTTCTGATATTCATAAAAAGCCTTACACGGGAAAGAAGGAATCTAATGCTGCATACAGTCAAAAGAGTCGCCGTGATCAACATGCAGGGGCAGTCATGATCTCTTGTTCTGCACCACGCCGTCAACCACAAAGGGGAAACCAGCAAAGGCCGGACGGGCCTAAAAGGCAATTCACCAACATTAACATGCCATGGTCACAAGCATTGCAGCACATGTTGAAGATGAACCTGATTGCAGTGATCAACCCTCCTGCCAATCCTAAGACCTCTTCTCCAAGCTACAATCCAGAAGCCAGATGTGCTTATCATTCCGACAGCCCGGGGCACGATACTGAGGACTGTTGGGCACTAAAGTACAAGATTCAGAACATGATCGATGCCAAAGAGATCGAGTTCGAGCCCGCTGAGACTCCCAACGTGATCACTGCTCCATTGCCAAAACATGGCTAGGATCTAGAGATTTTTGTCCATTTGAATTCAAGTTGTATTTTTCTTTTCTTGTTCAGATAAACAATTATCATGTTAAACTCTTTTATTTCATGAATGCATTACACATGTCTGTCTTGATTTAATTATGTTTACTATGCTTAAAACTGCTTTCATATTTTTGCGATAGTCAACTCTTAATTGAAAATTCTAAACCTCTTGAGGGAGGATGACGAAAACGATATCACAATCTACAGTATGCTTTTGAACAAACCCCGCTGATGAGGTACAGGCATTGTTTCAATCCCTAAACACTGGAGTTATAAGGATGATAATCCCTCGTCAACCCATCAGAGCCAAAGAAGTAGGAGTTTTTATTTTCGAAAATCAAAACCCTTAATCATAACCTGGGGCAGGGTAGTTCTCTCAGTTGATCCAAGTGCACAATAAATGGCACCAAATGAGTTTTTCAAAAACAAAAGACAGTGATGGTTCCGAACAATCATAAGGACAGGCAGTCATTATCAAAAAATCATAAAGGAAAAGCCCAAAAAGTCTAAGCTTACAAAAAGAGACTTACGAAACTGGGGCATCCCACTGACTGTAATTCCCAAAAAGGAAACAGTTCAGGCAAAAAAGAAAGGGATAACAAAAATCAAAAGAGGTCTTACAAACCCTCAACAAAAACAAAAATGACTGCCTAGTCAGAATAAATCATCAATATCCGAACCATCATTGGTATATCAAAGCAAAGACTCAAACAAGGTCTAACGTATGATCAACTGAGTTTAGGTTTGGAGAACATCACGAAGAGCGGGTGGGTACAAATAATTTGAGCCTTTATCCTTTGTTTCTTAAGCCGTGAACCAGGCCACGATATAACCCTTAAAAGTCCTAGCTGAAGCATGGGTTAGTTCGAAAGCAATACTGTTACGAAGGTATCCTGACTCCTGAAGGTTTGCTGTAAAATATTGAGTTGATATCGCACTGTATTACAAAAAATGCATTTTCAAAATTCAAGACAGACATAGACTTTTGCATTCTTAAAATAACCTTGTTTGCATATGACTATTTGTTTGAACAATAGGGAAATTCGCACGATGAACACCTTGTGAACAGAAGTACCTCCAGTCAAGGGGCACAGTAGGAGCATTGCCCATTATCTGGGGCATGACAAAATACTTCCAACAGGGGCAACTCCTTACATTCTGAGAGCATGGACATAGTCAAAAAATACTACGCGAAATCAAAGACCCGCTAGGTTGACACACCTAGGCAAAATAAGGGCTTCCCGTCGAACCAAAAGGGTTCGGGCAAAATGAAGGGATGAAACGAAAAAACATGTACACCCGGCAAGTCGAAAACCTGAAAAGGCGGCTTGGGCAAAAATGGGTATCCCGGTGGACTGAAAACCCGAAAGGGCGGTTCAGGCAAAAGTTAGGGATCAAAGCGTACGACTATGTTCCGGTATCTCGTCACTTGCCTACCCGAAGATTTGTCAATCACCCACACAGGTATCCTCTTCCCTCACCTCCGAAGCAGGGGCAATAATGAGTTATCCAGGCGATCCAATTGCTCTGTCAACCAAAGTACAAAGGAAAGATCAACATAAGGATGATTACCATCTACCTTTACAAATTCTAGATCGTGGGTTAACATCCGAAACCAAACAGGACAATCATCCACTTAATCAAAATCATGCAACCCTACACCGGTGCCTTCTCAATTTTCAGACGAAGTCTTACATGGACTCACCCTCCACAAGTAACCTTACCCCGGTTCCTCTAGAAATCTTACATGGATTTATCACAAGCAACCTTACCCCGGTTCATCCAGAAGTTTTACACGAACTTATCCCGAAGCAACCTTACCCCGGTGCGTCAAGAAATCTTACACGGATCTATCTCAAGGTAACCTAACCCCGGTTCCCCCAGAAGTTTTACACGAACTTATCCCGAAGTAACCTTACCCCGGTTCATCAAGAAATCTTACACGGATCTACCTCAAGGTAACCTAACCCCGGTTCCTCCAGAAGTCTTACATGGATTTATCTCAAGTAACCTTACCCCGGTTCGTCAAGAAATCTCACATGGATTTATCCCAAGGTAACCTAACCCCGGTTCCTCCAGAAGTCTTACGTGGACTTATCTCAAGATGACCTTACCCCGGTTCGTCAAGAAGTTTTACACGAACTCATCCTACAGCAACCTAACCCCGGTTCCTCCAGAAGTCTTACGTGGACTTATCTCAAGATGACCTTACCTCGGTTCGTCAAGAAGTTTTACACGAACTTATCCTGCGGCAACCTAACCCCGGTTCCTCTAGAAGTCTTACATGGATTTATCTCAAGATAACCTCACCCCGGTTCATCAAGAAGTGTTACACATACTTACCCTGAAGAAACCCTACACAGGTTCTCCTCCTCCAGACATAGTTTTACATGGACTCGACGTCAAGCAACCCTACACCGGTTCCCTCTCTTCAAGATGCAGTTTTACATGGACTCGTCACCCAGAAACCCTACACAGGTTCTCCCTTTCCAAAAACGAAGTTTTACACGAACTCATCATCAAAGTAACCCTACACAGGTTCCTCCTCCATTTCAGATACGGTTTTACACAAATTCATCAGCAGGCAACCCTACATAGGTTCCCTCTTTCAACTTACAAAATTACAGTCCAAAATCTCCCCAGGAGAGTCCAATCCAGTGTCCCCAGGAAGGTTGGAATCTATCTCCCCAAGCAGTAAGCTTATCCCCAGTATATTCGGGAAGCTTATCCCCTAGCAGAGCACGAACGCATCGTCCGACTTTATTTAAAGAGTTATTTCCTTAATAGGGTATAACTGGGTTATCCTCAGCAAAAAGCCACGGAAAGAGCGTCCTCGACGAAGTCTTCTTACCCCAGCAAATTACTATCAACATTCAGCAAAGCATCTCTATCCCCCACAGAGTATTGCTTCCCAGCATGGTCGCTAGAGTATCTTTTTCTCCCCGCAGAATCTTCCATTTGTCAAGTTTATTCCACAACGGAGTCATCTTCTCCTACCGGTATTCTTGCAACTATCATCCCCAGCGGAAGCAAAATCAATATTTCAACATCAGCCCAGGATACGACTTCCCGGCATCCGTCAAGGATTCACGTGCCTAGACGAAAGCATTCATAAAACATCATATACATCATTTTAGCATGCATAGACGCATCATATCATACAAATCTCATTTATGTTGAGAACATCATTGCTTGATCCATATCATGCATTGCATATGACTGACCTTTACCTTTCCGGAAAGATGCAGTTAAAATGCTCAAACATATTTCAAAGCCTTCTCTAGTCCAGCTAAATCGACTCCCAACAGATTTTTCTGACAAAGACTCAGCAGAAGTTATGGTCCCCTTTCCGGCAAGTGCGTGAGGTGGTAATTCCTTCTTCAGATGTTTCCCTCTCCGGCGATGAGTGTGAGGTGATAGTCTCCTATGGTCCCCTCTCCGACGATGTGCGTGAGATGGTAATTCCTTTTTCAGACGTTTCCCTCTCCGACGATGAGTGTGAGGTGATAGTCTCCCATGGTTCCCTCTCCGACGGTGTGTGAGGTAGTAACTCCTTTTCAGACGATTCCCTCTCCGACGATGAGTGTGAGGTAATAGTCTCTTATGTTTCTCTCTCCAACAGTGTGTGAGGTGACAATTCCTTTTCCTGTGTTTCCCTCTCCAACGGCGAGTGAGGTGATTCCCTTTCAGATTATAATTTTCTATGGTTCTCGTTCCGATATTGCAAAGATGGTGACTCCCGCCAAGATTTTTCTCAACGAGCGTTGTTGAAGTTAAAATCACCCAAGGTCCTCTTACCATTCATGCTAAGGTAGTAACCATCCCTGGTTCATTCATCAGCGTTTGAAGCTCCAGACTCAGCTCCTGTAACCAGTCAGGACATATCTATACCAAGCACTTAAAATCAGCTCCTGCAACGTGTCAGGTACTCATTTTTTCTTTTGCAGGTATGCAGGTTCTCGCTAAGGAATCCCTTACGCGATCAACATTCAGATGGCATCTATAAGCCCATCACCCTATCCAGCAATCTCCAAATGGCATCTATAAGCCCATTCCCCCATCATCACTGCTACTATGTGAGCGCAAATTTCTGGGCACTTTAGTGTTCAAT
Organism: Vicia faba; assembly: GCA_948472305.1. Taxonomy (NCBI): domain Eukaryota; kingdom Viridiplantae; phylum Streptophyta; class Magnoliopsida; order Fabales; family Fabaceae; genus Vicia; species Vicia faba. Next base: position 958,359,014 of record OX451735.1, read on the forward strand.
CAGCTTCTACCCTCGGATTACGAAAGGCACGTCTGCCAATCTGCATCCTCAGGTCTAAGAAGATTGAACAGGGGCAACTGTTGTACCCCAAAATTTGCCCTCCCATATTCTCCAAGAAATTGCCAAGTCAGGTCACAAAATTCCCCAAGGGTTATGCAGTTCAACTGTCTCATACAGTCAAAACTAGGGTTTGAGTCCTGATCAAGAAAATGAAGTGTTCAAAGGACCAATCAAGTCTCATATGCTTACAAAGATGTTCAAGTGTCCTCATGTCAAGTTTCAAGGCATTCAGCTCAAAATTGTACAGTCAAAACCCTAAATTGCACTACAGTCAACTGTAGGGGCAAAATGGTCATTTGGCAGTCAAAAGTTCAAATTTTTGGTCAACATATCATTTTGAAGCCACAAACATCATTTGATCAATGCTTGATCATGATTCTCAAAATTTGGCTCAGAAATCATCAAAGATGCAAAAGTTACTATATTTGGACAGCTGAAAAAGTCAACTGAAATTGACCAGGGCATAACTTTCACATGGATTATCAGAAAATTTCCATCCAAAGCTCATTTTGAAGAGAAAGACATTTCCTACAACTCATCTTCATACTTCAAGTCCAAGAAATGCTCTCACAAAAAGTTATCAATTTCAACATTATAGGTCATTTTCAAAAGTCAACAAAAAGGTACTTTAAGTCAAAGGCCATAACTTGAGATTGGTAAATCAAAATGACATGGGACCAAAGGCATTGGTTAGAGGACTCAAAGACCTTTCCAAAATGTCCAAGAACATGTGAAAAGCTTAAAAATTGAGCAAGTTATGCCTTGTGGAAGTTGGGAAATTTTTGGGAATTTTGAAAAGTCAACTTTGATCCAAATGACCTAAAAATGCAAATGGGCCCATTTTTCTTCCATGATTCATCATCCTAAGCCTATGCACGACCACTTGGCCCAAAGGGAAGCACTTTCTCATTTTTTATTTATTTATTTGAATTTCTATTAATATTAATTCAATTAAATCAATTAAATATGTGGAAAATATCTAAATAAACCAAACAAATCTTTTTGTACACATTTCAAGGTCAATATTTCGTGCTTAGCCAATTATGGAAGGATTTGGTTTGATTTGAGCTGATTGAACAAAATTGCACATGAAAAAGATATGTAAAGATTCTTAGAAAATCAAATGTGCAAATCATTGAATGCCATGGATTTTATCCAATTTTGTTGACCTAACATGCTCACTATATGATCAGGAATCAAAACCTAAAGCAAGGGGAATGAAAGCTGCGCATAAGAGGCTAGGACAAACTTGAAAAATTACTTGAAAAACTCAAAACTGAAATCAACTCTAGAGGTCGATTCAAGCCCTAATCTTGATCCCATTAGCTTCCTTGGGTAACTCTGAACGTGTGCCAATCACAAACAACAAGCAAAGCTCCAGGAATTGGTAGATAAAGCTCAGACTGTATCTCAAAATTTTTGGAATCGTACATCATGATTCATACATCCTTTGCCATGTTTATTTATTGATTCATGTTTGTTGTGAGTTTTTGAAGCTAACTAACACCTTTAATTGCGTTTTTCTGTGCCATACGAGATTATACCATGATTGAGATTTAGGGTTTGCAGGTTTCAAAATTAGGGATTCTTAATACAAGCAAAATTAGACCATCCCAGTACCACCATTGCAATCAGCTCATCAAGACGAAGAAAGCTTGACCCTCGCGCCTAATTTATGATCACCATAGCGCTATTCGCTATTTCTTCTAAAGCTGCCTAAACCCACGCTTAAAAACCGTTGCCTCATATTTGTGTTTTTCAGGAAAATTGAAGAAGACAACGTCGTTTCAGTTGGTGATTCGGTGGTTTGAATTTCGCGCGTTCTCTCCACTACGCGTTGGTTTTGCCTTTTGTTATTTATTCACTATAATATATTAATTGAAATTCAATAGCTCAGCTGGCAGGTGTATGTGCGTGTGACCTTCATGACCTGGGTTCAAACCCCAGGTCTCTTACTTTCTCAACAATATTTTTTCAATCATTATTCCATGCAGCGCTCATAGTGAAAAACACCATATCCCCTCACCATCAAGCATACACGCGTCCATCCAATCCAGATCCATGGCCAAGAATCAAAGAACACACTGCGCCTGGTCAAACGCATCATACATGATCCAGAAAAGTCAACAAGTTCAAAGCTAATTGGGCCAGAATGCTAGGCCTATACCTCCTAAATTGGGGCCTGAACCCCCCCCCCTGGTTTGCTTTTCTTTTCATATTTTTTTTTTTTAATTGTTATGTTATTTATTTTTTATTTGTTTTAATTAATTAATTATTTTTACAAAATACAAAAAACATCATAAAATCAGAAAAGGCAAAAAAAAAAAATATAATATTTATTTATTTTAATTATTTTTATAAATAAATGCATGTAAATAAATTTAGTTTTAATTAGGATTTTGCAATTTCAATTCTTTTCATATTAAATGTAAAAATTAGGATTAGGTTTAATTAACAATTTTCATTCCTTTTAGTTTTTCCTTTTATCATAATATTATTATTTATTTATTTATTTTTTATAATTAAATTTTGCATGTAAATTAATTTAGGTTTAAATTAGGTTAAAACTTAATATTTTCACAATAAACTTAAAAAAACATTAGAATTAGGGTTTGACGCTTCATTTTAATTTTAATTAATTATTCTTTCCATTACATCATAAAAAAACAAAATACCCAAAAACATTTAACTTTAATTTTTAATTCCTCATTAATTTTAATTTTGCAAAAGGGTCCAACGCCCATGTTCGTAATTTATTTAATTTCGCGCATTTACTTTATGTCACTTATTATAATTATGTATCTCTCCCAAAGCGTTGTAACAATTTATACTTCTCGCATTTTTATTTTATCGCTTTATTTATTTTTTCCGTCAAATCGGGTCCGGTTTAATTTTGGCGATGTGGACCCGCGCCATTTGTAATAGCCTTAGATTTATTTTCCCGCAAATACTTTTAACTGTTAACAAATATGCATGCAAGAATGAATGGCCTTAATTAAAATCAAGCGTAGAACACAAATAAACATGACAAGACAAATATCTGAAAACGACACACGAATCGCACACACCACCCCTAGGGTACGCCTCACTGTTTCCTTTCGAAAGGTGATCGTCGAGTAGAGGATGTCTTAGTAAGTCCTCATGATCCGGGAACCTGGCATGAGGGTAGCTTCTAAGGTGTCTTCCCATTGCTCTGGTGATCACCACGTCCCGAACCTTCGAATTGACCCGAACACCTCCAACGGTGGTGCTACCTACCTCTCAATGGTGGGATAGCACTACTTTAAAGGACATTTACACAGACGAATTCCTTAGGGTAGGTAGGTTCTCAAGGATACTTGCTCTAATTTCAAACAAATCAAATCTTTTCACACCGACACTTTTCAAAAGCTTTCAAAGCAAATTTTTCAAACACTCTGACGTATGAGTCGAACTGAAATTTTTCAAAGAAACTTTTTTAAACCCACATTGAAAAGCAAACAAACATTTTGAAAACACATTGAGCAAGTACCTAAGAGCCCATGGATAACCATGGATAGAAAGGGTGCTAACACCTTCCCTTTCTATAACCTACCTCCCGAACCGAGAGCAATCTCTTAAAGGAATTTTTCTGTGCTTTTGTCCTTTCCATTTGGAGAAAATAAAAGACGGTGGCGACTCTTGCTTCCGCGACATTTCGCGAACCAGCGTTAAACAGTCAGTTCCAGATCCACCGATCACAACGTCCAATGATCAATTTGTGATATATGCATTTGACACTAATTGCTAACTCATAAATATTTGCATGAAAAACAAAGGATTAATTACAGGTGACATTAGAAACAGGGGCAATAATAAGTTGTCTGAGCAATCTAATTGCCCTGTCCACCAAGGTACCAAGGTAAGTTAGACTGAAGAATGTAACCAAGATATCTTAACTCCCCAGGGAGTGAGCCAGCAAGTCAACGATACTCTCCCCAAGCAGAGTTAATCCACTGTCAGCCTCAAGGAAATTGGGAATCCCCAGCAGATCTCAACATTCCCCAGCGTAATATACAAACATTCTTAACAAGCATCCCCGACAGTCTTGATCTAAGATTGTTCCCCGGCGGTATATAGACATTCAGTGGAGCCACTTCGCCAATACAGTTCAAAAATTCCCCAGGAGAGTCCAGTCCAAAGTTTCCCCGGGAAAGTGGAATCCATCTCCCCAGCAAGAAGCTTATCCCCAGTAGATTCTGGAAGCTTCTCCCCGGCAGAGCACGAACGCTCCCCCGGACTTTTTATTCAAAGGTTATGCTCCACCAGAGCTTATAACTGGGTTATCCTCAGCTAAAAGCCACGGAAAGATCGTCCTCGGCGAAGTCTTCCCATCCCCAGCGGAGTCTATTAATTCCTTCAACATAACACATCAATGGTATCCCCAGTGGAGTTATCATCAACATCTCAACAAAGTACCTCTCTCCCCACAGAGTATTGCTCCCCAACAAGGTCGCTAGAGTAATTTTCTCCCCGCAGAGTAATCCATTCGCCAAGTTTATTCCCCAACGAAGTTATCTTCTCCTACTGGTATTCTTGCAACCATCATCCCCAGCGGAAACAACAAAGCACTATTCTTCAACATCAGCCCAGGATGTGACTTCCCGGCACCCATCAAGGACTTACTTTCCTAGACAAAAACATACATTCATAAACATCATATCTTCATACATTATAGCATGCACCTACGCATCATGAACATACAATCTCACTTATTCTGAGAACATCACGCATGTCATACATCATGGCATCACACACAACTAACGTTTTGTCTTTTCAGGACAAAGGTTAATACAAAGATAATTGCTATCAACAGTCGCAACTAAAGATCTGATTCCTGTATCTTGCCAGGGTGTATCTGTTGACGACTACATTACCAGACTCGATTCCTGTATCTTGCCAGGGCACGTCTGAAGAGTTCGAAGATCCGATTCATGTATCCTTCCAGGGTGTATCTGTTGACGACTACATTACCAGACTCGATTCCTGTATCTTTCCAGGGCACGTCTGAAGAGTTCGAAGATCCGATTCCTGTATCTTGCCAGGGTGTATCTGTTGACGACTACATTACCAGACTCGATTCCTGTATCCTGCCAGGGCACATCTGAAGAGTCTGAAGATCCGATTCCTGTATCCTGCTAGGGTGTATCTGTTGACGACTACATTACCAGACTCGATTCCTGTATCCTGCCAGGGCATGTCTGAAGAGTTCGAAGATCCGATTCCTGTATCTTGCCAGGGTGTATCTGTTGACGACTACATTACCAGACTCGATTCCTGTATCCTGCCAGGGCACGTCTGAAGAGTTCGAAGATCCAATTCCTGTATCTTTCCAGGGTGTATCTGTTGACGACTACATTACCAGACTCGATTCCTGTATCCTGCCAGGGCACGTCTGAAGAGTTCGAAGATCCGATTCCTGTATCTTGCCAGGGTGTATCTGTTGACGACTACATTACCAGACTCGATTCATGTATCCTGCCAGGGCACGTCTGAAGAGTTCGAAGATCCGATTCCTGTATCCTGCCAGGGTGTATCTGTTGACGACTACATTACCAGACTCGATTCCTGTATCCTGCCAGGGCACGTCTGAAGAGTTCGAAGATCCGATTCCTGTATCTTGCCAAGGTGTATCTGTTGACGACTACATTAGCAGACTCGATTCCTGTATCCTGCCAGGGCACGTCTGAAGAGTTCGAAGATTCGATTCCTGTATCTTGCCAGGGTGTATCTGTTGACGACTGATTCCAGACTCGATTCCTATATCCTGCCAGGGCACGTCTGAGGAGTTTAAAGATTCGACTCCTGTATCCAGCCAGGGCACATCTACATAAAGAGTTTGAAGATCAACTCCTATAACAGGCTAGGTAATTATTTTCTTTCTCAGGTACGCAAGTTCTCGCTAAGGATTCTCTTACGCGATCGACATCCAGATGGCATCTATAAGCCCATCCTCCTATCCATCATCTCTCCAAATGGCATCTGTAAGCCCATTCCCACTATCGCACTGCTGATACTCAACTATGTGAGTGCAAATTTCTGGGCACTCTAGTGTTCAATCATCTTCCACCCTTGGATCACGAAAGTCACACAAGCCAATCTACATCCTCAGGTCTAAGAAGATTGAACAGGGGCAACTGTTGTACCCTAAAATTTGCCCTCCCATAATCTCCAAAGTTTTGACAAGCATCACCTCAAAGGGTTCAAAGTCTACTCAAGGGCTACACAGTCAACCATCCTCATAAACCATGCAAACTAGGGTTTTGGTTCTTGCAAGGAAGTTGAAGTTTTCAAGGGCTCAATCAAGTCCCATATGCTCATACACATTATCAAGTATCTACATGCCAAGTTTCAAGGCTCACAAGGTCAAGTTGCACAGTCAAAAACCCTAATTGCTCAACAGTCAACTGTAGGGGCAAAATGGTCATTTGGCAGTCAAAAGTCAAAATTTTTGGTCAACATCTTATTTTGGAGCCACAATCATCATTTGATCAATTCTTGATCATGATTTCACAAGAATGGCTCAGAAATCATCAAGGTGTCAAAAGTTTCTATTTTTGGACAGTTGAAAAGTCAACTGTAACTTGACCAAGGCATAACTTTTTCATGGTTCATCAGAAAAATCCCATCTAATGCTCATCTTGAAGGGGAGGACATTTCCTACAACTCATCTTCAGATTCCAAGTCCAAGAAATGCTCTCACAAAAAGTTATCAATTTCAACATTATAGGTCATTTTCAAAAGTCAACAAAAAGGCACTTTAAGTCAAAGACCATAACTTGAGATTGGTAAATAAAAATGACATGGGACCAAAGACATTGGTTATAGGACTTCAAGACCTTTCCAAAATGTCCAAGAACATGTTCATAACTTCAAAATTGAGCAAGATATGCATTGGAGAAGTTGGGAAATTTTTGTGAAATGGCCAAAGTCAATTATCCTTGAAACTTCATTTTTGACAAAAGGGCCCCACTTTTTCCACTTGTTTCGGCTTGGCCATGCTTCCCACGTGTCCCACAAATCATTTCAAGATTTAAAATTAATTTTTCCATTTTTATTTAATTTTATTTGATTTAATTCATTTTAAATCTTTTAAAATCAAATAAAAATCAAGAAAATTAATAAAAGGGAATATTTTGTGTTGAATAACTTTGAATCACCATCATGACCATTCCAAATTCGTGCCAAGGCCTAAATGAAGCAAGAATTCAAATTTTGGCTCAAAAATGGAAAGTGCTTCAATGGAGTTTATGGAAAATCCCAAGCATGAATGCATTGTGTTATTGGCCTTAATTCTGATTGAAACACATTACATAACCTGTATGCAAGCCATCACAAGTGAGATGACGACCTAAGAAGCACCAGAAACGGCCATACACTTTTCAAAATTTCAAAGAAAAAAGAGAAACTGAAAACCTAGTTGCAGCGCCTCTCAAGCCTCCATTCCCATCCAAACACATTCCTTGCATTGCTAGGAATCTCCAGCAATCAAAATCAAGCCCAAACGCACAAAGAATCATCCTCACGACACCCCACGGTTTGTCCAATATGTGAAAATCAAAACTCCATTTCCATGCGCTTTTAACATTCTTTTTGAATTGATTTATACTCATTTTAACATTCTGAAGCTATTGGTAGCATTTGATTGAACTAATGATGCGTGTATCAGGATCCACCATTGTCAAAAGCTAGGTTTTTTAGAGCTCCAAATTGGGGCTTTCCCCATATGGAAAAATTGGCCAACCAAACGTATACCATTGGAATCATGACATCCAAACGAACATAACCATGACCTCGCGCTCAATTTATGTTCAAGTATGAGCTATTCGCTATTTTTTGCAGGTTGTGTTTAGTGGGGGTTTAAAACCCCCTCTATTTGCTTATGTTACAGGTACACGATGAAGAAGAAGGCTGGCGTGGCAAGACCTGAGTGGAAGGTTCAAATCCACGCGCGCATTTTCTTTGTTTTTAGCATATAATGTTTTTAGTCTATATAATATTTCGTTTCCATGTTATTTACAAACGCGTGCAATGGATCAGTTGGTAGGAAGGTGGCTTGGTAAACGCTGGGACCTGGGTTCGAATCCCAGGTCCCCCAAATGCTTGATATTATTTTATTTTACATGTTTACATGCAGACTCTCAAAAGCAGGCACACCATGAGCTTCAAGCAATCAAGCGCCAACTGGCCATAATCACAGATCCAAAGGCCACAAAAGAGGCTCACCATATGCTTCAGTCAATGGATGCACATGCAAGCAGGAAAAGTCAACGAGGCCTTGCCTCAATGGGCCTGAATTCCAGCATTTCATCCCCCCCCCCATTTCTGGCCCAGCACCCTCCATTTGGTTCATTATTTCTTTTTTTTCATTTTTATTTGTCAATTTAATTTCTAACTCTTTTTTTATTTTATTTATTATTAGTAATTAATCAACTAACCATTTTCATAAAAAAACCAAAAAAATATAATTAACACTTTTATTATTATTTTTTTTATTTTGTAAATAAACCATAATTGAACTAGTTTTTAATTAGGCCATTTTAACATTTTTATAATTAAAATAGATTTAGATTTAGGTTAACCTAGAATTTTATTTCTTTTTCTATTTTATTTCATAAAAAATATAAAAACAAAAAAATATTTTCTTGTAATTAAAATAATTAATTAGTTTTCAATTTCATTTAATTACCAAAAAAGACAAAAAATTAATTTCTTTTCTTAAAAGGGTCAACACCCTTAGACATTCTCGATTAAATTGTTCGCGCGCATTTTACTTTATTTGATTATTATGTAATTGCTCCGGATATGTAATAGTAAATAGGACCTTTTACCGTTTTCATTTACTTTCCGTATTTTTATTCAAAAACGGGTCTTTGTTAATTTGGCGTTGTATAGACCTGCGCCTTGTAATAGCGTAGGATTTACATTTCCGCAATTTACTTTCCGCACCCCCTTAACTGCTAACTTGTATGAAAGAATGCATGCCAATTAAAAACAAGCGTAGCTCACCATAATGCATGATCAAAGATAATGGTTAAACTGAAAACAATACACAAATTCACACACCACTCTTAGGGTACGCCTCACTGTTGCCTTGCCCTCGAAACGTGGTCGTCGAGTATAGGACATTTTAGTAAGTCCTTATGTCCATGACATGATCCAGTTGCCTCGAAACGGTTGCCTCGAATTAAAAAGGATCAATGGCATAAGGGTAGCTTCTAAGGTGTCCTACTGTTACTCCGGTGACCACACTGTCCCTACAAACGAATTGACCCGAACACCTCCAACGGTGGTGCTACCTACCTCTCAATGGTGGGATGGCACTACCTTAAGGACATTTACACAGCCTAATTCCTTAGGGTAGGTAGATAACTCATAGATACTTGCTCAAATTCAAAACAAATCAAACTCTTTTCACACCGACACTTTTTTCAAAAAGCTTTCAAAACAATTTTTCAAACACTCTTGAGGACTGATACAAGAGTCGATCTGAAATCTTTAAACGAATCTTTTTCAAACCCACTCACACTTTGAAAAGCAAACACTTTTGAAAACACAAATGAGCAAGTATCTAAGAGCTCATGGATAACCATGGATATAAAGGGTGCTAACACCTTCCCTTTCTATAAATATACCTCCCGAACCGAGAGATAATCTCATAAGGAATTTTGCTGTGCTTTTGTCCTGTCCATGTTGGAGAAAATAAAAGACGGTGGCGACTCTTGCTTACCGCGACATTTCGCGAACCAGCGTTAAACAGTCAGTTCCAGATCCACCGATCACACCAGCGGAGTTCATCAAAATCCCCAACAGAGCTTATCAACGGAATCCCCAACGAAGTTATCGTTAAAATCTCAGCAAAGCATCTCTTCCCACAGAGTAATTCCCCGCAGAGTAATCTCTTCACCAGGTTTATTCCCCAACGGAGTCATCTTCTCCTACAGGTTTATTCTTGCAACCATCTTCGTGCATCATCCCCAGTGGAAACGAAGAATTCAACCATACTCTTCAACATCAGCCCAGGATTTAACAAACTCCCCGACATTTGTCAAGGATTTATTTTCCCAGACGAAAATACATTCATAAACATTTCACATTTCATACCTCCTATTTACATACATGATAAAGTGCATACGACACGATCTCATTTATTTTGAGAAACATCATGCATTTCATACATCATGACATTACATCCAACTAATGTTTTTCCTTTTCAGGAAAAGGTCAATCAAAAGATGATTACCATCAACCTTTGCAGTTCCAGATCAACACCTGTAAGAAGCCAGGAAAATATCTGTAGACGACTGATTGTAGATCAATACCTGTAACAAGCCAGGAAAGTTATCTACATGAAGAGATGGAAGTCTTAGAACAATGTTTGAATCTACTACCCTATATTTAAGTTTTGATGATAACAAAGTGAAAAGATATAGTATTTATAAGGTTCATGAATGAACTATATGCTGCCTAAAATTATTATGTTCTGACTTGCAGATACTCTGATTGGTATAAGCAAGATCACGTCTTTTCAGCATCAGAATTTGTTTTCATACACCAGCATCAGAAGTTGCTACATCAGAATGTCAAGATCAGACAATCAACTCACGTACATGCTGAAGCTTGATGAACAGAACTGCGCGTAAACACTCTGATACAGAAACACAATAGTTCATCAGCAGTGAAGCAGAATCAGAATGAGCCAAGCCAGAACGTGCATTGAAGAAGCAACGGTACTGTGCATTGAAAGCTAATTAATCCCAACGGCCTCATTCTAGACAAGATCTGCTCAAAAAGGAAAGCTTGTTATTAGCATTGAATCAAGAATATTGCATTCAACGTTCATCTTCTCAAGTGCTATATAAACAAGGCTTTGAAGATTATAATGGCTAATGCTCTCCAAATCTCTACACGCACAAAGCTGAACAATAATCTTCATCTACCAGTTTTGCTAAACCACAAACTCTGATACTTCATTATTGTTTAGCAATCTAGTTTCTAAGCTTCATTTTGTGTATACATCACAGTTGTGATAAAGTTTTGTAGAAAACATTCACACACATTGTTTTATACCTTTGTAAGAAAGTATTGCCTTGACAAACCGGATTGTGGTTTGAATCAAGAAGGCTTTAGCAGTTGTTAAAGCAGTCTGTAATATTCAGTTGAATATAGTGAATTAAGACCTCGTTGGAGAGAGGCGAAATCACCTTGACGGGTGGACTGGAGTAGTTTGAGATCAAACGAACCAGGATAAAAATATCTTGTCAATTGCTTTAGATTTCAGTTTTACAATTCAACCCCCCCTTCTTGTGTTTTTCACCCCTTCAATTGGCATCAGAGCGCCTGGTTCTGAGCTAAAACACTTAACCGTGTCAGTACAAGATCCAGCGTCAGAAAAACACAATGGCAGGAAACAATTCTCACTTCAGCAATGACAATAACGAGGACAGAGACAGATTCAGCGGCAAACCTCCAGTCTTTGATGGAGAAAACTTTGATTACTGGAAAGACAGGATTGAAAGCTTCTTTCTAGCACATGATGTTGATCTGTGGGATATGGTGACTGATGGATACACGCACCCTGTGAATGCAACTGGTCAGAAGATTGATAGAAAATCAATGACCGATCAACAAAAGCGTGACTTCAAGAATCACCATAAGGCCAGAACCATCCTCCTCAGTGCCATCTCCTATACTGAGTATGAAAAGATCTCCAACAGAGACACAGCAAAGAACATCTTTGATTCTCTCAGAATGACGCATGAGGGCAACGTTCAAGTCAAAGAAACAAAAGCTCTGGCGCTCATTCAGAAGTATGAGGCGTTCAAAATGGAAGAATCTGAATCCATTGAAACTATGTTCTCTAGATTCCAGATTCTGGTAGCTGGTCTCAAAGTTCTGGACAAAGGATACTCTACTGCTGACCATGTCAAGAAGATAATCAGAAGTTTACCCAAGCAGTGGAGGCCTATGGTTACTGCTCTGAAGCTAGCCAAAGATCTCAACAAAATCACTCTGGAGGAACTTATAAGCTCCCTCAGAAGTCATGAGATAGAGCTAGAAGCTGATGAGCCTCAGAAGCAAGGTAAGCCTTTAGCATTAAAATCTAACAAAAAATTTGAGTCTAAAGTTTTGCAGGCAGTTGAAGAAACATCTGATGGATCCTCATCAGAAGAAGACGAACTTTCCCTTCTCTCCAGAAGAGTAAATCAACTGTGGAAGCAAAGACAAAGGAAGTTCAGGAATCCCAGAAGATCTGATCAGAACGAGTCTTCTTCCAGATTCAGAAGGACAGATTCTTCCTCTGGATACAGAAGATCTGAAGGCTCCTCCAGTAGCAAGAAGCCAAACACCAAAGACATCATCTGCTACGAGTGCAATGAGCAAGGACACTACAAGAGTGACTGCCCAAAGCTTCAGAGGGAAAAGCCCAAAAAGAAGTTTGGAAGAGAGAAGAAGAAAAGTCTCATGGCCACATGGGATGACTCTGACTCGTCTGAAGCTGACTCAGAATCAGATGATGAAAGGGCAAACATAGCGCTCATGGCTAACATCTCAGAAGATAGTGAAGCTTCTGAATCAGACTCAGAATCAGACACAGAAGAGGTATTTCCTAACTTCGCTGTTAATTTTACAAAGGCTGAACTTGCTGAAAGCCTTAATGAAATTCTGGAACGTTATCAGCAGATTAGAACTAAATTCAGAGACCTGAAAAGGAATCTTGAATCTGATTCTAATAAGTCTGAGAGTCTCAAATTGGAAAACTCTGAGCTGAGAGATAAAATTTCAAAATTAGAAAACACTTTACAAAACTCTCAGAAGGAACCAATTTCTGAAACTCCCAGCAACGCTGATGAGATCATCAAGGAGTATGATCACAGTTTCCAGAAGTTCCTTGCTAAAAGCATAGATAGAAGCAGAATGGCTTCAATGATCTATGGAGTTAGCAGAAACGACAGGAAAGGAATAGGATACCTAGGTAAGGTTCCTACACCGAAGAATGTCATGGATTTAACCATTAAACACACTCCTCTAAATTCACACTTTGTGTATGGTCACACACATGACATCAAATATACTAGCAGTAAGCACTCTGTGAAACCAAAATTCAACCAGAGTTTTGGCAAAACTAACAAATCAGGACCCAAGAAGATCTGGGTACCTAAGGATAAAATAATACATGTTGCAGATATCTTTAGCAGCAAGTCAGAAACACCAGTCATGGTACCTGGACTCTGGCTGCTCACGACACATGACGGGAAGAAGGCATATGTTCCAAAGCCTGGAACTTAAGCCTGGAGGCCACGTTGGCTTTGGAGGCAATCAGAGGGGAAAGATTATTGGCTCTGGAACTGTAGGTAATGGAAATCTTCCATCTATTAATAATGTTCTGCTAGTAGATGGATTGATGCATAATCTGTTATCCATAAGTCAATTAAGTGATAACGGTTATGATATAATCTTTAATCAAAAATCATGTAAAGCTGTTAGTCAGAAAGATGGGACTATCCTGTTTAATGGTAAGAGGAAAAACAACATTTACAAAATCAAACTTTCTGAACTAAAGAGTCAGAATGTAAAATGTCTTCTGTCTGTTAACAACGAGCAGTGGATCTGGCACAGAAGATTGGGGCATGTTAGTATGAGAAGAATATCTCAGATTAACAAACTCAATCTGGTCAGAGGACTTCCTAATTTGAAGTTCAATTCAGATGCTCTGTGTGAAGCATGTCAGAAAGGCAAATTTGCAAAACCTTCTTTTAAATCCAAAAATGTTGTTTCCACCTCTAAGCCATTAGAACTTCTGCACATTGACTTATTTGGACCAGTTAAAACTGCTTCAGTCAATGGTAAGAAGTATGGGTTAGTAATCGTAGATGACTATAGCAGATGGACATGGGTAAAGTTCTTAAGACACAAGGACGAGTCACACTCTGTGTTTGTTACCTTCTGTAACCAAGTTCAGAATGAAAAAGATCTTAGAATCGTTAAAGTCAGAAGTGATCATGGTGGAGAATTTGAAAATAAAGATTTTGAGTCATTCTTCAATGACAAAGGCATTCTGCATGATTTCTCTTGTCCTAGAACTCCCCAACAAAATGGAGTTGTAGAACGAAAGAACAGAACATTGCAAGAAATGGCCAGAACCATGATCAATGAGACAAACGTTGCTAAGACTTTCTGGGCAGAGGCAATAAACACAGCGTGCTACATTCAGAATAGAATCTCAATAAGACCTATTCTGGAAAAGACTCCATATGAATTGTGGAAGAACAGAAAGCCCAACATTTCGTATTTTCATCCATTTGGATGCACTTGCTTTATATTAAATACAAAGAATTATTTGAACAAGTTTGATTCTAAGGCACAGAAGTGTATTATGTTAGGATACTCTGAACGCTCAAGAGGGTACAGAGTATACAATACAGAAACACAGATTGTGGAAGAATCAATCAGTGTTCGTTTTGATGATAAGCTTGACTCTGAAAAGTCAAAGCAGAATGAAAATTTTGTAGGTATAGAAATTGAATTTGCAGGTTCTGAAGACAAGTCATCAGAAGCTCTCAACACAGACATTCCTTCAACGTCTGAAAGGAGCACTGCTAGAAATCCTCCAACAGCTGCTGATGAACCTCAGAAGAGATTACCCAGAAGCAGCTTGGATCACCCAGAAGAGACTATCCTAGGAAGAAAGGAAGATCCAATCAGAACAAGAGCAAGCTTCAGAAACTCTGAAGAGACTCTTATGGGACTTGTGTCTCTGATTGAACCCTCTTCTATTGATGAAGCACTTCTGGATAATGACTGGATTCTGGCAATGCAAGAAGAGCTGAATCAATTCACCAGAAACGACGTATGGGATCTCGTTCCCAGACCAAAAGGATTCAACGTCATTGGAACAAGATGGGTGTTCAGAAACAAGCTAAATGAACAAGGTGAAGTCATCAGAAACAAGGCACGACTGGTTGCACAAGGTTATAGTCAGCAAGAGGGGATAGACTATACAGAAACCTTTGCCCCAGTCGCCAGGTTAGAATCTATCAGACTTTTAATCTCATTTGCTGTTAATAGAGGCATCACTCTGTATCAGATGGATGTCAAAAGTGCATTCTTAAATGGTTATATAGAAGAAGAAGTTTATGTTCACCAACCCCCAGGTTTTGAAAATACAAAACATCCAGAACATGTTTTCAAACTAAAGAAGTCACTGTATGGTCTGAAACAAGCTCCCAGAGCTTGGTATGAAAGGCTAAGTAACTTTCTGCTTGAAAATGAATTCACCAGAGGGAAAGTGGACACTACTCTATTCTGTAAAACAGTTAAGAGTGACATTTTAGTCTGTCAAATTTATGTTGATGATATCATTTTTGGTTCTACTAATCCTTCTCTTGGAAGAAAATTTTCTAAGTGTATGCAGGCAGAATTTGAGATGAGCCTCATGGGGGAACTGAAATTCTTTCTAGGAATTCAGATCAATCAAACTCCAGAAGGAACTTACATTCATCAGAGCAAATACATCAGAGATCTTCTGAAGAAATTTGACCTCTCAGAATGTAAGCCATCAAAGATTCCAATGCATCCCACGTGCATTCTGGAAAGAGAAGAGGTAAGCAAAAGTGTAGAACAGAAAGTCTACAGAGGTATGATTGGTTCTCTCCTCTATCTGACTGCTTCAAGACCTGATATCTTATTCAGCGTATGTATTTGTGCTAGATTCCAATCAGATCCTAGAGAATCTCACTTAACAGCTGTTAAGCGAATTTTCAAGTATCTGAAAGGTACTACTAATCTGGGTTTGTTTTATAGAAAATCTAGTGATTACAGCTTAGTAGGCTACTGTGATGCTGATTTTGCTGGAGACAGAGTGGAACGTAAAAGTACTTCTGGAAGCTGCCAGTTTCTGGGAGAAAATCTGATCTCTTGGTCCAGCAAAAGGCAATCAACAATTGCTCTGTCAACAGCAGAAGCTGAGTACATAGCAGCAGCAGGATGTAGCACACAAATGCTCTGGATGAAAAGTCAGCTTGAAGACTTCCAGATTTTTGAGAGTAACATTCCTATACTTTGTGATAATACTTCTGCTATTTGCTTAAGTAAGAATCCTATTTTACATTCTAGAGCTAAGCATATAGAAATAAAACATCACTTCATTAGGGACTATATTCAGAAAGGTATTTTAAACTTAAAATTTATAGATACAGACCATCAATGGGCTGATATCTTTACTAAACCCCTTTCAGAAGATAGGTTCAATTTCATTCTGAAACATCTCAGCATGAAAGTATGCCCAGAGTGAAAATGTTTTAATTCCATATATTTACCTTCAGAATGTAATTACTTTACTGTGAACTTCTGATCAATCTCCTTTCAGAAAGATAGAACATGCAGATTGTATCAGATGCAAGTCTAAAGATCTGAGAGTCTAATCTCAAAGACAGACGTGCTGATCACTACATCAAACAAGTGTCATCCAATCATCAGCAAATCTCTGAAGCAGAACGCGTGCACGCTTCTGAGAAGGCAAAGCGCTGATTGGGTGCATTGAGACACATGTCTGGTAACCGTTTTTAAGTATCTTTCTCAAATCCCCCAAAATCAGCAAGCATTTAATGAAAAGTAATCACGCTTGTTAAATGGCAATCATTATTTTTTCTCTCTCTTAAAAACGTTTATTTTTTCAAAATAATCTTAAAATCTCTATTTAAGCACATTAATCCTTCATTCTTATTCTTTACGCTTTCTCATTAACACTCAAGCTTTTTCTGCATATTTCTGAGTTCATCTCCTACAAACCTTTTTCTCTCAAATCATTCTCAAAGCTTTTTTAGTGTGAACAATGGCATCCTCCAGCATTTCTGCAGGCAATCAGAAGAAAGCAACCTCTGAACAATATCAGGTGCCTCTCAGAACTCTTCTCACTCCGGTAAAGAACCTTGAAGTGCTTTCTGAGTTAATCATTGACTTCGAAAGTTTGAAGGAAAATGGATTTGACCTAACTGAAGAAATTAGGGCTCAAAAGTGGGAGAGGTATTTCGATAGGTTGGTTGGACCAACATTCCCAGCGCTAGTCAAGGAATTTTGGATTCACGCCAAGGTTTCTAAACAACTAGTCATCTCTTCTGTCATGGGAAAGAAGATTGTGATTTCTGAAGATCTCATTGCAAGGCTAATCGGTCAAAGTGGTGGTGGAGTCCGTTGTGTGGACATGGCTGAAAGATGCCCTGATGTAGGTGTGGTAGCCAACAAAATTTTCACTCTTGGAATGCCCAGCAGCAAAATTAAGGATCTGAAGGACCACTGCAGAGTATGGGCTAAGATTGTTCTGGGATGCTTCAACCATAGGAAACCAACAAGTTCTCCTGATTATATAAACGTGGATCAGCAGTTTCTGATCTACTTTATTAATCAGAGGGTAAAGATCAATCTGGCACACTTCTTGTTCAACCATCTCAAGACCAGTGTCAAAGAGACAAGAGAAGAAGAAAGAACCAAGAGAGACTGGATACCATTTGGAAGGCTTATATCAGATATTCTGACAGAGAATAGGCTGATTGAACATCTGATCGAAGCTCAGGAGATGAGCACTATTGAACCAACTATTGGGAAACCGCTGAACGCTAAGAATCTGAAAAAGATGAAGCTGATAGAAAATATTCAGAAGGAACCCAGAGCTACTTCAACTGCTGATATCTCCAGCAGAAGAGTGCCTCTGAGTGATTTTCCGGTATTTTCTGAAATGAAATCCAAACCAGAGATGTTTCTCAGGTATCCAGATTCGTACAAGGAAGAAGATACAGGTTCAAAGCTGAAGATCAAAGATCTGAGTCAAATCCAACCAGAAGTGACTCAGAAGAAGACAAAGAAGAGGAAAGCGCCAGCAGAAGGATCATCTCATCAGACTCCAAAGAAAAGAGGTATTTCATCTGCTGCCCCTATCTCAAAATCTTTTACTATTCCAACATCTGCTGCCCCTTCTCAAACCTCTCACAGAATATCAATTCCAATCCCTACCGTTGATGAAACCATACCAGAAGACCCTTCTGAGGCATTACTACTCAGAAGACCCAGAACCAAAATTCCCAAACAACCAACAGTTTCAACAACACCAGCACTTGACCAAGTGCTAGCTGATATTGAGCGTGAACATGCTTCTGCTCAACCAAATTCTGAACCACCAAATATTCCTCCTCCTCAACAACAACAACAACAACCAGAACCAGAACCACAACAACAACAACCTCTCACAGAAGAACCTCTGATCCCTGAGCAATCAGAGATTCCACCTCCTCAACCAGAAAATAATCCACCTTCACCACAAACAGAGTTTCACCATTCCAAAACCCCTTCTCCTCATAAATCTGACCCTCACTCACCTCAACCTTCACCGCTGGCAATCCAGTTGCCATGTGGAACCACTATTGTCATGCCCCAGTTACCATCTTCAGAGGAATCAACACCTCCAAATACTCCCAAACCACCATCCACTCCAATCGAAATATCTGACTCTGATTCTGATACCCCTCCTCCAAAACAAACAGCCTCTCAGCAAACCTCTGAAAACCCCAGCAGAACTTTCATTGACTTAACAAGTCTTGAACGTCTTGCTGATTTAAGACACAAAATTGCCATTCCCAAACCAAAGCAACCAAATGTTGGCTCTGGTATTTTGAATTTTGAAACAGGTGTGCTGCAATGGATTGCTTCTTTGAAGCAAGTCTGTCCTGGGATGATTGACCCAGCTGCTTCTGATCAGCTCTAGTCACAGTTCAGATTATGGGTACGTGCTGAAGCCCTCAAGTTGCAGGATGTCAACTATGAGCAGGCACAACAGAACTTCAGCAAGCTGCTGAAGGAAGTTGAAAGTCAGCTGCCTCAGGAAGTTGTGCTCCCTCTGGACAGTGAATCTTGGTCTGAGAAACAGCAAGCTGCACAGGTGCAACCATCAGAAGAAGACAAGACCATTCAGGCTGAAAGTCAAGCAGAAGATGTCGCTGAAAGTTCTGAGAAGCCTCCTCCTTCTGATGCTTCTCAAGCTGCCTTGGACAGGAAGGCTCTGGAAGAACTAAGGCTGAATGACTTGCGTCTACAGCAGCGAATGGACGACAACAATCAGAAGATGAAAGCACGAATGGATGTGCAGGACAGCAAGATTGACACTGTTGTCAACATGGTTCAGAAGCAGAATGAAACTTCTGAAAAGATTCAAGCGATGCTGGAGAGCCTGTTCTCACGCATGCCTCCTCAACCTTAAATCTTTTTCATGCATAACTTTTTCATGTTTTCTTCATTTTCTGATGTACTGTTTTGACTATGCTTTGTAATATTTTTCTTCCTCTGATTCTGAACTATTTTAATATAATTTGTTTTTTTCTGATCTAAATTGTTTTAGCACATCACCAACACTTTTTGATTGCTGACAAAAAGGGGGAGAACAAGAATGATATTTAAATCAATAACGGGCTAACTAGACAGAAATTCTCAAACATTCTAACTCTATTACTTGAAATGTTTTTTTTCTGTTTTGTTTAAAGTCTACAGGCACAAGGAAGCTCCTGGACACTCTGAAGACTAGAAGCTCTAATCAAAATGTAGAAGTTTTGATCAATGTTGCTCTGATCAATATGAAGTTCTGATCGACCTAATACTCTGATCCAAAGCAAAGCTCTGACAGGAAAAGCTCTGAAGCTCTGCTCTCTGATAAGTCAAAGACTCTTATAATCTGATGTTCAAAGAAAGAAAAAGATCTGATCCTGAAGAACACGTATATCAAAGGGAAGTAACAAACTCAGGGGGAGTATCTCTTAACTCTGACTTCTCCGTACTTCTTATTCTGATACATATCCAGATACCTTTTCACGTTATTTTTTCATTTAAAATATCTAGTTTTTGTCATCATCAAAAAGGGGGAGATTGTTAGAACAATGTTTGAATCTACTACCCTATATTTAAGTTTTGATGATAACAAAGTGAAAAGATATAGTATTTATAAGGTTCATGAATGAACTATATGCTGCCTAAAATTATTATGTTCTGACTTGCAGATACTCTGATTGGTATAAGCAAGATCACGTCTTTTCAGCATCAGAATTTGTTTTCATACACCAGCATCAGAAGTTGCTACATCAGAATGTCAAGATCAGACAATCAACTCACGTACATGCTGAAGCTTGATGAACAGAACTGCGCGTAAACACTCTGATACAGAAACACAATAGTTCATCAGCAGCGAAGCAGAATCAGAATGAGCCAAGCCAGAACGTGCATTGAAGAAGCAACGGTACTGTGCATTAAAAGCTAATTAATCCCAACGGCCTCATTCTAGACAAGATCTGCTCAAAAAGGAAAGCTTGTTATTAGCATTGAATCAAGAATATTGCATTCAACGTTCATCTTCTCAAGTGCTATATAAACAAGGCTTTGAAGATTATAATGGCTAATGCTCTCCAAATCTCTACACGCACAAAGCTGAACAATAATCTTCATCTACCAGTTTTGCTAAACCACAAACTCTGATACTTCATTATTGTTTAGCAATCTAGTTTCTAAGCTTCATTTTGTGTATACATCACAGTTGTGATAAAGTTTTGTAGAAAACATTCACACACATTGTTTTATACCTTTGTAAGAAAGTATTGCCTTGACAAACCGGATTGTGGTTTGAATCAAGAAGGCTTTAGCAGTTGTTAAAGCAGTCTGTAATATTCAGTTGAATATAGTGAATTAAGACCTCGTTGGAGAGAGGCGAAATCACCTTGACGGGTGGACTGGAGTAGTTTGAGATCAAACGAACCAGGATAAAAATATCTTGTCAATTGCTTTAGATTTCAGTTTTACAATTCAACCCCCCCTTCTTGTGTTTTTCACCCCTTCAATTGGCATCAGAGCGCCTGGTTCTGAGCTAAAACACTTAACCGTGTCAGTACAAGATCCAGCGTCAGAAAAACACAATGGCAGGAAACAATTCTCACTTCAGCAATGACAATAACGAGGACAGAGACAGATTCAGCGGCAAACCTCCAGTCTTTGATGGAGAAAACTTTGATTACTGGAAAGACAGGATTGAAAGCTTCTTTCTAGCACATGATGTTGATCTGTGGGATATGGTGACTGATGGATACACGCACCCTGTGAATGCAACTGGTCAGAAGATTGATAGAAAATCAATGACCGATCAACAAAAGCGTGACTTCAAGAATCACCATAAGGCCAGAACCATCCTCCTCAGTGCCATCTCCTATACTGAGTATGAAAAGATCTCCAACAGAGACACAGCAAAGAACATCTTTGATTCTCTCAGAATGACGCATGAGGGCAACGTTCAAGTCAAAGAAACAAAAGCTCTGGCGCTCATTCAGAAGTATGAGGCGTTCAAAATGGAAGAATCTGAATCCATTGAAACTATGTTCTCTAGATTCCAGATTCTGGTAGCTGGTCTCAAAGTTCTGGACAAAGGATACTCTACTGCTGACCATGTCAAGAAGATAATCAGAAGTTTACCCAAGCAGTGGAGGCCTATGGTTACTGCTCTGAAGCTAGCCAAAGATCTCAACAAAATCACTCTGGAGGAACTTATAAGCTCCCTCAGAAGTCATGAGATAGAGCTAGAAGCTGATGAGCCTCAGAAGCAAGGTAAGCCTTTAGCATTAAAATCTAACAAAAAATTTGAGTCTAAAGTTTTGCAGGCAGTTGAAGAAACATCTGATGGATCCTCATCAGAAGAAGACGAACTTTCCCTTCTCTCCAGAAGAGTAAATCAACTGTGGAAGCAAAGACAAAGGAAGTTCAGGAATCCCAGAAGATCTGATCAGAACGAGTCTTCTTCCAGATTCAGAAGGACAGATTCTTCCTCTGGATACAGAAGATCTGAAGGCTCCTCCAGTAGCAAGAAGCCAAACACCAAAGACATCATCTGCTACGAGTGCAATGAGCAAGGACACTACAAGAGTGACTGCCCAAAGCTTCAGAGGGAAAAGCCCAAAAAGAAGTTTGGAAGAGAGAAGAAGAAAAGTCTCATGGCCACATGGGATGACTCTGACTCGTCTGAAGCTGACTCAGAATCAGATGATGAAAGGGCAAACATAGCGCTCATGGCTAACATCTCAGAAGATAGTGAAGCTTCTGAATCAGACTCAGAATCAGACACAGAAGAGGTATTTCCTAACTTCGCTGTTAATTTTACAAAGGCTGAACTTGCTGAAAGCCTTAATGAAATTCTGGAACGTTATCAGCAGATTAGAACTAAATTCAGAGACCTGAAAAGGAATCTTGAATCTGATTCTAATAAGTCTGAGAGTCTCAAATTGGAAAACTCTGAGCTGAGAGATAAAATTTCAAAATTAGAAAACACTTTACAAAACTCTCAGAAGGAACCAATTTCTGAAACTCCCAGCAACGCTGATGAGATCATCAAGGAGTATGATCACAGTTTCCAGAAGTTCCTTGCTAAAAGCATAGATAGAAGCAGAATGGCTTCAATGATCTATGGAGTTAGCAGAAACGACAGGAAAGGAATAGGATACCTAGGTAAGGTTCCTACACCGAAGAATGTCATGGATTTAACCATTAAACACACTCCTCTAAATTCACACTTTGTGTATGGTCACACACATGACATCAAATATACTAGCAGTAAGCACTCTGTGAAACCAAAATTCAACCAGAGTTTTGGCAAAACTAACAAATCAGGACCCAAGAAGATCTGGGTACCTAAGGATAAAATAATACATGTTGCAGATATCTTTAGCAGCAAGTCAGAAACACCAGTCATGGTACCTGGACTCTGGCTGCTCACGACACATGACGGGAAGAAGGCATATGTTCCAAAGCCTGGAACTTAAGCCTGGAGGCCACGTTGGCTTTGGAGGCAATCAGAGGGGAAAGATTATTGGCTCTGGAACTGTAGGTAATGGAAATCTTCCCTCTATTAATAATGTTCTGCTAGTAGATGGATTGATGCATAATCTGTTATCCATAAGTCAATTAAGTGATAACGGTTATGATATAATCTTTAATCAAAAATCATGTAAAGCTGTTAGTCAGAAAGATGGGACTATCCTGTTTAATGGTAAGAGGAAAAACAACATTTACAAAATCAAACTTTCTGAACTAAAGAGTCAGAATGTAAAATGTCTTCTGTCTGTTAACAACGAGCAGTGGATCTGGCACAGAAGATTGGGGCATGTTAGTATGAGAAGAATATCTCAGATTAACAAACTCAATCTGGTCAGAGGACTTCCTAATTTGAAGTTCAATTCAGATGCTCTGTGTGAAGCATGTCAGAAAGGCAAATTTGCAAAACCTTCTTTTAAATCCAAAAATGTTGTTTCCACCTCTAAGCCATTAGAACTTCTGCACATTGACTTATTTGGACCAGTTAAAACTGCTTCAGTCAATGGTAAGAAGTATGGGTTAGTAATCGTAGATGACTATAGCAGATGGACATGGGTAAAGTTCTTAAGACACAAGGACGAGTCACACTCTGTGTTTGTTACCTTCTGTAACCAAGTTCAGAATGAAAAAGATCTTAGAATCGTTAAAGTCAGAAGTGATCATGGTGGAGAATTTGAAAATAAAGATTTTGAGTCATTCTTCAATGACAAAGGCATTCTGCATGATTTCTCTTGTCCTAGAACTCCCCAACAAAATGGAGTTGTAGAACGAAAGAACAGAACATTGCAAGAAATGGCCAGAACCATGATCAATGAGACAAACGTTGCTAAGACTTTCTGGGCAGAGGCAATAAACACAGCGTGCTACATTCAGAATAGAATCTCAATAAGACCTATTCTGGAAAAGACTCCATATGAATTGTGGAAGAACAGAAAGCCCAACATTTCGTATTTTCATCCATTTGGATGCACTTGCTTTATATTAAATACAAAGAATTATTTGAACAAGTTTGATTCTAAGGCACAGAAGTGTATTATGTTAGGATACTCTGAACGCTCAAGAGGGTACAGAGTATACAATACAGAAACACAGATTGTGGAAGAATCAATCAGTGTTCGTTTTGATGATAAGCTTGACTCTGAAAAGTCAAAGCAGAATGAAAATTTTGTAGGTATAGAAATTGAATTTGCAGGTTCTGAAGACAAGTCATCAGAAGCTCTCAACACAGACATTCCTTCAACGTCTGAAAGGAGCACTGCTAGAAATCCTCCAACAGCTGCTGATGAACCTCAGAAGAGATTACCCAGAAGCAGCTTGGATCACCCAGAAGAGACTATCCTAGGAAGAAAGGAAGATCCAATCAGAACAAGAGCAAGCTTCAGAAACTCTGAAGAGACTCTTATGGGACTTGTGTCTCTGATTGAATCAAGAATATTGCATTCAACGTTCATCTTCTCAAGTGCTATATAAACAAGGCTTTGAAGATTATAATGGCTAATGCTCTCCAAATCTCTACACGCACAAAGCTGAACAATAATCTTCATCTACCAGTTTTGCTAAACCACAAACTCTGATACTTCATTATTGTTTAGCAATCTAGTTTCTAAGCTTCATTTTGTGTATACATCACAGTTGTGATAAAGTTTTGTAGAAAACATTCACACACATTGTTTTATACCTTTGTAAGAAAGTATTGCCTTGACAAACCGGATTGTGGTTTGAATCAAGAAGGCTTTAGCAGTTGTTAAAGCAGTCTGTAATATTCAGTTGAATATAGTGAATTAAGACCTTGTTGGAGAGAGGCGAAATCACCTTGACGGGTGGACTGGAGTAGTTTGAGATCAAACGAACCAGGATAAAAATATCTTGTCAATTGCTTTAGATTTCAGTTTTACAATTCAACCCCCCTTCTTGTGTTTTTCACCCCTTCAGGAAGATCAATACCTGTAACAAGCCAGGAAGACCATCTTTCTTTCTCAGGTCAGAGATTAATACCTGAAACTAGCCAGGACAACTATCTCATCGGCCAACCTTTTCAAGTTCCAGATTAATACATGTAACAAGCTAGGAAAATTCTGTGGACGACTGATTGTAGGTTAATACCTGAAACCTGCCAGAAAATTATCTACATGAAGAGATTGAAGATAAATACTTGTAACAAGCCAGGAAGACCATCTTTCTTTCTCAGGTCAGAGATCAATACCTATAACCAGCCAGGACAACTATCTCATCGGCCAACCTTTTCAAGTTCCAGATTAATACCTGTGACAAGCCAGGAAAATTCTGTGGACGACTGATTGTAGGTTAATATCTGAAACCAGACAGGACAATTATCTACTTGACCATCATCAGGCAACCCTACACCGGTTCCTTCTCTTTCAGATGCAGTTTTACACGGACTCATCATCAGGCAACCCTACACAGGATCCTTCTTTCAACTTACAAAATTACAATTCAACAAACAATCTCCAGATGGCATCTATAAGCCCATCCTCCTACCAACAATATCCAAATGGCATCTGTAAGCCCATTCCTGATATCACAATGTTGATACTACATCATGTGAGTGCAAATTTCTGGGCACTTAAGTGTTCAATCATCTTCCACCTTCGGATCACGAAAGGCACACAAGCCAATCTACATCCTCAAGTTTAAGAAGATTGAACAGGGGCAAATGTTGTACCCCAAAATTTCCCCCCCCCATATTCCTTAAGATTTGTCAAGAATCATCTCTAAATGGTTCAAGATTGCTCAAGGGTTGTATAGTCAAATCACCTCCTAAGGTAGTCAATTTAAAATTAGGGTTTTGTGTTGCATCAAGGTCCTTACATCCAAATGGCCTCAAGTTCTTCCCAATGTCTTAATATGTTCTTAAGTTCATCCATGACAAATTTCAAGCCTTGCAGAGAAACTTTGGTCAGTCAATTGCTCAAGAGACCCAAAAATCGACTGTGCTAGGGCAAAAGTCAACTGTGACCTAAATACAGTCAAACCTCCAGATTTTTTTTCAACATTCTCATTTTTTAGGATAATTAGTCATTTGATCAAGGGTTGATAATGATTCATCAAGGATTGCTCAAAATTCATCAAGATTCAAAGTTGCTAAATTAGGGTTTTGTAGGAAAAGTCAACTCAACTTTGACCAAGCATAACTTTCTCATACTTTATGATAAATGACCCATCCAAAGCTCATTTTGAAGAGGATGAAATTTCCTACAATCCATATTCATACCCCAAGATCAGAAAATGCACTCACAAGAAGTTACAAATTTGGACATTATAGGTCATTTTTGAAAGTCAACAAAAACACCTTTTTTGCCAAAGCTTATAACTTGAGAAAGAAAGATCAAAATGAGATGAGCCCAAAATGGTTGATTATAGGACATCTCAAGGTTTCTAAAAAGTCCAAGAACACCTCCAAAAGTTCAAAATTGAAGAAGTTATGCATTGTTGAAGTTGGGCATTTTTCCAAAATTGCCAAAAGTCAACTATCCTCAAAACTCCAATTTTTGACAAAAGGGCCCACTTTTTTCCACTTGATTCAGTCTTGTCATGCCACACACGTGTCCCATCCTTAATTTCATGACCAAACATTTATTTTTCTATTTTATTTCATTTTTATTGATTTAATCCATTATTAATCAATATTAAATCAAATAAAATCCAAAAATTGATGTAAATGGATCTTTGTGATTTGTACAGCTTGCAAATATCACGTGACAACCAACCAACTCATGCCAAGGCTCAAACATGCACAAAATCTCAGATTTGGCTATATTTGGAAAGCTTTTCAATGGTGATAAAATCAAATCTCAAAACCTTGAATGCACATGGATTAAAGCCCAACTCTTGACCTAATTCACTTCCAATATACATACACAAGCCACACAAACCTAATTCACGAGCAAAAACTGCAGGAGACGGCCAAACCAGAATTGCAAAAAGTGTGAAAAAGTGGGAGATCAATATCTTGGTTAAGGGGCGATTCAATCAAAAATCTTCACGTAGCTCTCTAGCATGATATCCTGTGAAGCAAAAGCAATCAAAACCAGACCTCAAGACTCCCTACAACGCGTTGTAAGTCGTCTCGAACTTTGCTCTGAACATGGAAACCCAATCTCCAATTCTTGCGCCTTTTCTTTAAAATCTTGGCATATTTGTGTTTATCATTCAATTTAGAATGTTTTGGCATTATTCAATTTTGTTTTTGGAACCTGTATCGTGATGCCCGATCATAGGGTTCGTATTCTTGCCTTTTAGGTGTTTTTGATACAGGGAAAATTGGATCCAATAATTGGTATAGGAATGATCAGGAGGCAAAGACGAACACGCCTATGTTCTTGGGTGGCGTTTACATGGCCTAAGGAGGATTTTTGAAACGTCCTACAAAATTCCCTGCGGACAAAATCCGCAGGTAAAAACCTGATTATTCTCAACGAAGAAGACGCTGACGCGTCTCCCTCCCATTCGTCCTTTTGAAAAACGCGCGCTTTATTTTTTTGTTTACAACATATTGATTGTTTTTATATATAATATTCATTACTTATTCTAACAACAAAGACACGCGCTAGTTGGGTTGGCAAACAGGTGGATGAAAAAACCATTGGGACCTGGGTTCGAATCCCAGGTCCCCCCAATATTTGTTGTAATTTTTCTCCAGGTTATTCCATGCAGCGCTCAAAGCAGGGCTCACCATAAGGCTCCATCCAGATGCTAGCCAGGTGTTTCAGATCAAATCCAAAGGCCAGAAATTGATGGTTCATGGTACACTCAAGTCAACACACGCGTGGGTAATTAGAAAAGTCAACAAAGGCCATGACGTTCTGGGCTTCAGAATTGCCAATCATACCTTCAAATTAAGCCCAGCACCCCCTTATGAGTTTATTTCTTTTCCCCTTTTTATTTTTCTTTCATTTAATTATATTTATAATTATTATTTATATCACTAACAAATTAATATTTTTTCCATAATAAAATCAGAAAACCATAAAAATATTATTTTTCATTAAATTCATCACTTGTTATTTTTTGTAAATAAATATTAACCAATTAATTTAGTTTTAATTAGGTACAATTTTAACATTTTTTGCAATAAATTAAAAGTAAATTAGAATATTAGGTTTAAAAATTTTAATCATTTTTATTTTTATTTCCTTAAATAATCTAAAAACCCAAAAAATATATATTTTTCATTTAATTAATTAATTAACTTAGATTTAATTTCCGTTTAATTCAAAATAACAAAAATATTGATTTTTTTAAAAAGGGTCAAAACCCTAAAAACTCTCCGATTCAATTTTTCTCGCGCGTATTATTTGATTTGTATTCCATATAAATGTAATTGCTCCGAGGATGTAATAGCTTTAACTTAGGATTATTTACCGCTTTTATTTACCTTTTCGCATTTACTTTTCAAGGGTTTGGTTTTGGCGATGTAAATACCCGACGCCTTGTAATAGCTTAGTTTTATTTTCCGCAACCCTTAACTGCTAGATGTATGAATAATAGGCTATGCATGACAAGATCTATCTTAACTTAAAATCAACCGTAGCTCACCATAACATGTACAAAGATAACATAACTGAAAATTGACACATTTGCACATGCCACTCCTAGGGTACGCCTCACTTGGTTGCCTCGAACGTGGTCATTGAGTATAGGAAGTTTTAGAGGTCGCCCTCTTGTCCAAAGATCATAAGTTGCCTCGAAATGGTTGCCTCAGATAAAAATGATCTAAGACATTAGGGTTACCACTAAGGCGTCCTAACGTTGCTTTAGTGACCACACGTCCCTAAAATCGAATTGACCCGAAAACTCCAACGACGATGCTACCTACTCCTTCATAGTGGGGATAACGTTGTCTAAAGGGACATTTACACAGTTTAATTCCTTTTGAGTAGGTAGAGGTTCTTAGGTACTTGCTCTTTCAAAACAAAACAAAATTTTCATACTTACACTTTTCAAACAAAGCGTTCAAAAACACTTCATACACTCTTGAGGACAGAAACAAGAGTTAAATCGAAGTTTTCAAACAAAACTCTTTTCAAAACCCACAAACACAAGAAAAGCAAAACTTTTTGAAAACATAGTGAGCAAGTACCTAAGAGCCCGTGGATAACCACAGATAGAAATGGTGCTAACACCTTCCCTTTCTATAATCTACCTCCCGAACCCGAGAAACATCTCGAAAAGGAATTTTTCTGTGCTTTTGTCCTTTCCTTGTTGGATAAAATAAAATACGGTGGCGACTCTTGCTTACCGCGACATTTTGCGAAAAAAAACGCAAACGCGAACCAACATTCCAAAACAGTCAGTTCTATTTCCACCGATCACAGAACTGACGATTCTGCTGGGGAGTTAATAAGTGGGGTGTACCTTAGGATTATATCATTGTGTTTTCAATTGTTTGCTTTGTATGCTTTATATTTGTGGGCTTGTATCAGAGTTACTATAGATCCTAACCCGGATCTGGGGGATACCCTTTAGGTAAGTAGCAATAAACTGTGAGGGAACTGTACGGTGTAGACCGATACGGTTGAAGCAGTAGCTATGTTGGTGTGGCACTTTAGTGTGTACCGATATCCCTTGTGTTGGAACGAGGAGAATATGGGTCTTCTAAGGGGTCATTAAGCACCAACTGACCTTAGAACCTTTAAATTGACCAACTTGGCCATAGAACAGTAGCAGTATGCTACACTCATTGAGACCAAACTCTCGCAATGATTTCGGCCGCAAGAAAAGGTTGCTAAACTGGAATCATGACCGATCGAGGGTGGTCAGTGATATTGAGATCCTCTAGAACCCGGTTACTATTACTAGGACAGGTTGAACCAACTAAACTGAAAGAGGCTAATACCTAAACTCCATGCCATCCTGAAATTTAAGGGCTATTGTGTGACTTGTGTGCCTTCAAAACTTGAACTACTTTCACATTCTTGTTATCTGACAACATGAGTTCCTTGCAGGTTTTGTTTAATTTGGATTTATTGCAGGGTTCACTTATAGCACCTCACACTTTTGCTTAAACGCATAGCATATACATCATAACATCATGCCTTAACATTTCCTTAACCATTTCAAGGATCTCAAGGGTCTGTGATGCAGGTTATGGTAAATCAGACGTCAAGCAAGGGGCAAAGAGGATTTATTTTCCTCTAGCCAATGTCGTCTATAAATCAAAACACGATGACTTGAGTCAGGGGCTATAACCCACTCGATATGGTGAGCTTGACTCTTGAAGAAGGACTCTTAACGACATGAGGTTTCTTCAAACAAATTCTAAGAATTTCTTGTTTACCCCACGAGATCCTTTAAAACATTGCATACATCATACATGTCATTGCATAACATGTCTCCCAGTACAAGTCTCTCATGTTCTTGCTGTTTATTTCAGCAATGGCTTTCCAACCAGACAACCAAGATCTTCAAACTCAAGAAGCTCAGTTCAGGGATGTATTCCTAAACCTATCCAAGGGGCAGGAAGAGTTGAAAACACTCCTCGTGGGGAACTTGGTCAAGAAAAGTCCTGAAGACAATAAGGACGAATGGCTGGAACAACTGCAAGCTGAGTTCAGTGCAATGAGAACCCAGATGCTGGGGCAGATGGCTCTTATCCAAGGCCTAACCCGGGAACAAGAAGAGTTGAGAACCATTATCATCCAGCTTCATCAAGACAGATACAACAGCATGAAGCAAACAATCGGGGTCGGGGACCAAGTCATTAATCAACTTCCGAGAAGTCAAAGGTTTGGTTTGATGAAGAATAGACCTCTCCAAGTTGATATTACCTCACAGGTCCAACAACAACCTTGCCATAAACAACGGGTTAATCAGAGTAAGTTGGATACACCTAAGAGGCAGTTTACCAAGCTCAACATGCCGCAGTCTCAAGCTTTACAACACCTGTTGAGATTGAATCTGGTGACGTTAAGGGACCCTCCTAAGAATCCCAACATAGCCTCCCCAAGGTACAATCCTAATGCAAGGTGTACATATCACTCCAACAGCCTGGGGCATGATACTAACATCTGTTGAGCGTTGAGCAACAAAATTCAAGACCTGATTGATGAAGGAGCATTGGAACTCGCACAAGACGGTCAGATTAAATTATTTTGCCATCCTTCTAAGGTTCTCCATTTGAAGTGACAAGTACTGAGACAAGAAGACTTTTGTTCATTAGAATTTTCAATTTGTAATTTTCTTTTGATTGTTCGAACATTTATTCATGTCAAACTATATTACTTTATCAACGCATTGCATATGTCTGTTTTGAATCAATCAATTCGTATTCACTATATTCAAATTGCTTTCATTTTTTGTGATGATCAACTCTCAATTAAAAAATTCTAAGCCTTTAGAGGGAGGATGATGAAAACGATATCAAAATCTCTACAGTATGCTTTTGAAAAGACCCCACTGACGAAGTACAGGCATTGTTTCAAATCCTAAACAGTGGAGTTATAAGGAAGATAATCCCTAGTCAACCCCTTTGAGCCAAAGAAGTTGGAGTTTTTCTTTTCACAAAAATTAAAACCCTTAATTATAACCTGGGGCATGGTAGTTCTCTCAGTTGATCCAGGTGCACAATGAATGGCATCAAAGGAGTCCTTCCAAAACAAAAGACAGTGATGGTTCCCTATAATCGTCAGGACAGGCAGTCATTATCTCTCAAAATAAAAACCCAACAAGTCAAAACCTATGAAGGAGACTTATAAAACTGGGGCATCCCGCTGACTGTAATCACAAAAGAAATAGTTCAGGCAAAAGACAGGGATAATAAAATCAAAAAGAAAGAGATCCTACAGACTCTCAACAAAATTACTTCCTGTTCAAAATAAATTGTCAGTATCCGAACCAACACTGGAGTATCAGAGAAAAGACTCAAACAAGATCTAATGCATGATTAGCTGAGTTTAGGATCGAAGAACATCACGAAGAGCGGGTGGGTACAAATAAATATTGAGCCTTTATCCTTTGTTTCTTAAACTGTGAACCAGGCCACGTTATAACCCGTAAAAGTCCTAGCTGAAGCATGGGTTAGTTCGAAAGCATACTGTTACAAAAGGTATCCTGACTCCTGTAGGGCTTGCTGTAAAATCCTGAGTTGACATCACATTTTACAACAAAAAAAAATTCGCTTGTTTTATTGAAAACTGCATTTTCAAAGAATTTCAAGACAGACATAAGCTTTGCATTCTTAAAATAACATTGTTTGCATATGGCTATTTGTTCAAACAGCTGAGAAATTCGCACGACGTATATCTAGTGAACAAAAACCTTCTCAATAAAAAGAGTCACCTCAAGTGGAAAAGACACTTCCAACCAAGGGGCAGACATAACCATTGTCCATCATCTGGGGCAGTCAAGTCAAGATTCAAGGAATCTCTCAAGATGCCAAATAGCCAGGGGCAGATCTCCGTCTGAATCACTTGGGGCATTGGACATGAATTCCAGCGACGAATCTTTCACGATCAAACATCTTCTGGTAGTATGGCAACACAACACTACTGACAGTGACAACTCCCTACACTCTGAGAGCGTGGACATAGTCAAAAAAGTACTACGCATAATCAAAGACCCGCTAGGTCGACTGGCCTAGGCAAAATAAGGGCTTCCCGGCGAACCAAAAGGGTTCGGGCAAAAATAAGGGATGAAAATGAAAAAATTTGTACACCCGGCAAGTCGAAAACCTGAAAAGGCGGCTTGGGCAAAAAAGGGTCTCCCGATGGACTGAAAACCCGAAAGGGTGGTCCAGGAAAAAAATTAGGGATCAAAGCGTACGACTATGTCCCGTCATCTCGTCACTTGCCTACCAGAAGAATATTTGTCAATCGGCAGTTATCAAGCACCTCATAGGCCTTCTTCTCCCGCAGAAACTGGGGTAATAAGAATTGTCCGAACTGTACAAGCTGCTCTGTCCTCCAGGTACAAGGTAGATTCAGTTGAAGAGTATGACCAAGATACCTTCACTCCCCGCAGAGTAAGACAGTAATGGTAGCTCTCCCCACTGAGACCTGCAACCATGGACGAATCAGCAATACTCTCCCCCAAGCAGAGTCAGTCTACCGTCAGTCCCGAAAAGGCTCGGCATTCCCAGAAGGTCTTAATATTCCCCAACGGAGTATAAAGATATTCCCCAGCAAGCGTAAAGAGCATCCCCGACAGTCTTAATATTCCTCAACGAAATATAAGAATGTTCCCCGGTGGAATACAAGATACCCCCAGTGGAGCCATTTCCCCAGCGCAGTCTAAAAAAGCTTCCCCAATAGAGAATTGAATCATCTTACCCAGTAGATTCTGGAAGCTTGTCCCTTGCAGAATACAAATGCATCTCCTCAACCAAATTTAGAGGTTATCCTCACAATAGTCTAACTGGGTTATCCTCAGCAAGTTGCAACTGAAAGATCATCCCCAGCGAAGTTCTTTCTATCCCCAGCGGAGTTCATCAAAATCCCCAACAAAGCTTATCAACGGAATCCCCAGCGGAGTTATCGTTAAAATCTCAGCAAAGCATCTCTTCCCATAGAGTAATTCCCCGCAGAGTAATCTCTTCACCAGGTTTATTCCCCAACGGAGTCATCTTCTCCTACAGGTTTATTCTTGCAACCATCTTCGTGCATCATCCCTAGTGGAAACGAAGAATTCAACCATACTCTTCAACATCAGCCCAGGATTTAACAAACTCCCCGTTATTTGTCAAGGATTTATTTTCCCAGATGAAAATACATTCATAAACATTTCACATTTCATACCTCCTATTTACATACATGATAAAGTGCATACGACACGATCTCATTTATTTTGAGAAACATCATGCATTTCATACATCATGACATTGCATCCAACTAATGTTTTTCCTTTTCAGGAAAAGGTCAATCAAAAGATGATTACCATCAACCTTTGCAGTTCTAGATCAACACCTGTAACAAGCCAGGAAAATATCTGTAGACGACTGATTTAATTCTTATTTTTTCCCAACTTTTCCCAACTTTTTCACCATGATGCAATTGGATTCAAAGAAAACTTCCAACATGAAAGTTGTAGTACTCCAAAAAATATACAACTTTTATTCACAAAGTTTTCCAAAAATATGCTTGGATCTCAAGTTATGATTTTGTGAATAAGGATCCATAAAATTTTTAACTTTGTGAAATTTTGCCCTAGTTTAGCAGATTTTTGACCTAACTTCATGGAAACTTTTCACATAGTTCCAAGAGTAATATCAAAATGCATTTCAAAGATGAATTGTAGAGAATATTACAAGATTTCCAAAATGTCCAAGAACTCTCCAAAATCATTTATGGTTAGGGAGAATCAAAGAAATGAAAATGGAAAATTATCACTTTTGTCCAAGGCATTTTTCACAATGGTGAAAGTTGCAAATCTGTCCTAAACATGCTTGTACTTGCATTACAGGTCCTAATCCTTTCTACACTCCAAAATTGAATGCTAATTCAATGGACAATGGCTTTATTTTTTATCTTTGGAGCATTGTACATTGAATTAATCCAAAAATGGCATAAAGTGCATAATACCATTTTCATAAAGCTTTCTTTTTGCAACTTTGTTTATCTTGAGCCATGGACCAAATCTCTTTTTTCAAACAAGATCCACAGTTATCAGGCAAAGTTTACCAACTATGTTCAGACCTGAAGCTAGCCTGTACAGGCCTTCAGCATTGTCATCTAAAATTTTCTTCAAAAGCAAGTAAACTTGCAAAAGTCAAGTGAACTCTTCCATCTGATAAAAACAAGGCTTGGTATCATTTCAAACGACCTCAGAATATTGTTGCAAGCAAGAAACACGAATTGCCAACCTCTCAAACACCCTAAAACACAAAAATCACAAGTTCCTGCCCAAACATGGCATCATCTGCAAAACCATTTCCAAAACAAAATTGGCTCGTGCGTTTTGCCTTGAATCACTTCAAACATATTCCCTACATAACACCTAAACTGTCCAGGCCTTTGTTCAGCAACTGTAACCCCTGTTTCAAGCTTCACCATTTTCAATTTTTGAGTTTGCAGGTTGACTTCTACAAAGAGATTCAGGCATTTACGAAGCAAGTTGAGCATTGAGAAAGGTTGAGGGAACTTCAAGCAAGCTCACACGACCTTCAGGCCTCACTCAAAGTTCCCACATTTCCATATCCAAACTCAACTGAACAAGGTATTTGTCAAGTTTCTATCTCTCTATTTAGGCATCCTTAGGCTTAGGTTTGTGAAGCAAAAATGTAGTTTTTAACATGCTTGAGCTGTACATATGTTTAGTTTCCATTTATATTAACTGAGCTAAGAGTATTTGGATGTTGAAGTTGTTGAAAAAACTAGGTCATAAATTAGGACCATTAAAATTCTCTCTGATCTTTGAGAGTTAGGTCATGTTCTTTATATCATTGGAATCGCGTGGTCATGAGCTACATTTTTCATGTTATAAGTTTTTGATTTTATGCAAAGAATAACAAGAACATGATTGGATTACAGAACGTGCGCGTTTGGTCGTTTGGCTGAAGGACGAGGATAAAGCTGGCTTGGGCCTGGGTGCCTTGGGCCTGTTTCTATTCACACCTCCATTTTACTTCTGCACCCCCTGACCTTTTATTTTATATTTTTTGTATTTTCTTGCATATTTCATATTTCTGACTTTTATTTATTTTTTCTGAACATTTAAAATCACAAAAAATATTTTCTTTATTTTTGGTATTTCATCATTTTTTTTGCATAATAAATAGTTTATTAGGTTTAATAGAATTTATTTTCTTGAATAAACTTGTAAATAATATTAAAATATTATACCTTTTTTTATTTTTATTATTTATACACTTAAACTAATATTTTCATACAATATTCAATTTTTTAACATTTTGTATATATTATTGTTATTTTTTCTTGAACATAAATGAAATAAATAAATAATATAGAATATATTTTCTCTTAAACAAAAAATTAGGGTTTTCACCCTTTTCAAAAATAATTAGTTTATTTTTCTTATTTCTAAGAATTAAATAAATTTATTTTTACATACATAAAATTAATACAAAAAACATTTTCTTGCATATTTACATTTTATTGCATATTTAAATATTTGTTTATTTATTTATTTGTACAATAAATTCAATTTGGTTGTAATAGTATTAGGGTTTTATTTTTGTGTAAATATCCCCATTCAAAATTGTATCCCCCTTCCCATAATATTGTTGTAATAGTCTAGATTTACTTTACGCATTTTATTGCTTTCATATACCATGATAGTAAACTAGGGTTTTGTATGCAAAGACCAAAAATCAAACAAATAGCATGACCTAAATACAAGACAAAAATGCATGAAAAATGACAACACATTGCACACAAGCACCCATAGGGTTTCATCCACTTTGTTGCCTTAAAACATGGCCATGGTATGCATGCTAAGTATCTTGGCAAAACAAAACAAAACACAAAAGACCATAGTCCTTCGACGACGCTATCAAAAAAAGGTTGTCTAAACAAAGATGATCTTAGTCCCTAAAACTTGCTAAGATACTTGGCATCATTGCTATCATGATCATACAATGACCCACACCCATCCTGTTTAACATCCAAAGATAGGGTTGTTTACCAAATATAATGGTAAAACAACAATGTCAAAGGAATAAAAATGCGTAGGAAAGACTTTTGAGTAGGTAAATGATTCTAGTTACTTGAATAATTTTCAAACCATCCTTGCTATTTTCAAACAAACACACACAAATTTCAAAACATTTCCAAACAACTTTCAAAACATTGAAACATTTTTTAAAAGACAAACATCTTTGTATACATTCTTATGAACGAGAATCATTACAAAGATTGCCAAAACGATGGCCTCTTTTCAAAATACTTTCAAAACCACACAAAGCACCATTTAAAACAATTGGAAAAGCAAAGCAAGTGATCTAAGCAAGTAACTAAGAGCCCATGGAAAACCATGGATGAAAAGGGTGCTAGCACCTTCCCTTTTCATAATCTACCCCCCGAACTCAAGAAAACATCTCAAAGGTCTTTCCTGTGCTTTTTGACCTTTCCTTTTGGATAAAATAAAAGTCGGTGGCGGCTCTTGCTAAACCAAAACATTTGCGAACACATGAAACTTGTTCACCAAGAAACCTAATTTTTAAAATTAGGGTTTAAGATTGAAAATTTTCATAACATAGAAATTTTCTAAGTTATGAAAATTTCTTATTTTTTCCCAACTTTTTCACCATGATGCAATTGGATTCAAAGAAAACTTCCAAAATGAAAGTTGTATTCCTCCACAAAATATACAACTTTTATTCACAAAGTTTTCCCAAAAGATGCTTGGATCTCAAGTTATGATATTGTGAATAGGGGTCCATGAAACTTTTAACTTAGTGAAATTTTGCCCTAGTTTAGGCAGATTTTTGACCTAACTTCATGGAAACTTTTCACATAGTTCCAAGTGGAATCTCAAAATTAATTTCAAATATGGATTGTAGAGCATGTTACAATCTTTCTAAAATGTCAAAGAACTCTCCAAGATCATTTATGGTTAGGGAGAATCGAAAGTTTGAAAATGGAAAATTATCACTTTTGGCCAAGGCATTTTGCACCATGTTACAAGTTGCAAATCAGTTTGAATCATGCTTGTTCTTGCATTACAGGTTCTAATCCTTTTTACACTCCAAAATTGAATGCAAATACAATGGTTAATGGCATTGTTCTGATCTTTGAAACTTTGTACAAGGGTTTAATCCAAAAATGGCAAAAAGTTAACATTGCTACTTTGATAAAGTTAGCTTTTACAAACTTTGTTTATCTTGAGCCATGGACCAAAGCTTTTGCTGCAAACAAACTCCACAAATATGAGGCAAAGTTCACCAACCCTATGCAGACATTGAGCTAGCCTATATAGGCTTTGGCTTTGTCAACTTAACATTTTCTTCAAAAACAAGCCAACTTGCAAAAGTGAACATCACTTGAATATCTGTTAAAACCAAGTCTTGGCAACATTTCAAACAACCTCAGCATATTGTGCCAAGCCAGAAAACACGATTTGCAAAGCTTCCAAACACCCTAGACACAAAAACACAAACTTCTGCCCAGACAGGGCATCACTTGCAGAACCACTTCCAAAACAAATTTGGCTCGTGCGTTTTGCCTTGAATCACTTCAAACAAATTCCATACAACATACCTAAACTGTCCAGGCCCTTACTTTGCAACTGTAACCTTGTTTGCACACTTCACAATTTTCATTTTGAAGCTTTGCAGGTTGAGTTCTACAAGGAGATTCAAGCCATTTCAAAGCAAGCTAAGCATTGGGAAAGGTCAAGGGAAGATCAAGCAAGCTCAAAAGTACTTCAGGCCTCACTCAAAGTTGCTACATTGTCATATTCGAACTTGACTGAACAAGGTATTTTCTAAGTTTCCATCTCTCTATTTAGACATCCTTAGGCTTAGGTTTGTGAAGCAAAAATGTAGTCTTTAATGTGCTTGAGTTGTACATATGCATAGATTCCATTTATATTAACTGAGCTAGGAGAATTTAGATGTTGAACATGCTGAAAAAGTTAGGTTAGAATTTAGGGCCACTGAAATTCTCTCTGGTCTTTGAGAGTTAGATCAAATTTTTTATATCATTAGAATCGTGGTTTAAAGCTCTATAAGTTTCATGTTGTGAGTTTTTGATTTCATGCAAAGAATAGAGAGAACAGATTTGAAGTACAGGGGCGCGCGCGTTTTGGCTAGAGGACAGGGATGAAGTGAACGTGGGCCTGGGCCTGGCTTGTCTGGCTATTTGCACCCTCCATTGTGTTATTTGCGCCCCCTTGGCCCATTTGTTATATTTTGTATTATTTTTCATTTCTTTTGTGATTTTTGACTTTTATTTATTTTTCTAAACAAATAAAAATCTCAAAAATATTTTCTTTATTTTTTGCATTTTTTTCATATTTGTTTTTTATTTTTTAGCATAAAAATAAGTATTTAGGTTAATATATTTTTATTTTCTTAAATAAATTTGTAAATAATATGAAAATATTATATATTTTTATTTTTATTATTTATACACTTAAATTAATATTTTCATATAATATTTAATTTTTTAACATTTTTGTATATATATTATTATTATAATTCTTAAACAATAAATAAATAAATAAATAATATAGAATATTTCTTTTAAAACAAAAATTAGGGTTTCCACCCTTTCCAAAAATAATTATTTTTATTTTCTTATTTTTAAGACATAAATAAACTCATTTTCTCATGCATAAAACAAAATACAAAAACATTTTGCATATTTACATTTATTTGCATATTTAAATATTTGCTCATTTATTTATTTGTACAAATAAATTCAATATGGTTGTAATAGTGTTAGGGTTTTATTTTGAGCAATATCCTCCTATTCAAACTTGTACCCCCCCTTCCCATAATAATGCTGTAATAGTCTTAGATTTACTTTTACGCATTTTATTGCTTTTATATGCATGATAGTAAAACTAGGGTTTTGTATGCAAAGACCAAAAATCAAACAAATAGCTTGACCTAATACAAGACAAAAATGCATGAAAATTGACAACACATTGCACACAAGCACTCCTAGGGTTTCATCCACTTTGTTGCCCTAAAATGGCCATGGTATGCATGCTAGGTATCTTGGCAAAACAAAATCAAACAAAAGATCATAGTCCCTCGATGACGCTATCTTGGTTGCCTAAACAAAAATGATCTAGTTCCTCAAAAAACTTGCTAAGATACTTGGCAATATTGTTATCATGGTCATACGATGACCCACGCCCGTCCCGTTTAACATCCAAAGATAGGGTTGTTTACCAAATACAATGGTAAAACAACAATGTCAAAGGGTTAAAAATGCACAAGAAAGACTTTTAAGTAGGTAGATGCTCCTAGTTACTTGATCAAATTTGCAAACCATCCTTGCTATTTTCAAAAACACACACACACAATTTCAAAACATTTCCCAACAAACTTTCAAACATTGAAACATTTTTCAAAAGACAAACATCTTTGTATACATTCTTCAAACAAGAATCATTACAAAGATTTCCAAAACAATGGCCTCTTTTTAAAATACTTTCAAAACCACACAAAGCACCATTTCAAACAATTGGAAAAGCAAATCAAGTGATCTAAACAAGTAACTAAGAGCCCATGGAAAATCATGGATGAAAAGGGTGCTAGCACCTTCCCTTTTCATAATCTACGCCCCGAACTCAAGAAAACATCTCAAAGGTCTTTCCTGTGCTTTTTGACCTTTCCTTTGGATAAAATAAAAAGTCGGTGGTGACTCTTGCTAAACCGAAACATTTGAGAACACAAACACAAAACTTCAAGTCAGTTCTCCCACCGTATCACAGAACTGGCGACTCTGCTTGAGAAAAGAAGAAAAGTGGGGTTACCTTAGGGTTTAGATCTCCTTTACATGCTTATCTTGCTTGACTTGTATGCTTTACACTTTTGGTTTTATTGTTTGGGTTTGAACCCTCTACCCGGATTTGGGAAACATTCATAGGTAAATAGCAATACATTGTGGAAACTGTGCAGGGTATAACAACACAGTCTAAGCAATAGCTATGTTAGTGCGACATATTTGTGGGTACCGGTAGCGTTTGAGTTAATCAAAGAGAATACGGGGTCACTGAGTGTTATCATGAAGCACTAATGGACTTTTAGAACCATTACTTGACCATCTTGGCCTTTTAGGATGTAGTGAGATGACCGGCTTTGGTGCAGTCCGAAGTTGGTAGATACTCGATACTACACTCATTGAGGGTTGTTTTCTTGGAATATTTCGATCGCCAGTAAAGTGGATAAACTGAAACAATGAACACAGAAAATAATCCAATGATATTGAGCTCCTTAGAACCCGGTTACTATTTCTAGGACAGGTTGAGCCAACTAAACTTCAAGAGGGTGCTTACCTATGAAACCCCATGCAAGCCTAAACTAGGAACTTGTGTGATTTGTTTGTACATATATACTTGTGCATAACATCATGGACATCATGAAGCATCATATGCATCCACTAACCATTTCAAGGATTTTGGATTTTCATCTTTGTTCCTGTTTTGTAGGTTATGGAATCACTTCGCAGGAAAACTATTCAGGTCAACCTTGTGAGAATTCCTCCTCAACTCAAGGAACTAGCTTCCAAGATTCCAGAGTATTCTCCATTCACTGAGAGACATGGTCGACTTCTTAACTTGGTTAACTCCAACACAGAGGAAGACATGGTGAAGGTTCTCTTCCAGTTCTTTGACCCCCTACACCACTGCTTCACATTTCCTGACTACTAACTTGTGCCTACTTTGGAGGAATTTTCTCAACTCCTGAGGATTCATATTCTCCATCAACTACCCTTCAACGATACGGAAAGAGATCCAAAGCCTGAAGATGTTGCTCAAGCCATACACTTGCAACCATCTGATGTCATAAGCCATTGGGAAACTAGAAGTGGTGTCAAGGGTTTCTTGGCAAAGTTTCTGTTTGAGAAGGCCCAAGAATGCTGGAATTCTCTAGACCTGCAAACTTTTGAGGAGATTGTAGCTCTTATCATCTATGGGTTAGTCTTGTTCCCAAACCCTGACCAGCTTATAGATGTCAATGCTGTCAAAATCTTCATGGCTCGTAACCCGATGCCTACATTGCTTGGAGATATCCTACACTCTTTTCACACTCGAACAATGAGGAAAAGAGGTGTCCTCATGTGCTGTACTCCTCTACTGGCAAGATGGTTTATTTCTCATCTTCCCCAATCAGTCTTAAAGAATGAGCAAGGTTTGAGGTGGTCACAACAATTTATGACTCTTACACATTCAGATGTCCATTGGTGTTCTCGATCCCGAGAAAATGTTATCATCATTGACCATTATGGGGAATTACCTAATGTCCCTCTACTTGGCATTAGGGGAGGCATTACCTACAACCCCTGCTTGGCTCTGAGACAGTTTGGGTATGCCCGAAGGGATGGCCCACATGACATGCTGATTCCATACTTGGTTTTTGACTTCGACAATGACGATCAAGGACTTCGACAAAGGTTTATCCGAGCTTGGAGGATGCCCAACAAGGTGGACAGTAAGACCTTGGGACACAAGAATTCCACCCCCCTTGAGCCTTACCTCAAGTGGGTACGAACCCGCGCCCAAATTATTATGATGCCTTACCCATACATTCTCCCTGTGATCAAAGAGCCTGTTATGGAAGGAGAAGTTCCATACACCCTCCTACATCCTGACATGCCAACATCACTTGAAGATTTACAAAGGAGTTGGATACAGCTCAAAGGATAACGCGATACTTTTGAAGCCCAATTATACGCAAGCGAGAAGAAGGTTTTATAACTCACTCGTCAACTTCACGAAGAGCAGACTCTCAACACCTACATTGCACCAAAAAGGATGCACAACGTCTTTTTACATTAGAGTTTTGTATTATTTTGCCCATGGGGCATTGATGTACTAACAAATTCTATCTTATTAATATGACGTGTGTTTCTTTTTTGTTTAAAACAAATTTGAATTTCTGAAACCTTGAATGCATTACATGAATACATATCATTCATCATATGCATAAACAGGTCTTCACACCAAGTTTCCTCATCTCTCTGTTGTTTATTTCAGCAAGATGGATATTGAACAAACGGTCAAAGACTTACAAGCTTAGAATTCACAATTCCAACAGTTGCTCATGACCCTAGCCAAGGGTTAGGAGGAGCTCAAGACTCTATTAGAAAAGGAAAAAGAGAAAAAGAAGAAGAATACAGTTGGTGTGGCTACCTTGGGCAGAAGATTTGGAGGTCAAGCCAGAAGGGTCCTAGATTTTCCATCAACCTCTGAAGAGGGGGGAGGAAAGGGTAAAGGAGTTGCTGTGCCCTTAGATTCTGAAGCTGAAGAAGAGGAAGATGAGGATTACTCTGAACAACAGTATCCTCCGGCCGATGACAAATACAAGAATCTGGAAGAGCGTCTAGCTGCCATGGAGATACAGAGAGTGCCTGGGCTGGATTTTGAAGAGTTAGGGTTGGTTTCTGGAATTGTAATCCCTCCTAAATTCAAAGTGCCACTATTTGCTAAGTACGATGGGGTGTCTTGCCCGAAGATGCACCTATGATCTTATGTCAGGAAAATTCAACCACATTCTTCTGACAAAGACCTGTGGGTCCACTTTTTCCAGGATAGTTTGTCGGGGACGCAGTTGGATTGGTTCTACCAGCTAGAGAGGTCTGATGTCCATAATTGGGAGGATTTGGCAGTTGCATTCTATAAGCAGTATCAATACAATGCGTACTTAGCACCAAACTGTACTCAATTACAGAGTATGGGCATGGTCTCTAATGAAGGCTTCAAAGA
Organism: Vicia faba; assembly: GCA_948472305.1. NCBI lineage: Eukaryota > Viridiplantae > Streptophyta > Magnoliopsida > Fabales > Fabaceae > Vicia > Vicia faba. Next base: position 958,402,331 of record OX451735.1, read on the forward strand.
GTATGCCCAAAAAATGGAGAGACTTGGCAGGAAGGGTGCAGCCACCTTTATCTGAAATAGAGCTAGTTGATATGTTCTTGGGGACGCTGTCAGGTCCTTTCTTTAATCACCTGATAGGAAGCTCTTTTGCGGGGTTCACTGAGTTGATTCTAATTGGTGAAAGAGTTGAAGCATGTATTAAAAGCGGCAAAATTCAGAAAGATGCATCTACTTCCGCTGCCATCAAAAAGACTTTTCCAGCAAAGAAATAAGTTTCAGTTGTCTACTCCCAAAGAGGTCAAGGAAGAGTTGAGCGCCGGCCAGCGGTGGGGCCGTAATGATTCAGAAGTCTGTAGCTGATCAACCCAGAAACAATCAACCCAGAACCAACCAAACAAGGGTGGAAAGGCCTGTACGACAATTCACCCAGATAAACATGACTCCTGTTTAGGTTCTACCCCATCTGTTGAAGTTAAACCTTGCCAGTCTGAAAGATGCCCCGAAGAATCCGAATACGACTTCTCTATACTACCATTCAAATGCCAAGTGTGCTTATCATTCATGGAGTATAGGGCATGACACCAACAATTGTTGGGCCCTTAAGAATAAGATTCAGGATTTGATAGACGCTAAAGAATTTGAATTCGACGCCCCTGAAAATCCGAATGTGATATCTGCTCCAATTCCAAGGCATGGCCACAATGCCCATGTTGTTGAAGAGGATATTTTTGTTGCTACTATTGATGATTTGATGACTCCGCTACCGATAATCAAATTGAATTTGCTGAAGGCTGGGATTTTCCCAGGTTGTGAAGAAGATTGTTGCCTTTGTTTATCCTTACCAACCGACTGTCCATTGTTGAAGTTAGGCATCCAACGCCTAATGGATAACCAAGAAATTCTTTTTGAAAAGACTCCTGTTACACCGACTCCTGTCAATGATGTTTCAATAATAACCATATCCGCCAATCTTTCCAAGGTCTCCAAAAGACCTGTTAAGATTACATTCGCTCCGAAGATTGCACCTTTGAAGATAACCATGCCCGGGCCCATCCTGTACAAGTCCGACAAATCAATACCGTGGAACTATGGTGGAGAAATCTACTACCACAGTGTTAAACAAAATGAATCAACTGAAGAGAGTTCTGATGAAGAGACTTCCGACATTAGAAACATTGCCGGAATGAGCAAAATCACCCGCAGTGGGAGAATTTTCTCTCTGGAGATTGCCCCTCCAAAGGCAATCTTCGGACCCTCAGCTGCTCCTAAGGTTACCCCTGCACTGGTAAACATATCTGCGAGAACTCCAATTATTGAAGAAGTTGTAACTCCTGTGGTTGTCCCCTCTGCTGCTGATGATGATAGAGGGAAAGGGATCCAAGAAGAGCCTGTCAGGATGAAGGCTCAGCCATTGGTCATCCCTGAAACCTCTCAAAAAGAAATGGAAGAGATTTTGAAAATAATCAAGAAAAGCGATTATGATGTTGTGGAACAACTGGGGCAAACCCCCTCAAAGATCTCTATGTTGGCCCTGCTTCTTTGTTCTGAAGCTCATGCTAAAGCTCTGATCAGATTCTTGAATACGGCCCACGTGCCACAAGAAACCTCCGCGGATCAGTTCCAAGAATGTGTAGCTAGCTTAACAGCTGACAATGGTCTAGGATTCTCCGATGCCGATTTAACATCTAAAGGGAGAAAACATAATGACGCTTTGCATGTCTCAGTGGAATGCAGAGGGACTACTCTAGCCCACGTCTTGGTTGATACTGGGTCATCTTTAAATGTCTTTCCGAAGAAAGCATTGGATAGATTGGACTGTGAAGGCCTAACCCTAAAGCCCAGTAATATCATTGTCAGAGCCTTTGATGGTTCTAAAAGGATGGTTCACGGGGAGGTGGACATCCCGATTAAAGTGGGAACTGAAACCTTCAACTCCATATTCTATGTGATGGACATCTGTCCTTCCTATTCTTGCTTGTTGGGAAGACCCTGGATTCACAATGCTGGAGCCGTCACTTCTACTCTGCATCAAATGCTCAAGTACCCTGTCCAGGGGAAAATTATAACTGTTCATGGCGAAGAGGAATACATGATCAGTCATCTGAACTCCTTTCGTTATGTGGAGTTAGATGGCGAATTCATTGAGACCCCTTTACAACACTTTGAAGAGGTTTCTCCTGAAGTAGCAGCGACCAAGACAGTGTCCCCTCTGCCTGCATTTACCAAACATGTGCCTCAGATGGCATCTCTCAAGGATGCTAAGGCTGTGATTGAAGAAGGCGGATCCACAATCTAGGGGCAGCTTCCCGACTTTCCTCACAATACAGATAAATTCGGCCTAGGGTTTACTTCGGTTGGTCAGAAGGTTGTGCGCCGCTCCCGTGCTGGAGGGCCACCTGTGAAGATCACCCATCATGGAGTCAATGCTTTGGAGGATAGTGAAGAAGAGAGAAACTTGGAAGACTTGATTTTCCCTACTGTTGACGGAGGACTGTGCAACTGGGAGGCAAAAGACTTTGTTCCGATTACTTTCATAAATCAGTAATTTGTCTTTCAAACATTTCTGTTGGTTTGTAATAATTCTCAAACAATTCGTACACTTTTAGCCTTGTGCATTACCCGAGGCACATAGGTCCATTTGTAAGGGTTTGATTTTTCATCTTCATATGCCATTTTAATGAATCATGGACGTTTTCACATATAAACTTTTGTGTTCGTTGTCTTTCTTTTTACATTTTATTTGTTTAAAGATGGATATCCCTTACACACACCCACACTAACAAATGCAGGTACCCTTCCAGTCCGGATTCCATGGGTAACAATTCTGCTATGGCCTTCAGTGACTCTGAAGATCTGGTCTACCATGCCGAATACGAAGGTGATGAAGATTGTGAGGTGCCAGGAGAATTGGCTAGGCTGCTACAACAGGAAGAAAGAGCAATTCTACCTCATGAGGAGCTGTTAGAGACAATCAACTTGGGTACTGAGGAAGACAAAAAAGAAGTCAGAGTGGGTGCCAACCTAGAGCCAAGTGTCAAGGAGCGCTTGATTCAGTTGTTGAATGAATATGTTGAGATCTTCGCCTGGTCATACGAAGACATGCCGAGACTCGATACAGACATTGTGGTTCACTGTCTCCGTACAAGAGAAGACTGTCCACCAGTTAAACAAAAGGTCCGCCGCATGAGGCCCGACATGTCTGAAAAGATCAAAGCAGAAGTTATGAAGCAGTTCAACGCTGGATTTCTTGCTGTTACTTCTTATCCATAATGGGTTGCTAACATTGTGCCCGTTCATAAGAAGGACGACAAAGTGAGAATGTGTGTGGATTACATAGACTTAAACAGGGCCAGCCCTAAAGACGACTTTCCACTACCGCACATTGACATCTTGGTTGACAATACAGCTCAGCACAAGGTATTTTATTTCATGGATGGGTTTTCAGGTTACAACCAGATCAAAATGGCACCTGAAGACATGGAGAAAACTACTTTTGTTACACAGTGGGGTACGTTCTGCTACAAAGTGATGCCATTCGGACTGAAGAATGCCGGGGCAACCTATCAACGCACCATGGTGGCTTTGTTTCATGATATGAGACATCATGAGATAGAGGTCTACGTAGATGATATGATAGCCCGATCACAGATGGAAGAAGAACACCTCGACCATTTGCAAAAGCTGTTTGTCAGGTTGAAGGAGTATAAGCTCAGATTGAATCCTAACAAGTGTACATTCAGAGTCAGGTCCGGTAAACTCTTGGGTTTCATTGTCAGCAACAAAGGCATCAAGGTTGATCCTGCCAAAGTCAAAGCTATACAAGAAATGCCTGCTCCTGGCACTGAGAAGGAGGTCAGAGGTTTCTTGGGACGCCTAAACTACATTGCTAGGTTCATCTCTCACCTAACATCTACCTGTGAGCCAATCTTCAAGATGTTGAAGAAAGATCAGGTGATTAAATGGAATGATGACTGTCAAATTGCTTTCAATAAAATCAAGGAGTATTTGCTAGAACCTCCTATCTTGATGCCACCCGTCGAAGGAAGACCGCTAATCATGTGTCTGACCGTCCTAGAGAATTCAATGGGGTGTGTACTGGGCCAACATGACGAGTCTGGCCGAAAAGAGCATGCCATTTAGTACCTTAGCAAAAAGTTTACCGACTGTGAGACCCGATACTCACTGCTCGAGAAAACTTGTTGCGCTTTGGTATGGGCTGCTCGCCAACTAAGGCAGTATATGTTGACTCATACCACTTTGCTGATATCTAAGATAGATCCGATCAAGTACATCTTTGAAAAGCCTGCTTTGTCTGGAAGAATAGCTAGATGGAAGATGATCCTGACAGAATACGATATACGGTACACAACCCTAAAAGCTATAAAGGGGAGTGTGCTAGCTGACCATCTCGCTCATCAAGCTGTCGAAGATTACCAATCCATAAAGTTTGACTTCCCTGACGAGGACATTATGATATTGGACAATATTGAAGATTTCAGACCGTATGACGGACCTGAACAAGGATCCCGATGGACCCTGTACTTTGATGGTGCCTCCAATGCACTTGGAAACGGTATCGGCGCAGTATTTATCTCTCCAGAAGGTTGCCATACTCCTTTCACCGCCATACTTTGCTTCAATTGCACCAACAACATGGCCGTGTATGAAGCTTGCATATTTGGTCTCAAGGCTGCAATAGTCTTGGGAATCAAATCTTTGATTGTGTTTGGGGAATCAGCTTTGGTCATCAGTCAGATCAAAGGAGATTGGGATACTAAGCATCCAAACCTCATCCCTTACAAAGAACTTTTCTTGACATTGTTACCACATTTCAAGCAGATTACCTTCAAGCACTTCTCGCGAGAAGAAAATCAGCTAGCAGATGCTCTAGCTACAATGTCATCCATGTTTAAACTTAACTGGGATAATGAGGCTCCCCAAATCACCATCGAGCGGATGGACGAACCTGCACATTGTCACGAGATTAATACCGAAGAAGTAGTGGACCGACCTTAGTTTCATGAAGTCAAAAGGTATCTCGAGGCGCAAGAATACCCTGAAGGAGCTTCAGTCAATGACAAAACGTTCTTGAGGAGATTCTCTGCCAAGTTCTTCCTGAGAAATGGTATCATGTACAAGCGCAATCATGATTGCATTCTGCTCCGTTGTATGGACAAGGTTGAAGCTGAGCATATCATGGTTGAACTGCATAATGGTACCTTTGGCACTCACTCTAGCAGACATACGATGGCTAAGAAGATCCTACGGGCAGGCTATTACTGGTCTACCATAGAAGCTGACTGCCATCAACATTCCAGGACTTGTCACAAATGTCAAATCTATGCGGACAAGGTACATATACCTCCAGTTCCTCTCAATGTCTTAACAGCTCCTTGGCCATTCTCTTTGTGGGGAATCGACATGATTGGAGATATCAAGCCTACAACATCCAATGGACACCGCTTCATTCTGGTGGCTATTGATTACTTTACCAAGTGGGTCGAAGCAGCTTCCTTCGCATCCATCACAAAGAATGTTGTTGCCCACTTCATCAAGCAGAACCTCATTTGCCGGTACGGCATCCCCGAAAGGATCATTACTGACAACGGTACAAACCTTAACAACATTATGATCACCGCCTTGTGTGAGTAGTTCCAGATTCAACATCACAATTCATCTCCCTATCGGCCAAAGATGAACGGTGTTGTCGAAGCTACGAACAAAAATATCAAGAAGATCATACAAAAGATGACAGTCACCTACAAGGACTGGCATGCGATGCTACCGTTTGCTCTCCACGGGTACCGTACCACGGCACGCACATCAACTGGGGAAACACCCTATTCTTTGGTATACGACATGGAGGCTGTTTTACCGATCGAGGTTCAGATTCCCTCCTTGAGAATCATGAAAGATACTGTTTTGAGTGAAGACGATTGGATTCAGACCCGGCTTGATCAACTTAACTTGATTGATGAAAAGTGACTTACTGCTGTTTGCCACGGTCAGACGTATCAAAAACGGATGATCAAGGCTTTCAACAAGAAAGTCAGGCACCAGATATATCAAGTCGGGGATCTTGTAATCAAGCGGATCATCTTGCTGCAAAGTGATCCCAGGGGAAAATGGACTCCTACTTACGAAGGACCATTTATGATCAAGAACATCTTTTCTGGTGGGGCAATGATATTAACCACCATGGACGGTGATGACCTGCCACACCCTGCAAACGCAGACATAGTCAAAAGATACTACGCATAAATGACCCGCTAGGTTGACACACCTAGGCAAAAAGAGGGCATCCCAGTGAATCGAAAACCCAAAAGGGCGATTCAGGCCAAAGTTAGGGATAATTAAAAAAAATATGTACACCCGGCAAGTTGAAAACCCGAAAGGGCGACTTGGGCAAAAAAGGGTTTCCCGGTGGATCGAAAACCCGAAAAGGCGGTCCAGGCAAAAGTTAGGGAATTAAAGCGTATGACTATGTCTCGTCAGATCACTTTAAGGACAATCTCTTCACAGACACGCTTCGGGCTTCTGATCAATTCAATCATCTTCGGACGAAGCAACGAATGGACAAGATATTCAGAGTTACGAAGGCTCTAGCAGAATGAGGACACCGTGGAATTTTTACACATAACCATCTTTCTTTGTATAAATTTTTCTCATTTTTATGACAACGTTCTCTTACTAGGATGTTTGTCTCCTTTGTACAAAGTACTTACACAAAGTTAATACAAAGATACTTCAAAGTGAAGAAAACTATTTGCCTTTTCTTCTTTTTTACACTTGTGTTTTATTTAAAAACGTTCAATGATTTATTAATGAGCATATGCATTTAAATATAATCACTGTTTACAAATAAACGAAGTGGGAAAGAATAATTACTGACAGGTTGAAAGTATAGGAAGACGCTTTTAGACTATTCCAAGAGAAATCACCTGCAGTACATCATCTAGATATCCAGCGGAGCTAAAACCTTGAAATACCTATCCCCAGCGGAGCTAAATTTCAAAATCCCCACCAGAGTTAAAACTTCAAACTCCCCATCCTCAGCGGAGCTAAAACTTTGAACTACAGACCCTCGGCGAAGATGAAACCTTCTTCCCCAGTTGAGTCAAATTTCCAACTACCAATCCCCAACAGAAACCATTCAGTTTTCCCCAATTTCACAGCAAGTTGTCTTAAAATCTGAGAATCAACCAGATAACAGTTAACTTTTGTTTTATCCCCAATGTGATCGATGGAAATAGAACTGACTGTTTTTTAAGCTAGTTCGCGAAATGTCGCGGTAAGCAAGAGTCGCCACCGTCTTTTATGTTCTCCAACAAGGAAAGGACAAAAGCACAGCAAAATTCCTTTTCGAGAATGTTTCCCGGTTCGGGAGGTAGATTTATAGAAAGGGAAGGTATTAGCACCCTTTCTATCCATGGTTATCCATGGGCTCTTAGGTACTTGCTCTTATGTTTTCAAAAATTGTTTGCTTTTCAAGTGTATGTGGGTTTTGAAAAAGTTTCGTTTGAAAAATTTCTAGGTAACTCTTGTATCTGTCCTCAATAGTGTATGAAATATTTGTTTGAAAACTTTTTGAAAGTGTAGGTGCGAAAAGATGTTTTTGTTTTTTGAAAGAGCAAGTACCCAGGAGAAATCTACCTACTCTAAGGAATTAGGCTGTGTAAGAGTCCTTTAGATGGTGCTATCCCACTATTGAGAAGTAGGTAGCACCGTCGTTGGAGGTATTCGGGTCAATTCGATTATTAGGGACAATGTGGTCACCAAAGTAATAGTAGGACGCCTTAGCGGTAACCCTAATGTCCTAGATCCCTTTTATCCGAGGCAACCATTTTGAGGCAACTGGATCTTTAGACAGGAGGGCGACCTCTAAAACACCCTATACTTGACGACCACGTCGAGGCAACCAGTGAGGCGTACCCTAGGAGTGGCATGTGCATGTGTGTTGTTTTTCAGTTAATGTTTATCTTTGAACATGCATTTGTGAGCTACAGATTGATTTTATTTTTCCATACAAGTCTTTCATGCATTTTTAACAGTTAAGAGTGCGGAAAATAAATTGCGGAAAAGGTAAATCTAACTATTACAAGGCGCGGGTATATACATCGCCAAAAACAAACCCGTTTGGAAAATAAATGCGGAAAAAGTAAAGAAAGCGGTAAAGTCTAATTAACTATTACATTTCCGAAGCAGATACATAAATATGATTAAAATAAGTTAAAGCGCAAAAGAATCGAATCGGGACGTCCTTAGGGTTTTGACCCTTTTGAGAAATAAAGAAATTTTGGTCCTTTGCATTTAATTAAATATTAACCCTAAACTAATTAATTAATTTATTAAAAGAAAAAATGTTTTTTTTTGTGTTTTTTATGTTTTTAATGAAATAAAATAAAAAGGAAATTAAAAGTGTCAAAAGAAAAACCTAAGTCTAAATTTGTTTTATTTATTGTGAAGAAAAGATTAAAATTATTCTAATTAAACTAAGTTAATTATATTTAGAATTTATTTACAAAAAAAAAGTAATTGAAATTAAAAAATGCTTTTTTTGGTTTTCTGAATTTTATTGAGAAAATGTTAATTTGTTAATTAATTAAATAATACTAATACTAATTATTAAAGAAAATAAAAGAAAAAAAGAAAATGAAAAAAAGAATAATAAACCATGGGTGCTGGGCCAGCATTGGGGGTGAATTTGGAATTGTGAAGCCCATTAACCAGCCAGCCTTGTTTGACTTTTGGAATTGTTTGGGGCGCTGGTTGACCAGGAATAGGGTAGTCATCACCTTTTGGCCATTGGATTTGCCTTGCCAGCCACCTGGCGTTTGGATGGATGGGGTGTATGATGGAACACGTTTAAGCGCCTGCATGAGATTACGTTAAGCAAAATATGAAATAATTATTTGGGGGACCTGGGATTCGAACCCAGGTCCCAACGTTCAACGCCTGTACGCCTTAGCCACTGAGCCAACGTGTTTCATTCATCAAAACAATAGGCAGTTAGCATTATATGTAAATAAAGCAATATTCTGGAGAAAAAAAAAACACGCGCGTTTTAATTTGAATGGACCAATCAAACGCGAACACGCCTTCGTCTTCTCCAAATAGACCCTGTGTTTTTTTCCTGCGGATTCAGTTCCGCAACAAAATTCGTTGCATCCTCTTATAATGAGCTCTAGGTCACGAAAATGCTAGCCAGAGCCATCATCTTGTTCGTCTCATTCTCCTGAATTTGTCCATGGCTATGGCTTGTACCAATTATTCCTGTAAAACAAAACCCCAAATTGCAACCCCCAAAACCCTAGTTTCGGGTAGGGAGATCTAGGCTACAACAATACAATTGAATAATGCAGGATGCCTGGAAATTGGATGGTGAATACAAATATGCTAAAATATTAAAGAAAAGGCGCAAGAATTAGAGGTTGAGACTCCATGTTCAGAGCAACGTTTGAGACCACTTACAGTGTGTTGTAGGGGGTCTTAGGACGCGTTTGTGGTTGCTTTGGCTTCAGGGGATGGCAAGGAAGGATGTCATGTTCTCCTTTTGATCTGAAAATGCTTGCAACACTCTTTTTGATCTCACACTTTTTTTTGACAATTTTTGAGTTTTTCTCTGGCCGTTTCAGTGATGTCTGGGTTGTGAATTAGGTTTGTCACGCTTGCTTATGTATGTGTGAATGAAATTAGGTCAGCAGCTGAGCCTGTATCCTTGTGCATTGAAGCCTTGAGATCTTGTTGACCACCATTGATGAACTTTCCATGTTTGGAGCAAATCTTGGATTTTATGCACAAAAAGGCTTGGCACGAAGTTGTGAGTTGGCACATGACACATAAAAGCTATTCAGACCATAAAGATGCCATTCCATTAATTTTTGGATTTTATTTGAATTATTATGGATTTAAAATGAATTAAATCAATAAAAATTAAATAAAAATAGAAAAATAAATGTTTGATCTTGAAATTAAGCATGGGACACGTGTATGGCATGAAAAGGCTGAATCAAGTGGAAGAAAGTGGGCCCTTTTGTCAAAAATTGAAGTTTTAAGGATAGTTGACTTTTGCCATTTCACAAAATTTCCCAACTTCTCTAATGCATATCTTGCTCAATTTTGATCATATGAACATGTTCTTGGACATTTTGGAAAGGTCTTGAAGTCCTCTAACCAATTCCTTTGGTCCCATGTCATTTGGATTTACCAATCTCAAGTTATGGTCTTTGACTTAAAGTGCATTTTTGTTGACTTTTGAAATTGACCTATAATGTAGAAATTGATAACTTTTTGTGAGAGAATTTCTTGGACTTGGAATGTGAAGATGAGTTGTATGAAATGTCATTCCCTTCAAAATGAGCATTGGATGGGATTTTTCTGATGAACCATGAAAAAGTTATGCCTTGGTCAAGTTACAGTTGACTTTTCAGCTGTCCAAAAATGGAAACTTTTGCATCTTGATGATTTTTGAGCCATGCTTGTGGAATCATGATCAAGATTTGATCAAATGATGATTGTGTGCTCAAAATAAGATGTTGACCAAAAATTTGACTTTTGACTGCAAAATGACCATTTTACCCCTACAGTTGATTGTGAAGCAATTAGGGCTTTTGACTGTGCAACTTGATGCTGTGAGTCTTGAAACTTGACATGTAGATGATTGACAATGTATATAGGCATATGGGACTTGATTGAGCCATTGAAAAACTCAACTTCCTTGAGAGAAACAAAACCCTAATTTTGACTGGCTTAGGAGGATGTTTGACTGTGCAATCCCTTGAACCATTTGAAGGTGATTCTTGATAAACCTTGAAGAATATGGGAGGGAAAATTTTGGGGTACAACAGTTGCCCCTGTTCAATCTTCTTAAACCTGAGGATGTAGATTGGTTGGCGTGCCTTTCGTGATCCGAAGGTGGAAGATGATTGAACACTAAAGTGCCCAGAAATTTGCACTCGCATAGTGTGGTATCAGCAATGTGATGTCGGGAATGGGCTTACAAATTCCATTTAGAGATATGATGAATAGGAGGATGGGCTTATAGATGCCATATGGGGATGTGACAGGACCTTGTCGGGAATGGGCTTACAGATGCCATTTGGAGATGTGATGGATAGGAGGATGGGCTTATAGATGCCATCTGGAGATGTGATGGATAGGAGGATAGGCTTATAGATGCCATCTGGAGATGTGACAGAACCTTGTCGGGTGTGATCGGTGGAAATAGAACTGACTGTTTTTTAAGCTGGTTCGTGAAATGTCGTGGTAAGCAAGAGTCGCCACCGTCTTTTATGTTCTCCAACATGGAAAGGACAAAAGCACAGCAAAATTACTTCTTTGAGAATGTTTCTCGGTTCGGGAGGTAGATTAATAGAAAGGGAAGGTGTTAGCACCCTTTCTATCCGTGGTTATCCACAGGCTCTTAGGTACTTGCTCTTATGTTTTCAAAATTGTTTGCTTTTCAAGTGTGTGTGGGTTTTTGAAAAAGTTTTGTTTGAAAAATTTCTAAGTAACTCTTGTATCTGTCCTCAAGAGTGTATGAAAAATTTGTTTGAAAACCTTTTGAAAGTGTCAGTGTGAAAAGTTGTTTTTGTTTGTTTTGAGAGAGCAAGTACCCAGGAGAATCTACCTACTCTAAGGAATTAGGCTGTGTAAGAGTCCTTTAGATAGTGCTATCCCACCATTGAGAGGTAGGTAGCACCATCGTTGGAGGTGTTCGGGTCAATTCGATTATTAGGGACAATGTGGTCACCAAAGCAATGGTAGGACACCTTAGAAGTAACCCTAATGTCCTAGATCCTTTTTATCCGAGGCAACCGTTTCGAGGCAACTGGATCTTAGACAGGAGGGCGACCTCTAAAACACCCTATACTTGACGACCACGTTCGAGGCAACCAGTGAGGCGTACCCTAGGAGTGGTATGTGCATGTGTGTTGTTTTTCAGTTAAATTGTCTTTGCATGTTTATTTGTGAGCTACGGCTTGGTTTTATTTGTCATACATTCTTGCAGGCATATTAACAGTTAAATGATTTGCAGAAAATAAAGTGTGGAAAGGTAAATCTAGCTATTACAAGGCGCGGGTATATACATCACCAAAAACAACAACCCGTTTGAAAAATAAAAATGCGAGAATTTAAAAGAAAGCGATAAATTTCTAATTAATTATTACATTTCCTGAGCAGATACAAAATAATGAATTAAAAAGTAAATACGCGCGAAAGAATTAAATCGGGACGTCCTTAGGGTTTTGACCCTTTTTTGAGAAAGAATTGAATTTTGCCCTTTTTTGTAATTAACTGAAATTAAGCCTAATTACTAATTAATTAATTTATTAAAAGAAAAAAATGTTTTTGTGTTTTTTATGTTTTAATGAAATAAAATAAAAAAAACAATTAAAATGTCAAAAGAACAACCTAAGTCTAAATTTGTTTTTATTTATTATAAAAGGATTAAAATTAAACCTAATTAAACTAAATTAATTTAAATGAGTATTTATTTACAAAATAATGACTAATTAAATTTAATTAATAAAAATATTATTATTATTATTATTTTGTTTTCTGGGTTTATTATGAAAAAATAATTATCTAGCTAATAATTAAAAAAAAGAATAAAAAATAAAATAAAGCAAATGAAAAATAAAATGACAAATAAAATGCAAACCCATGGGGGGTTTGGGCCAGATTTGAGGGTTTGAAGGAGCAATTTGGCCCACTAAGCTGCAAGCCTGCTTGGACTTTTGGAGTTGACTGCACATTGCTTTGACTTGGAGCATGGTATCCAGTATCTCATAGCCCTTGGATTGATCTTTGAGGCCACTTGGCGCATGATCGTTTGATGCACATGGTGGAAAGCCTTTGTGAAACCTGCACAGGAACATGTGATGGAAAAATAGAAATAACCATTTGGGGGGACCTGGGAATCGAACCCAGGTCCCAATGATGAACAAACACCTCACCAACCACTAGGCCACGCGCGTGTATTTGTTATAATATTAACAATTGAAAATAACATAAGAAACAATCACATGTTGGAGAGAGAAAACAAAAAAGCGCGTGCCATTTGAACTATCCAGTAGCAAGCTGACAACACATCGTCGTCCTCGTTGAACACCTGCAAAACAAAGCAAATAGCGGGGGGTTTTAACCCCCACTAAACAAGACGGCGAAAAATAACGAATAGAGCTATGCTCTATATAAATTGGGCGCGATGGTTGGATTCAGTTCGTATTGATCTCCTGAGTTCAGCCATGGGTGTCATGAAGCGTGATTTTCCCTATTCTGAAAAGCCCCAAATCAAAAACTCGGAAACCCTAGAATTCGTTAATGGTGGTTTCGGTTCCAGGGCCCCATAATCCAATTGACTTATGCCAAAAGCTTCAGGGAGGTTCTAGCAATGCAAAGCACATAACAAATCACATTAATAATGCATGAATTATGATTTAAGATTATGAAAATATAACCAAACCGTGTGACTTGTTCTGGCGTGTTCTTGGAGTGTCAAGGCTTGTTTGTGATTGCTATGCGTTCCTGAGTGTCCCAGCAATGTGTTGGAAACAATCAAAGGCTTTGAATTGGCGTGGAAGTACGAAAACAGTTTTGACTTTTAGCTTGATTTTTTTGAATATGGTTTGGCCGTTTGTGCAATGCTCAGATCGTCTTAGGTCTGGAATGCTTGCATATGTATATGTGAATGCCATTAGGTCAGCAGCTAGGCTTGGGATCCATTGTATTGAAGTTTGGAGATTCTTGTTTAACCACCATTGAAAGCTTTCCATTCTTGAAGAAAAACCATGATTTTGTACACAAAATAGCCTAGCATGAATTTGGCAGCTGGCCTGTGGCACATAAAGGTCATTCAAGTCACCAAGATGCCCTTCCATTAATTTTTTTGATTTTATTTGAATTATATTGGATTTAAAATGAATTAAATCAATAAAACTAAATAAAAATGGAAAAATAAATGTTTGATCTTGAAATTAATCATGGGACACGTGGGTGGCATGACAAGGCTGAATCAAGTGGAAGAAAGTGGGCCCTTTTGTCAAAAATTGAAGTTTTAGGGATAGTTGACTTTTGCCATTTCACAAAAATTTCCCAACTTCTCCAATGCATATCTTGCTCAATTTTGATCATATGAACATGTTCTTGGACATTTTGGAAAGGTCTTGAAGTCCTCTAACCAATGACTTTGGTCCCATGTCATTTGGATTTACCAATCTCAAGTTATGGTCTTTGACTTAAAGTGCATTTTTGTTGACTTTTGAAATTGACCTATAATGTAGAAATTGATAACTTTTTGTGAGAGCATTTCTTAGACTTGGAATGTGAAGATGAGTTGTAGGAAATGTCATCCCCTTAAAAATGAGCAATTGATGGGATTTTTATGATGAACCATGAAAAAGTTATGCCCTGGTCAAGTTACAATTGACTTTTCAGCTGTCCAAAAATAGAAGCTTTTGCATCTTGATGATTTTTGAGCCATGCTTGTGGAATCATGATCAAGACTTGATCAAATGATGATTGTGTGCTCAAAATAAGATGTTGACCAAAATTTTTGACTTTTGACTGCCAAATGACCATTTTACCCCTACAGTTGGTTGTGGAGCAACTAGGGCTTTTGACTGTGCAACTTGATGTTGTGAGTCTTGAGACTTGGCATGTAGATGCTTGACAATGTATATAGGCATATGTGACTTGATTGAGCCCTTGAAAACCTCAACTTCCTTGCAAGAACCAAAACCCTAATTTTGACTGGCTTAGGAGGCAGTTGGACTGTGCAATCTTTGAGAAGTCTTAAACCATTTGAATATTGATCTTGACAAACCTTGAAGAATATGGGAGGGCAAATTTTGGGGTGCAACAGTTGCCCCTGTTCAATCTTCTTAAACCTGAGGATGTAGATTGGCTTGCGTGCCTTTCGTGATCCGAAGGTGGAAGATGATTGAACACTAAAGTGCCCAGAAATTTGCACACGCATAGTGGGATATCAGCAATGTGATGGCGGGAATGGGCTTATAGATGCCATTTGGAGAGATGATGGATATGAGGATGGGCTTATAGATGCCATCTGGATATGTGACAGAACCTTGTCGGGAATGGGCTTATAGATGCCATTTGGAGACTGTTGGTAGGTGGATGGGCTTATAGATGCCATCTGGAGGTTGTCTGTTGAATTGTAATTTTTGTAAGTTTAAAGAGGGAACCTGTGTAGGGTTGCCTGATGATGAGCTCGTGCGAAGCTGCATCTGAAATGGAGAAGAAACCTGTGTGGGGTTTACTGATGACGAGTCTGTGTAAAACTGCATCCTTGGGAGGAGAGAACCTGCGTAGGGTTGACTGATGATGAGTCCGTGTAAAACTTCATCTTTGGAAAGAGAGAACCTGTGTAGGGTTTCTTGGTGACGAGTCCGTGTAAAACTACGTCTGGAGAGAGAGAACCTGTGTAGGGTTTCTTGATGACGAGTTCGTGTAAAACTACGTCTGGAGAGAGAACCTGTGTAGGGTTTCTTCGGGATAAGTTCGTGTAAAACTTCTGGAGGAACCGGGGTAAGATTACTTCGGGATAAGTCCGTGTAAGACTTCTGGAGGAACCGGGGTAAGGTTACTGTAGGATAAGTTTGTGTAAAACTTCTGGATGAACCGGGGTAAGGTCATCTTGAGATAAGTCCGTGTAAGACTTCTGGAGGAACCGGGGTAAGGTTACTTCGAGATAAGTCCGTGTAATACTTCTGGAGGAACCGAGGTAAGGTTACTGTAGGATAAGTTCGTGTAAAACTTCTGGATGAACCGGGGTAAGGTCATCTTGAGATAAGTCCGTGTAAGACTTCTGGAGGAACCGGGGTAAGTTACTGCAGGATAAGTTCGTGTAAAACTTCTGGATGAACCGGGGTAAGGTCATCTTGAGATAAGTCCGCATAAGACTTCTTCTGAAAGAAAAGGAACCGGTGTAGGGTTGCCTGAGGATGATCAAGTAGATAATTGTTCTGTTTGGTTTCAGATATTAACCCATGATCAGTCGTCCACATAATTTTCCTGGCTTGTTACCGGTGTTGATCTGGAACTGTAAAGGTAGATGGTAATCATCTTTTGATTGACTTTTTCCTGAAAAGGCAAAGTATTAGTCGTATGCAATGTCATGATGCATGAACTGCACGATTTTAAGACGTTCTCAAAAATAAATGAGATTTGTGTTGTATGATGTGTATGCATGCTATAATGTATGAAGATGTGATGTTTATGAATGTATCTTCTCCTGGGAAGATAAATCCTTGATGAATGCCGGGAGCTTGAATCCTGGGCTGATGTTGAAGAGTATAGTTCTTCGTTTCCGCTGGGGATGATGATTGCAAGAATAAACCGGTAGAAGAAGATGACTCCGTTGGGGGATACACTTGTTGGAGAGATTACTCTGCGGGGAAATACTCTGTGGGGAGAGATGCTTCGCTGAGGTTTTGATGATAACTCCGCTGGGGATTCCAATGATAAGTTTTGTTAGGGAATTAATGAACTCCGCTGGGGGAGAGGAAGAACTTCGCCGAGGACGATCTTTCCGTGGTAATTAGCCGAGGATAACCCAATTATAAGCTCTGGTGGGGAATAACCTTTAAACATGGTCGGGGAGAGATATTTGCACTCTGCAGGGGATAAGCTTCCAGAATCTACTGGGGATAAGCTTCCAAAATCTACTGGGGAGAATAATTCAACTTTCCTGGGGAAACTCTTGGACTGTACTGGGGAGTGGCTCCACTGGATGTCTGTATTCCGCCGGGGAACAATCTTATATATTAAGACTGCTGGGGATGCTTGCTTAGGAACATCTGCATACTCCGCTAGGGAATGTTGAGATCTTCTAGGGATACCCAACTTCCTTAAGGCTGATAGTAGGCTAACTCTGCTTGGGGAGAGTATCGTTGACTTGCTAGGGATACTGTGCCTTTTCAGGGCTGATGGGAGACCAACTCTGCTCGGGGAGAGTATTGCTGAATCTGGTCTTACTCTCGGGGAGTGAAGGTATCTTGGTCCTGTTCTTCAGCTGAACTTACCGTGGTACCTTGGAGGACAGAGCAGTTTGTACCGTTTGGACAACTCTTATTGCCCCAGTTTCTGCGGGAGAAGGTACCTGTAGAGGTGCCTGACAACTGCCGTTTGACAAATCTTCTTCTGGTAGGCAAGTGACAAGATGACGGGACATAGTCGTACGCTTTGATCCCTAACTTTTTCCTGGACCGCCCTTTCGGGTTTTCAGTCCACCGGGATACCCATTTTTGCCAAAGCCGCCTTTTCAGGTTTTCGGCTTGCCGGGTGTACAGCTTTTTTATTTTCATCCCTTATTTTGGCCCGAACCTTTTTTGGTTCGCCGGGAAGCCCTTATTTTTGCCTAGGGGTGTGTCAACCTAGCGGGTCTTTAATTATGCGTAGTATTTTTTCGACTATGTTCGTGTTCTCAGGATGTAGGGAGTTGTCACTGTCAGTAATGTAGTGTTGCCCCACTACCAGAAGATCTTCGTTTGATCGTGCAAGACTCGTTGCTGGAATCCATATCTGATGCCCCAAGTGATTCAGACGGAGATCTGCCCCTGGCTGTTTAGCATTTTGAGAGATTCTTTGAATCTTGACTTAACTGCTCCAGATGATGGACAATGATCACGTCTGCCCCTTGGATTGGAAGTGTTTCTTCCACTTGGGGTGACTCTTTTGTTGAGAAGACTTTTGTTCACTGGATATTCATCGTGCGAATTTCTCTGCTGTTTGAACAAATAGTCATATGCAAACAATGTTATTTAAAAATGCAAAGCTTATGTCCGTCTTGAAGTTTTTGAAAATGTAGTTTTCAGTAAAACAAGCAAATTTTGTAAAATATGATGTCCACTCAAGATTTTACAGCGAGCCCTAAGGAGTCAGGATACCTTTGTAACAGTATGCTTTCGAACTAACCCATGCTTCAGCTAGGACTTTTAAGGGTTGTAACGTGGCCTGGTTCACGGTTTAAGAAACAAAGGATAAAGGCTCAAATTTTATTTGTACCCACCCGTTCTTCGTGATGTTCTTCAATCCTAAACTCAGCTAATCGTGCGTCAGACCTTGTTTGAGTCTTTGCTCTGATATTCCGGTGATGGTTCGGATACTGACAATTTATTTTGAATAGGCAGTCATTTCTTTTTTTGTTGAGGGTTTGTAGGACCTCTTTCTTTTTTGATTTTATTATCCCTGTTTTTTGCCTGAACTGTTTCTTTTGTGATTACAGTCAGCGGGATGCCCCAGTTTTGCAAGTCTCCTTCATAGGTTTTGACTTAATGGGCTTTTAGTTTTGATAAATAATGACTGCCTGTCTTTATGATTATTCGGAACCATCACTGTCTTTTGTTTTGGAAGGACTCCTTTGGTACCATTCGTTATGCACCTGGATTAAACTGAGAGAACTACCCTGCCCCAGGTTATGATTAAGGGTTTTAATTTTTTGTGAAAATAAAAACTCCTACTTCTTTGGCTTGAAGGGGTTGACGAGGTATTATCTTCCTTATAACTCCAGTGTTTAGGAATTGAAACAATGCCTGTACCTCATCAGCAGGGTCTGTTCAAAAGCATACTGTAGATCGTGGTATCGTTTTCGTCATCCTCCCTCAAGAGGCTTAGAATTATCAATCGAGAGTTGAGCATCAAGAAAAATAAAAGCAATTTTAAATATAGTGAACACAATTACTTCAAAACAGACACGTGTAATGCATTAATGAAATAATAGAGTTTGACATGATAATTGTTTGAATAATCAAAGAAAAATACAACTTGAACATTCGAATGAACAAAGTTTCCTTTAGCTTGAACCAGTCATCTTAAATGGAGAATTCTCAGCAGAAGATTTTCATTTTACCACTCGGCATGAACTCTAGCACCCTTCCGTCGATCAAGTCTTGGATCTTGTTCCTCAGGCTCCAACAGTCGTCAGTGTCATGTCCAGGACTGTCAGAATGGTAGGCACACCTTTCATCAGGATTGCACTTTAGGGAGGTTATGTTGAGAGTCTTAGGAGGATCCTTTAAAGCAATCAGCTTGACCTCCAACAAGCGTCTCAGTATCAGTGATGATGGTATACCAGTCTCCGAGAAATGTCTTCCAGACGTATTTCGCTTATGCCGATTACCCTGTTGACGCTGGTGAGGTTGATGCTGGGCTTGTGACCCTGAAGCAAACTGAGGAGATTTTCCCTTGTCTTTTTGCCCCACAGGTGGTTGGATGATGGATTGCTCTTCAACCTTATACGTTTGCCCCAGTTGGTTATCCCGAAGCAGTTGGTTGACGAGAACCGTGAGCTCTCCTTGTCTTTGAGATAAGTCTTGGATAAGAGCCATTTGCCCCAGCATCTGGGTTCTCATTGTATCCACCTCAGCTAGACATTTCATCCGTTCGTCCTTATCGTCCTCAGAACTATTCCTGACCAAAGTCCCCATGAGGAGTGTCCTCAACTCTTCCTGCCCCTTGGATAGGTTTAGGAGGATTTCCCTAAACCGAGTCTCTTGAGCATGAAGATCCTGGTTGTCTTGTTGGGAAGCCATTGCTGAAATAAACAGCGAAGAAGGTAAGTGACCTGTAATAAGGGTACCTGTTATGCAATGATGTGTATGTATGCATGCAATGTTTTCAAGGATCTCGCGGGGTAAACAAGAAAATTGTTAGAATTGGAATCTGGTATCTTGATTTAAGGAACTTCGTGTTGTTGAGAGTCCTTCTTCAAGAGTCAAGGCTCACTGTGATACGGTGGGAGAACTGACTTGAGTTTTGCGATTGTTTTCGCACTTGTTCGGTTTAGCAAGAGTTGCCACCGACTTTTTATTTTATCCTAAAGGAAAGGTTAAAAAGCACAGGAAAAACCTTTTGAGATGTTTCGTGGGTTCGGGGGGTAGATTATGAAAAGGGAAGGTATTAGCACCCTTTTCATCCATGGTTATCCATGGGCTCTTAGTTACTTGGTTTTTAGATCACTTGCCTTGATTTTCGATTACTTGAAATTATGGTGTGTGTGTGTGTGTGTGTTTTGAAAATGGTTTTTGAAGAAGATGCCTTGTCTTAGGCAACCAATGTAATGACTCGTGTTTGAGTATATACGAAGGTGTGTATCTTTTCGAAAAGATGTTTCAAATGTTTTTGGATGTTTGTTTGAAAGTGTTTGTGAAGTGTGGTTTTGAAAAAGGAGGCAAGTGTTTTTGCAAGTTGATCTCAAGTAACTAATAGTTTTGTCTACCCCTATTGTACTCAAAGATTTTCTCTATGTTTTCAACCCTTTTTTAACAATTTTGTTCCACCATTGAATTTGGTGGACAATCTTGCGTTTAGGATGTTTAACGGGACGGGCGCGGGTCATCGTATGGACCATGAATGCAATGGTGCCAAGTGTCTTTGGCAATTTGCTTGAAAGGACTATGATCATTCCATTTTAGGCAACTTTCGAAAGCGTCATCGAGGGACTTATGATCATTTGAATTTGTTTTGCCAAAGAAAGTCGACGTGCAAGCATGGCCCATTTTGGAAGGCAACATATGGGATTACCCTAGGGGGTGCAAGTGTGATTGTGTATTGTTTTCATGCATTTGTTTTTGTATTAGGTTATCTAGCGTTTGATTTTATGTACATACAAACCCTAGGTCTAACCATGGTATAATTGAAAGCGATAAATTGCGGGGATTTAAAATCTACGCTATTACAAATAAGTATCCGGGAGTGGGGGTACAAATTTACAAATGGGGATGAGACTTAAATAATTACAACCAAATCGAATTGCGATCTCAAATGTAAATGTATCGAATGTAGCAATGTATAAGAATAGCAAATGTATAATGTATCAATGTAAGCGTATTGTGTAAGTGTAAGTGTATATGTGTATGTAATTTATTTACAGGTGTGAGAAAATGTGAATTTAATGTATTATTAAGTATGTATTATATATTGTTATCATTTGGTATTTTATTAGTTTTGTATTATTATCTTTTGTTAATATGTGCAAACAAAAGTTTTAATCTTAAGGAAAGAAAAGTATTAACCTTAAAGAAAAAAAAATTATGTAATTATGTACAAAGAAAGATTTTTAATAAAAAGAAAATGTTTATGTATTTTGTTGTTTTATGTATTAATGTGAATATCTTACACAAGAGTTTTTATGAAAAGAAGATGTTTTAAGAAAATTAATGTTTTAAGTTTTAAGAACAATTATTTAATCTCAAAAGTTCTAATCTTCTATACATTTTAATTACGCTAGCTAAAAATAAAAGGTAATTAAGAATCTTTTTTATATAAAAAAGTGTTGGTGTATTATTTAACTTATAAACAAAGTATTAGTATAATTTAAGAAAAGGAAATAAAGAAATGAATGAAAAATGATTATTGGTTTTCAAAAACAAAGAAGAAAATAAGCTCAAGGGAAATTGGTGGGTTAAGAGGATTATTTGGGCCCATCAGAAGAGGTAGGTTTCAGAAAAAAGGGGGTGTATGCGTTTAATGAGCTTAAGCGTTTTGAAGGGCAAGGCCCATTGTTTTGACACAAATGTTTTAGGGTTTGAAATGGTTTCGTGCATTTGGGGAAGCTAGGGTTTGTTACAGAAGCGGCACTGTTTGTTCCCTTCGTTCATTCCTCTTCTTCTCTCGAGCCAAAGCATCCAGAACGAAGTCCCTTGCCCAGCCACCAGCGCCACCATCTATCTCTCTTTCCTCCACAGTTCGAGCACAGTGGCCTTACGAAAAAAGGTTTGATTTTGACGCTTTATACGTTTTTACACTTTTTTTTTGCATGCTTATGTTTTCGTTTTGGATTCTGACTTTAAGCTTGGTTATTGTGGTTTCTGTTGAGGTGTACGAAATGAAGGGAAAGAGGTTATACTACCTTTATCTTCTGGAGATGGAGGAGAGATGGAGCTTGGAGGTGCTCAGGCGGCCGGAGGCGAGGCTTGGTGATGCTGGAAAACCTAGTTTGTATCGCTGTCCTTTATTAGAGTTTGATGATGATCTTGAGAACCTAGCTTTTGTCACTTCTTTCTTCTTCTTTTCTCTTGGCCTCGCTTCTGTTGCCTAGCTTGCTTGCCCTGTGATGAGGCTTCCTCTGAGGGCCTCTTTGTGTTGCCTTTGAATGCTTTTGTATGTTTCTGTTGCTTCGTACGCTTCTGTTGCTACGCTTGATGCCTTGGTTATTCTGAGTATTCCTGTTATGCTTTGATGATTGAGTTGTTGGCCCAATGATGATGTTTGTCTGAGGGCCTTTTGTGTGGGTTGAAAACTGGTTTAGGCTAGACAGTTTGAGCTTAGTGTGAGGCTATGGCTTGTGGTTCCATCATCTTGTTTGTATATTTGACAGGTTGAGGATGGTTTGGGTTGTCTTGGAATTAAGGTTTATGGCTTGAGGGCTTTTGCTGGTTAATGATTTTACAGGTTTGGTTGACAGGTTTTTGCTTAGTGTTTTAAGGCTAGGCTGGTTTACTGTTTTTGAACTGTAAGGCTTATGCTGACAGGTTATGGCTTGTTAAGCTCTTAAAGGCTTGAAACAGGTTTAGGGTTTGAATCAGATTTGGAAACTGTTTGAGGCTATGGCTCTTGGTTGAGTTTTACAGGTTGGAGTTTTTTGAACTGTAAGGCTTATGCTTGACAGTTTATGGCTTTGGGAACTGTCTTGGAGAGTTTTGCAATCTCCTTTGTTTGGTAGTTTTGTTGTGATTTTTTTTGCCCCCCTTCCACTGTTTCATTGCAGTTTTGTTTTATATATCTTTTTCTGCCTCCAGCCTAAAGCCAGAAAGCCTATTATTTTCCCTCTTCTTCTCTCTCCAGTACAACTTAAAACATTAAATAATGTTTATCATGTACTTTGCTCTGAAAAGGCAACACTGGGAAATGATGAAATGAAAAGCTTGCTTGCATTACATGTTTACTCTGCATACTTTATGTCTTCTTGATATCTTTCCATATCTTCTTTTGACAACATTTTGCTTCCTTGTGACAGTATCTTGTACTTTTGTATCTTGACATCCTTTAGACAGCTTTTTGGATAGTTTGTGACTTTAGTTAGGCCATTCTGTTTGTTTTGAACTATGCAGTGGTTTGACAATTTTGACTTGTGAATTTCAACTTTGTGCATTCATGATTAGCAAGCAATATTCATCCCTTTTTGTGAACCGGGAGAAATCCCGTGATTTGCAGAGAGGGCTAACTGATTCCAGTCAGTTGCCTTTAATGATGAGCCCAAATTAATTGTCTGCTTTTAATTATTTATCTGCTTCTGACTTTTTCTTCTTCTCTTCGCAAATAAAAATTAAATGGAGAGGAATAGCAACAGACGGAGGATGAAGAATTGAAGACTTAGAAAAAATTAGGATAGTCTTATTTAAATTTAAATTACTGTAATATTATTATTGTAAACAATTTGTAAACAAAAACAATTATACAAATAAATTAAAGATAAATAAAAGCTTTTTTTTATCCAATTAATTCTTTTCTTCTTTTCAAGATATTTATCTAATTGTTATAATTCTTAAATTAAAATAAAAATGGAAATAAATTCCAATTATCTTAACTTAAAAATAAATAATCAATTGGTAAACATTGTGGTCTTATGACAAACCTGACGCTCCAATTATTCAAAGCAACGCATAGTTTCAAACCAAACGACAGTTAATTAAACAAAACGTCCACGTGCCTCTTTTCACTGATTAAATCCAAACAAACTGCAAATCAACAACCAGCAGCCTCAGTTCTCAATTCAGAGTAATTTAAAAAAAACATTGATAGAACCAACTCTTCTTGAGAGATATGCGCACAAAACCCTGATTCTGATCAAATGCCAAAGAAACGTTCGCCTGATCGAAGCTGAGCCAAAAATCAACAAAACCCTAAACCAACTATTTGAATTGTTCTAGAGCCATGAAAATCAATGAAAATCCTAATTTTGCCTGACTGACGAGAAAAGTCTGTTTGACCGATTCTTGAGCCAATCTGAAAAAATCAGGAAAAGCCTGAAGATGTGATTTCTTGTGGAAAAATGCGAGGGCAAATTTTGGGGTACAACAGTTGCCCCTGTTCAATTTTCTTGAACCTGAAGAGTTAGATTGGCAAGTTTGTCGTTCGCGACTCAAGGGTAAAAGAAGATTGGACACTAGAGTGCCCTAAAATTTTCACTCGGTGATGTGATGGTAGGAGGAATGGGCTTACAGATGCCATTTGGTGATGGGCTTAAAGATGCCATCTGGGGAATTGCTAGAACCTTGTCGGGAATGGGCTTATAGATACCATTTGGAATTGTGTGTCGATCGCATAAGAGATTCTTTAGCGAGAACTTGCATACTTGAGAAAGAAAGATAATTTCCTGGCTTGCTACCGGTTGATCTTCAAACTCTTCATGCAGATATGCCCTGGCTGGATACAGGTATCGAATCTACAATAAAACGCTCACAGATATGCCCTGGCTAGATACAGGAATCGAATCTGGAATTGTGATAGTCTTCAACAGATATGCCCTGGCTGGATACAAGAATCAAATCTTCAAACTCTTCAGATGTGCCCTGGCTAGATACAGGAATCGAATCTGGAAATAGTCGTCAACAGATATGCCCTGGCTGGATACAGGAATCGAATCTTCAAACTCTTCAGACGTGCCCTGGCTAGATACAGGAATCGAGTCTGGAAATAGTCGTCAACATATATGCCCTGGCTGGATACAGGAATCGAATCTTCAAACTCTTCAGACGTGCCCTGGCTAGATACAGGAATCGAGTATGGAAATAGTCGTCAACAGATATGCCCTGGCTGGATACAGGAATCGAATCTTCAAACTCTTCAGACGTGCCCTGGCTAGATACAGGAATCGAGTCTGGAAATAGTCATCAACAGATATGCCCTGGCTGGATACAGGAATCGAATCTTCAAACTCTTCAGATGTGCCCTGTTTGGATACAGGAATCGAATCTGGAAATAGTCGTCAACAGATATGCCCTGGCTGGATACAGGAATCGAATCTTCAAACTCTTCAGACGTGCCCTGGCTAGATACAGGAATCGAGTCTGGAAATAGTCGTCAACAGATATGCCCTGGCTAGATACAGGAATCGAATCTTCAAACTCTTCAGATGTGCCCTGGCTAGATACAAGAATCAAATCTGGAATTAGTCGTCAACAGATATGCCCTGGCTGAATACAGGAATCGAATCTTCAAACTCTTCAGACGTGCCCTGGCTAGATACAGGAATCGAATCTGGAATTAGTCGTCAACAGATATGCCCTGGCTGGATACAGGAATCGAATCTTCAAACTTTTCAGACGTGCCCTGGCTAGATACAGGAATCGAATCTGGAAACTAATCACTCACAGATATGCCCTGGCTAGATACAGGAATCGAATCTTCAAACTCTTCAGACGTGCCCTGGCTAGATACAGGAATCGAATCTGGAATTAGTCGTCAACAGATATGCCCTGACTGGATACAGGAATCGAATCTTCAAACTCTTCAGACGTGCCCTGGCTAGATACAGGAATCGAATCTGGAAACTGATCACTCACAGATATGCCCTGGCTAGATACAGGAATCGAATCTGGAATTGTGACCGTTGATGGTAATCATCTTTGGGATTGACCTTTTCCTGAAAAGGCAAAACATCAGTTGTATGCAATGTCATGATGTATGAAATGCGTGATGTCATGATGCTCAAAATGAGATAGTGTTGTATGCACTTTATCATGTATGTAAGCAGGATGTATGAAATGTGAAATGTCTATGAATGTATTTTCGTCTAGGAAAATAAATCCTTGACGACCGGCCGGGGAATTAAATCCTGGGCTGATGTTGAAGAGTAGAGTTCTTCGTTTCCGCTAGGGATGGTGGTTGCAAGAATACACCGGTAGGAGAAGATGACTCCGTCGGGGAATAAACTTGTTGAAAAGATTACTCTGCGGGGAATTACTCTGTGGGAAAAGATACTTCGCTGGAGTTTTGATGAGAACTCCGCTGGGGATTCCACTGGTATGTTATGTTGGGGAATTTGATGAACTCCGCTGGGGATAGGAGGAACCTGATTGTTGTTGGGGAAAGTAATTCCTTGGCTGTTGCTGGGGAAGGAAAGAATCTTTTGATTGTTGAAAAATGAGAAGTCTTGGGACCACTGTTGGGGAAATCAAAAGCTTGGGTTGTATGCCAATCTACTGGGGAATCCTGTCTTGAGGAGATCTTCACCGGAGAATATTCGAATATTCCGTGAGGAACTGAGAATGAGAGTTTTCAACTCTGCTTGGGGATTGATAGTTGGGAGTTTTGGCTTCGCTGGGGATAATGAAACTTGACTCTGAGGGGAGTTAGTTTCTGGAAGGTTCTCTGGCTGGGGATTGCGAGAGTCCTCTGATTGTTGTAGGTGTTGGTCTGGAATAAGTTACTGAACGTCGCCATCTCTGGGTTACATCTTGAACTATCTCTAGAAACAAATCTGAATAAGTTATAGAATGTCGCCGAATCAGGGTCACATCTGAACTATTTCTGGAAGGAAATCTTGAATAAGTTACAGAATGTCACCAAATCAGGGTCACATCTAAACTATTTCTAGAAGGAAATCTTGAATAAGTTACGGAATGTTGCCGAATCAGGGTCACATCTGAACTATCTCTGGAAGGAATCTCTGAATGAGTTATAGAATGTCGCCAAATCTTGGGTCACATCTTGAACTATATCTGGATGCAAGTCTGAATGAGTTATAGAATGTCGCCAAATCTTGGGTCACATCTTGAACTATATCTGGATGCAAGTCTGAATGAGTTATAGGATGTCGCCAAATCTTGGGTCACATCTTGAACTATATCTGGACGCAAGTCTGAATGAATTATAGAATGTCGCCAAATCTTGGGTCACATCTTGAACTATATCTGGATCTTGATTTTGTTGAGGGTCAGAAATTGGGAGCTTTAATTGCTCGTTATTCTGTCGGTGGTTGTAATTTCCAGCAGGTGAGGAAGGAATTGTTGAACACTTTTGACATTCGAATGCCCCAAGTGATGATTGAAGGAGTCTTGAATCAGATTACTCTGCGAATTGAGAGATTTCTTGAAATCTTGACTGGACTGCCCCAGGTTAACTGAACTTTGAAAGATCTGTTGAAACCTTGACTGGACTGCCCCAGGTTAATTGGATGGTGACATGTCATGCCCCTTGTTGATAGGAGATTCGTTAATGGAAGTGTCATCCTTTTTGAAGTGATTTTGCTCACTGAGAGAGTTTTCGTTCCTCCGAACATTCACTGTTATAAATTTCTTTGCTGTCAAACAAAAAGCCAAATGCAGACAGTGATATTCAAGCAATGCAAAGTTTATGTTTGTCTCGAAGTTTTGCAAAATGTGTTTTTTAGCAGAAAACTTTTTATAAGACAAGTCAACACAAGATTTTAGAGCAAAGCCTTACAGGAGTCAGGATACCTTTTGGTAACAGTATGCTTTCGAACTAACCCATGCTTTAATTAGGACTTTTAAAGGGTTGTAACGTGGCCTGGTTTACGGTTTAAGAAACAAAGGATAAAGGCTCAAAGTGTATTTGTACCCACCCGCTCTTCGTGATGTTCTTCAACCCTAAGCTCAGTTAATTGTGCGTCGCACTCTGTTTCGAGTTTGGAACGACTTTTTGGGTGATGATTCACCAGTTGAATTTTGGGAGACAGTCATCATCTCCTTTTCTTTGCAACATTTTTCATGTCGTTGAGGATTTGTAATGACCTCACTATTTTGATTTTTATTTGTTATCCCTAACTTTTGCCTGACTGTTCCCGTTTTTTGAGATTACAGTCAGCGGGATGCCCCGGCTTTCTTAAGCCTCCTTTACAGGTTTTGACTTAGTGGGCTTTTTCTCGTTTTTGAGAGGTAATGACTGCCTATGTGGTAGGGAACCATCCTTGTCTTTTGATTCCAAGGGAATGCTTTCTTTTTTGACGTCGTTCGTTGTGTTACGAATTGAGAGTTTGCGACTTCAATGCGCATTTTCTTTTGAATTAACCGAGATACTACCCTTCCCCAGGTTTATATCAGAGGTTTTGATTATTTAGAACAAAAAACTCCTACTTCTTTGGCTCGAAGGGGTTGGCTAGGGATTATCTTCCTTATAACTCCAGTGTTTGGGAATTGAAAGAAATGCCTGTACATCATCAGCAAGGTCTGTTCAAAAGCATACTGCGTGAGATTATGGTATTGTTTCATCATCCTCCCTCTAAAGGCTTGCAGCTTTTTATCAAGAGTTAAATATCATAAAGAAAGCACAAGAGTAGTGAAAACGAATGGATGAATTCAAGACAAACATATGCAATGCATTAATGAAAATAGAGTTTAACATCAACAATTAATTGTTTGAATGACAAAAGAAATTACAACTTTGAAAATTCAAATGAAGCAAAAGTCTTTCAGCTTGAGCTTTGTCACTTCAGGTGGAGAAACCCTTAACGGAAGATTTTCATCTCACCGTCTGGCATGAACCTCAGTACTCCAATGTCAATCAGATCTTGAATCTTGTTCTTCAAGGCCCAACAGTCGTCGGTGTCATGTCCCGGGCTATAGGAGTGGTAAACACAAAATGCATCGGGATGATAGTTAGGAGCGGAGGTATTGAGCTTCCGAGGAGGATCCCTCAAAGCAGTCAGATTGACCTCCAACAAGCGCTCTAGAATTAAAGATGACGGTATGTCAGTCTCCGTGAACTGTCTTCCCGATGTATTTTGATTACACCGATTACCCCGTTGACGCTGGCGAGGTTGTTGTTGGGTTTGTGACCCTGAAGCATGCAAAGGAGCCTTCCCTTTGTCTTCTTGAGTGGATGGAGGTTGAGTGGTGACTTGCTCTTCAACCTCATATGTTTGCCCCAGTTGGTTGTTTTGAAGCAGTTGGCGAACGAGAACTATGAGTTTCTCTTGTCTTTGAGACAGGTCTTGGATGAGAGCCATCTGGCCCACTAACTGTCCCATCACTTGGATCCTCAATGTTGCCAAATCAAACTGCAGAGCTTCCAACTGGTCACTCCTGGAATTATTTGAATTCTCCAAGCCCTTTGTGAGGAGAGCTTTCATTTCTTCTTGCCCCAGAGACAAGTTCAAGAACATTTCCTGCAGCTGAGCAGTCTGGTCCTGGATTT
This sequence comes from Vicia faba, assembly GCA_948472305.1. Taxonomy (NCBI): domain Eukaryota; kingdom Viridiplantae; phylum Streptophyta; class Magnoliopsida; order Fabales; family Fabaceae; genus Vicia; species Vicia faba. Next base: position 958,431,428 of record OX451735.1, read on the forward strand.
CCTTGACAGTCTTTTCTAGAGCCATCTCTTACTGAAATAAACAGTATGAGAGTAAGGAAACCTGAAAAAGGAAAAACTGTCAAAATGCAATGCATGATATGTGGATGCATGCTTTCAAGGATCTCTTAGGGTAAACACAAGAAAATGTTAGAGGTTGAACTTTGCTCTTGGATTGGAGAACTGTGCACCTGTGGATGTCTTTCCACGAAAATCAAGCTCACCATGTCAAGTGGGTCATAGCTCCTGATTCAAGTTGTCGCACTTGATCTTTGATTGGAGAACTTTGTATCGGTGGATGTCTTTCCACGAGAATCAAGCCCACCATATCAAGTGGTTCATAGCCACTGATTCAAATTGTTGCACTTGATCTTTGACGGCATTGGTTTAGAGGAGAAACCTCTTGCCCTTTGGTAGACATCTGGTTCAACGTAACCCTGCATCAAAAGAACCCTCGAGATCCTTGAAATGGTTATTGAAAATGCTATGGTATGATGTCATGATGTTATGTACATGTATGCAAAAGCAAGTGAGTGTATATACATGTTGTACCCCAAAATTTGCCCTCCCATATTCTTCAAGAAATTGCCAAGTCAAGCTTCAAAATTCCCCAAGGGTTGCACAGTGTAAGGGCCTCATAAGCAGTCAAAATTAGGGTTTTGGTTCTGATCAAGAAAATGAAGTTTCCAAGGGTCCAATCAAGTCCCACATGCCTACAAATATGGTCAAGTATCCTCATACAAAGTTTCAAGACTTTCAGCACAAAATTGCACAGTCAAAACCCTAATTGCACTACAGTCAACTGTAGGGGTAAAATGGTCATTTGACAGTCAAAAGTTCAAATTTTTGGTCAACATCTCATTTTGAAGCCACAAACATCATTTGATCAATGCTTGATCATGATTCTCAAAGCTTGGTTCAAAAAGTCTCAAGATGCAAAAGTTTCTATTTTTGGACAGTTGAAAAGTCAACTGTAACTTGACCAAGGCATAACTTTTTCATGGTTCATCAGAAAAATCCCATCCAATGCTCATTTTGAAGAGGAAGAAATTTCCTACAACTCATCTTCACACTCCAAGTCCAAGAAATGCTCTCGCAAAAAGTTATCAATTTCAACATTATAGGTCATTTTCAAAAGTCAACAAAAAGGGACTTTAAGTCAAAGACCATAACTTGAGATTGGTAAATCAAAATGACATGGGACCAAAGACATTGGTTAGAGAACTTCAAGACCTTTCCAAAATGTCCAAGAACATGATCAAAGCTTAAAAATTGAGCAAGATATGCATTGGAGAAGTTGGGAAATTTTTGTGAAATGGCCAAAATCATTTATCCTTGAAATTTCATTTTTGACAAAAGGGGCCCACTTTTTTCACTTGAATTAACTTGGCCATGCTTCCCACGTGTCCCACCTTTTATTTCAAATTTTTTAATTAATTTTTTTCATTTTTAATTGATTTTATTAGATTTAATTAATTTTAAATCTTTTAAAATCAATGGAAAATCAAAAAGCCTAATTAAAGAGGATATCTGACTTTTATGGACCTTGAACTACCATTAAGCATATGCCAAATTCGTGCAAAGGGCCAAATAGAGCAAGAATTCAAAAATGAGTCAAAAAAGGAAGTTTGGTTATGGAGGTTTATGGAGGATTTTGAACTTGAATGCTATACATTATGGAGCCATAATTCCTCTTCATACACATTGCCTAAGGTATATACAAGTGATCAGAAGCAAGATTGAGAGGAAAAGCTGCGCAAGAACACAAAAAGCAAACTCACATTTTTGGCCATTTTTTTGAAAACTGAAAACTGCCTTGGAGCATTTGTCGAGCCTCCATTTTGATCAAAACATATTCCTGAGTTCCCAAGGAAGCTCCAGCGATCAAAACCACACTCAAACGTGCAAGGAATCAGTCCCACAAAGCTACACGATTTGTATATTTTTTCAGAAATGCATAGCACGAATCATCCATTTCCATTGATTTTTATTGCTTGGTTTGTACTAACAATTGTCCTCTGAAGCTTTTGGTGTCATCCAATTGGATTATAGGTGTTTGAATCCGATTCTACCATGAACAAAAACTAGGGTTCATGAAACTTAGAATTAGGGCTTTGGTTATGTGGTAAAATTGGACCTTAACACCAGCATGAACGAAATCGTGGCAACATGAGGATTCCATTTTTGTTGTCGCGCTCAATTTATGTTTAGGCATGGCCTATTCGCTATTTTCAAATAGCTTGAGTTTTGGGGGGGTTTAAAACCCCCGCTATTTCATTTTCATTACAGGTACATTGAGGAAGACGATTGTGTGTCACACTGTGAGTGGCTGGTTTGAATCCAGCGCGCTTTTTTTTATATTTTATAACACTAACGACCATTTTATTTTATATTTTTTGTTTCTCATATGATATACAAGGCGCGTTGGATGGTTCAGTGGTAAGCATAGGCGTTGGCAACGTTCATGACCTGGGTTCGAGACCCAGGTCCTCACCTCTTTCAATATTATTTTTCAATTAACATTCCCATGCAGCTTCAATATTAAGGCACACCATGCATCTCCCAAATCAAACCTGCCACGCGTTCAATCTCATCAATTCAAAGGCTCAGATCTGAGGAGCACGGTACACACGAGTCAATGCTTGGGTACGTGAGTGGAGGAGTCAGCCAGGCTTAAGGCTTGTTGGGCTCAGATTATTGGACCTCACCCTCCAAATTAGGGGCAGACCCCCTTAGGTTTTGCATTTTCTTTTCATTCTTTGTTTCTTTTTATTTTTATATTCTTTTAATTATTGCTTTTTTTTTATTAATTAATATTTTCATGACATATAAAAAACACAAAAAAATCAGAAAAGATAAAAATAATAAATATTTTATTTTAGTATTAATTTTGTAAATAAATCCCATAATTAATTTAGATTTAATTTTAGGTTGTTAATTTAATTCTTTTTCACAATAACCAAAAATAATAAAAATAGACCTTTAGCATTTTCTTTTAAATAATAAATATTTTTATTATAGGTATCATTAACCATTAATTTTGTAAATAAATTTTATAATTAATTTAGTTTTAATTCTAGGTTTTAACTTTAATGCATTTTCTTTAATAAATTAAAAAACAATTAGAACTAGAATTATTTGGCTTTTAATTAATTTAATTTTCTTTAATGTCATAAATACAAAAAAAAAAAACATAAAAAATAAGTTCTTTCTTTTTATTTAATTTAATTATTCTATTAATTTTATTTTAATTCCTTTAAAGGGTCCAACGCCCTCGCATTCGATTACATTTTTGTTTCGCGCGCTTTATTTATTTCTTTTTGTGAATATAATGTATTTGCTCCAAAGCCCTGTAATAGTCAATTAGACATTTATTTTCTGCACTTTATTTTAAATCGAGTCTGGATTAATTTGGCGTTGTAGACCCGCGCCTTTGTAATAGCGTAGGACCTTTTACCTTTTCCGCACTTTAAATTCCCGCATCTTTTAACTGTTAAACAATAACATGAAAGAATGAATGCCCAAAAATAAAATCAAAGCGTAGATCACCAATACATGACAAGACAAAAATATCTGAAAACGACACACAATTCACACACCACCCCTAGGGTACGCCTCACTGTTGCCTTGCCTCGAAAGGTGATCGTCGAGTAGAGGATGTCTTAGTAAGTCCTCATGATCCGGGAACCTGGCATGAGGGTAGCTTCTAAGGTGTCTTCCTATTGCTCCGGTGATCACCATGTCCCGAACCTCGGATTGACCCGAACACCTCCAACGGTGGTGCTACCTACCTCTCAATGGTGGGATGGCACTACTTTAAAGGACATTTACACAGACGAATTCCTTAGGGTAGGTAGATGACTCATGGATACTTGCTCTTTTCAAAAACAAATCAAAATACTTTTCACACCTTACACTTTTCAAAAGCTTTCAAAACAACTTTTCAAACACTCTTGAGGACTGATACAAGAGTCGATCTGAAATCTTTTAAAGAAACTTTTTTTAAAACCCACATTGAAAAGCAAACAAAACAATTTTGAAAACACAAATGAGCAAGTATCTAAGAGCCCATGGATAACCATGGATAGAAAGGGTGCTAACACCTTCCCTTTCTATAATCTACCTCCCGAACCGAGAGCAATCTCTTTAAGGAATTTTTCTGTGCTTTTGTCCTTTCCAATTGGAGAAAATAAAAGACGGTGGCGACTCTTGCTTCCGCGACATTTCGCGAACCAGCTTTAAAACAGTCAGTTCCAGATCCACCGATCACAGAACTGGCGACTCTACTGGGGACTTAAACTTAAAGTGAGGTGTACCTTAGGGTTAGTTCATAACTGTGTTTTCAATTGTATTGATTTGTTTGCTTTACTATTGTGGGTTTCATGGGAGTTACATAGATCCTAACCCGGATCTGGGGATACCCTGTTTAGGTAGCATAAGCTGTGAGGGACCTGTCTGGCGTAGCCCGACACGGGTGAAACAGTGGCTACGTTGGTGTGGCACCTTGGTCTGTACCGATATCCCTTGTGTTGCAACGAGGAGAATATGGGTCTTCCAAGGAGTCATTAAGCACCAACAGACTTTAGAACCTTAAATGACTCAACTTGGCCATTAGAACAGTAGCAGTATGCTACGCCCATTGAGGCTAAACTCTCGTGATGGTTCTGGCCGCAAGAAAAGATTGCGATGCTGGAGTTATGACTGATTGAGGGTAGTCAATGATATTGGGATCCTCTAAGAACCCGGTTACTTTGATAGGACAGGTATGAACCAACAAACTGAAAAAGGGTAATACCTAAACCTCATGCTGGCCTAAACTCTAAGGGATCTTTTGTGTGACTTGTGTGCCTTCGTACTTGCCTACTTGCATGCTTGTTAAACTGACACATGAACTACTTGCAGGTTTGGTCCATAAGTCCTTAATTAGGACTCATAACGGGGATTATTCATATTACCCCATGCATCATGACATCATACCATTGCATACATCCTAACCCATTTCAAGGATCTCAAGGGCTTGTGATGCAGGTCATGATAAATCAAACATCTAGCAAGGGGCAAAGAGGATTTATTTCCTCTAGCCAAAGTTGTCAGGGGCTATGACCCACTTGATATGGTGAGCTCTGACTCTTGAAGCAGGTTCCCCTAACCAGGGTTGTTTGGAAACCAAAACTAGACATGATGACTAAAGCCAGGGGCTATGACCCACTTGATATGGTGAGCCTTTGACCCTTGGAAGAAAGACTCTCAACAAATATGAAGTTCTTTCAATCAAGCTACCGGATCCAAATGCTAACAATCTTCTTGTTTACCCCGCGAGGTCCTTGAAAACATTACATGCATGTCATACACATCATTGCATAACAGGTATCCTTGTTGCAGGTCACTTACCTTTCCCGCTGTTTATTTCAGCAATGGCTTCCCAACAAGACAACCAGAACTTTCTTGCTCAAGAGACCAGGTTCGGGAAAATCCTCCTGAATCTATCCAAGGGGCAGGAAGAGCTAAGAACACTTCTCATGGAGACCTTTGTCAGAAACAGTGCTGAGGATGAAAGGCTGAAACACCTACAAGCTGAGGTGGATGCATTGAAGGTCCAGATGCTGGGGCAGGTGACTGCCATTCAAGGGTTAGCTCAAAGACAAGATGAGCTATGGTTTCTCGTCAACCAACTGCTTCAGGGTAACCAACTGGGGCAAAAGTCTAAGGGTAAAAAGCCAGTCATCGTTCAACCACCTTTGAGACAAGGAGGTAAGGGAAGAGCTCCTCAAATGGCTCCAGTGTCACAAATTCAACATCACAACCAACAAAAGAGCGAGAGAAGGCAGTTCACTCGGCTCAGCATGACCTTATCCCAGATATTGCCACAGTTGCTGGAGACCAAGCTGGTAACTCTAAAAGAAGCTCCGAAGAGCCAAAATACAACGTCACCGAAGTATAACCCCAACACCCGCTGCGCTTATCACTCTGACAGCCTGGGGCATACTACAGATGATTGTTGGAGCTTGAAAAATAAGATCCAAGACATGATCGACGCTGGAGAGATTCAGTTTAAAGTACCCAAGACTCCCCATGTGATCACTGCTCCCTTGCCAAAACATGGCTAGGATTGAGAAATTTTTGTTCATTCGAATGTTCAAGTTGCAATCTTCTTTTGTTCAAACATTTACTCATGTTAAACATTGTTATTTCATTAATGCATCGCATATGTCTGTTCTGAAACAATATATTCGTATTCACTAAATGCAAATTATTTTCATATTTTTTCTGATGTCAGCTCTTGATCTAAAATTCTAAGCCTCTTGAGGGAGGATGACGAAAACGATACCGCGATCATTACAGTATGCTTTTGAACAGACCTCGCTGATGAGGTACAGGCATTGTTTCAATCCCTAAACACTGGAGTTATAAGGAAGATAATCCCTCGTCAATCCCTCTGAGCCAAAGAAGTAGGAGTTTTTCTTTTCGAAAATTAAAACCCTTAATCATAACCTGGGGCAGGGTAGTCTTCTCAGTTGATCCAAGTGCATAACAAATGGCACCAAAGAGGTCCTTACAAAAAAAAAGATAGTGATGGTTCCGAATGATCAATAAAGAAAGGCAGTCATTACCTCAAAAATAAAAAAAAAGCCCAATAAGTCAAAATACCCATGAAGGAGACTTACAAAGCTAGGGCATCCCGCTGACTGTAATTCCAAAAAGGAAACAGTTCAGGCAAAAAATAGGGATAACAAAGTCAAAAAAAAAGAGAAAGAGGTCTTACAAACCCTCGACAAAAAATGACTGCCTATTCAAAAGAAATCATCAATATCTGAACCATCATTGGAACATCAAAGCAAAAATTCAATCAAGGTCTAACGTATGATCAACTGAGTTTAGGTTTGGAGAACATCACGAAGAGCGAGTGGGTACAAATAATTTGAGCCTTTATCCTTTGTTTCTTAAACCGTGAACCAGGCCACGTTATAACCCTTAAAAGTCCTAGCTGAAGCATGGGTTAGTTCGAAAGCATACTGTGACGAAAGGTATCCTGACTCCTTAAGGCTTACTATAAAGAAGAAGTTGACATCACGTTTTACAAGCATTCATTTGTTTTATGAAAAAGAATGCATTTTCAAAATCTTCAAGACAGACATAGGCTTTGCATTTTTAACATAACTCTGTTTGCATATGACTTCTTGTTTGAACAGCATAGAAGTTCGCACGACGAATGCCTAATGGACAGAAGTACCTCCAATCAAGGGGCAGACATGACCATGGTCCATTATCTGGGGTAGTCCAATCAAGATTCAGAGAATCTCTCAAAAAAGCCTATCAGCCTGGGGCAGATCTCCGCCTGAGTCACTTGGGGCATTTCAACAATAAATCTTGCCTGATCAAACACCTTCCGGTGGCATGACAAAAACACTTCTAACAGGGGCAACTCCCTACATTCTGAAAGCGTGGACATAGTCGAAAAGATACTACGCAAAATCAGAGACCCGCTAGGTTGACATACCTAGGCAAAAATAAGGGCTTCCCGGCGAACCAAAAGGGTTCGGGCAAAATGAAGGGATGAAATGAAAAAAATCTGTACACCCGGCAAGTCGAAAACCTGAAAAGGCAGCTTGGGCAAAAATGGGTATCCCGGTGGACTGAAAACCCGAAAGGGCGGTCCAGGCAAAAGTTAGGGATTAAAGCGTACGACTATGTCCTGGCATCTCGTCACTTTCCTACCAGAAGAAGGTTTGTTAAACGGCGGTTGTCAAAGACTCCTTCACAGGTCTTCCTCTCCCACCTCAGAAGCAGGGGCAATGATGAGCCGTCCAAGCGATCTAATTGCTCTGTCCACAAAATATAAAGGATGTTCAGCTGAAAAACATAACCAGTACATCTTAATTCCCCAGAGAGTGAGCCACCAAGTCAACACACTCTCCTCAAGCGAAGCTACTATCAACCTTAAGGAAGTTGGGCATCCTCCATCAGATCTCGACATTCCCCAGCAGCATATGTATTCTTAACAAGCATCCCCGGCAGTCTTGGCCTAAAGATTGTTCCCCGGCGGTACATCAAATATTCAAAGGAGTCACTTCCCCTGCAGTTCAAAACTTCCCCAGGAGAGTCCAATCTAGTTCCCAAGGAAAGTTGGAATTCATCTCCCCAAGCAGTAAGCTTATCCCCAGTAGATTCTGGAAGCTTATCCTCACAGAGCATGAACGCGTCGTCCGGCTTTATTCAAAGAGTTATTTCCCTACCAGGATATAACTGGGTTATCCTCAGCCAAAAGCCATGGAAAGATCGTCGTCGACAAAGTCCTCTTATCCTCAGCGAAGTCTATTCACACTTCCAATACAACAAAGATATCCCCAGCAAGTTATTATCAACAACTCAGCAAAGTATCTCTCTCCCCACAGAGTATTGCTCCCCAGCAAGATTACTAGAGTACTTTTCTCCCCGTAGAGTAATCCATTCGCCAAGTTTATTCCCCAACGGAGTCATCTTCCCCTACCGGTATTCTTGCAGCTATCATCCCCAGCGGAATCGAAATCTATTCTTCAAACATCAGCCCAGGATATGACTTCCCGACACCCGTCAAGGATTTACTTTCCTAGACGAAAACATACATTCCTAAACATCACATACATCATTATGGCATGCATAGACGCATCATATCTTACAAATCTCATTTATGTTGAGAACATCATTGCTTGATCCATATCATGCATTGCATATAACTGACCTTTACCTTTCAGGAAATATTCAGTTAAGTTCTCAATCGTATTTCAAGACCTAGACCGGTTCGGTTAATCGACTCCAAAGATTTCTTATCCAGCCCAAGGCCTTCTCTAGTCCAGTTAAATCGATCCCAAACAGATTTTTCTGATGAAGACTCAGTAGAAGTTATCAAAGGGTTTTTCTCAATGTTTGCTATTGAGATTATAATTACCTATGGTTCTCTCCCCGATGTTGCGGAGACGATAATTCCATCCCAGGTTTTTCTCAAACGTCCGCTTTTGAGATTATAATCTCCTATGGTTTTCTCCCCAATGTTGCGGAGACGATAATTCCATCCCAGGTTTTTCTCAAACGTCCGCTTTTGAGATTATAATTTCCTATGGTTCTCTCCCCGATGCTGCGGAGACAATAATTCCACTCCAGGTTTTTCTCAAACGTCCGCTTTTGAGATTATAATTGCCTATGGTTCTCTCCCCGATCCTGCGGAGACGATAATTCCATCCCAGGTTTTTCTCAATGTTTGCTTTTGAGATTATAATTTCCTATGGTTCTCTCCCCGATGTTGCGGAGACGATAATTCCATTCCAGGTTTTCTCAATGATTGCTATTGAGACTGTAATTGCCTATGGTTCTCTCCCTAATGCTGCGGAGACGATAATTCCATTCCAGGTTTTTCTCAAACGTCCGCTTTTGAGATTATAATTTCCTATGGTTCTCTCCCCAATGTTGCGGAGACGATAATTCCATCCCAGGTTTTTCTCAATGTTTGCTTTTGAGATTATAATTTCCTATGGTTCTCTCCCCGATGTTGCGGAGATGATAATTCCATTCCAGGTTTTCTCAATGATTGCTATTGAGACTGTAATTGCCTATGGTTCTCTCCCTAATGCTGCGGAGACGATAATTCCATTCCAGGTTTTTCTCAAACGTCCGCTTTTGAGATTATAATTTCCTATGGTTCTCTCCCCAATGTTGCGGAGACGATAATTCCATCCCAGGTTTTTCTCAAACGTCCGCTTTTGAGATTATAATTTCCTATGGTTCTCTCCCCAATGCTGCGGAGACGATAATTCCATTCCAGGTTTTTCTCAAACGTCCGCTTTTGAGATTATAATTTCCTATGGTTCTCTCCCCAATGCTGCGGAGACGATAATTCCATTCCAGGTTTTTCTCAATGTTTGCTTTTGAGATTATAATTGCCTATGTTTCTCTCCCCAATGCTGTGGAGACGATAATTCCATTCCAGGTTTTTCTCAATGAATGTTATTGAGATTATAATTTCCAATGGTTCTCTCCCCAATACTGCGGAAATGGTAATTCCCACCAAGATTTCGCTTAACGATTGCTGTTGAAGCTGAAGTTATCCAAGGTTCTCTCACCTTTCCTGTTGAGGTAGTAACCATCCCTGGTTCATTCATCACCGTTTGAAGCTCCAGATCCAGCTCCCGTAACCAGTCAGGACACATCTATACAAAGCATCTGAAGACCAGCTCCTGCAACATGTCAGGTACTCATTTTTCTTTTGCAGGTACGCAAGTTCTTGCTAAGGAATCTCTTACGCGATCAACATCCAAATGGCATCTATAATCCCATTCCACCATCACACTGCTACCATGTGAGCGCAAATTTCTGGGCACTCTAGTGTCCAATCATCTTGCACCTTCGGATTACGAAAGGCACGTCAGCCAATCTGCATCCTCAGGTCTAAGAAGATTGAACAGGGGCAACTGTTGTACCCCAAAATTTGCCCTCCCATATTCTTCAAGAAATTGCCAAGTCAAGCTTCAAAATTCCCCAAGGGTTGCACAGTGTAAGGGCCTCCTAAGCAGTCAAAATTAGGGTTTTGGTTCTGATCAAGAAAATGAAGTTTCCAAGGGTCCAATCAAGTCCCACATGCCTACAAATATGGTCAAGTATCCTCATACAAAGTTTCAAGACTTTCAGCACAAAATTGCACAGTCAAAACCCTAATTGCACTACAGTCAACTGTAGGGGTAAAATGGTCATTTGACAGTCAAAAGTTCAAATTTTTGGTCAACATCTCATTTTGAAGCCACAAACATCATTTGATCAATGCTTGATCATGATTCTCAAAGCTTGGTTCAAAAAGTCTCAAGATGCAAAAGTTTATATTTTTGGACAGTTGAAAAGTCAACTGTAACTTGACCAAGGCATAACTTTTTCATGGTTCATCAGAAAAATCCCATCCAATGCTCATTTTGAAGAGGAAGACATTTCCTACAACTCATCTTCACACTCCAAGTCCAAGAAATGCTCTCACAAAAAGTTATCAATTTCAACATTATAGGTCATTTTCAAAAGTCAACAAAAAGGGACTTTAAGTCAAAGACCATAACTTGAGATTGGTAAATCAAAATGACATGGGACCAAAGACATTGGTTAGAGGACTTCAAGACCTTTCCAAAATGTCCAAGAACATGATCAAAGCTTAAAAATTGAGCAAGATATGCATTGGAGAAGTTGGGAAATTTTTGTGAAATGGCCAAAATCATTTATCCTTGAAATTTCATTTTTGACAAAAGGGGCCCACTTTTTTCACTTGAATTAACTTGGCCATGCTTCCCACGTGTCCCACCTTTTATTTCAAATTTTTTAATTAATTTTTTTCATTTTTAATTGATTTTATTAGATTTAATTAATTTTAAATCTTTTAAAATCAATGGAAAATCAAAAAGCCTAATTAAAGAGGATATCTGACTTTTATGGACCTTGAACTACCATTAAGCATATGCCAAATTCGTGCAAAGGGCCAAATAGAGCAAGAATTCAAAAATGAGTCAAAAAAGGAAGTTTGGTTATGGAGGTTTATGGAGGATTTTGAACTTGAATGCTATACATTATGGAGCCATAATTCCTCTTCATACACATTGCCTAAGGTATATACAAGTGATCAGAAGCAAGATTGAGAGGAAAAGCTGCGCAAGAACACAAAAAGCAAACTCACATTTTTGGCCATTTTTTTGAAAACTGAAAACTGCCTTGGAGCATTTGTCGAGCCTCCATTTTGATCAAAACATATTCCTGAGTTCCCAAGGAAGCTCCAGCGATCAAAACCACACTCAAACGTGCAAGGAATCAGTCCCACAAAGCTACACGGTTTGTATATTTTTTCAGAAATGCATAGCACGAATCATCCATTTCCATTGATTTTTATTGCTTGGTTTGTACTAACAATTGTCCTCTGAAGCTTTTGGTGTCATCCAATTGGATTATAGGTGTTTGAATCCGATTCTACCATGAACAAAAACTAGGGTTCATGAAACTTAGAATTAGGGCTTTGGTTATGTGGTAAAATTGGACCTTAACACCAGCATGAACGAAATCGTGGCAACATGAGGATTCCATTTTTGTTGTCGCGCTCAATTTATGTTTAGGCATGGCCTATTCGCTATTTTCAAATAGCTTGAGTTTTGGGGGGGTTTAAAACCCCCGCTATTTCATTTTCATTACAGGTACATTGAGGAAGACGACTGTGTGTCACGCTGTGAGTGGCTGGTTTGAATCCAGCGCGCTTTTTTTTTATTTTATAACACTAACGACCATTTTATTTTATATTTTTTGTTTCTCATATGATATACAAGGCGCGTTGGATGGTTCAGTGGTAAGCATAGGCGTTGGCAACGTTCATGACCTGGGTTCGAGACCCAGGTCCTCACCTCTTTCAATATTATTTTTCAATTAACATTCCCATGCAGCTTCAATATTAAGGCACACCATGCATCTCCCAAATCAAACCTGCCACGCGTTCAATCTCATCAATTCAAAGGCCCATATCTGAGGAGCACGGTACACACGAGTCAACGCTTGGGTACGTGAGTGGAAGAGTCAGCCAGGCTTAAGGCTTGTTGGGCTCAGATTATTGGACCTCACCCTCCAAATTAGGGGCAGACCCCCTTAGGTTTTGCATTTTCTTTTCATTCTTTGTTTCTTTTTATTTTTATATTCTTTTAATTATTGCTTCTTTTTTATTAATTAATATTTTCATGACATATAAAAAACACAAAAAAATCAGAAAAGATAAAAATAATAAATATTTTATTTTAGTATTAATTTTGTAAATAAATCCCATAATTAATTTAGATTTAATTTTAGGTTGTTAATTTAATTCTTTTTCACAATAACCAAAAATAATAAAAATAGACCTTTAGCATTTTCTTTTAAATAATAAATATTTTTATTATAGGTATCATTAACCATTAATTTTGTAAATAAATTTTATAATTAATTTAGTTTTAATTCTAGGTTTTAACTTTAATGCATTTTCTTTAATAAATTAAAAAACAATTAGAACTAGAATTATTTGGCTTTTAATTAATTTAATTTTCTTTAATGTCATAAATACAAAAAAAACATAAAAAATAAGTTCTTTCTTTTTATTTAATTTAATTATTCTATTAATTTTATTTTAATTCCTTTAAAGAGTCCAACGCCCTCGCATTCAATTACATTTTTGTTTCGCGCGCTTTATTTATTTCTTTTTGTGAATATAATGTATTTGCTCCAAAGCCCTGTAATAGTCAATTGGACATTTATTTTCTGCACTTTATTTTAAATCGGGTCTGGATTAATTTGGCGTTGTAGACCCGCGCCTTTGTAATAGCGTAGGACCTTTTACCTTTTCCGCACTTTAAATTCCCGCATCTTTTAACTGTTAAACAATAACATGAAAGAATGAATGCCCAAAAATAAAATCAAAGCGTAGATCACCAATACATGACAAGACAAAAATATCTGAAAACGACACACAATTCACACACCACCCCTAGGGTACGCCTCACTGTTGCCTTGCCTCGAAAGGTGATCGTCGAGTAGAGGATGTCTTAGTAAGTCCTCATGATCCGGGAACCTGGCATGAGGGTAGCTTCTAAGGTGTCTTCCTATTGCTGCGGTGATCACCATGTCCCGAACCTCGGATTGACCCGAACACCTCCAACGGTGGTGCTACCTACCTCTCAATGGTGGGATGGCACTACTTTAAAGGACATTTACACAGACAAATTCCTTAGGGTAGGTAGATGACTCATGGATACTTGCTCTTTTCAAAAACAAATCAAAATACTTTTCACACCTTACACTTTTCAAAAGCTTTCAAAACAACTTTTCAAACACTCTTGAGGACTGATACAAGAGTCGATCTGAAATCTTTTAAAGAAACTTTTTTTAAAACCCACATTGAAAAGCAAACAAAACAATTTTGAAAACACAAATGAGCAAGTATCTAAGAGCCCATGGATAACCATGGATAGAAAGGGTGCTAAAACCTTCCCTTTCTATAATCTACCTCCCGAACCGAGAGCAATCTCTTTAAGGAATTTTGCTGTGCTTTTGTCCTTTCCAATTGGAGAAAATAAAAGACGGTGGCGACTCTTGCTTCCGCGACATTTCGCGAACCAGCTTTAAAACAGTCAGTTCCAGTACCACCGATCATAATACAGGCAATCATATTCACACAAAGCAAACAAGTCCTTAGGTTTAGGCTTGCATGGGGTTGTAGGTAAGTACCCTCTTGAAGTTAGTTGGCTCATCTTGTCCTAAAATAGAAACCGGGTTCTAAGGAGCTCAATATCATTGGGTTGTTTTCTGTGTTCATTGTTTCGGTTTAGCCTTTTCATCCATGGTTATCCATGGGCTCTTAGTTACTTGGTTTTTAGATCACTTGCCTTGATTTTCGATTGCTTGAAATTGTGGTGTGTGTGTGTGTTTTGAAAATGTTTTTTGAAGAAGATGCCTTGTCTTAGGCAACCAATATAATGACTCGTGTTTGAGTATATACGAAGGTGTGTATCTTTTCGAAAAGATGTTTCAAATGTTTTTGGATGTTTGTTTGAAAGTGTTTGTGAAGTGTGGTTTTGAAAAAGGAGGCAAGTGTTTTTGCAAGTTGATCTCAAGTAACTAATAGTTTTGTCTACCCCTATTGTACTCAAAGATTTTCTCTATGTTTTCAACCCTTTTTTAACAATTTTGTTCCACCATTGAATTTGGTGGACAATCTTGCGTTTAGGATGTTTAACGGGACGGGCGCGGGTCATCGTATGGACCATGAATGCAATGGTGCCAAGTGTCTTTGGCAATTTTATTGAAGGGACTATGATCATTCCATTTTAGGCAACTTTCGAAAGCGTCATCGAGGGACTTATGATCATTTGAATTTGTTTTGCCAAAGAAACTCGACGTGCAAGCATGGCCCATTTTGGAAGGCAACATGTGGGATTACCCTAGGGGGTGCAAGTGTGATTTTGTATTGTTTTCATGCATTTGTTTTTGTATTAGGTTATCTAGCGTTTGATTTTATGTACATACAAACCCTAGGTCTAACCATGGTATAATTGAAAGCGATAAATTGCGAGAATTTAAAATCTACGCTATTACAAATAAGTATCCGGGAGTTGGGGTACAAATTTACAAATGGGGATGAGACTTAAATAATTACAACCAAATCGAATTGCGATCTCAAATGTAAATGTATCGAATGTAGCAATGTATAAGAATAGCAAATGTATAATGTATCAATGTAAGCGTATTGTGTAAGTGTAAGTGTATATGTGTATGTAATTTATTTACAGGTGTGAGAAAATGTGAATTTAATGTATTATTAAGTATGTATTATATATTGTTATCATTTGGTATTTTATTAGTTTTGTATTATTATCTTTTGTTAATATGTGCAAACAAAAGTTTTAATCTTAAGGAAAGAAAAGTATTAACCTTAAAGAAAAAAAAATTATGTAATTATGTACAAAGAAAGATTTTTAATAAAAAGAAAATGTTTATGTATTTTGTTGTTTTATGTATTAATGTGAATATCTTACACAAGAGTTTTTATGAAAAGAAGATGTTTTAAGAAAATTAATGTTTTAAGTTTTAAGAACAATTATTTAATCTCAAAAGTTCTAATCTTCTATACATTTTAATTACGCTAGCTAAAAATAAAAGGTAATTAAGAATCTTTTTTATATAAAAAAGTGTTGGTGTATTATTTAACTTATAAACAAATTATTAGTATAATTTAAGAAAAGGAAATAAAGAAATGAATGAAAAATGATTATTGGTTTTCAAAAACAAAGAAGAAAATAAGCTCAAGGGAAATTGGTGGGTTAAGAGGATTATTTGGGCCCATCAGAAGAGGTAGGTTTCAGAAAAAAGGGGGTGTATGCATTTAATGAGCTTAAGCGTTTTGAAGGGCAAGGCCCATTGTTTTGACACAAATGTTTTAGGGTTTGAAATGGTTTCGTGCATTTGGGGAAGCTAGGGTTTGTTACAGAAGCGGCACCGTTTGTTCCCTTCGTTCATTCCTCTTCTTCTCTCGAGCCAAAGCATCCAGAACGAAGTCCCTTGTCCAGCCACCAGCGCCACCATCTATCTCTCTTTCCTCCACTGTTCGAGCACAGTGGCCTTACGAAAAAAGGTTTGATTTTAACGCTTTATACGTTTTTACACTCTTTTTTTTTGCATGCTTATGTTTTCGTTTTGGATTCTGACTTTTAGCTTGGTTATTGTGGTTTCTGTTGAGGTGTACGAAATGAAGGGAAAGAGGTTATACTACCTTTATCTTCTGGAGATGGAGGAGAGATGGAGCTTGGAGGTGCTCAGGCGGCCGGAGGCGAGGCTTGGTGGTGCTGGAAAACCTGGTTTGTATCGCTGTCCTTTATTAGGGTTTGATGATGATCTTGAGAACCTAGCTTTTGTCACTTCTTTCTTCTTCTTGTCTCTTGGCCTCGCTTCTGTTGCCTAGCTTGCTTGCCCTATGATGAGGCTTCCTCTGAGGGCCTCTTTGGTTGCCTTTGAATGCTTCTGTATGTTTATGTTGCTTCGTACGCTTCTGTTGCTACGCTTGATGCCTTGGTTATTCTGAGTATGCCTGTTATGCTTTGATGATTGAGTTGTTGGCCCAATGATGATGTTTGTCTGAGGGCCTTTTATGTGGGTTGAAAACTGGTTTAGGCTAGACAGTTTTGAGCTTAGTGTGAGGCTATGGCTTGTGGTTCCAGCAGCTTGTTTGTATATTTGACAGGTTGAGAATGGTTTGGGTTGTCTTGGAATGAAGGTTTATGGCTTGAGGGCTTTTGCTGGTTAATGATTTTACAGGTTTGGTTGACAGGTTTTTGCTTAGTGTTTTAAGGCTAGGCTGGTTTATTGTTTTTGAACTGTAAGGCTTATGCTGACAGGTTATGGCTTGTTAAGCTCTTAAAGGCTTGAAACAGGTTGAGGGTTTGAATCAGATTTGGAAACTGTTTGAGGCTATGGCTCTTGGTTGAGTTTTACAGGTTGGAGTTTTTTGAACTGTAAGGCTTATGCTTGACAGGTTATGGCTTTGGGAACTGTCTTGGAGAGTTTTGCAATCTCCTTTGTTTGGTAGTTTTGTTGTGATTTTTTTTGCCCCCTTCCACTGTTTCATTGCAGTTTTGTTTTATATATCTTTTTCTGCCTCCAGCCTAAAGCCAGAAAGCTTATTCTTTTCCCTCTTCTTCTCTCTCCAGTACAACTTAAAACATTAAATAATGTTTATCATGTACTTTGCTCTGAAAAGGCAACACTGGGAAATGATGAAATGAAAAGCTTGCTTGCATTACATGTTTACTCTGCATACTTTATGTCTTCTTGATATCTTTCCATATCTTCTTTTGACAGCATTTTGCTTCCTTGTGACAGTATCTTGTACTTTTGTATCTTGACATCCTTTGGACAGCTTTTTGGATAGTTTGTGACTTTAGTTAGGCCATTCTGTTTGTTTTGAACTATGCAGTGGTTTGACAATTTTGACTTGTGAATTTCAACTTTGTGCATTCATGATTAGCAAGCAATATTCACCCCTTTTTGTGAACCGGGAGAAATCCCGTGATTTGCAGAGAGGGCTAACTGATTCCAGTCAGTTGCCTTTAATGATGAGCCCAAATTAATTGTCTGCTTTTAATTATTTATCTGCTTATGACTTTTTCTTCTTCTCTTCGCAAATAAAAATTAAATGGAGAGGAATAGCAACAGACGGAGGATGAAGAATTGAAGACTTAGAAAAAATTAGGATAGTCTTATTTAAATTTAAATTACTGTAATATTATTATTGTAAACAATTTGTAAACAAAAACAATTATACAAATAAATTAAAGATAAATAAAAGCTTTTTTTTATCCAATTAATTCTTTTCTTCTTTTCAAGATATTTATCTAATTGTTATAATTCTTAAATTAAAATAAAAATGGAAATAAATTCCAATTATCTTAACTTCAAAATAAATAATCAATTGGTAAACATTGTGGTCTTATGACAAACCTGACGCTCCAATTATTCAAAGCAATGCATAGTTTCAAACCAAACGACAGTTAATTAAACAAAACGTCCACCTGCCTCTTTTCACTGATTAAATCCAAATAAAACTACAAATCAACAACCAGCAGCCTCAGTTCTCAATTCAGAGTAATTTAAAAAAAACATTGATAAAACCAACTCTTCTTGAGAGATATGCGCACAAAACCCTGATTCTGATCAAATGCCAAAGAAACGTTCGCCTGATCGAAGCTGAGCCAAAAATCAACCAAACCCTAAACCAACTGTTTGAATTGTTCTAGAGCCATGAAAATCAATGAAAACCCTAATTTTGCCTGACTGACGAGAAAAGTCTGTTTAACCGATTCTTGAGCCAATCTGAAAAATCAGGAAAAGCCTGAAGATGTGATTTCTTGTGGAAAAATGCGAGGGCAAATTTTGGGGTACAACACTCACCATATCCAGTGGGTCATAGCCCCTGACTCAAGTCATTAACCTTGGCTAGAGGAAAATAAATCCCCTTTGCCCCTTGCTAGACAATTGGTTCATCATGACCTGCATCACAGACCCTTGAGATCCTTGAAAAGGGTTAGCCCTTATGCAGGATGTATGCAATGGTATGATGGTATGATGTTATGCTAGGCATGGAGTGATGTAAGTAAACCCTGTTATGAGCCTAGATTAAGGACTGTAAACAAACACTACAAGAAACTCATGTGTTAGGTAACAAGAATGTGCAAGTAGTTCAAGTTTGAAGGCACACAAGTCACACAAGACAACCCTTAGATTTTAGGCCAGCATGAAGTTTAGGTACTACCCTCTTGAAGTGGGTGGGCTCAAAACCTGTCCTATCAAAAGTAATCGGGTTCTAAGGAGCTCAAAATCATTGGGTTGTTTTCTGTGTTCATTGTTTTGATTTAGCCACTGAACTGGCGATCAAAATATTCCAAGAAAACAACCCTCAATGAGTGTAGTATCGAGTATCTACCAACTTCAGACTGCACCAAAGTCGGTCATCTCACTACCCCTAAAGAGGCCAGGATGGTCAAGTAAGGTTCCTAAGGTCAGTTGATGCTTCACGACACCACGCGGCGGCCCCGTACTCTCCTTGACTTGACTCAAGGGTTACCGGTACTCACCAAAGTGCCACATCAACGTAGCAAACTGCTTCAACCGTGTCGATATACCCCGCACAGTTCCCTCATAGTTTGTTTCTACTTTCTAAAAGGTATCCCCCAGATCCGGGTTATGATCTATAGAACTCCGAAACAGGCCCACAATTTTAAAGCAAACAAAACAAGCAATTGAAAACATAAGAGTGGTCTAATCCTAAGGTACACCTCACTTTTATTGTCCCCAACAGAGTCGCCAGTTCAGTGATCGGTGGAAATAGAACTGACTGTTTTTTAAGCTGGGTCACGAAATGTCGCGGTAAGCAAGAGTCGCCACCGTCTTTTATGTTCTCCAACATGGAAAGGACAAAAGCACAGCAAAATTCCTTCTTTGAGAATGTTTCTCGGTTCGGGAGGTAGATTTATAGAAAGGGAAGGTGTTAGCACCCTTTCTATCCGTGGTTATCCACGGGCTCTTAGGTACTTGCTCTTATGTTTTCAAAATTGTTTGCTTTTCAAGTGTGTGTGGGTTTTTGAAAAAGTTTTGTTTGAAAAATTTCTAAGTAACTCTTGTATCTGTCCTCAAGAGTGTATGAAAAATTTGTTTGAAAACCTTTTGAAAGTGTCAGTGTGAAAAGTTGTTTTTGTTTGTTTTGAGAGAGCAAGTACCCAGGAGAATCTACCTACTCTAAGGAATTAGGTTGTGTAAGAGTCCTTTAGATAGTGCTATCCCACCATTGAGAGGTAGGTAGCACCATCGTTGGAGGTGTTCGGGTCAATTCGATTATTAGGGACAATGTGGTCACCAAAGCAATGGTAGGACACCTTAGAAGTAACCCTAATGTCCTAGATCCTTTTTATCCGAGGCAACCATTTCGAGGCAACTGGATCTTAGACAGGAGGGCGACCTCTAAAACACCCTATACTTGACGACCACGTTCGAGGCAACCAGTGAGGCGTACCCTAGGAGTGGTATGTGCATGTGTGTTGTTTTTCAGTTAAATTGTCTTTGCATGTTTATTTGTGAGCTACGGATTGGTTTTATTTGTCATACATTCTTGCAGGCATATTAACAATTAAATGATTTGTAGAAAATAAAGTGCGGAAAGGTAAATCTAGCTATTACAAGGCGCGGGTATATACATCACCAAAAACAACAACCCGTTTGAAAAATAAAAATGCGAGAATTTAAAAGAAAGCGATAAAGTTCTAATTAATTATTACATTTCCTGAGCAGATACAAAATAATGAATTAAAAAGTAAATACGCGCGAAAGAATTAAATCGGGACGTCCTTAGGGTTTTGACCCTTTTTTGAGAAAGAATTGAATTTTGCCCTTTTTTGTAATTAAATGAAATTAAGCCTAATTACTAATTAATTAATTTATTAAAAGAAAAAAATGTTTTTGTGTTTTTTATGTTTTAATGAAATAAAATAAAATAAAAAGAATTAAAATGTCAAAAGAACAGCCTAAGTCTAAATTTGTTTTTATTTATTATAAAAGGATTAAAATTAAACCTAATTAAACTAAATTAATTTAAATGAGTATTTATTTACAAAATAATGACTAATTAAATTTAATTAATAAAAAAATTATTATTATTATTTTTTTGTTTTCTGGGTTTATTATGAAAAAATAATTATCTAGCTAATAATTAAAAAAAAGAATAAAAAATAAAATAAAGCAAATGAAAAATAAAATGACAAAAATAAAATGCAAACCCATGGGGGGTTTGGGCCAGATTTGAGGGTTTGAAGGAGCAATTTGGCCCACTAAGCTGCAAGCCTGCTTGGACTTTTGGAGTTGACTGCACATTGCTTTGACTTGGAGCATGGTATCCAGCATCTCATAGCCCTTGGATTGATCTTTGAGGCCACTTGGCGCATGATCGTTTGATGCACATGGTGGAAAGCCTTTGTGAAACCTGCACAGGAACATGTGATGGAAAAATAGAAATAAGCATTTGGGGGGACCTGGGAATCGAACCCAGGTCCCAATGATGAACAAACACCTCACCAACCACTAGGCCACGCGCGTGTATCTGTTATAATATTAACAATTGAAAATAATATAAGAAACAATCACATGCTGGAGAGAGAAAACAAAAAAGCGCGCGCCATTTGAACTATCCAGTAGCAAGCTGACAACACATCGTCGTCCTTGTTGAACACCTGCAAAACAAAGCAAATAGCGGGGGTTTTTAACCCCCACTAAACAAGATGGCGAAAAATAATGAATAGAGCTATGCTCTATATAAATTGGGCGCGATGGTTGGATTCAGTTCGTATTGATCTCCTGAGTTCAGCCATGGGTGTCATGAAGCGTGATTTTCCCTATTCTGAAAAGCCCCAAATCAAAAACTCGGAAACCCTAGAATTCGTTAATGGTGGTTTCGGTTCCAGGGCCCCATAATCCAATTGACTTATGCTAAAAGCTTCAGGGAGGTTCTAGCAATGCAAAGTACATAACAAATCACATTAATAATGCATGAATTATGATTTAAGATTATGAAAATATAACCAAACCGTGTGACTTGTTCTGGCGTGTTCTTGGAGTGTCAAGGCTTGTTTGCGATTGCTATGCGTTCCTGAGTGTCCCAGCAATGTGTTGGAAACAATCAAAGGCTTTGAATTGGCGTGGAAGTACGAAAACAGTTTTGACTTTTTGCTTGATTTTTTTGAATATGGTTTGGCCGTTTGTGCAGTGCTCAGATCGTCTTAGGTCTGGAATGCTTGCATATGTATATGTGAATGCCATTAGGTCAGCAGCTAGGCTTGGGATCCATTGTATTGAAGTTTGGAGATTCTTGTTTAACCACCATTGAAAGCTTTCCATTCTTGAAGCAAAACCATGATTTTGTGCACAAAATAGCCTAGCACGAATTTGGCAGCTGGCCTGTGGCACATAAAGGTTATTCAAGTCACCAAGATGCCCTTCCATTAATTTTTTTGATTTTATTTGAATTATATTGGATTTAAAATGAATTAAATCAATAAAATTAAATAAAAATGGAAAAATAAATGTTTGATCTTGAAATTAATCATGGGACACGTGGGTGGCATGACAAGGCTGAATCAAGTGGAAGAAAGTGGGCCCTTTTGTCAAAAATTGAAGTTTTAGGGATAGTTAACTTTTGCCATTTCACAAAAATTTCCCAACTTCTCCAATGCATATCTTGCTCAATTTTGATCATATTAACATGTTCTTGGACATTTTGGAAAGGTCTTGAAGTCCTCTAACCAATGCCTTTGGTCCCATGTCATTTGGATTTACCAATCTCAAGTTATGGTCTTTGACTTAAAGTGCATTTTTGTTGACTTTTAAAATTGACCTATAATGTAGAAATTGATAACTTTTTGTGAGAGCATTTATTAGACTTGGAATGTGAAGATGAGTTGTAGGAAATGTCATCCCCTTCACAATGAGCATTGGATGGGATTTTTCTGATGAACCATGAAAAAGTTATGCCCTGGTCAAGTTACAGTTGACTTTTCAACTGTCCAAAAATAGAAGCTTTTGCATCTTGATGATTTTTGAGCCATGCTTGTGGAATCATGATCAAGACTTGATCAAATGATGATTGTGTGCTCAAAATAAGATGTTGACCAAAAATTTTGACTTTTGACTGCCAAATGACCATTTTACCCCTACAGTTGGTTGTGGAGCAACTAGGGCTTTTGACTGTGCAACTTGATGCTGTGAGTCTTGAGACTTGGAATGTAGATGCTTGACAATGTATATAGGAATATGTGACTTGATTGAGCCCTTTAAAACCTCAACTTCCTTGCAAGAACCAAAACCCTAATTTTGACTGGCTTAGGAGGCAGTTGGACTGTGCAATCTTTGAGAAGTCTTAAACCATTTGAATATTGATCTTGACAAACCTTGAAGAATATGGGAGGGAAAATTTTGGGGTGCAACATCGGGAATGGGCTTATAGATGCCATTTGGAATTGTGTGTCGATCGCGTAAGAGATTCCTTAGCGAGAACTTGCGTACCTGAGAAAGAAAGATAATTTCCTGGCCTGTTACAGGGGTTGATCTTCAAACTCTTCATGCAGATATGCCTTGGCTAGATACAGGTATCGAATCTACAACCAATCGCTCACAGATGTGCCCTGGCTAGATACAGGTGTCGAATCTGGAAGTAGTCGTCCACAGATATGCCCTGGCTGGATACAGGTATCGAATCTCTAAACTCTTCATGCAGATATGCCCTGGCTGGATACAGGTATCGAATCTATAATCAATCACTCACAGATATGAGCTCTTGTGGGGAATAACCTTTGAATATGGTCGGGGAGAGATGCATGTACTCTGCAGGTGACAAGCTTCCAAAATCTACTGGGGATAAGCTTCCAGAATCTACTGGGGAGGATGATTCAACTCTCCTGGGGAAACTTTCGGACTATACTGGGGAATGGCTCCACTGGGGTGTCTGGTATTCCTCCGGGGAACAATCTTATATTAAGACTGCCGGGGATGCTTGCTTAGGAACATCTGTATACTCCGCTGGGGAATATTGAGATCTTCCTGGGGTATCCAACTTCCTTAAGGCTGACAGTAGACTAACTCTGCTTGGGGAGAGTATCGCTGACTTGCTGGGGATACTGTGCCATTTTCAGGACTGATGAGAGACTAACTCTGCTCGAGGGAGAGTATTGTTGGTTCTGCCTTACTCTGTGGGGAGTGAAGATATCCTGGTTACGTTCTTCAGCTGAACTTACCTTGGTACCTTGGTGGACAGAGCAACTAGATCGCTTAGACAACTCATTATTGCCCCTGTTTCTGATGTCACCTGTAATTAGTCCTTTATTTCGCATGCAAATATTTATGATCAGCAATTAATGTCAAATTCATATATCAAAAATGAACATTGGACGTTCTTTGCAAAACAAAACAGATAAAGGAAAAACAATTGGCAATTTGTATGGAAAAGCAGATTTGTATTGATTTTTGGAATTGGCCTGTAAATAGGCGTTTTGTGTACAAGAGGTTGACGTCCTAGTAAGAGAACGCCGCTGAACAATAGAGTTTATACAATTTTGTGAAAAGAAAACAAAACAGCTATGTGAAAAAAAATAATCCCACTGGGTTCCAACTCTGCTACCGCCTTTATGTCTTCAAGCATCTCATCACTTTGCTGCGTAGTTGGAGATGAAGCTGACTGATTGATGCCGTCTGAATCTGATAGTTGATACCGAATTCTGGATGCAGGGTGATCCAATGAGACATAGCATTACGCTTTAATCCCTAACTTTTGCCTGGACCGCCCTTTCGGGTTTTCAGTCCACCGAGATACCCATTTTTGCCCAAGCCGCCTTTTCAGGTTTTCGACTTGCCGGGTGTACAGATTTTTTTCATTTCATCCCTTATTTTTGCCCGAACCCTTTTGGTTCGCCGGGAAGCCCTTATTTTTGCCTAGGTGTGTCAACCTAGCGGGTCTTTAATTCATGCGTAGTATCTTTTTACTATGTCTGCATTGGCAGGGTGAGGAAGGTCGTCACCATCCATGGTAGTTAGAATCATAGCTCCTCCTGAGAAGATATGTTTAACCACAAATGGCCCTTCATACGTAGGGGTCCATTTTCCCCTGGGATCACTTTGAGGAAGAATGATGCGCTTGATTACCAGGTCTCCGACTTGATACTCTTGTCGTCTGACTTTCTTGTTAAATGCCCTGATCATCCGTTTTTGGTACGTTTGACCATGACAAATAGCGGTGAGTCTCTTTTCGTCGATTAGGTTTAACTGATCAAGTCGAGTCTGGATCCAGTCATCTTCGCTCAAACCTGCATCTTTCATTATCCGGAGAGAGGGTATCTGGACTTCAATAGGCAAGACTGCCTCCATGCCATAGACCAAGGGAAATGGTGTTGCCCCTGTTGACGTCCGTGCTGAGGTACGGTATCCATGAAGAGCAAACGGTAACATCTCGTGCCAATCCTTGTAGGTCACTGTCATCTTCTGCACAATCTTCTTGATATTCTTATTTGCCGCTTCGACAACCCCATTCATCTTCGGCCGGTAGGGAGAAGAGTTGTGGTGCTGTATCTTGAATTGCTCGCAGAGCTCAGTGATCATCTTGTTGTTAAGATTGGTACCATTGTCCGTAATGATCCTCTCAGGTATGCCGTATCGACAAATCAGGTTATACCGAATGAATCGTGCCACGACATTCTTGGTTACCGTAGCATAGGAAGCTGCTTCAACCCACTTTGTAAAGTAATCAATCGCTACCAGGATGAAGTGATGCCCGTTGGATGCCGTAGGTCTGATCTCGCCGATCATATCAATGCCCCACATTGCAAAAGGCCAAGGTGCTGTCAAGACGTTCAAAGGAACCAGAGGAATGTGCACCTTATCTGCATAAATCTGGCACTTGTGACATGTTCGAGAATGTTGGTAACAGTCAGCTTCCATTGTGGACCAGAAATATCCTGCCCAAAGGATTTTCTTTGCCATGGTATATCCACTGGAATGCGTTCCGAAGGTACCTTCATGTAGTTCTGCCATGATCTTTTCTGCTTCATTCTTATCCACACAACGCAGTAAGGTTGAATCATGGTTTCGTTTGTATAGAATGCCATTGCTGAGGAAGAACTTTGCCGCGAACCTTCTCAGAAACTTTTTGTCATTAACAAATGCACCCTCGGGGTATTCTTGAGCTTCCAAGTACCTCTTCACTTCATGATACCAAGGTTTTTCAGTTACCTCTTCAGCCTCAAGGTCGCAGCAATGTGCAGGTTCATCCAATTTCCAGATAATGATCCGAGGAGCCTCGTTGTCCCATTTTACTTTGAACATAGAAGACATCGTAGCCAGCGTGTCCGCCAACTGATTCTCCTCTCTAGGTAAGTGTTCAAAAGTTATCTCCTCGAAGTGGGGAATCAACGTCAACACATACTCTTTGTAAGGAATAAGATTTGGGTGTTTTGTATCCCACTCGCCTTTGATCTGATTGATCACGAGAGCGGAATCTCTGAAGACACTCAGAAACTTAATCCTTAAGTCAATTTCAGCTTGAAGACCCATGATACATGCTTCATACTCCGCCATGTTATTGGTGCAGTTGAAACATAGTCGGGCGGTAAGTGGAGTATGAGTGCCTTTATGAGATATGATCACAGCGCCGATACCGTTACCCAAAGCGTTTGAGGCTCCGTCAAAGTGCATAGACCATCGGGATCCTTCCTCAGGTCCTTCATCCGGTCCAGGTACTTCACAATCAGTCACTACCATGATATCCTCGTCTGGAAATTCAAAGTTCATAGATTGGTAGTCATCCACTGCTTGGTGTGCCAAATGGTCGGCCAACACACTTCCCTTGATTGCTTTCCGAGTCGTGTACTGGATGTCATATTCTGTCAAGATCATCTGCCATCATGCTATTCTTCCGGACAAGGCAGGCTTTTCAAAGATGTACTTGATCGGATCCATTTTTGAAATCAACAGAGTAGTGTGAGTCAACATATACTGTCTCAGCCGGCGAGCAGCCCATACCAAAGCGCAGCAAGTTTTCTTGAGCAGTGAGTATCGGGTCTCACAGTCGGTAAACTTTTTGCTAAGGTAATAAATAGCGTGCTCTTTTCGGCCAGACTCGTCATGCTGCCCCAGCACACACCCCATTGAGTTGTCCAGTACTGTCAAGTATAAGATTAGAGGTCTCCCTTCAACCGGTGGCATAAGAATGGGTGGCTCTTGGAGATACTCTTTGATTCTGTCGAAAGCGGCCTGACATTCATCGTTCCAACGTACTACTTGATCTTTCTTCAGCAGCTTGAAGATTGGTTCACAGGTAGCAGTTAGATGTGAGATGAATCGGGCAATATAGTTCAGCCGTCCTAGAAAGCCTCTGACTTCTTTCTCTGTCTTGGGAGTTGGCATCTCTTGTATGGCTTTCACTTTGGCATGGTCCACTTGAATACCTTTGTCGCTCACGACGAAGCCTAACAATTTTCCAGATCTTACCCCGAAGGTGCACTTGTTCGGGTTCAACCTCAGCTTGTACAACTTCAGACGGTCAAACAACTTATGTAAATGGTCAAGGTGTTCCTCCTCAGTTTGGGACCTTGCAATCATATTATCGACATATACTTCGATCTCGTGATGGATCATATCATGAAATAAAGCAACCATGGCACGTTGGTACATTGCCCCAGCATTTTTCAACCCGAAAGGCATGACCTTATAGCAAAAGGTGCCCCACTGAGTAACAAAAGTGGTCTTCTCCATGTCTTCAGGAGCCATCTTGATCTGATTATAACCGGAGAATCCGTCCATGAAATAGAATACTTTATGCTGAGCAGTGTTGTCAACCAGAACGTCGATATGGGGCAGAGGGAAATCATCTTTAGGGCTCTCCCTGTTCAAATCTCTGTAATCAACATACATTCGGACCTTACCATCTTTCGTCGGCACGGGAACCACGTTGGCAACCCACTGAGGGTAAGAAGTCACTGCTAGAAAACCGACGTCAAATTGTTTCATAACCTCAGCTTTGATTTTCTCGGACATCTCTGGACACATACGGCGGGCCTTTTGTTTTACCGGAGGGCATTCTTCCTTGGTAGGCAAGTGATGAACCACGATGTCAGTATCCAACCCAGGCATGTCTTCGTAAGACCAGGCAAAGATTTCCACATAATCATGCAACATCTGAATCAACCGTTGTTTCACGCTGAGCTCCAGATTGGCACCAATCTTGACTTCCTTTATGTCTGTCTCAGTACCCAGATTTACCGTTTCCACTGGCTCTTCATGTGGCTGAATGGCCCTCTCTTCCTGAAGTAGCAGTCTTGCAAGCTCACCAGGCACCTCACAATCATCTCCGCCTTCGTCTTCGGCTAAGTTGATCGGATTTTCGAAGTCATAACTGGCAGTAGCAGAGTCGTTACCAGTGAGATCCAGAGTGGATTGGAACCTGTATAGGTGAGTGTGTGTAAATATAGCTGTTTTGCAATATATAAAGAAAGAAAAGGAGCGCAAGATTTGAAATGCGAAAAACGTCCAATGCTTTTATTCATGATATATGAAGATGACAAATAATAAGCCCTCACAAATGAAACCACAGTGCCCTGGGTAAGACACCGGGCCATAAAGTTTCAAATTATTGTTCGTTACAAATTTAAAACAAAGGAGTTCATTACCGAGTGACAAAATTAATAGGTGTGAAGTCTTTGGCAGTCCAATTGCTTGGTCCATCGTTGGTCGTTGGGTAGATCCAGCTGTCAAATTCGGATTCCTCCACGTCGTCATCATCCCTAATAGCATTTACTCCATGGTTGGGCATGGGAGCTGTCACCATATTAGGCCTCTCGGGCACCTCGAACTCAACCTCTTTAGCATCAATAAGGTCTTGAACCTTATTCCTCAGAGCCCAACAATCATCTGTGTTATGCCCCGGGCTATCAGAGTGATAAGCGTAGCGGGCGTTGGGATTGTACTTTGGATAGGTGGTGTTCACTACCTTCGGAGCTTCCTTGACAGTTACCAGATTCGTCGACAGTAGTTGCGGCAATATCTGAGAGAGGGTCATACTGAGCCGAGTGTACTGCCTTTTGGGCCTCTCACCTCTTGGCTGGTTGTATTGCTGAGGAGCAGCAGCAGGCTTTGAAATTACCACCGCGTTGACAGCTATGCGGCGTTCCGGTTTATTTTGTCTTCTGGGACCATACACAGCACTAACTTCCTTCTTGAAGGGCTTCTTTTCAGTACTCAAGGAGGCACCTTTCTGTATCTTCCCCGACTTGATACCAGCTTCTATCCTCTCACCGGTTAAGATCAGATATGTAAACCCAACAGAGGAATTACCAATCAGGTGATTAAAGAATGGACATGACAGGGTCCCCAAGAACATGTCCACGAGTTCATGGTCAGTCAACGGTGGCTGCACCCTACCAGCCAGGTCTCTCCACTTCTGCGCGTACTCCTTAAAACCTTCACCCGTTCCTAGTGACATACCCTGGAGTTGGGTACGCGTAGGAGCAAGGTCAGAATTGTACTGATACTGCTTATAAAAGGCAGTAGCCAAGTCCTCCCAGTTTCGAATACCGGTTCCATCCAGCTGATAGAACCACTCGAGTTGAGCCCCTGAAAGGCTATCCTGGAAGAAATGGATCCATAGATTCTTGTCTGCAGTGTAAGGTTGGATCTTCCTTACATATGATCTGAGATGCAGCTTAGGGCAGGAAGCCCCGTCGTACTTCGCAAAGGCAGGTGCCTTGAACTTGTGTGGGATCACCACCCCAGAAGATAAACCTAGATCTCCAAAATCCAACCCAGGCACACGTTGAATCTCCATAGCATTTAACCAGTCCTCCAACTGTTTGTACCTGTCCTCAGCAGGAGGGTACTGTTCATCATTGAAATCTATCTCGTTGTCGGAGACCACGGGACTAGGAACCCTTCTCTCTTGGGGACTGCCTTCCCCAACAGATGGAGTAGTCAGCTCAGCTTCATTCTGCAGTGTATTCCCATATCTGCGTCCGGTATTGAACAACACAGTCCTCTTCTTCTTCTTCTTCTTCAGGATCAAAGCCTTTAACTCCTGTTGTCCCTGGGCTAAGCTCATAACCAACTCTTGAAACTGGGCGTTCTGGGCCTGGAGGGCCTTGATAGCTTGTTCGTTGGTAAGCTCGGAAGACATGATGATTGCTGAAATAAACAGCGAAGAAGATGAGTGACCTGTAAAGAAGAGTACCTGTTATGCACATGATGCATGATATGCTATTTATGCAATGCATTCAAGGGTTCGAAAGTTCAAATTCGTTGTAGACAAAAAGGGAACACACGTTATATTAAGAAATAATCTGTTCAGTACATCAAGGCCTCATGGGCGAAACATTACAAAATAATTAATCCCAAAAGACACTGCGCATCCTCTTTGGAGCGATGTAGGTGTTGAGAGTCTTTTCCTCGTGAAGTAGACGGGTGAGCTCCAAGACCTTCTTCTCACTGGCATGTAGAATGGTTTCAAGAGAATTCCGTTCTTCCTTGAGTTGGATCCAGCTTTTTTGCATTTCTTCCCAAGATGTTGGCATGTCAGGATGTTGAATGGTGTAGGGCACCTCTCCTTCTAAAACTGGCTCTTTGATCACAGGGAGAACATGAGGATATGGCATTACCAACTTCTGGGAGCGGGCTCGTACCCACTTGAGATAAGGCTCAAGGGGGATGGAGTTCTTGTGCCCCAGTGTCTTACTATCTACCCTGTTGGGCATCCTCCAAGCTCTGATGAATCTCTGGCGAAGTCCTTGTGCATCATTGTCGAAGTCAAAAATCATGTCAGGAATCAACATGTCATGAGGGCCATCCCTCCGAGCATATCCAAACTGTCTCAAAGCCAGACATGGGTTGTAAGTAATGCCCCCTCTAATTCCAAGTAAAGGAACATTATGAAACTCTCCGCAACGATCAATAATAGTGACATTTTCTCTGGACCGAGAACACCAATGTATATCAGCATGTGTAAGAGTCATCAATCATTGTGACCATCTCAAACCCCGCTCGTTCTTCAAAACTGATTGTGGAAGGTGCAAAATAAACCACCTTGCCAGGAGAGGAGTGCAGCACATGAGAACACCTCTTTTTCTCATGGTTCGAGTGTAACATGAGTGGAGGATGTCCCCGAGCAACGTAGGTATAGGATTCCTGGACATGAATATTTTGACGGCATTGATATCTATGAGCTGATCCGGATTCGGGAACAACACCAACCCATAGACAAGGAGTGCCACAACTTCTTCAAAGGCTTGTAGGTCAAGGGAATTCCAACATTCTTGGGCCTTCTCAAACAGGAACTTTGCCAAGAATCCTTTGATACCACTTCTAACTTCCCAATGTCCCTTGATGTCAGATGGTTGTAGACGTAATGCTTTAGCAACCTCTTCAAGTTTTGGTTCCCTTTCCGTACCGTTGTAGGGTAGTTTACTGAGAATGGGAACCTTCAGAAGCTGAGAAAACTCTTCCAAAGTAGGTACTAATTGATAATCCGGGAAAGTAAAACAGTGGTGCAAAGGGTCAAAGAACTGGAAGAGAACTTTTATCATATCTTCTTCAATGTTGGTGTTGACCAAGCTGATGAGTCTACCATGCCTTTCACTGAAGGGAGAGTTCTCGGGAATCCTGGATGTAAGCTCCTTAAGCTGAGGAGGGATCCTTACAAGGTTGACCTGAATTGTCTTTCTGCGGATAGTTTCCATGTCCTACAAAACAAGAACAAAGATGAAGATTCGAACCCTTGAAGTGGTTAGTAAATGCATATGATGCTTTATGATGTTATGATAAAAGCACACCACAAGTATTCACAAAAGGCAAACATGATAAGGCACACAAGTCACACCAGACAACCCTTAGAGTTTAGGCCAGCATGAGGTCTAGGTACTACCCTCTTGAAGTTGGTGGGCTCAAAACCTGTCCTATCAAAAGTAACCGGGTTCTAAGGAGCTCAATATCATTGGGTTGTTTTCTATGTTCATTGTTTTGATTTAGCCACTGAACTGGCGATCAAAATATTCCAAGAAAACAACCCTCAATGAGTGTAATATCGAGTATCTACCAACTTCAGACTGCGCCGAAGTCGGTCATCTCACTACCCCTAAAGAGGCCAGGATGGTCAAGTAAGGTTCCTAAGGTCAGTTGATGCTTCACGACACCACGCGGCGGCCCCGTACTCTCCTTGACTTGACTCAAGGGTTACCGGTACTCACCAATGTGCCACATCAACATAGCAAACTGCTTCAACCGTGTCGGTATACCCCGCACAGTTCCCTCACAGTTTGTTGCTACTTTCTAAAAGGTATCCCCCAGATCCGGGTTAGGATCTATGAAACTCCAAGACAGGCCCACAATATTAAATCAAACAAAGCAAGCAATTGAAAACATAAGAGTGGTCTATTCTTAAGGTACACCTCACTTAATATCCCCAGCAGAGTCGCCAGTTCTATGATCAGTGGAAATAGAACTGACTGTTTTTTAAGCTGGTTCGCGAAATGTCGCGGTAAGCAAGAGTCGCCACCGTCTTTTGTGTTCTCCAACAAGGAAAGGACATAAGCACAGCAAAATTCATTTTCGAGAATGTTTCTCGGTTCGGGAGGTAGATTTATAGAAAGGGAAGGTATTAGTACCCTTTCTATCCATGGTTATCCATGGGCTCTTAGGTACTTGCTCTTATGTTTTCAAAAATTGTTTGCTTTTCAAGTGTATGTGGGTTTTGAAAAAGTTTCGTTTGAAAAATTTCTAGGTAACTCTTGTATCTGTCCTCAAGAGTGTATGAAATATTTGTTTGAAAACTTTTTGAAAGTGTAGGTGCGAAAAGATGTTTTTGTTTTTTGAAAGAGCAAGTACCCAAGAGAAATCTACCTACTCTAAGGAATTAGGCTGTGTAAGAGTCCTTTAGATAGTGCTATCCCACTATTGAGAAGTAGGTAGCACCGTCATTGGGGGTATTCGGGTCAATTCGATTATTAGGGACAATGTGGTCACCAAAGCAATAGTAGGACGCCTTAGCGGTAACCCTAATGTCCTAGATCCCTTTTATCCGAGGCAACCATTTCGAGGCAACTGGATCTTTAGACAGGAGGGCGACCTCTAAAACACCCTATACTTGACGACCACGTCGAGGCAACCAGTGAGGCGTACCCTAGGAGTGGCATGTGCATGTGTGTTGTTTTTCAGTTAATGTTTATCTTTGAACATGCATTTGTGAGCTACGGATTGATTTTATTTTTCCATACAAGTCTTTCATGCATTTTTAACAGTTAAGAGTACGGAAAATAAATTGCGGAAAAGGTAAATCTAACTATTACAAGGCGCGGGTATATACATCGCCAAAAACAAACCCGTTTGGAAAATAAATGCAGAAAAAGTAAAGAAAGCGGTAAAGTCTAATTAACTATTACATTTCCGGAGCAGATACATAAATATGATTAAAATAAATTAAAGCGCGAAAGAATCGAATCGGGACGTCCTTATGGTTTTGACCCTTTTGAGAAATAAAGAAATTTTGGTCCTTTGCATTTAATTAAATATTAACCCTAAACTAATTAATTAATTTATTAAAAGAAAAAATGTTTTTTTGTGTTTTTTATGTTTTTAATGAAATAAAATAAAAAGGAAATTAAAAGTGTCAAAAGAAAAACCTAAGTCTAAATTTGTTTTATTTATTGTGAAGAAAAGATTAAAATTATTCTAATTAAACTAAGTTAATTATATTTAGAATTTATTTACAAAAAAAAGTAATTGAAATTAAAAAATGCTTTTTTTGGTTTTCTGAATTTTATTGAGAAAATGTTAATTTGTTAATTAATTAAATAATACTAATAATAATTATTAAAGAAAATAAAAGAAAAAAAGAAAATGAAAAAAAGAATAATAAACCATGGGTGCTGGGCCAACATTGGGGGTGAATTTGGAATTGTGAAGCCCATTAACCAGCCAGCCTTGTTTGACTTTTGGAATTGTCTGGGGCGCTGGTTGACCAGGAATAGGGTAGTCATCACCTTTTGGCCATTGGATTTGCCTTGCCAGCCACCTGGCGTTTGGGTGGATGGGGTGTATGATGGAACACGTTTAAGCGCCTGCATGAGATCACGTTAAGCAAAATATGAAATAATTATTTGGGGGACCTGGGATTCGAACCCAGGTCCCAACGTTCAACGCCTGTACGCCTTAGCCACTGAGCCAACGTGTTTCATTCATCAAAACAATAGGCAGTTAGCATTATATGTAAATAAAGCAATATTCTGGAAAAAATAACCTTTGAATATGGTCGGGGAGAGATGCATGTACTCTGCAGGTGACAAGCTTCCAAAATCTACTGGGGATAAGCTTCCAGAATCTACTGGGGAGGATGATTCAACTCTCCTGGGGAAACTTTCGGACTATACTGGGGAATGGCTCCACTGGGGTGTCTGGTATTCCTCCGGGGAACAATCTTATATTAAGACTGCCGGGGATGCTTGCTTAGGAACATCTGTATACTCCGCTGGGGAATATTGAGATCTTCCTGGGGTATCCAACTTCCTTAAGGCTGACAGTAGACTAACTCTGCTTGGGGAGAGTATCGCTGACTTGCTGGGGATACTGTGCCATTTTCAGGACTGATGAGAGACTAACTCTGCTCGAGGGAGAGTATTGTTGGTTCTGCCTTACTCTGTGGGGAGTGAAGATATCCTGGTTACGTTCTTCAGCTGAACTTACCTTGGTACCTTGGTGGACAGAGCAACTAGATCGCTTAGACAACTCATTATTGCCCCTGTTTCTGATGTCACCTGTAATTAGTCCTTTATTTCGCATGCAAATATTTATGATCAGCAATTAATGTCAAATTCATATATCAAAAATGAACATTGGACGTTCTTTGCAAAACAAAACAGATAAAGGAAAAACAATTGGCAATTTGTATGGAAAAGCAGATTTGTATTGATTTTTGGAATTGGCCTGTAAATAGGCGTTTTGTGTACAAGAGGCTGACGTCCTAGTAAGAGAACGCCGCTGAACAATAGAGTTTATACAATTTTGTGAAAAGAAAACAAAACAGCTATGTGAAAAAAAATAATCCCACTGGGTTCCAACTCTGCTACCGCCTTTATGTCTTCAAGCATCTCATCACTTTGCTGCGTAGTTGGAGATGAAGCTGACTGATTGATGCCGTCTGAATCTGATAGTTGATACCGAATTCTGGATGCAGGGTGATCCAATGAGACATAGCATTACGCTTTAATCCCTAACTTTTGCCTGGACCGCCCTTTCGGGTTTTCAGTCCACCGAGATACCCATTTTTGCCCAAGCCGCCTTTTCAGGTTTTCGACTTGCCGGGTGTACAGATTTTTTTCATTTCATCCCTTATTTTTGCCCGAACCCTTTTGGTTCGCCGGGAAGCCCTTATTTTTGCCTAGGTGTGTCAACCTAGCGGGTCTTTAATTCATGCGTAGTATCTTTTTACTATGTCTGCATTGGCAGGGTGAGGAAGGTCGTCACCATCCATGGTAGTTAGAATCATAGCTCCTCCTGAGAAGATATGTTTAACCACAAATGGCCCTTCGTACGTAGGGGTCCATTTTCCCCTGGGATCACTTTGAGGAAGAATGATGCGCTTGATTACCAGGTCTCCGACTTGATACTCTTGTCGTCTGACTTTCTTGTTAAATGCCCTGATCATCCGTTTTTGGTACGTTTGACCATGACAAATAGCGGTGAGTCTCTTTTCGTCGATTAGGTTTAACTGATCAAGTCGAGTCTGGATCCAGTCATCTTCGCTCAAACCTGCATCTTTCATTATCCGGAGAGAGGGTATCTGGACTTCAATAGGCAAGACTGCCTCCATGCCATAGACCAAGGGAAATGGTGTTGCCCCTGTTGACGTCCGTGCTGAGGTACGGTATCCATGAAGAGCAAACGGTAACATCTCGTGCCAATCCTTGTAGGTCACTGTCATCTTCTGCACAATCTTCTTGATATTCTTATTTGCCGCTTCGACAACCCCATTCATCTTCGGCCGGTAGGGAGAAGAGTTGTGGTGTTGTATCTTGAATTGCTCGCAGAGCTCAGTGATCATCTTGTTGTTAAGATTGGTACCATTGTCCGTAATGATCCTCTCAGGTATGCCGTATCGACAAATCAGGTTATACCGAATGAATCGTGCCACGACATTCTTGGTTACCGTAGCATAGGAAGCTGCTTCAACCCACTTTGTAAAGTAATCAATCGCTACCAGGATGAAGTGATGCCCGTTGGATGCCGTAGGTCTGATCTCGCCGATCATATCAATGCCCCACATTGCAAAAGGCCAAGGTGCTGTCAAGACGTTCAAAGGAACCAGAGGAATGTGCACCTTATCTGCATAAATCTGGCACTTGTGACATGTTCGAGAATGTTGGTAACAGTCAGCTTCCATTGTGGACCAGAAATATCCTGCCCAAAGGATTTTCTTTGCCATGGTATATCCACTGGAATGCGTTCCGAAGGTACCTTCATGTAGTTCTGCCATGATCTTTTCTGCTTCATTCTTATCCACACAACGCAGTAAGGTTGAATCATGGTTTCGTTTGTATAGAATGCCATTGCTGAGGAAGAACTTTGCCGCGAACCTTCTCAGAAACTTTTTGTCATTAACAAATGCACCCTCGGGGTATTCTTGAGCTTCCAAGTACCTCTTCACTTCATGATACCAAGGTTTTTCAGTTACCTCTTCAGCCTCAAGGTCGCAGCAATGTGCAGGTTCATCCAATTTCCAGATAATGATCCGAGGAGCCTCGTTGTCCCATTTTACTTTGAACATAGAAGACATCGTAGCCAGCGTGTCCGCCAACTGATTCTCCTCTCTAGGTAAGTGTTCAAAAGTTATCTCCTCGAAGTGGGGAATCAACGTCAACACATACTCTTTGTAAGGAATAAGATTTGGGTGTTTTGTATCCCACTCGCCTTTGATCTGATTGATCACGAGAGCGGAATCTCTGAAGACACTCAGAAACTTAATCCTTAAGTCAATTGCAGCTTGAAGACCCATGATACATGCTTCATACTCCGCCATGTTATTGGTGCAGTTGAAACATAGTCGGGCGGTAAGTGGAGTATGAGTGCCTTTATGAGATATGATCACAGCGCCGATACCGTTACCCAAAGCGTTTGAGGCTCCGTCAAAGTGCATAGACCATCGGGATCCTTCCTCAGGTCCTTCATCCGGTCCAGGTACTTCACAATCAGTCACTACCATGATATCCTCGTCTGGAAATTCAAAGTTCATAGATTGGTAGTCATCCACTGCTTGGTGTGCCAAATGGTCGGCCAACACACTTCCCTTGATTGCTTTCCGAGTCGTGTACTGGATGTCATATTCTGTCAAGATCATCTGCCATCATGCTATTCTTCCGGACAAGGCAGGCTTTTCAAAGATGTACTTGATCGGATCCATTTTTGAAATCAACAGAGTAGTGTGAGTCAACATATACTGTCTCAGCCGGCGAGCAGCCCATACCAAAGCGCAGCAAGTTTTCTTGAGCAGTGAGTATCGGGTCTCACAGTCGGTAAACTTTTTGCTAAGATAATAAATAGCGTGCTCTTTTCGGCCAGACTCGTCATGCTGCCCCAGCACACACCCCATTGAGTTGTCCAGTACTGTCAAGTATAAGATTAGAGGTCTCCCTTCAACCGGTGGCATAAGAATGGGTGGCTCTTGGAGATACTCTTTGATTCTGTCGAAAGCGGCCTGACATTCATCGTTCCAACGTACTACTTGATCTTTCTTCAGCAGCTTGAAGATTGGTTCACAGGTAGCAGTTAGATGTGAGATGAATCGGGCAATATAGTTCAGCCGTCCTAGAAAGCCTCTGACTTCTTTCTCTGTCTTGGGAGTTGGCATCTCTTGTATGGCTTTCACTTTGGCATGGTCCACTTGAATACCTTTGTCGCTCACGACGAAGCCTAACAATTTTCCAGATCTTACCCCGAAGGTGCACTTGTTCGGGTTCAACCTCAGCTTGTACAACTTCAGACGGTCAAACAACTTATGTAAATGGTCAAGGTGTTCCTCCTCAGTTTGGGACCTTGCAATCATATTATCGACATATACTTCGATCTCGTGATGGATCATATCATGAAATAAAGCAACCATGGCACGTTGGTACATTGCCCCAGCATTTTTCAACCCGAAAGGCATGACCTTATAGCAAAAGGTGCCCCACTGAGTAACAAAAGTGGTCTTCTCCATGTCTTCAGGAGCCATCTTGATCTGATTATAACCGGAGAATCCGTCCATGAAAGAGAATACTTTATGCTGAGCAGTGTTGTCAACCAGAACGTCGATATGGGGCAGAGGGAAATCATCTTTAGGGCTCTCCCTGTTCAAATCTCTGTAATCAACATACATTCGGACCTTACCATCTTTCGTCGGCACGGGAACCACGTTGGCAACCCACTGAGGGTAAGAAGTCACTGCTAGAAAACCGACGTCAAATTGTTTCATAACCTCAGCTTTGATTTTCTCGGACATCTCTGGACTCATACGGCGGGCCTTTTGTTTTACCGGAGGGCATTCTTCCTTGGTAGGCAAGTGATGAACCACGATGTCAGTATCCAACCCAGGCATGTCTTCGTAAGACCAGGCAAAGATTTCCACATAATCATGCAACATCTGAATCAACCGTTGTTTCACGCTGAGCTCCAGATTGGCACCAATCTTGACTTCCTTTATGTCTGTCTCAGTACCCAGATTTACCGTTTCCACTGGCTCTTCATGTGGCTGAATGGCCCTCTCTTCCTGAAGTAGCAGTCTTGCAAGCTCACCAGGCACCTCACAATCATCTCCGCCTTCGTCTTCGGCTAAGTTGATCGGATTTTCGAAGTCATAACTGGCAGTAGCAGAGTCGTTACCAGTGAGATCCAGAGTGGATTGGAACCTGTATAGGTGAGTGTGTGTAAATATAGCTGTTTTGCAATATATAAAGAAAGAAAAGGAGCGCAAGATTTGAAATGCGAAAAACGTCCAATGCTTTTATTCATGATATATGAAGATGACAAATAATAAGCCCTCACAAATGAAACCACAGTGCCCTGGGTAAGACACCGGGCCATAAAGTTTCAAATTATTGTTCGTTACAAATTTAAAACAAAGGAGTTCATTACCGAGTGACAAAATTAATAGGTGTGAAGTCTTTGGCAGTCCAATTGCTTGGTCCATCGTTGGTCGTTGGGTAGATCCAGCTGTCAAATTCGGATTCCTCCACGTCGTCATCATCCCTAATAGCATTTACTCCATGGTTGGGCATGGGAGCTGTCACCATATTAGGCCTCTCGGGCACCTCGAACTCAACCTCTTTAGCATCAATAAGGTCTTGAACCTTATTCCTCAGAGCCCAACAATCATCTGTGTTATGCCCCGGGCTATCAGAGTGATAAGCGTAGCGGGCGTTGGGATTGTACTTTGGATAGGTGGTGTTCACTACCTTCGGAGCTTCCTTGACAGTTACCAGATTCGTCGACAGTAGTTGCGGCAATATCTGAGAGAGGGTCATACTGAGCCGAGTGTACTGCCTTTTGGGCCTCTCACCTCTTGGCTGGTTGTATTGCTGAGGAGCAGCAGCAGGCTTTGAAATTACCACCGCGTTGACAGCTATGCGGCGTTCCGGTTTATTTTGTCTTCTGGGACCATACACAGCACTAACTTCCTTCTTGAAGGGCTTCTTTTCAGTACTCAAGGAGGCACCTTTCTGTATCTTCCCCGACTTGATACCAGCTTCTATCCTCTCACCGGTTAAGATCAGATATGTAAACCCAACAGAGGAATTACCAATCAGGTGATTAAAGAATGGACATGACAGGGTCCCCAAGAACATGTCCACGAGTTCATGGTCAGTCAACGGTGGCTGCACCCTACCAGCCAGGTCTCTCCACTTCTGCGCGTACTCCTTAAAACCTTCACCCGTTCCTAGTGACATACCCTGGAGTTGGGTACGCGTAGGAGCAAGGTCAGAATTGTACTGATACTGCTTATAAAAGGCAGTAGCCAAGTCCTCCCAGTTTCGAATACCGGTTCCATCCAGCTGATAGAACCACTCGAGTTGAGCCCCTGAAAGGCTATCCTGGAAGAAATGGATCCATAGATTCTTGTCTGCAGTGTAAGGTTGGATCTTCCTTACATATGATCTGAGATGCAGCTTAGGGCAGGAAGCCCCGTCGTACTTCACAAAGGCAGGTGCCTTGAACTTGTGTGGGATCACCACCCCAGAAGATAAACCTAGATCTCCAAAATCCAACCCAGGCACACGTTGAATCTCCATAGCATTTAACCAGTCCTCCAACTGTTTGTACCTGTCCTCAGCAGGAGGGTACTGTTCATCATTGAAATCTATCTCGTTGTTGGAGACCACGGGACTAGGAACCCTTCTCTCTTGGGGACTGCCTTCCCCAACAGATGGAGTAGTCAGCTCAGCTTCATTCTGCAGTGTATTCCCATATCTGCGTCCGGTATTGAACAACACAGTCCTCTTCTTCTTCTTCTTCTTCAGGATCAAAGCCTTTAACTCCTGTTGTCCCTGGGCTAAGCTCATAACCAACTCTTGAAACTGGGCGTTCTGGGCCTGGAGGGCCTTGATAGCTTGTTCGTTGGTAAGCTCGGAAGACATGATGATTGCTGAAATAAACAGCGAAGAAGATGAGTGACCTGTAAAGAAGAGTACCTGTTATGCACATGATGCATGATATGCTATTTATGCAATGCATTCAAGGGTTCGAAAGTTCAAATTCGTTGTAGACAAAAAGGGAACACACGTTATATTAAGAAATAATCTGTTCAGTACATCAAGGCCTCATGGGCGAAACATTACAAAATAATTAATCCCAAAAGACACTGCGCATCCTCTTTGGAGCGATGTAGGTGTTGAGAGTCTTTTCCTCGTGAAGTAGACGGGTGAGCTCCAAGACCTTCTTCTCACTGGCATGTAGAATGGTTTCAAGAGAATTCCGTTCTTCCTTGAGTTGGATCCAGCTTTTTTGCATTTCTTCCCAAGATGTTGGCATGTCAGGATGTTGAATGGTGTAGGGCACCTCTCCTTCTAAAACTGGCTCTTTGATCACAGGGAGAACATGAGGATATGGCATTACCAACTTCTGGGAGCGGGCTCGTACCCACTTGAGATAAGGCTCAAGGGGGATGGAGTTCTTGTGCCCCAGTGTCTTACTATCTACCCTGTTGGGCATCCTCCAAGCTCTGATGAATCTCTGGCGAAGTCCTTGTGCATCGTTGTCGAAGTCAAAAATCATGTCAGGAATCAACATGTCATGAGGGCCATCCCTCCGAGCATATCCAAACTGTCTCAAAGCCAGACATGGGTTGTAAGTAATGCCCCCTCTAATTCCAAGTAAAGGAACATTATGAAACTCTCCGCAACGATCAATAATAGTGACATTTTCTCTGGACCGAGAACACCAATGTATATCAGCATGTGTAAGAGTCATCAATCATTGTGACCATCTCAAACCCCGCTCGTTCTTCAAAACTGATTGTGGAAGGTGCAAAATAAACCACCTTGCCAGGAGAGGAGTGCAGCACATGAGAACACCTCTTTTTCTCATGGTTCGAGTGTAACATGAGTGGAGGATGTCCCCGAGCAACGTAGGTATAGGATTCCTGGACATGAATATTTTGACGGCATTGATATCTATGAGCTGATCCGGATTCGGGAACAACACCAACCCATAGACAAGGAGTGCCACAACTTCTTCAAAGGCTTGTAGGTCAAGGGAATTCCAACATTCTTGGGCCTTCTCAAACAGGAACTTTGCCAAGAATCCTTTGATACCACTTCTAACTTCCCAATGTCCCTTGATGTCAGATGGTTGTAGACGTAATGCTTTAGCAACCTCTTCAAGTTTTGGTTCCCTTTCCGTACCGTTGTAGGGTAGTTTACTGAGAATGGGAACCTTCAGAAGCTGAGAAAACTCTTCCAAAGTAGGTACTAATTGATAATCCGGGAAAGTAAAACAGTGGTGCAAAGGGTCAAAGAACTGGAAGAGAACTTTTATCATATCTTCTTCAATGTTGGTGTTGACCAAGCTGATGAGTCTACCATGCCTTTCACTGAAGGGAGAGTTCTCGGGAATCCTGGATGTAAGCTCCTTAAGCTGAGGAGGGATCCTTACAAGGTTGACCTGAATTGTCTTTCTGCGGATAGTTTCCATGTCCTACAAAACAAGAACAAAGATGAAGATTCGAACCCTTGAAGTGGTTAGTAAATGCATATGATGCTTTATGATGTTATGATAAAAGCACACCACAAGTATTCACAAAAGGCAAACATGATAAGGCACACAAGTCACACCAGACAACCCTTAGAGTTTAGGCCAGCATGAGGTCTAGGTACTACCCTCTTGAAGTTGGTGGGCTCAAAACCTGTCCTATCAAAAGTAACCGGGTTCTAAGGAGCTCAATATCATTGGGTTGTTTTCTATGTTCATTGTTTTGATTTAGCCACTGAACTGGCGATCAAAATATTCCAAGAAAACAACCCTCAATGAGTGTAATATCGAGTATCTACCAACTTCAGACTGCGCCGAAGTCGGTCATCTCACTACCCCTAAAGAGGCCAGGATGGTCAAGTAAGGTTCCTAAGGTCAGTTGATGCTTCACGACACCACGCGGCGGCCCCGTACTCTCCTTGACTTGACTCAAGGGTTACCGGTACTCACCAATGTGCCACATCAACATAGCAAACTGCTTCAACCGTGTCGGTATACCCCGCACAGTTCCCTCACAGTTTGTTGCTACTTTCTAAAAGGTATCCCCCAGATCCGGGTTAGGATCTATGAAACTCCAAGACAGGCCCACAATATTAAATCAAACAAAGCAAGCAATTGAAAACATAAGAGTGGTCTATTCTTAAGGTACACCTCACTTAATATCCCCAGCAGAGTCGCCAGTTCTATGATCAGTGGAAATAGAACTGACTGTTTTTTAAGCTGGTTCG
This sequence comes from Vicia faba, assembly GCA_948472305.1. NCBI lineage: Eukaryota > Viridiplantae > Streptophyta > Magnoliopsida > Fabales > Fabaceae > Vicia > Vicia faba. The sequence continues at coordinate 958,473,997 of OX451735.1, forward strand.
CGAAATGTCGCGGTAAGCAAGAGTCGCCACCGTCTTTTGTGTTCTCCAACAAGGAAAGGACATAAGCACAGCAAAATTCATTTTCGAGAATGTTTCTCGGTTCGGGAGGTAGATTTATAGAAAGGGAAGGTATTAGTACCCTTTCTATCCATGGTTATCCATGGGCTCTTAGGTACTTGCTCTTATGTTTTCAAAAATTGTTTGCTTTTCAAGTGTATGTGGGTTTTGAAAAAGTTTCGTTTGAAAAATTTCTAGGTAACTCTTGTATCTGTCCTCAAGAGTGTATGAAATATTTGTTTGAAAACTTTTTGAAAGTGTAGGTGCGAAAAGATGTTTTTGTTTTTTGAAAGAGCAAGTACCCAAGAGAAATCTACCTACTCTAAGGAATTAGGCTGTGTAAGAGTCCTTTAGATAGTGCTATCCCACTATTGAGAAGTAGGTAGCACCGTCATTGGGGGTATTCGGGTCAATTCGATTATTAGGGACAATGTGGTCACCAAAGCAATAGTAGGACGCCTTAGCGGTAACCCTAATGTCCTAGATCCCTTTTATCCGAGGCAACCATTTCGAGGCAACTGGATCTTTAGACAGGAGGGCGACCTCTAAAACACCCTATACTTGACGACCACGTCGAGGCAACCAGTGAGGCGTACCCTAGGAGTGGCATGTGCATGTGTGTTGTTTTTCAGTTAATGTTTATCTTTGAACATGCATTTGTGAGCTACGGATTGATTTTATTTTTCCATACAAGTCTTTCATGCATTTTTAACAGTTAAGAGTATGGAAAATAAATTGCGGAAAAGGTAAATCTAACTATTACAAGGCGCGGGTATATACATCGCCAAAAACAAACCCGTTTGGAAAATAAATGCAGAAAAAGTAAAGAAAGCGGTAAAGTCTAATTAACTATTACATTTCCGGAGCAGATACATAAATATGATTAAAATAAATTAAAGCGCGAAAGAATCGAATCGGGACGTCCTTATGGTTTTGACCCTTTTGAGAAATAAAGAAATTTTGGTCCTTTGCATTTAATTAAATATTAACCCTAAACTAATTAATTAATTTATTAAAAGAAAAAATGTTTTTTTGTGTTTTTTATGTTTTTAATGAAATAAAATAAAAAGGAAATTAAAAGTGTCAAAAGAAAAACCTAAGTCTAAATTTGTTTTATTTATTGTGAAGAAAAGATTAAAATTATTCTAATTAAACTAAGTTAATTATATTTAGAATTTATTTACAAAAAAAAGTAATTGAAATTAAAAAATGCTTTTTTTGGTTTTCTGAATTTTATTGAGAAAATGTTAATTTGTTAATTAATTAAATAATACTAATAATAATTATTAAAGAAAATAAAAGAAAAAAAGAAAATGAAAAAAAGAATAATAAACCATGGGTGCTGGGCCAACATTGGGGGTGAATTTGGAATTGTGAAGCCCATTAACCAGCCAGCCTTGTTTGACTTTTGGAATTGTCTGGGGCGCTGGTTGACCAGGAATAGGGTAGTCATCACCTTTTGGCCATTGGATTTGCCTTGCCAGCCACCTGGCGTTTGGGTGGATGGGGTGTATGATGGAACACGTTTAAGCGCCTGCATGAGATCACGTTAAGCAAAATATGAAATAATTATTTGGGGGACCTGGGATTCGAACCCAGGTCCCAACGTTCAACGCCTGTACGCCTTAGCCACTGAGCCAACGTGTTTCATTCATCAAAACAATAGGCAGTTAGCATTATATGTAAATAAAGCAATATTCTGGAAAAAAAACACGCGCGTTTTAATTTGAATGGACCAATCAAACGCGAACACGCCTTCGTCTTCTCCAAATAGACCCTGTGTTTTTTTCCTGCGGATTCAGTTCCGCAACAAAATTCGTTGCATCCTCTTATAATGAGCTCTAGGTCACGAAAATGCTAGCCAGAGCCATCATCTTGTTCGTCTCATTCTCCTGAATCCGTCCATGGCTATGGCTTGTACCAATTATTCCTGTAAAACAAAACCCCAAATTGCAACCCCCAAAACCCTAGGTTCGGGTAGGGAGATCTAGGCTACAACAATACAATTGAATAATGCAGGATGCCTGGAAATTGGATGGTGAATACAAATATGCTAAAATATTAAAGAAAGGGCGCAAGAATTAGAGGTTGAGACTCCATGTTCAGAGCAAGGTTCGAGACCACTTACAGTCCGTTGTAGGGGGTCTTAGGACGCGTTTGTGGTTGCTTTGGCTTCAGGGGATGGCAAGGAAGGATGTCACGTTCTCCTTTTGATCTGAAAATGCTTGCAACACTCTTTTTGATCTCACACTTTTTTTGACAATTTTTGAGTTTTGCTCTGGCCGTTTCAGTGATGTCTGGGTTGTGAATTAGGTTTGTCACGCTTGCTTATGTATGTGTGAATGAAATTAGGTCAGCAGCTGAGCCTGTATCCTTGTGCATTGAAGCCTTGAGATCTTGTTGACCACCATTGATGAACTTTCCATGTTTGGAGCAAATCTTGGATTTTATGCACAAAAAGGCTTGGCACGAATTTGTGAGTTGGCACATGACACATAAAAGCTATTCAGACCATAAAGATGCCATTCCATTAATTTTTGGATTTTATTTGAATTATTATGGATTTAAAATGAATTAAATCAATAAAAATTAAATAAAAATAGAAAAATAAATGTTTGATCTTGAAATTAAGCATGGGACACGTGTATGGCATGACAAGGCTGAATCAAGTGGAAGAAAGTGGGCCCTTTTGTCAAAAATTGAAGTTTTATGGATAGTTGACTTTTGCCATTTCACAAAAATTTCCCAACTTCTCCAATGCATATCTTGCTCAATTTTGATCATATGAACATGTTCTTGGACATTTTGGAAAGGTCTTGAAGTCCTCTAACCAATGCCTTTGGTCCCATGTCATTTGGATTTACCAATCTCAAGTTATGGTCTTTGACTTAAAGTGCATTTTTGTTAACTTTTGAAATTGACCTATAATGTAGAAATTGATAACTTTTTGTGAGAGCATTTCTTGGACTTGGAATGTGAAGATGAGTTGTAGGAAATGTCATCCCCTTCAAAATGAGCATTGGATGGGATTTTCTGATGAACCATGAAAAAGTTATGCCTTGGTCAAGTTACAGTTGACTTTTCAGCTGTCCAAAAATGGAAACTTTTGCATCTTGATGATTTTTGAGCCATGCTTGTGGAATCATGATCAAGATTTGATCAAATGATGATTATGTGCTCAAAATAAGATGTTGACCAAAAATTTGACTTTTGACTGTCAAATGACCATTTTACCCCTACAGTTGATTGTGAAGCAATTAGGGCTTTTGACTGTGCAACTTGATGCTGTGAGTCTTGAAACTTGACATGTAGATGCTTGACAATGTATACAGGCATGTGGGACTTGATTGAGCCATTGAAAACCTAAACTTCCTTGAGAGAAACAAAAGCCTAATTTTGACTGGCTTAGGAGGATGTTTGATTGTGCAATCCCTTGAACCATTTGAAGGCGATTCTTTATAAACCTTGAAGAATATGGGAGGGCAAATTTTGGGGTACAACACCCAACCTAGGATAATTCCCCAGTAGATTGGCATACAACCCAAACACTTGATATCCCCAACAAAATGAAGATTCTCATTCTTGACTCCCCAGTAGATTGGCATACAACCCAAACTCCTGATATCCCCAACAGAATGAAGATTCTCATTCTTGACTCCCCAGTAGAGTGGCATACAACCCAAACTCCTGAACTTCTTCCAAACAGGAATAAGCTTTTCCCCCAGAGTCCTGAACTTACTCTCCAACAGGATAGCTACTCCCCAACAGTATAGCTACTCCCCACAAAGTTTTTCATCCCCTATCAGAATGAAGATTCTCATTCTTGATTCCCCAGTGAAGTTGCCAGAGTCTTCATTACTCCCCAGCATGAATTTGTCAGAATTTTTAAACCCATGCATATCGAAGATTCTCATTCTTGACTTCCCAGCATGAAGTCCCCAAGGATTCAAATTCCTCAAGAGAATGAAGATTCTCATTCTCAGTTCCCCGTAGAAGCCATCAGAGCCTTCCTTTTTCTCCATAAGATCAAGGTTTTCCTTTGTTTGATCCCCGGTAGAGATCATCAGAATCTTCCCTATTCCCCAGCCGAGCAAGGATTCCCATTATTTAACCCCCAGTAGAAGTCTTCAAAGTTCTCTGGATTCCCCAAGCAGGTTTCTCAAGCAACACTTGGCATTATTTTCACAACGGATTGTTTATCATCCTCCAACTCCAAAGACTTAAAGGATCCATATCCCCAGGAAAGTCATGAGGGATTCTCACATCCCCACAGAAGTTGTCGAAGATTTTGAATCTCCAGCAGTGGTCATGGATTTATTTTCCTCGGCAGCAGTCAAGGATTTCATTATCTCCAACTATCAAGGATTTATTTTCCTCAGCAAGATAGCTAATCAGCTTACATGCACATACATTACATTCATATATCATAAACATTGATACAACACATTTTATTTCATCATACATTACATGCAACATAACTTTGTGTTTCAGCTAACATTTTACCCTTTTTAGGATAAGATTAACAGCTATCATTAACAATATTCAAAGATTTCAGATACAGTATGGATACACTCCAGACACGGAAGTCATTCTGTTACTCATTCAGAATTCAAAGTCAAGATACAGTACGGATACGCTTCAGGCACGGATGCCATTCTGTTTCTCATTCAGACTTCAACAATCAGATACAGATTAGATAAGCTCTAGATACGGAAGTCATTCTACTAATCATACAGATCTCAACTTCAGATACAGTCCAGATACGCTCCATACACGGTTGCTATTTTGTCACTTATTCTGACTTTTTCCCTCAGCCCAAAGATGCTCCAGACACGAATGTTATTCTGTCGCATATTCAGAATTCAGATTCAGATACAATACAGATACACTCCAGACACGAAATTCATTCTGTTATTCATTCAGATTCAAATACAACTACATCTCGGATACGCTCCATACACGGCGTCTATTCCCTTGCTCATACAAATTCAGTCTCCAGATACAGTTCAAATACGTTCCAAACACGAATACCATTCTGATACTCATTCTTTTGACTTACAACATACAATTCAACAAACATTCTTGGATGGCATCTTTAATCCCATCTCCGACAAGATTCTGTCACCTCTCCAAATGGCACCTTTAAGCCCATTCCCTCAACTACAATTTGACGAGTGCAAATTTACGGGCACTCTAGTGTCCAATCATCTTTTACCTTCGAGTCACGAACGGCAAAACTCGCCAATCTAACTCTTCAGGTTCAAGAAGATTGAACAGGGGCAGCTGTTGTACCCCAAAATTTTCCCTCTCATTTCATCAAGAATTCTCCTCACAAGACTTTTTGGACTCAAGACCAAATTAGGGTTTGCTCAGCTCAAGACATCTCCTTGCACTGGTGACCTGAAATTAGGGTTTGAGTTTGCACAAGGAATTTTGGATTTCCAATGCCTCTTGATACTTTCATACTTCATTTTGGACTCCTAAGATTACTCACACCAAGTTTCAAGCCTTGAATCAAATTTTTGCCCAGTCAATTGGACAGTTGACCTAAAAAACCAGTTGTATTGGGGAAAAAGTCAACTGTGGCCAATTTACAATCAAGCCTCATAATTGTTGATCCATATCAACATTATTAGACTCATATAAAACATTTGATCAAGTTTGGACCACAACTCCTTAAGAAATTTGATCAGATCATCAAAAGGGCAAAATGGTCAAAATTAGGGTTTTGACTGTAGAAGGGCAATTTCTGATTTTTCACCTAGCCAATGGCAAATTGGGTTCAAGCATGATTTCAAGGACTCAATGGCATCATATTGACCTATTCACAAGGTTCAAAAGATCTCAAATGCATTGGATTGACAGATGAATTTTCCAGTCAACTGATCAAAAATCAATTCACTAAAAAGCCAAACTTTGACTTTTTGGTCAAAATCAAGTGCCAAGGGTCATTTTTCATCAAGATGTGTCAAAATATGAAACTTGTTCACCAAGAAACCTAATTTTTAAAATTAGGGTTTAAGATTGAAAATTTTCATAACTTAGAAATTTTCTAAGTTATGAAAATTTCTTATTTTCCCCCAACTTTTCCCAACTTTTTCACCATGATGCAGTTGGATTCAAAGAAAACATCCAACATGAAAGTTGTATTCCTCCACAAAATATACAACTTTTATTTACAAAGTTTTCCCAAAAGATGCTTGGATCTCAAGTTATGATTTTGTGAATAGGGGTCCATGAAACTTTTAACTTAGTGAAAATTTGCCCTAGTTTAGGCAGATTTTTTACCTAACTTCATGGCAACTTTTCACATAGTTCCAAGTGGAATCTCAAAATTCATTTTAAATATGGATTGTAGAGCATGTTACAAGCTTTCCAAAATGTCAAAGAACTCTCCAAGATCATTTATGGTTAGGGAGAATCAAAAGTTTGAAAATGGAAAATTATCACTTTTGGCCAAGGCATTTTGCACCATGTTACAACTTGCAAATCAGTTTGAATCATGCTTGTACTTGCATTACAGGTTCTAATCCTTTTTACACCCCAAAATTGAATGCAAATACAATGGTTAATGGCATTGTTCTGATCTTTGAAACTTTGTACAAGGGTTTAATCCAAAAATGGCAAAAAGTTAACATTGCTACTTTGATAAAGTTAGCTTTTACAAACTTTGTTTATCTTGAGCCATGGACCAAAGCTTTTGCTGCAAACAAAATACACAAATATCAGTCAAAGTTCACCAACCCTATGCAGACCTTGAGCTAGCCTGTACAGGCTTTGGCTTTGTCAACTCAACCTTTTCTTCAAAAACAAGCCAACTTGCAAAAGTGAACATAACTTGAATATCTGTTAAAACCAAGTCTTGGCAACATTTCAAACAACCTCAGCATATTGTGCCAAGCCAGGAAACACGATTTTCCAAGCTTCCAAACACCCTAGACACAAAAACACCAACTTCTGTCCAAACAGGGCATCACCTGCATAACCACTTCCAAAACAAATTTGGCTCGTGCGTTTTTCCTTGAATCACTTCAAACACATTCCATACAACATACTTAAACTGTCCAGGCCCTTACTTTGCAACTGTAACCTCGTTTGCACACTTCACCATTTTCATTTTGAAGCTTTGCAGGTTGAGTTCTACAAGGAGATTCAAGCCATTTCAAAGCAAGCTAAGCATTGGGAAAGGTCAAGGGAACATCAAGCAAGCTCAAAAGTACTTCAGGCCTCACTCAAAGTTGCTACATTGCCATATTCGAACTTGACTGAACAAGGTATTTTCTAAGTTTCCATCTCTCTATTTAGACATCCTTAGGCTTAGGTTTTTGAAGCAAAAATGTAGTCTTTAATGTGCTTGAGTTGTACATATGCATAGATTCCATTTATATTAACTGAGCTAGGAGAATTTAGATGTTGAACATGCTGAAAAAGTTAGGTTAGAATTTAGGGCCACTGAAATTCTCTCTGGTCTTTGAGAGTTAGATCAAGTTTTTTATATCATTAGAATCGTGGTTTAAAGCTCTATAAGTTTCATGTTGTGAGTTTTTGATTTCATGCAAAGAATATAGAGAACAGATTTGAAGTACAGGGGCGCGCGCTTTTTGGCCAGAGGACAAGGATGAAGTGAACGTGGGCCTGGGCCTGGCTTGTCTGGCTATTTGCACCCTCCATTGTGTTATTTGCACCCCCTTGGCCCATTTGTTATGTTTTGTATTATTTTTCATTTCTTTTGTGATTTCTGACTTTTATTTATTTTTCTAAACAAATAAAAATCTCAAAAATATTTTCTTTATTTTTTGCATTTTTTTAATATTTTTTTATATTTATTTTTAAGCATAAAAATAAGTATTTAGGTTAATATATTTTTATTTTCTTAAATAAATTTGTAAATAATATGAAAATATTATATATTTTTATTTTTATTATTTATACACTTAAATTAATATTTTCATACAATATTTAATTTTTTAACATTTTTGTATATTATTATTTATTTTTTTTCTTAAACAAAAAATGAATAAATAAATAATATAGAATATTTCTTTTAAAACAAAAATTAGGGTTTCCACCATTTCCAAAAATAATTATTTTTATTTTCTTATTTTTAAGACATAAATAAACTTATTTTCTCAAGCATAAAACAAAATACAAAAACATTTTGCATATTTACATTTATTTGCATACTTAAATATTTGCTCATTTATTTATTTGTACAAATAAATTCAATATGGTTTTAATAGTGTTAGGGTTTTATTTTGAGCAATATCCCCCTATTCAAACTTGTACCCCCTTCCCATAATAATATTGTAATAGTCTTAGATTTACTTTTACGCATTTTATTGCTTTTATATGCATGATAGTAAAACTAGGGTTTTGTATGGAAAGACAAAAAATAAAACAAATAGCTTGACCTAATACAAGATAAAAATGCATGAAAAATGACAACATATTGCACACAAGCACCCCTAGGGTTTCATCCACTTTGTTGACTTAAAATGGCCATGGTATGCATGCTAGGTATCTTGGCAAAACAAAATCAAACAAAAGATCATAGTCCCTCGATGATGCTATCTTGTTTGCCTAAACAAAAATGATCTAGTCTCTCAAAAAACTTGCTAAGATACTTGGCAATATTGTTATCATGGTCATACGATGACCCACGCCCGTCCCGTTTAACATCCAAAGATAGGGTTGTTTACCAAATACAATGCTAAAACAACAATGTCAAAGGGTTAAAAATGCACAAGAAAGACTTTTGAGTAGGTAGATGCTCCTAGTTACTTGATCAAATTTGCAAACTGTGATACGGTGGGAAGAGAACTAACTGTTTTTGGAATGTTGGTTCGCGTTTTACGTTTGTTTTCGCAAAATGTCGTGGTAAGCAAGAGTCGCCACCATCTTTTATTTTATCCAACAAGGAAAGGAAAAAAGCACAGAAAAATTCCTTTTTCGAGATGTTTCTCGGGTCCGGGGGGTAGATTATAGAAAGGGAAGGTGTTAGCACCCTTTCTATCAGTGGTTATCCACGGGCTCTTAGGTACTTGCTCAAAGTGTTTTCAAAATTTGCTTTTCTTTGTGTTTGTGAGTTTGAAATAGTTTTAGTTTTGAAAGGAGTGTAAGTGCGAAAAGTTTTGTTTTGTTTTAAAAGGAGAAAGTACTTAAGAACCATCTACCTACTCGAAAAAGGAATTAATTTGTACAAATGTCCTTTAGACAATGCTATCCCACTATTGATGAGTAGGTAGCATCGTCGTTTGAGTTTTAGGGTCAATTCGATTAAGGGACGTGTGGTCACTAAAGCAATGTTAGGACGCCTTAGCGGTAACCCTAATGTCTTAGATCATTTTTCCGAGGCAACCGTTTCGAGGCAACTATGATCTTTGGATAAGAGGGCGACCTCTAAAACTTCCTATACTCAATGACCACGTTCGAGGCAACCAAGTGAGGTGTACCCTAAGAGTGCGCATGTGCGAGTGTATTGTTTTTCAGTTATTTATCTTTGCACATGTCATGGATGAGCTACTGTTGATTTTAGGTTTAAAGATTAATCTTGTCATGCATTGCCTATTTATCAAACATCTAACAGTTAATATTGTGCGGAAATTAAATTGCGGAAAATAAATCTAAGCTATTACAAGGCGTCGAGTATTTACATCGCCAAAGACAACCCCTTTAAAATTAAATTGCGAAAAGTAAATAAAAGCGATAAATAAAGTCCTAAGTTAAAAACTATTACATTCCCGAAGCAGTTACAATAATGAAATATGGATCAAAAATAATTCGCGCGCGAGAAATTTAAATCGGAGTGTCTTAGGGTTTTGACCCTTTTTATTAAATAAAGCATATTTTTTGTTATTTTTTGAATTAAAAATTAGTCTAAGTTAATAATTGAATTAATTAATTAAATGAAAATATTTTTTGGGTTTTTATTTTAATTAAGGAAATAAAATAAGAATGGTTAAAAATATTTAAAAACCTAATATTCTAATTTGATTTTAATTTATTGCAAAAGATATTAATGTTAAACCTATTTAAACTAAATAAATAAATTACTTTTTTTTTACAAAATTAAATAATGAAATCAATGAAATTAATAAAAATATTATCTTTGTTGTTTCTGATTTTTTTATGAAAAAAAGGTTAATTGGTTAATTAATTAATTAAGATAATAATAATAATAATAACAAAAATAGGAAAATAATGAAAAGAGAATAAAAAAGGAACAAACTAAGGGGGTATTGGGCCCAAGGAGGGGGTTTGAATTGCAATTTCCAGGCCCATTTTCGTCCAGCCTGTTTTGACCTTAGCCATTCCATGCATGTGCGTTGACTGGAGAGTATGATGGATACTCAATTCTGGCCTCTGGATCTTGGCCTGAAGCCACTTGGCACGTTGATCTCTGCAAGCGCATGGTGGACTGCATCCTTGACATTGCACAAGATTTCCTTAAAACAAAATTTATTAAAGTTTGGGGGGACCTGGGATTCGAACCCAGGTCCTAATGCTCACATGCCAACGCTCCAACCACTCCACCACTGCTTAATAGTTGTTAGTGGAATATACAACAAACATTATATGGGTAAATCAATTAATTATGCTGAATTAAAAAAAATGCGCGAAACACATTTGAATGGACCAATAACGTAGGGACACGTTATCATCTTCTTCAAATTACCCTGGTTATTTACCTGCGGATTTTTATTCGTAGGAAGATCCGTAGGGTGTCTCAAAAATCTTCCCCAGGCCATGTAAACGAAACCTAAGAGTACCAATGCATTCGTCTCTTCCTCCTGGTTATCCCTATACCCATCATTAACATTGATTTTGCCTGTATCAAAAAGGCCTAAAAAATAAGAACAAGAACCCTAGGATCGGGCATCATGATACAGGTTCTAAAAATAAAATTGAATAATGCCAAAACGTTCTAAATCAAACAACAAACACAAATATGCTAAGATTTTAAAGAAAAGATGCAAGAATTGGAGATTCGGATTCCATGTTCAGAGCTTGGTTCGTGATGACTTACAGTGAGTTTTAGGCAATGAAAAGGCTTGATTTTGATTGGTATCGCTTCAGGGGATGTCAGGGAAGAGAGCTATGTCAAGCTTTTTGTTTGAATCGAGCTCCAATGCTGTTTTTGATCTCCAAGTTTTCAAGCTTTTTCACCAACTTCTTCTGGCTGTTTCAGCAATGTTTTGTGTGTGTTTTGGTCGGCCTTACTTGTGTGTACATAAGGGAATGAGTTTAGGTCAAAACTTGGGCCATAATCCATATGCATTGAAGATGGAAGATTTGATTTTGATCACCATTATCAAGTTTCCAAACATAGGCCAAATCTGATTTTTTATGCATGAATAGCCTTGATACGAATTGATTTTGATGAATCATGACAATTGAAAGTTGTACCAATAACAAAGATATGATTTCATCAATTTTTAGATTTTATTTGATTTAATATTGATTAAAAATGAATTAAATCAATAAAAATTAAATAAAATAGAAAAATAAATGAATGGCCATGAAATCAAATATGGGGCACGTGTGTGGTATGACAAGACCATATCAAGTGGAAAAAAAGTGGGGCCTTTTGTCAAAAATTAGAGTTTTGAGGATAGTTGACTTTTGGCAACTTTGGAAAAATGCCCAACTTCAACAATGCATAACTTCCTCAATTTTGAACTTTTGGAAGTGTTCTTGGACTTTTTAGAAACCTTGAGATGTCCTATAATCAACCCTTTTGGTATCATATAATTTTGATGTTCCATGCTTAAGTTATAAGCTTTGGAAAAAAAGTTGTTTATGTTGACTTTCCAAAATGACCTATAATGTCCAAATTTGTAACTTTTTGTGAGAGCATTTCTTGATCTTGGTGTGTGAATATGGATTGTAGTAAATTGCATCCTATTCAAAATGAGCTTTGGATGGGTCATTTCTCATAAAGTATGAGAAAGTTATGCTTGGTCAAAGTTGAGTTGACTTTTCCTACAAAACCCTAATTTAGCAACTTTTGAATCTTGATGAATCTTGAGAAATACTTGATGAATCATGATCAACCCTTGATAAAATGATGAATTATCCTTCAAAATGAGAATGTTGACAAAAAATCTTGAGGTTTGACTATTTGTAGGTCACAGTTGACTTTTGCCCTAGCATAGTCGATTTTTGGGCCTCTTGAGCAATTGACTGACCAAACTTCCTCTACAAGGCTTGAAATTTGACATGGATGAACTTAAGAATATATTAAGACATTGGGTCTCAAAATCAGTAAACTTTTTGCTAAGGTAATAAATAGCGTGCTCTTTTCGACCAGACTCGTCATGCTGCCCTAGCACACATCCCATTGAGTTGTCCAGTACTGTCAAATATAAGATTAGAGGTCTCCCTTCAACCGGCGGCATACGAATGGGTGGTTCTTGGAGATACTCTTTGATTCTTTCGAAAGCGTCCTGACATTCATCATTCCAACGTACTACTTGATCTTTCTTCAGCAGCTTGAAGATTGGTTCACAGGTAGCAGTTAGATGCGAGATGAATCGGGCAATGTAGTTCAACCGTCCTAGAAAGCCTCTGACTTCTTTCTCTGTCTTGGGAGTTGGCATCTCTTGTATTGCTTTCACTTTGGCAGGGTCCACTTGAATGCCTTTGTCGCTTACGACGAAACCTAGCAGTTTTCCAGATCTCACCCCAAAGGTGCACTTGTTCGGGTTCAACCTCAGCTTGTACAACTTTAGACGGTCAAACAGCTTCCGTAGATGGTCAAGGTGTTCCTCCTCAGTTTGGGACCTTGCAATCATATCGTCGACGTATACTTCTATCTCATGATGGATCATGTCATGAAATAAAGCAACCATGGCACGTTGGTAGGTTGCCCCAACATTTTTCAACCCGAAAGGCATGACCTTGTAGCAAAAGGTGCCCCACTGAGTAACGAAAGTGGTTTTCTCCATGTCTTCAGGAGCCATCTTGATCTGATTATAATCGGAGAAGCCGTCCATGAAGGAGAATACTTTATGCTGAGCAGTGTTGTCAACCAGAACGTCGATATGAGGCAGAGGGAAATCATCCTTAGGGCTCGCCCTGTTCAAATCCCTGTAATCAACACGCATTCGGACCTTACCATCCTTCTTCGACACTGGAACCACGTTGGCAATCCATTGAGGGTAAGAAGTCACTGCTAGAAACTCGGTATCAAATTGTTTCATAACCTCAACTTTGATTTTCTCGGACATTTCTGGACGCATACGGCGGACCTTCTGTTTTACCGGAGGGCAATCTTCCTTGGTAGGCAGGTGATGAACCACAATGTCGGTATCCAACCCAGGCATGTCTTCGTAAGACCAAGCAAAGATTTCCACATAATCATGCAGCATCTGAATCAACCGTTGTTTCATACTGAGCTCTAGATTGGCACCAATCTTGACTTCCTTTCTGTCTGTCTCAGTACCCAGATTTACCGTTTCCACTGGCTCTTCATGTGGCTGAATGGCCCTCTCTTCCTGGAGTAGTAGTCTTGCAAGTTCACCAGGCACTTCGCAATCATCTTCACCTTCGTCTTCGGCTAAGTTGATCGGATTTTCGAAGTCATAACTGGCAGTAGCAGAGTCGTTACCAGTGAGATCCAGAGTGGATTGGAACCTGTATAGGTGAGTGTGTGTAAATATAGCTGTTTTGCAATATATAATAAAGAAAGAAAAGGAGCGCAAGATTTTGAAATGCAACAAACGTCCAATGTTTTTATTGATGATATATGAAAATGACACACAAAAAGCCCTCACAAATGAAGCCACGGTGCCTCGGGTAAGACACCAAGCCATAAAAGTCTCAAAATATTGTCTGTTACAAATTGAAAACAAAAGAGTTCATTACTGAGTGACAAAAGTAATAGGTGTGAAGTCTTTGGCAGTCCAGTTGCTTGGTCCATCGTCGGTTGTTGGGTAGATCCAGCTTTCAAATTCAGATTCCTCCACGTCGTCTTCAATAGCATTCACTCCCGGGTTGGTGATGAACACAGGAGGTTTTCCAATATTTGCCTTACGCACAGCCCTCTGATCCTCTGCAGTGAAGCCCAAACCAAACTTGTCAGTCTTTGGAGTGAAATCAGGAAGTCGGCCCCAGTTTGCACACTCACCCTTCTCAATAACAGCCCGGGCATCCTTTAAGGAAGCCATTTTCAAAGGAGGGTCTTCAATCACAATTTCAGCTGATGCCAGTGTCTGAGGCACCTCTTCAAAGTGTTGAAAAGGGGTCTCAATGAACTCCCCATCCATCTCTATGTACCGGAACGAGTTAAGGTGGCTGACCATATATTCTTCTTCCCCTTGAACTGTCACAATTTTCCCTCTAACCGGGTACTTAAGCTTTTGATGTAGTGTGGAGGTCACAACTCCAGCCTTATGGATCCATGGACGACCCAGCAAACAAGAATAGGATGGACGAATGTCCATCACATAGAAATTATAATCAAACACCTGTGAACCAACCCTGATTGGAATGTCAACTTCGCCATGTACCATCCTCTTCGACCCGTCAAAGGCTCGGACAACAATGTTACTAGGCTTGAGCTCTAGACCCTCACAATCTAGCCTGTCTAGGGCCTTCTTGGGTAATACATTCAATGAAGAACCGGTGTCTACCAACACATGGCCAAGAGTAGTGCCCCTGCATTCAATGGAGACATGCAGGGCGTCGTTATGGTTCTTTCCTTTGGCAGTCAGATCGGCGTCAGAGAAACCCAACCCATTATCGGCAGTCAAGTTGGCCACACAATCGGTAAATTGATCAGCAGACGTTTCTTGTGGCACATGAGCCGTCTTTAGGAAGGAGATCAGGGCCTTGGCATGGGCCTCTGAACACAACAACAGTGATAGCATAGAAATTTTTGATGGGGTGTGCCCCAACTGCTCAACTACATTGAAATCACTTTTCTTGATAATCTTGAGGATCTCTTCCATCTCTTGCTGGGAAGCTTCAACATTGGTTGTATTTGGTGCCTCCGTCAGGGTAGGCAAATCAGTAGCAATCCCTTTGCCCCGAGCGTCAGATGACTCGGCAGCAGGGGTAGTAATAGGAACTTGATTAGGAAGGGGAACAGGCACACTTGTAGGTGTAATGATAAGAGGTTTCTGAATTGCTGGTGGCGCAATATCTAGTGAGAACAGCCTGCCACTGCGAGTAACTTTGGCAGGCTCGGTGATGTTACTCATGCTGGTACTAGTATCAAACTCTTGCTTTACTCCAAGAACATAAACATCTGCCCCATAGTGCCACGGGACAGCTTTGTCGGATGTATAGGGGAGAGGCCCCGGAACAGTGATGACGATAGGAGCAATCTTCTGAGTAGACATGATTTTGACAGGCTTCTTTGAGGGAGTCTTAGGAGGATTGTTGAAAATAGTAACAATAGAAACTTCTTCAGCGGGGACAGCAGGAACAACAATCTTCTCGAACAAGATCTCTTTGCTATCCATCAGGTTTTGGACGCCTGACTTCAGCAAGGGACAACCAGCAGGTGAAACAGCACATAGAAGGAAACCTTTAATACATCCCGAAAATAAACCGGCTAGCAACAGGTTCCTCTTGACAGTCAATAAAGGAGCAACAATCTCTTCCACGGAGGCTATATACTGGTCTTCTTCTACAGCATTCACTCCATGCTGGGGCATGGGAGCAATCACAACATTGGGCCTTTCGGGCGCCTCAAACTGTATTTCCTTAGCATCAATAAGATCCTGAACCTTATTCCTCAGAGCCCAGCAATCATTCGTAGTATGCCCCCGGCTATCAGAGTGATAAGCGCAACGAGCGTTGGGGTTGTACTTTGGAGAAGCTGTGTTTACCACCTTCGGAGCTTCCTTGACAGTTACCAGATTGGTTGACAGTAGCTGTGGCAATATCCGAGACAGAGTCATACTGAGCCGAGTGTACTGCCTTTTGGGTCTCTCACCTATTGGTTGGTTATATTGCTGAGGAGCAGCAGTAGGCTTTGAAATTACCACCGCGTTGACAGCTTGGCGGCATTCCGGTTTAATTTGTCTTCTGGGACCATAAACAGCACTGGCTTCCTTCTTGAAGGGCTTCTTTTCAGTACTCGCGGAGGCACCTTTCTGTATCTTCCTCGACTTGATACCAGCTTCTATCCTCTCACCGGTTAAGATCAGGTCTGTAAACCCAGCAGAAGAATTACCAATCAGGTGGTTGAAGAACGGACCAGACAGGGTCCCTAGGAACATGTCAACAAGTTCACGGTCAGTCAAAGGTGGCTGCACCCTGCCAGCCAGGTCCCTCCATTTTTGTGCATACTCCTTGAATCCTTCGCCCGTCCCCAGTGACATACCCTAGAGTTGGGTACGCGTGGGAGCGAGGTCGGAATTGTACTGGTACTGTTTATAAAATGCGGTAGCCAAGTCCTCCCAGTTTCGGATACTGGCTCCATCCAGCTGATAGAACCATTCGAGTTGAGACCCCGAAAGGCTATCCTGAAAGAAATGGATCCAAAGGTTCTTGTCTGCAGTGTAAGGTTGGATTTTTCTTACATATGATCTGAGATGCAGCTT
The DNA here is from genome assembly GCA_948472305.1 of Vicia faba. Classification (NCBI taxonomy): domain Eukaryota; kingdom Viridiplantae; phylum Streptophyta; class Magnoliopsida; order Fabales; family Fabaceae; genus Vicia; species Vicia faba. Next base: position 958,490,607 of record OX451735.1, read on the forward strand.
AGGACAGGAAGCCCCGTCGTACTTCGCAAAGGCAGGCGCCTTGAACTTGTGTGGGATCACCACCCCAGAAGATAAACCTAGATCTCCAAAATCCAGCCCCGGCACATTTTGAATCTCCATGGCACTTAAGCGGTCCTCTAGTTGCTTATACCTGTCTTCAGCAGGAGGGTACTATTCATCATTGTAATCCGTCTCGTTGTCGGAGACTGCAGGACTAGGAGCCCTTCCCCCTTGGGGACTGTCTTTATCTGCAGAGGAAGTAGCCTGATCGGCCTTATTATGTAGTGTATTCCCGAACCTCCGTCCAGTGTTAAACAACGCAGTCCTCTTCTTCTTCTTTTTCTTCAAGAGCAGAGTCTTCAACTCCTGTTGACCCTGGGCTAAGCTCATGACCAGCTCTTGAAACTGGGCGTTCTGGGCCTGGAGGGCCTTGATAGCTTGTTCATTGGATGATTCAGGATTCATGATGACTGCTGTAATAAACAGCGAAGAAGATTTAGCAACCTGTAGAAAAAGGGTACCTGTTATGCACATGATGCATGAGATGCTATTTATGCAATGCATTCAAGGATTTTAGAAATTCACAATTGTTGCAGACAAAAAGAACACACGTGATATTAATAAGAAGAAATTTGTCAGTACATAAATGCCCCATGGGCTAAATATTACAAAAAACTTCTCAAGGTAAAAAGACGTTGCGCATCCTCTTTGGTCCGATGTAGGTGTTGAGGGTCTCTTGCTCATGGAGTCGGCGGGTAAGCTCCAAAACCTTCTTCTCACTGGCGTAGAAGCTGGCTTCAAAAGTGTTTCATTCCTCCTTGAGTTGGATCCAACTCTTCTGCATCTCCTCCCACGATGTAGGCATGCCAGGATGTAGAATGGTGTATGGAACCTCCACTTCCTTAACGGGCTCTTTAATCACAGGGAGAACATGAGGGTAAGGCATCATTAGACTCTGGGCTCGGGTTCGTACCCACTTGAGATAAGGCTCAAGAGGGATGGAGTTCTTGTGCCCCAGTGTCTTGCTGTCTACCTTGTTAGGCATCCTCCAAGCTCTGATGAATCTTTGGCGAAGTCCTTGCGCATCGTTGTCGAAGTTAAAAACTAGGTCAGGAATCAACATGTCGTGAGGGCCATCCCTCCGTGCATATCCAAATTGTCTCAAAGCTAGACAAGGGTTATAGGTAATGCCTCCTCTAATGCCAAGTAATGGAACATTAGGGAACTCTCCACAATGATCGACGATGATGACATTTTCTCTGGACCGAGAACACCAATGTACATCAGAGTGAGTGAGGGTCATCAACCGTTGTGACCACCTTAAGCCTTGGTCATTCTTCAAGACAGATTGTGGAAGGTGCGAAATAAACCACCTTGCAAGGAGAGGAGTACAGCACATGAGAACACCCCTCTTTCTCATTGTTCGTGTGTAAAATGAGTGAAGAATGTCCCCAAGCAATGTTGGTATTGGATTTCTGGATAAGAAGATCTTGACGGTGTTGACATCTACAAGCTGGTCGGGATTTGGGAACAGGACCAACCCATAAATGAGGAGTGCCATAATTTCTTCAAAGGCTTGTAGGTCCAATGAACTCCAACACTCTTGTGCCTTCTCAAACAAGAATTTTGCCAAGAAGCCTTTACACCGCTTCTAGTTTCCCAATGCCCCTTGATGTCAGATGGTTGCAAGCGTAGTGCTTGAGCAACATCTTCAGGCTTTGGTTCCTTTTCCGTACCGTTGTAGGGTAGTTGATTAAGAATAGGAATTCTCAGGAGTTGAGAAAATTCCTCCAAAGTGGGCACCAATTGGTAGTCAGGGAATGTGAAACAGTGGTGAAGGGGGTCAAAGAACTGGAACAGCACCTTCATCATGTCCTCTTCAACGCTGGTGTTGACTAGGCTGAGCAGTCTACCATGTCTTTCACTGAAGGGAGAGCTTTCCAGAATTCTGGATGTGAGCTCCTTGAGTTGAGAAGGTATTTTCACAAGGTTGACTTGGATAGTTTTCCTGCGAAGAATTTCCATGACCTACAAAACAAGAACAAAGATGAAGATCCAAACCCTTGAAATTGTTAGTGTATGCATATGATGCTTTATGATGTTCATGATGTATGCACAAACATATGTATAAGCAAATCACATAAAACCCTAGTTTCAGGCTTGCATGGGGTTTCATAGGTAAGTACCCTCTTGAGTGTAGTTGTCTTAAAAACCTGTCCTATAAATAGTAACCGGGTTCTAAGGAGCTCAATATCATTGGATTGTTTTCCATGTTCATTGTTTTGGTTTAGCCACTTAACTAGCGACCAAAATATTCCAAGGAAACAACCCTCAATGAGTGTAGTATTGAGTATCTACCAACTTCGGACTGCACCAAAGTCGGTCATCTCACTACCCCTAATGAAAGGCCAAGATGGTCAAGTAAGGTTCTAGGTCATTAGTGCTTAGGGACATCACTTAGCGGCCCCGTACTCTCCTTGATTGAACTCAAGGGTTACCGGTACTCACAAATATGTCGCACTAATATAGCTATTGCTTCAACCGTGTCGGTATACCCCACACAGTTTCCACAACATATTGCTATCTGTGAATGTTTCCCCTAAATCCGGGTGTAGGATTGCAAACCCAAACAAGAGATCCAATATGTAAAGCAATCAAAACAATCAATTAGTCATGCAAGAGGGTGATCTAAACCCTAAGGTTACTCCACTTTAAAAATAGTCCCCAGCAGAGTTGCCAGTTCTGTGATACGGTGGGAGAACTAACTTGAGGTTTTGCGTTTGTTTTCGCAAATGTTTCGGTTGAGCAAGAGTCGCCACCGACTTTTTATTTTATCCTAAGGAAAGGTTAAAAAGCACAGCAAAAACCTTTGAGATGTTTTCTTGGGTTCGGGGAGTAGATTATAGAAAGGGAAGGTATTAGCACCCTTTCTATCCATGGTTATCCATGGGCTCTTAGTTACTTGCTTTAGATCACTTGCCTTGCATTTTCAATTGTTTGAAATGGTGCTTTGTGTGTGGGTTTGAAAATGTTTTGAAAAGAGGCCATTTGTTGTGGCAACCTTTGTAATGATCCATGTTTGAATGTATACAAAGGTGTACTTATCTTTTGAAAAGTTTTCAATGCTTTTTTGAAAGTTGTTTTGAAAGTGTGTTGTGATGTGTGGTTTTGAAAAATAGGCAAGTGTTTTTGTTTTGCAAGTTGGCAAGTAACCAAGAGCTATCTACCCTAAATTTCTCAAAGATCATTCCTATGTTTTAGCCCTTTTAACAATTTTGTTCCACCATTGTATTTGGTGGACAATCTTGTGTTAGGATGTTAACGGGACGGGCACGGGTCATCGTTTAGACCATGACTGCAATGGTGTCAAGTGTCTTTGGCAATTTTCCTTTAAGGGACTTGATCATTTTTAGGCAACTTTCGAAAGCGTCATCGAGGGACTATGATCATTTTGAATTGTTTTTGTTTTGCCAAAGAAACTCAACATGCAACATGACCCATTATTGAGGGCAACAAGTGGAGTAACCCTAGGGGTGCAAGTGTGATTGGTGTTGTCCATTTTCATGCTTTTTTGTCTTTGAATTAGGTCAAGCTATTTGTTTTGGTTGATTTTTTTGCATACAAACCCTAAGTCTATCATGGCATGTTTAGAAAGCTTTTAAATGCGAAAAATAAAATCCTAAATTATTACAACACAATTATGGGATGGGGGGTACAAATGTTCAAATGGGGATATTTAGCAAGAAAAATTAAATCTAAACTATTACATCCAAATTGAATATACAAATTAATTTAATTGTACAATAATTAAATAAAATAAAATAAATATGCAAGATGCAAAAAATGATTTTTATATGTATGTAAAAGTATTTTTCATGTGTCAAATAAACAAAAATGAAAAGGATTAATTTTTGATATTTTGTGTTTTTAGGGCAAAACCCTAATTTTTATAAATAAAAGGTATTTATTATATATTATATACAATGTTTATTAATTATATAAAAAATAAATAAAAAGGAAGTATATTGTAAAAAAGTGATTTTTGAGGTCAAATATTAATAAAAATAAAAATGTATTATTTTTATGTTTTTTTATCCTAAATATTCTAATAAATATATAAGTATTTATATTATTTACTAAATATATTAAATATATACAAAAATAAAATATTTAATATTTACAAAAAAAGTATATTTTTAGAAAATATCTTCAAAGGATAAAATAAAATAAAAATCAGAAAATAAGAATGTATTTGGTATTATTTTTGTATTTTGAATAAAAAAAGGTATTTTACTTATTTATGTATGAAACTAAATGAAACAAAATAAATACTAAATAAAAATGCAAAAAATGTGAGAAAAATATTTTTAATGTTTTTTCATGTTTGGATAAAAATATAAAATCAAAATCAAAAGGAAAAAATCAAAAATGACAAGTATATCATGCAATGGGCCAGGGGGTGTATGTGAAATAAAGGGGTGTAAACAGAAAAACAACCAAGTCCAGCCCAAAAGGGTTGTCTTCAACCTCCAGACTGTTTGAACATAGAAAAAACGCGCGTTTTCTTCCTTCCCTGCTAACTTCTGATTCCTTGATTTTCAATAAAAACTTACAACATCAAAGTTATAGAGCATCATGTCACGATTTCATACATATAAAAAACTTGATCTAACTCTTAGAAATGAGAGAGAATTTCTTCTCCCCCAATTTCTGACCTAAGTTTTTTCCAATGTTCAGGTTCAAAATACTCTTAGCACACACAATATAAATGAAAAGTAACTATATGGATGGCTTCAGGGCTATGATTAGAACATGCTTTCTTCACAAACTTAAGCCTAAATATGCTTGGATAGAGAGATAGAAGTTCAAAAACTTACCTGTTCAGCTTGGATCGTGTATGACAATGGAGGTACTTTCAATGCAATGTGAGGACTTGTATAGCTTGCTTGAGGTCCAGGGATGCTTCTCCAACCTCTAGCTTGCTTTGGAACTAGCTGAAACGAGCTATGGAAGTTAACCTGCACAACTGAAAAAATGAAAATGGTGAAGTTGGTTAGAGGTGTTACAGTCTGTAGCTAGGGCTTGGGATAGCTTCAATGGATGGTAGGGAGTGTGTATGAACAAGCTTTGGCCAAAACGCACGAGCAAACTGAGTTATGCAACTCAATCTGCAGGGATGCCCTGTTTTGTGCAGCAAAGTGGTGTTTCTGTGTTTGGGGAGGTATTGAAAGTGGTTGGCTCGTGTTTCAGGTCAGGTTTGATGTTTGGAATGTGTTCAACAAGTTTGCTTAGGCTTGTGTTTGCAGGAATGAGAGTTGGTGTTAGTTATGCAAGTTTTCTTCTTTCTTAAGTCAAAAATGCCAAGTTTGGTTGTAGGCTCCCACATTCCCCTCAAGTATGTTGCAAATGTTAGTCTTGATCAGTGGGATATGTTCATCAACTTGTGCCTCCGAGATTTGCTTTGGTACTTCTTAGATTTGTGTTTGACATAAAGTTGTGCTTTACAAGAATGGATAACTTGCTTTTTCCAAATATGGATTAAACTTCCATGTAATGACCAAATGAGCAAAATAACATCTTGGCACAACGGATTGGCATTTAACTATTGAGTGTAAATGAGATTAGAGGCCTGTGACTAGCTTGTGCAAGCTGATTTCAAAAATGCCTCAAGTTATGAACATGCATTTGGCCATGAATCAAAGTGACTTTTGCCCATATTAACAAATTCGATTCTCCCTAACCACAAGGGTGTTTGAGAAGTTCTTGGACAATTTGGAAAGCTTGGAATGTGTACTACAATCCATCTTTGTAATGCAAGTTGAAATTCCAAGTGGAAGCATGTGAAAAGTGGCCATGAAGTTAGGCAAAAATCCTGCCTAAAATAGGTCAAAAATTTTCTAAGTTAAGAATGTTTTGCACCCCTATTCCAAAAATCATAACTTGATCTACAAGCTTCTTTTGAGGAAACTTTGTGAACCAAATTTGTAGATTTTGCAATGGACTACAACTTTAATGTTTTGAGTTTTGCTTGAATCCAAATGCATCTTGATGAAAAGATGGGACAAAGTTAGGAAAAAATTAGGAATTTTCATAACTTAGAAAATTTCTAAGTTATGAAAATTCTTCATTTTAAAACCCTAATTTGTAATTTTTGGTTTCTTGATGAGCAAGTTTCATAATTTGACATGTCTTGATGAAAAATGAATCTTGACACTTGATTTTGACCAAAAAGTCAAAGTTTGACTTTTCAGTATACAGTCAAATTTTGCTCAGTTGACTGGAAAATTCATCTGTCAATCTTGTGCATTTGGGATCTTTTGAACTTGTTGAACATGTCAAGACAATTCCATTGGGTCCTTGAGTCCACATGTGAGCTTGGTTTGCCATTGGCTAGGTCAAACAGTCAAAAATTACCTTTGTGCAGTCAAAACCCTAAAAATGACCATTTTGCCCTTTTGGTGATCTGATCAAATTTCTTGTGGAATTGTGATCCAAACTTGATCAAATGGTCCATATGAGTTCATAATGTTGATGTTGGTCAAAAATCATGAGGTTTGACTGTCAATTGACCACAGTTGACTTTTTCCCCAATACAGCTTATTTCTAGGTCAACTGTCCAATTGACTGGGCAAAGATTTGGAATCAAGACTTGAAACTTGGTATGGATAAACTTGTGAGTCCAACATGAAGCATGAAAGTAATTTTGGGCCTTTTAGGTCAAAACATATTTGTGCAAACTCAAACCCTAATTTGGGTCAACAGTGCAAGGAGGAGTCTTGAGCAGAGTAAACCCTAACTTGATCTTGAGCTCCAAGGGTCTTGTGGTGAGAAAATATTGATGAAATGGGAGGGAAAATTTTGGGGTACAACACCTCGGCTGAGTCTTAAGAACCTGTCCATAATTCAACTGGGGGGAATCTTCATCAGGATCTAGGAACCGACTCGTACTTAACGTAGTATATCGTTGAGGTTATAACACTTGTCCACACCGTGACGGAGGAAAACATCAAGGTATAGGAACTGACTCGTGCTCAACGTAGTATACCATCGAGGTTATAGTACTCGTCCACACTATGACGTAGGGAAACATCTTCATCAAGATCTAGGAACTGTCTCGTGCTCAACGTAGTATACCGTCGAGGTTATAGAACTTGTCCACACTATGACGGAGGAAAACATCAAGGTCTAGGAACTGACTCGTGCTCAACATAGTATACCGTCGAGGTTATAGTACTCGTCCACACTATGACGTAGGGAAACATCTTCATCAAGATCTAGGAACTGTCTCGTGCTCAACGTAGTATACCGTCGAGGTTATAGAACTTGTCCACACTATGACGGAGGAAAACATCAAGATCTAGGAATTGACTCGTGCTCAACGTAGTATACCGTCGAGGTTATAGTACTCGTCCACACTATGACGTAGGGAAACATCTTCATCAAGATCTAGGAACTGTCTCATGCTCAACGTAGTATACCGTCGAGGTTATAGAACTTGTCCATACTATGACGGAGGAAAACATCAAGATCTAGGAACTGACTCGTGCTCAACGTAGTATACCGTCGAGGTTATAGTACTCGTCCACACTATGACATAAGGAAACATCTTCATCAAGATCTAGGAACTGTCTCGTGCTTAATGTAGTATACCGTCGAGGTTATAGAACTTGTCCATACTATGACAGAGGAAAACATCAAGATCTAGGAACTGACTCGTACTCAACGTAGTATACCGTCGAGGTTATAGTACTCGTCCACACTATGACGTAGGGAAACTGTCGAGATTGAGAACCTTATCTGAAATTCAACTGAGGATAATTCAATTGAGATTTAAGAACTGGTCAGGTCTTCGACTAAGTTGAGAATTTAACTGCATTTTTCCTGAAAGGTAAAAGGTCAGGCACATGCAATGCATGAGATGGATCAAGCAATGATGTTCTCAACATAAATGAGATTGTATGGTATGATGCATATATGCATGTATCATGATGTATGGAAATGTGATGTTTTAGCTGGGGGAAAATAAATCCCGGAGCTGCTGGAGAATAGAGTTGAGTTCTTCGTTTCCGCTGGGGATGATGAACGAAGATGATTGTGAGAATAAGCCTGCAGGAGAAAAGAACTCCGTTGGGGAATAAGCTGATGAAGAGATTACTCTATGGGGAAGAGATTCTGCTGAAGATTTTGATGATAACTCCGCTGGGAATTCCGTTGATAAGCTCTGTTGGGGATTTCAATGATGAACTCCGCTGGGGATGGATTACCGTTGCTGGTGATATTGAATCTGTGGAGGATAGAAGTCCTGTTGGGGGGAAAGAAAGAACTTCGCTGAGGATGATCTTTCAGTTGTAACTTGCTGAGGATAACCCAGTTAGACTCTTGTGAGGATAACCTTCTAAATTTGGTTGGGGAGATTTATTTGTGCTCCGCTGGGGGTAAACTTCCAGAGTCTACTGGGGATGATGCCTCAACTCCGTTGGGGAAGCTTTTTTAGACCGTGCTGGGGAAATATTGACTCCACTGGGGGTATCTTGTGTGTTGCCGGGGAACATTCTTATACTCTGTGGAGGAATATTAAGACTGTCGGGGATACTCTGATACTTGCTGGAGAATATTCTTATACTCCGCTGGGGAAGATTGAGATCTTCTGGGGATACCAAGCCTTTTCAGGGCTGATGGTAGATTGACTCTTCTTAGGGAGAGTATTACTGATTTGTACATAGCTGCAAGTCTCCGCTGGGAAATCTACCCTTACTGTCTTACTCTGAGGGGAGTGAAAATATCTTAGCCATATTCTTCAGCTGAACCTACATTGGTACCTTGGTGGACAGAGCAACCAGGCCGCTCGGACAACTCTTATTGCCCCTACTTCTGATATCACCCATAATTCGTCCTTTGTTTCGCATGTAAATATTTATGAGCAGCAATTAATGTCAAATGCATATATCAAAAATGAACATTGGACGTTCTCTGCAAAACAAAATAGATAAAGGAAAAACAGCTTGAAATTTCTGAAAATGAATTTGTGTTGATTTTGAAGTTTGGCCTAAAAATAGGCGTTTTTGTACAAGAGGCTGACGTCCTAGTAAGAGGACACCGCCGAACAAATAGAATTTATACAATTTGTGAAAAGGAAATAAAACAGCTATGTGAATAATCCCACTGGGTTCCAACTCTGCTATTGCCTTTATATCTTCAAGCATCTCATCACTTTGCTGCTTAGTTGAAGATGAATCTGATTGATTGGTGCCGTCCGAGCTTGATAGTTGATACCGAAGTCTGGATGCAAGGGGATCCAATGAGACATAGTATAACGCTTTGATCCCTAACTTTTTCGTGGACCGCCCTTTCGGGTTTTCAGTCCATCGGGATACCCTTTTTTGCCCAAGCCGCCTTTTCAGGTTTTCGACTTGCCGGGTGTACAGATTTTTTCATTTTCATCCCTTATTTTTTCCCGAACCCTTTTGGTTCGTCGGGAAGCCCTTATTTTTGCCTAGGCCGGTCAACCTAGAGGATCTTTGATTATGCATAGTATCTTTTTACTATGTCCGCATTGACGGGGTGAGGAAGGTCGTCACCATCCATAGTGGTTAGAATCATAGCTCCTCCTGAAAAGATGTTCTTAACCACAAATGGCCCTTCGTAAGTAGGGGTCCATTTTCCCCTGGGATCACCTTGAGGTAAGATAATGCGTTTGATTACCAGATCCCCAACCTGATACTCTTGTCGCATAAATTTCTTGTTAAATGCCTTCATCATCCGTTTTTGGTATGTCTGACCATGACAAATAGCAGTAAGTCTCTTTTTGTCGATTAGATTCAGTTGATCAAGTCGGGTCTGAATCCAGTCATCTTCACTCAAACCTGCATCCTTCATGATCCGGAGAGAGGGTATCTGAACTTCAATGGGCAGGACGGCCTCCATGCCATAAACCAAGGAATAGGGTGTTGCCCTTGTTGACGTCCGTGCTGAGGTACGATACCCGTGAAGAGAAAATGGTAACATCTCGTGTCAGTCTTTGTATGTCATTGTCATCTTCTGCACGATCTTCTTAATGTTCTTATTAGCCGCTTCAACAGCCCCATTCATCTTCGGCTGGTAGGGAGAAGAGTTGTGATGTTGTATCTTGAATTGCTCGCAGAGCTTTGTGATCATCTTGTTGTTAAGATTGGTACCATTGTCCATAATGATCCTCTCTGGTACACCGTATCGACAGATCAGATTATGCCGAATGAACCGTGCCACGACGTTCTTGGTTACAGTAGCAAAGGAAGCTGCTTCAACCCATTTTGTGAAGTAATCAATCGCTACCAGGATGAAACGATGCCCGTTGGATGCCGTAGGTCTAATCTCGCCGATCATATCAATGCCCCACATTGCAAAAGGCCAAGGTGCTGTCAAAACATTCAGAGGAACTGGAGGAATGTGCACCTTATCAGCATAGACCTGGAACTTGTGACATGTCCGAGAATGCTGATAACAATCAGCTTCCATTGTGGACCAGTAATATCCTTCCCGGAGGATTTTCTTTGCCATGGTATGTCCACTGGAATGAGTTCTGAAGGTACCTTCATGCAGCTCTGTCATGATTCTTTCTGCTTCAATCTTATCCACACAATGTAGTAAGGTCGAATTATGGTTATGTTTGTAAATAATGTCATTGCTGATGAAGAACTTTGCCGCGAACCTCCTCAGAAACTTCTTGTCATTAACAGATGCACCCTCGGGGTATTCTTGAGCTTCAAGGTACCTCTTCACCTCATGATACCAGGGCTTTTCTGTTACCTCTTCAGTCTCAAGATCACAACAATGTGCAGGTTCTTCCAATCTTTCAATAATGATCCGGGGAGCCTCGTTGTCCCAATTGACTTTGAACATAGAAGACATCGTAGCCAGCGCGTCTTCCAGTTGATTCTCCTCTCTAGGAAAGTGTTCAAAGGTTATCTCCTCGAAATGGGGAAGCAACGTCAATACATACTCCTTGTAAGGAATAAGACTTGGGTGTTTCGTATCCCACTCGCCTTTGATCTGAATGATCACGAGAGCGGAATCTCCGAAGACACTCAAAAACTTAATCCTTAGGTCAATTGAAGCTCGAAGACCCATGATGCACGCTTCATACTCCGCCATGTTGTTGGTGCAGTTGAAACATAGTCGGGCGGTAAATGGAGTATGAGAGCCTTTAGGAGATATGATCATAGCGCCAATACCATTACCCAAAGCGTTCGAAGCTTAATCAAAGTACATAGACCATCGGGATCCTTCCTCAGGTCTTTCATCCGGTCCAGGTGTCTCACAATCAGTTATCAACATGATATTCTCGTCTGGGAATTCAAAGTTCATAGACTGGTAGTCATCTACTGCCTGATGTGCCAAATGGTCTGCCAATATACTTCCCTTGATTGCTTTTTGAGTTGTGTACTGGATGTCATACTCAGTCAGGATCATCTGCCATCTTGCTATTCTTCCGGACAAGGCAGGCTTTTCGAAGATATACTTGATTGGATCCATCTTTAAAATCAACAAAGTAGTGTGAGTCAGCATATACTGTCTCAGCCGGCGAGCAGCCCATGCCAAAGCACAACAAGTTTTCTCAAGCAGTGAGTATCGGGTCTCACAGTCGGTAAACTTTTTGCTAAGGTAATAAATAGCATGCTCTTTTCAGCCAGACTCGTCATGTTGACCCAGCACACACCCCATTGAGTTATCAAGCACTGTCAAGTATAAGATCAAAGGTCTCCCTTCAACTGGTGGCATTAGAATGGGTGGCTCTTGGAGATACTCTTTGATTCTTTCGAAAGCGGCCTGACATTCATCGTTCCATCGTACTACCTGATCTTTCTTCAGCAGCTTGAAGATTGGTTCACAAGTAGCAGTCAGGTGCGAGATGAATCGGGCAATGTAGTTCAGTCGTCCCAGAAAGCCTCTAACCTCTTTCTCTGTCTTGGGAGCTGGCATCTCTTGTATGGCTTTCACCTTGGTAGGGTCCACTTGAATACCTTTGTCGCTTACAACGAAACCCAGCAGCTTACCAGACCTCACCCCGAAGGTGCACTTGTTCGGGTTTAACCTCAGTTTGTACAACTTCAGCCTGTCAAACAGCTTCTGCAGATGGTCAAGGTGTTCCTCCTCAGTTTGGGACCTTGCAATCATGTCGTCAACGTATACTTCAATCTCATGATGGATCATGTCATGAAACAAAGCAACCATGGCACGCTGATATGTTGCCCCAGCATTTTTCAACCAAAAAGGCATGACCTTGTAGCAAAAGGTACCCCACTGAGTAACAAAAGTGGTCTTCTCCATATCTTCGGGAGCCATCTTAATTTGATTATATCCGGAGAAACCATCCATAAAGGAGAATACATTGTGCTGAGCAGTATTGTCAACCAGAACATCGATGTGAGGTAGAGGGAAGTCATCCTTAGGGCTTGCCCTGTTCAAATCCTTGTAGTCAACATACATTCGAACCTTACCATCCTTCTTCGGTACCGGAACCACATTGGCAACCCACTGAGGGTAAGAAGTCACTGCTAGAAAACCGGCGTCAAACTATTTCATAACTCCGGCCTTGATTTTCTCCGACATCTCTGGGCGCATACGGCGAACCTTCTGTTTTACCGGAGGGCAGTCTTCCTTGGTAGGCAGGCGATGAACCACAATGTCAGTATCCAACCCAGGCATATCTTCGTAAGACCAGGCAAAGATCTCAACATATTCATGCAGCATCTGAATCAACCACTGCTTCACACTAAGCTCAAGATTTGCACCGATCTTGACTTCCTTTTTGTCTGTCTCCGTACCCAGATTCACTGTTTCCACTGGCTCTTCATGTGGCTGAATGGCCCTCTCTTCCTGGAGTAGCAGTCTTGCAAGTTCAACAGGCACTTCGCAATCATCTTCACCTTCGTCTTCGGCTAAGTTGATCAGATTTTCGAAGTCATAACTGGCAGTAGCAGAGTCGTTACCAATGAGATCCGGAGTGGATGTGGACCTGTATATGTGAGTATGTGTAAAATAGTTGTTTTGCAATATATAATAAAGAAAGACAAGGAGCGCAAAATTTTAAATGCAAAAGACGTCCAATGCTTTTATTAATAATATATGAAAATGGCACACAAAAAACCCTCACAAATGAAGCCACGGTGCCCCGGGTAAGACATCGGGCCATAAAGTTTCAAAATATTGTCTGTTACAAATTCAAAACAAAGAGTTCATTACTGGGTAACAAAAGTAATAGGGATGAAGTCCTTTGTTGTCCAGTTTCTTGGTCCACCATTGGTCGTAGGATAGATCCAGCTGTCGAATTCAGACTCCTCCACATCGACTTCAATGGAATTTACTCCCGAGTTGCTGATGAACACGGGAGGTCTTCCAATCCTTGCATTACGAACAACCTTTTGAGCTTCTGCAGTGAAACCAAACCAAACTTGTTAGTCTTTTGTGTAAAATCAGGAAGTCGGTCCCAATTTGCACACTCACCCTTCTCAATAACAGCCCGGGCATCCTTTAAGGAAGCCATCTTCATAGGAGAATCTTCAACTACAGTCTCAGCTGATGCCAGTGTCTGAGGAACCTCTTCAAAGTGCTGAAATGGGGTCTCAATGAACTCCCCATCCATCTCTACATATCGGAACGAGTTGAGGTGGCTGACCATATACTCTTCCTCCCCTTGTACTGTCACAATCTTCCCTCTGACCGGGTACTTCAGCTTCTGGTGAAGCGTTGAGGTTACAGCTCCAGCTTTGTGGATCCATGGACGACCCAGCAAACAAGAATAGGATGGCCGGATGTCCATCACGTAGAATGTAGAATTTAAGACCTGAGAACCAACTTTAATTAGAATGTCAACTTCACCGTGCACCATCCTTTTAGACCCATCAAAGGCCCTGACGACGATGTTACTTGGCTTTAGCTCCAACCCTTTGCAATCCACCCGGTCTAGAGCTTTCTTGGGAAAGACGTTCAATGAGGAACCAATGTCAACCAATACATGTGCGAGAGTAGTGCCCCTGCATTCAATGGAGACATGCAGGGCATCGTTGTGGTTCTTCCCTTTAACAATCAAATCAGCGTCGGAGAAACCCAAACCATTATCAGCAGTTAAATTGGCCACACAATCGGTAAACTGATCAGCTGATGTCTCTTGTGGCACGTGGGCAGTCTTCAGGAAGGTAATCAGAGCCTTGGCATGGGCCTCTGAGCACAGCAATAGTGACAACATAGAAATCTTGGATGGGGTTTGCCCCAGTTGCTCAACCATGTTGTAATCACTCTTCTTAATAATCTTCAGAATGTCTTCCATCTCCTGCTTGGAAGCTTCAACGGTAATCGTCTTCGGTGCCTCTGTTTGGGCAGGCACATCAGTGATGATCCCTTTGCCCCGAGCGTCAGATGACTCGGCGACGGGGGTAGGACTAGGAACTTGATCAGGAATGGCAGTAGGTATACTTGCATGTGTAATGACAACAAGTCTTCGGACAGTTGGTGGAGCAATATCAGGTGAGAAAAGTCTGTCGTTGCGGGTGACTTTAGCAGGTCCAGTAATGTTGCTGACGCCGGTATCAACATCCAACTATTGCTTAACTCCAAGAACATAAACATCAGCCCCATAGTGCCAGGGGACAGCTTTGTCAGAGGTGTAGGGGATGGGCCCCAGAATAGTGATGATTACAAGCGCGATCTTCGGAATAGATGTAATTCTAACAGGCTTCCTCGAGGGAGCCTTGGCAGAATTGTTGAAAATGGTAATAATGGCAACTTCTTCAGAATGAACAAATGGAACAACAACCTTTTCAAACAGGATCTCTTTACTATCCATCAGGTTTTGGATACCTGACTTCAGGAATGGGCAACCAGTAGGTAAAACGGAACACATATGGCAACCTTCGCCACATCCCGGAAATAAACCGGCTAGCAACAGGTTCTTCTTGATAGTCATCAGAAGGGTAACAATGTCATCCACAGAAACTACAAACAAGTCCTCTTCTAGAGCATTCACTCCATGCTTGGGCATGGGAGCAGTTACAACATTGGGCCTCTCGGGCGCCTCAAACTCAATCTCCTTCGCATCAATTAGGTCTTGCACCCTGTTCCTCAAAACCCAATAATCATCCGTATTATGCCCCAGACTATCAGAGTGAAAAGCGCAGCGGGCATTAGGGTTATACCTTGGTGATATGGTACTTGGATTCTTCGGAGCTTATTTTAGAATCACAAGATTGGTCTTCAGCAACTGTGGTAGAATCTGAGACAAAGTCATGTTGAGACGAGTGAATTGCCTTCGAGGTCTCTCGTCCTTTTGTTGATTGTGATGCTGAGGAGCACCATCAGGTTTTGAAATAACAATTGCATTGACAGCTTGGCGGTGTTCAGGTCTATCCTGTCTTCTTGCACTGTAGACGGCACTTGACTCTTTCTTAAACGGCTTCTTCTCGGTGCTCGATGAGGCACCCTTCTGTATCTTCCCAGCCTTAATACCAACTTCAATCCTCTCACCGATCAAAATAAGATCTGTAAACCCAGCAGAAGAGCTTTCGATTAGATGGTTAAAAAATGGACTAGACAGGGTCCCCAAAAACATATCAACAAGTTCACGATCATCCAAAGGTGGTTGCACCCTTCCGGAAAGGTCTCTCCACTTCTGCGCATACTCCTTAAATCCTTCACATGTTCCTATTGACATACCCAGGAGTTGGGTACGCGTAGGAGCAAGGTCGGAGTTGTACTGATACTTCCTGTAGAATGCAGTAGCCAAATCTTCCCAGCTGCGGATACTGGCTCCGACCAACTGATAGAACCACTCAAGTTGAGTCCCTGAGAGACTGTCTTGAAAGAAATGGATCCACAAGTTCTTATCAGCAGTGTAAGGCTGGATCTTCCTCACATATGACCGGAGGTGCAGCTTTGGACAGGAAGCTCCGTCATACTTGGCAAAGGCAGGTGCCTTGAATTTATGGGGAATCACCACCCCAGAGGATAGACCTAGATCTCCGAAGTCCAGACCAGGCACCTTCTGAATTTCCATAGCGCTTAAACGGTCTTCCAGCTGTTTGTACTTATCCTCAGCAGGAGGATACTGTTCTTCATCGTAGTCTGTCTCGTTGTCGGAGACTTCAGGGCTAGGAGTCCTCCTTTCTTGTGGACTATCTTTCCCTCCAGATGAGGTGGTCATATCAACTTCATTCTGTAGCCCGTTTCCAAACCTGCGTCCAGTGTTGAACAAGATGGTCCTCTTCTTTTTCTTCTTCTTCTCTTTCAGAATCAAGGTCTTCAGGTCCTGCTGACCCTTAGCTAGATTCATGAACAGCTCTTGAAATTGGGCATTCTGGGCCTGGAGGGCCTTGATAGCTTGCTCAATTGAAGGTTCAGTAGACATGATGATTGCTGAAATAAACAGCGAAGAAGATAAGAGACCTGTAAAGGATACCTGTTTATGAAGTGCATGGGATGAAATGCGTATGATTTATGATTTCAAAGACAATCAGGATTAAAATTTGTAAGCAAGAAAGGAAACACACTTTATTAGATTTAAACTTCAAAATTTAAATTATTCAACAAACTGCCCTTAGGCGTTACAAGAATGGAAATACTGAAAAGTAAATAAAAACTGTAAAAGAAATCATCAAAGGTCCATCAATGCTCCCATGGTCTCTTCTTCTCAGTGCGGACATAATCATTCAGGATCCGCTCGTTCTCCAGTTTCCTAGTCAGCTTCTGGATCTTCTGCTCCTGATCATTGAACTTCTCCCGATAAGAATCCCGTTCTTCCCGCAGTTGCATCCAAGACCTCTTCAGTGTCCCAATATCAATGGGCATATAAGGGTGGAGAATAGTTGGAAGAACCCCCTCCTCATTAGCAACTTCAAGAGTAACAGGCCTGACAGCTTCATATGGCATACCTAGCTTCTGGGCACGGATGCGGACCCATCTGAGATATGGCTCCATTGGTAGAGAAGTCTTTGGACCCAACTCATGTGGATCAGATTGGTGAACTCTGTCCCAAGCCCTGATGAATCTACGACGTAGCTCGTCGCTATCTCCATGGAAATCAAAGATGATATGAGGCATCAACATCTCATGAGGCCCTTCTCCTCTGGATCTTCCAAACTGAAGGAGAGCTAATCATGGGTTGTAAGAAATCCCTCCATGGGTTTCGATCAATGGAACATTAGGATACTCTCCACAGTGATCAATGATAGTCACCTCATCCATACCTTTGAGAGTCCAGATAATGTCATTATTAGAAAGAGACATCACCCTATAAGCCCAGCCCATTCCTTCTTTGTTTTTCAGCACGGACTTAGGGAGGTACGAAATAAACCACCTCGACAATAAAGGAGCACATCAGATCAAAGTTCCCCGCTTTCGGGCAGTACAAGCATAGATCTGATGAAGGATGTCACCCAAGAGAGTGAGTACAGGGTTCTGAGAGATGAAGATCTTTATGGCATTAATATCAATAAAAGTATCAGGATTCGGAAACAATACCAAACCATAAATCAAGAGAGCCAAAATATCCTCGAACGCCTTGAAGTCTAAGCTGTCCCAAAAGTAATTGGCCTTGCCAACCAAGAACTTAGTCAGAAAACCCTTAGCTCCACTTCTAGTCTCCTAGTTAGCCATTACCTCTTCTTTGGTCAAGTGAAGGGCTACATCAATTTCTTCGGGCTTAAGAGTCTTTTCCCAACCAATAAATGGAGTCTGCTCCAGAACAGAGATACTGAGCAGCTCAGAGAACTCTTCTAGGGTAGGAACTAGCTGGAAGTCCTGGAAAGTAAAACAATGGTACAACGGATCATAGAATTGGACCAGGACACTCATCATTTGTTTGTCCAATTTTGAGGTGACCAAACTAAGAAGAGAACCATGCCTTCTGATGAAGGAAGTAGTGTCTGGAATCCTGACAACCAACTCTTTAAGCAAGGTAGGGACTTGAACAAAGTTGATCCGGATAGTATTCTTACGCATGGGCATCATAATGACCTACAAAACAGAGCAAAGATGAAACCCTCTTGTCTTTGAAATAGGTTAGTCCTTATACAAAATGTATGCAATGTTATGATGTCATGATGTCATGGTAAAGGCACACCACAAGTATCCACAAAAGGCAAACATGGTAAAGGCACACAAATCACACAAAAGAGCCCTTAAATTTCAGGCTGGCATGGATCTTAGGTACTACCCTCTTTCAGTTCAGTTGGTTTAAACCTTTCCTAAAAATAGTAACTGGGTTCTAGAGGATCTCAATATCACTGACTACCCTCAATCGGTCATAATTCCAGTTTAGCAACCTTTTCTTGCGGCCAGAATCATCGCGAGAGTTTAGTCTCAATGAGTGTAGCATACTGCTACTGTTCTATGGCCAAGTTGGTCAATTTAAGGTTCTAAGGTCAGTTGGTGCTTAATGACTCCTTAGAAGACCCATATTCTCCTCGTTCCAACACAAGGGATATCAGTACAGACCAAGGTGCCACACCAACGTAGCTACTGCTTCATCCGTATCGGTTTATGCCATACAGATCCCTCACAGTTTATTGCTACTTACCTAAAGGGTATCCCCCAGATCTGGGTTAGGATCTATAGAAACTCCGATACAAGCCCACAAAGATAAATCATACAAAGCAAACAATTGAAAACAACAGTGATCTAATCCTAAGGTATATCTCACTTATTAATATCTCCAGCAGAGTCGCCAGTTCTGTGATACGGTGGGAAGAGAACTGACTGTTTTTGGAATGCTGGTTCGTGTTTTGCGTTTGTTTTTGCAAAATGTCACGGTAAGCAAGAGTCGCCACCGTCTTTTATTTTATCCAACAAGGAAAGGAAAAAAGCACAAAAAAATTCCTTTTTCGAGATGTTTCTCGGGTCCGGGGGGTAGATTATAGAAAGGGAAGGTGTTAGCACCCTTTCTATCCGTGGTTATCCACGGGCTCTTAGGTACTTGCTCAAAGTGTTTTCAAAATTTGCTTTTCGTTGTGTTTGTGAGTTTGAAATAGTTTTTATTTTGAAAGGAGTGTAAGTGCAAAAAGTTTTGTTTTGTTTTAAAAGGAGAAAGTACTTAAGAACCATCTACCTACTCGAAAAAGGAATTAATTTGTACAAATGTCCTTTAGACAATGCTATCCCACTATTAATGAGTAGGTAGCATCTTCGTTGGAGTTTTAGGGTCAATTCGATTAAGGGACGTGTGGTCACTAAAGCAATGTTAGGACGCCTTAGCGGTAACCCTAATGTCTTAGATCATTTTTCCGAGGCAGCCGTTTCGAGGCAACTATGATCTTTGGATAAGAGGGCGACCTCTAAAACTTCCTATACTCAATGACCACGTTCGAGGCAACCAAGTGAGGTGTACCCTAAGAGTGCGCATGTGCGAGTGTATTGTTTTTCAGTTATTTATCTTTGTACATGTCATGGGTGAGCTACTGTTGATTTTAGGTTTAAAGATTAATCTTGTCATGCATTGCCTATTTATCAAACATCTAACAGTTAATATTATGCAGAAATTAAATTGCGGAAAATAAATCTAAGCTATTACAAGGCGTCGGGTATTTACATCGCCAAAGACAAACCCTTTAAAATTAAATTGCGAAAAGTAAATAAAAGCGATAAATAAAAAAATAAAGTCCTAAGTTAAAAACTATTACATTCTCGAAGCAGTTACAATATTGAAATATGGATCAAAAATAATTCGCGCGCGAGAAAATTAAATTTGAGTGTCTTAGGGTTTTGACCCTTTTTATTAAATAAAGCATATTTTTTGAATTAAAAATTAGTCTAAGTTAATAATTGAATTAATTAATTAAATGAAAATATTTTTTGGGTTTTTATTTTAATTAAGGAAATAAAATAAGAATGGTCAAAAATATTAAAAAACCTAATATTCTAATTTGATTTTAATTTATTGCAAAAGATATTAATGTTAAACCTATTTAAACTAAATAAATTAATTAATTTTTATTTACAAAATTAAATAATGAAATCAATGAAATTAATAAAAATATTATCTTTGTTGTTTCTGATTTTTTTATGAAAAAAAGGTTAATTGGTTAATTAATTAATTAAGATAATAATAATAATAATAACAAAAATAGGAAAATAATGAAAAGAGAATAAAAAAGGAACAAACTCAGGGGGTATTGAGCCCAAGGAGGGGGTTTGAATTGCAATTTCCAGGCCCATTTTCGTCCAGCCTGTTTTGACCTTAGCCATTCCATGCATGTGCGTTGACTGGAGAGTATGGTGGATACTCAATTCTGGCCTCTCGATCTTGGCCTGAAGCCACTTGGCAGGTTGATCTCTGCAAGCGCATGGTGGACTGCATCCTTGACATTGCACAAGATTGCCTGAAAACAAAATTTATTAAAGTTTGGGGGGACCTAGGATTCGAACCCAGGTCCTAATGCTCAGATGCCAGCGCTCCAACCACTCCACCACTGCTTAATAGTTGTTAGTGGAATATACAGCAAACATTATATGGGTAAATCAATTAATTATGCTGAATTAAAAAAAAAACGCACGAAACACATTTGAATGGACCAATAACGCAGGGACACGTTATCATCTTCTTCAAATAACCCTGGTTATTTACCTGCGGATTTTTATTCGTAGGAAGATCCGTAGGGTGTCTCAAAAATCTTCCCCAGGCCATGTAAATGAAACCTAAGAGTACCAATGCATTCGTCTCTTCCTCTTGGTTATCCCTATACCCATCATTAACATTGATTTTGCCTGTATCAAAAAGGCCTAAAAAATAAGAACAAGAACCCTAGGATCGGGCATCATGATACAGGTTCTAAAAATAAAATTGAATAATGCCAAAACGTTCTAAATCAAACAACAAACACAAATATGCCAAGATTTTAAAGAAAAGATGCAAGAATTGGAGATTCGGATTCCATGTTCAGAGCTTGGTTCGTGATGACTTATAGTGAGTTTTAGGCAATGAAAAGGCTTGATTTTGATTGGTATCGCTTCAGGGGATGTCAGGGAAGAGAGCTATGTCAAGCTTTTTGTTTGAATCGAGCTCCAATGTTGTTTTTGATCTCCAAGTTTTCAAGCTTTTTCACCAACTTCTTCTGGCTGTTTCAGCAATGTTTTGTGTGTGTTTTTGGTCTGCCTTACTTGTGTGTACATAAGGGAATGAGTTTAGGTCAAAACTTGGGCCATAATCCATATGCATTGAAGATGAAAGATTTGATTTTGATCACCATTATCAAGTTTCCAAACATAGGCCAAATCTGATTTTTTATGCATGAATAGCCTAGATACGAATTGATTTTGATGAATCATGACAATTGAAAGTTGTACCAATCACAAAGATATGATTTCATCAATTTTTAGATTTTATTTGATTTAATATTGATTAAAAATGAATTAAATCAATAAAAATTAAATAAAATAGAAAAATAAATGAATGGCCATGAAATCAAATATGGGGAACGTGTGTGGTATGACAAGACCTTATCAAGTGGAAAAAAAGTGGGCCCTTTTGTCAAAAATTAGAGTTTTGAGGATAGTTGACTTTTGGCAACTTTGGAAAAATGCCCAACTTCAACAATGCATAACTTCCTCAATTTTGAACTTTTGGAAGTGTTCTTGGACTTTTTAGAAACCTTGAGATGTCCTCTAATCAACCCTTTTGGTATCATCTCATTTTGATGTTCCATGCTTAAGTTATAAGATTTGGAAAAAAAGATGTTTTTATTGACTTTCCAAAATGACATATAATGTCCAAATTTGTAACTTTTTGTGAGAGTATTTCTTGATCTTGGGGTCTGAAGATGGATTGTAGGAAATTGCATCCTCTTCAAAATGAGCTTTGGATGGGTCATTTCTAATAAAGTATGAGAAAGTTATGCTTGGTCAAAGTTGAGTTGACTTTTCCTGCAAAACCCTAATTTAGCAACTTTTGAATCTTGATGAATCTTGAGTAATCCTTGATGAATCATGACCAACCCTTGATCAAATGATGAATTATACTCCAAAATAAGATTTTTGACAAAAAATATTGAGGTTTGACTATTTTTAGGTCACAGTTGACTTTTGCCCTAGCACAATCGATTTTTGGGCCTCTTGAGCAATTGACTGACCAAACTTCCTTTGCAAGGCTTGAAATTTGACATGGATGAACTTAAGAATATATTAAGACATTGGGAATAACTTGAGGCCATTTGGATATGAGGACCTTAATGCAACACAAAACCCTAATTTTGACTTGACTGCCTTAGGGTTTGATTTGACTGTCCAACCCTTGAGCCAACTTGAGCAACTTGGAGATTATTCTTGACAATGTCTTGAGGGATATGGGAGGGAAAATTTTGGGGTACAACACAAACCATCCTTGCTATTTTCAAAAACACACACACAATTTCAAAACATTTCCCAACAAACTTTCAAATATTGAAACATTTTTCAAAAGACAAACATCTTTGTATACATTCTTCAAACAAGAATCATTACAAAGATTGCCAAAACAATGGCCTCTTTTCAAAATACTTTCAAAACCACACAAAGCACCATTTCAAACAATTGGAAAAGCAAAGCAAGTGATCTAAACAAGTAACTAAAAGCCCATGGAAAACCATGGATGAAAAGGGTGCTAGCACCTTCCCTTTTCATAATCTACCCCCCGAACTCAAGAAAACATATCAAAGGTCTTTCCTGTGCTTTTTCACCTTTCCTTTGGATAAAATAAAAAGTCGGTGGAGACTCTTGCTAAACCGAAACATTTGCGAACACAAACGCAAAACCTCAAGTCAGTTCTCCCACCGTATCACATTGTCCAATCAGCGTCGGTATACCCTTCTACCTTCAAGTTTCCATGATTTGAGAATAAAATTCCTTTTCCAGGAGTGGAATTCAAATATTTCAAGATCCTTTCAAAAACATCCATATGAGCTTTCCGTGGATCATGCATAAATTGACTAACGACATTTACTACATAAGTAATATCTGGCCGTGTATGAGACAAGTAAATTAGTTTTCCCACCAACCTCTGGTATTTTCCTTTGTCTATGCTGGCTGAATTTTGGCATTGAAATAGCATATGATTTTTTTCAATTGGGGTATCAACAGGTTTACACCCAAGCAGTCCCATTTCAGATAGTAAATCAAGAGTATACTTTCTCTGGCATAGAAAAATACCATGTTTAGATCTAGCTACTTCAATACCCAAGAAATATTTGAGGATTCCAAGTTGCTTCATCTCAAATTCAGAAGCGATGTATTTTTGCAAACTAGACATCTCATCTTGGTCATTCCCTGTAACAATCATATCATCTACATAAATAATCAAAGCTGTAACTTTACCTCCTCTTTTCTTCAAAAATAAGGTGTGATCAGAGTTACTTGCTTTATAGCCAAAATCCTTCTTAGACTTAGTAAACCTACCAAACCATGCTCTTGGGGATTGTTTTAATCCATATAGAGCCTTTCTTAACTTTCAAACCTTCATCTCATTTGAATCTATCATACCTGGTGGTAGATCCATATAAATTTCTTCTAAAATTTCTCCATGTAGGAAAGCATTTTTCACATCAAATTGTAGAAGAGGCCAATCTTGGTTTGCTGCTAGTGACAAAAGTATTCTCACGGTGTTGAGCTTGGCTACCGGCACAAATGTCTCTTGATAATCTACACCATAAGATTGAGTGTAACCTTTAGCCACTAGTCGTGCTTTATACCTCTCAATAGCTCCATCAGATTTGTGTTTAATTGTATAAACCCATCTGCACCCCACAATTTTCTTCCCTTTTGGTAACGTCACAAGATCCCAAGTGTTGTTTTTTCTAAAGATGCCATTTCCACAACCACTGCTTCAGTCCATCTAGGATCTGCTAAAGCTTCCTGCACATTACTAGGAATAAAAATTGAGGATAATTGAGATACAAATGATGCATATGACTTAGATAACTTGTGAGATGACACATAATTACTAATGGGATATTTAACTTTGGACTGAAGGTCTGGTTCATATCTAATGGGAGGTTGACCACGGTTAGAACGAGGTGGAAGATTATATTGGACAATAATGGATTCAGTGTTAGGTGTGTTGGTGGTCTCATGGAAACTAGGGTCAATTTCATGATCAATTTCATGAGAAAAGGAATCAACTTCAGAATGAACATTAGTACCTACTTCAGAATGAACATCAGTATCAACTCCATTGATAATTGTATTATCGGGAATAGAATTAGGAAATACCTCTGGAGAGTTAACTTGATCTTGTGGAGAATATTGAGCTAGTTGATTATCGTCAGGGGAAACTGTATTATCTAAAGGTGATGTGTCCATATTTGAGATTGATTAATTACCTGCAGAATGATCCTCACAAGATAATTTATCTTCACAAAATAAGTCAAACATGCTAACATCATGGTGATACACTTCACTTTCATTCCCCCCTTGAAGTGTAGAATCAACATAGAAAAAGTTATCTTCATGAAAAGTTACATCCATTGAAATATAAATTTTTTTAGATGATGGATGATAAGCACGATAACCTTTTTGAGTTGATCCATACCCAACAAAGACACATTTAAGAGCTCGTTTTTCAAGTTTTGTATGTTGATGTGGGTGTAAGTGAACATATATAACACATCCAAAAACATAAGGTAGTAAATGAACAATGGAAGGGAGAACATGATGATCAGATAAAACATCTAGAGGTCTTCTAAAGTTATGCACACTAGAAGGGGTTTGATTAATTAAGTAAATTGTTGAATTCACAGTCTCGCCCCACAAATGAGATGGAACATTACCATCAATTAGGAGTGTTCTAGTAACTTCTAATATGTGTATATTTTTCCTCTCGGCCACCCCATTTTGTTGGGGGGAATAAGGACATGTTGTTTGATGCAAAATGCCCTTAGAGTTCAAAATATCTTTTAATTCTTTCTTAAAATATTCCCCTCCATTGTCTGATCTAATTACCTTAATACATGTGTTAAATTGTGTTACTATCATTTGATGAAAGGAGCGAAGCACATCATACACATCACTTTTATGTTGTAGCAAATATACCCAGGTTACCCGTGTACAATCATCAACAAAACTAATAAACCATTTTTTTCCATTATGTGTAGATTGTGGAGCAGGACCCCAAACATCAGTGTGTACTAAAGAGAAAGGAAAGTATGTTTTATTATTACTCAAGAGAAAAATAGCACGATGACTTTTTGCCATAACACAAGTTTCACAAAGAAAATCTGAAATATTGCATTTATGAAATAACGATGGAAACAATTTTTTTAGATAACTAAAGGAGGGATGCCTCAATCGTCTATGCCATAACCAATTTTTTTTTAAATTTTGATCTTGTATGTGATCACTTGCAAGATGAACCAATGATCCTTTATGGATTTGTGAAACTTTTTCAAGATAATATAGTCCTTCACTATATCTACCACTGCCAATCTTCTCCTTGGTATGTATATCCTGAAAAACAAAGTGGGTTGGGTAAAACACAACGACACATGGGTGTGATTTTATTAATTTACTGACAGAGATAAGATTGCAATTCAAAGTAGGAACAAATAAGACATTAGGTATTGATAGAGAGGGTGATAGAGTCATTGTACCAACACCTTCAATGGGAGATTCCACTCCATTGGCAGTAATAATAACAGTTTTATGACAATTAGGAGAGCAATTAGTAAACATGTGTTGATCACAAGTCATATGATCAGTGGCACCTGTATCGATTATCCAATCACTATTTCTAATAATAACAGAAGGATTATGAGTAGAGTTAGACATACCTGACTTGGTTACGAAGCCGGCAGCAGTAGAAAGATGGACAGCAGCGGAAGTTCCAGAATTCTCCGATTTGTTTTTATCAGAAGCCATCAGAAATTACTAAGAAATAAAAAAACCACCATTCCTATATTGAAAGAGAGACGGTGTTGGCTCTAGATACCATATAGAACATTTCAAAGTAATAATTATGATAATTTTATTCATTGATCAAGGTACTATATATACACAAAAGAGTCCCTATAATTCCTCTTCTATTAAGGGAATGAAATAAATTATTTACAGTACAAATATTTTCCTACTTAATTTAGCTAAAATATCTTTGACTTATCTTAACATAAAAGAGTTTGAACCAATTAACAAAATATAATTTATATAAGGACATATAAACCTTATTTAAAGGAGGAATGAATTACTTGATTGTGTTTTACCATATATCTTAACAATTTTATATTTGTATGGTGAAGTTGAAGTTGAGAGCCATTAAATCAAAAATAACCTGCAATTGTGAAAATTTTACTAGTTGTATTTTTTAACCTATAGTTATTGATAGGTTAACCATGCACTAAAACTCTTATATTGGAAAATAAAGTTTAATGAATATGTATTATTTTTTGGTTGCATTGAATGTTTATTTCTCTATTATTATGTTATATTTTAAATTTCATGTGTGATCAAGTTAGAGTTAAGTAACAATTTATTAAGTTGTGATAGTAATTGGTAAATGGATATCAAGAACTAACATAGTTAAAGAGCTAATCGACATATTATACTTACTAAATCAACCTTGACATAAGTGATTTATGTCATAATGATAAACTATATAAGCTTTACTTGAAGTGAAACATGGTAGCGCTTAAACATAAGAGAATTTTAACGAATCATCAGATATTTTCACATTTTTGATAAGCACCACAAGAATTAGTTTTCATCACAAATGTCGAGACTGATGGAAAATTAAGACAAAATAATAGAATAATACGCAACAATATAGAATATCCATATTTGTAGGAATCTTGAGGATCAACAATAAATATAATATGACAAATTGAACAAATAAAGGCACACAAAAACACCAATATTTGTAACATAAAAACCCCTCAATATGAGAGTAAAAACTACAATTCACCCAAACTAAATAAATAGATCCACTATAATCAATTGAGGGTACAAATGAGTCTTAAAGTGATTTATAAAATAGTAATAACAATCTCAAATCACAAAGAAAACTAGCTTACAAATAAGAATCAAATCTGAAAAATCATCCAAATCTGCAACTTGACTATGAAGCAATTATCTCTTGGCTCAGAATTCGCTTTAAAGATCCAAATGATCAAAAGTTAGATATAGACATTGCGAACCTGCCCTCCAAATTTGAGCTTGATCCGATGGCTAATAAATCAGAGATCGTTGATTTAGTGAGACTAGTGCAGAAAAAATAGGAATGAGTTTCTCTCCTCTTTTCTCTCTTTTGAATCCTTATTTTCTTTGAATTCATCTTAACCCTAAATTAACACTCTTCACTTAAATAAGTGAGACAAATGAGATATTCATATTTGAGTCTTTCTCCATGTAAGAAGGGAGCCCAAGCCCAACAAATCTTCCCCTCATAACTATGTGAAGGAAATCAACAAACCGACAGTATCACAATAAGCTTCAAACTTCCCTCTTGGTAATAATTTAGTCATCATATCAGAACCATTATCTTATGTATGAAATTTACCTAACTCTAACAACTTAGAATCCAAAATATCATGTATCTAATGATATCTCACATCAATGTGGTTGGACCTATTATGAAAAGTTGGATTCTTACCAAGATGAATAAAACTTTAACTATCAATAAATAACATATATTTGTCTTGAACAAAACCAATCTTCTGCAAAAATTTATTTAACCATAGTAACTCTTTGCATGCTTAGTTAATGGAAATAAAGTTAGCCTTTGTAGTAGACAACACTACACACTTTTGCAATCTAGACTGCCAAGCCACAACTCCCCATGCAAATTTGATCATGTAGCCCAAAGTGGACATTCTGAAATCAGCGTCTCCACCCATATCGGAGCCAGAGTATTCCACTAGAGTAGGCTTATCTCCTCCAAAGAAAAGACTCATACAAGTAGTACCGCGAAGATACCTTAAAATCCATTTTACAACATTCCAATACTCTCTACCTGGATTTGACAAAAATCTACTGATTGTATCAGTAACATGTTCTATATCTAGTCTTGTACATACCATTGCATACATCAAACTACCCACAACAGATACATAAGAAACACATTTCATATCAAATGCTTCATCTTCACTTGAAGGAATTTTATTATAACTAAACTTGAAATGAGTAGCAAGAGGAGTGCTTATCGCCTTAGAGTTTTCCATTTTGAATCTTTTTAGCACTCTTTCAATATAATATTCTTGTGACATCTAAAGTTTCTTTTCTTTCATGTCACATATGACTCTAATGCAAATAATCCATTTAGATACTCCCATGTCTTTCATGGAAAATAACTTTCCCAGCTGCTTCTTTAACCTGTTAATGTTAAAAATATTTTTCCCTACAATAAGCATATCATCAACATGTAATAATAGGACAATAAAGTCATCATTAGAAAATTTTATAACAAAGACAAAATGATCTGAAGCAACCTTCTGGTATCCTTGATCACATATAACAGACTCAAACTTCTTGTACCATTGCCTTGGAGCTTGCTTCAACCCATATAGACTATTTATCAATCTACACATGATCTTCTTTGACTTTAAATTGAAAACCATCAGGTTGTTTCATGTAGTTCTCTTCCTCCAAATCACCATGAAAAAAAAGCCATTTTCACAT
The DNA here is from genome assembly GCA_948472305.1 of Vicia faba. NCBI lineage: Eukaryota > Viridiplantae > Streptophyta > Magnoliopsida > Fabales > Fabaceae > Vicia > Vicia faba. The sequence continues at coordinate 958,519,203 of OX451735.1, forward strand.
CCATTTGCTCCACCTCTAAGTCAAGAGTAGTAGCTAAACTCAACATAGTTATGATTGATGACATATTTACAACATGTAAGAGAAATATCATTAAAATAAATATCCTTTTCTTTAACATAAACCTTTCACCATTAATTTGGCTTTATATCTTGGAGGCTTAGAGTTACTCTCATGTTTAACTCTATAAATCCACCTGTTTTCCAAAGCCTTTTTAACTTTAGGCAACTTCACTAAATCATAAGTGTGATCATCATACAATGATTTCATCTCGTCATGCATTGCATCCAACCACTTTTGATTTTTATAACTTTACATGCCCTCTTGGAAAAACTCAGGTTCACCCTCATCAGTCAAGGTCACATACTCATCTAAATTATACCTTGTAGAAGGTTGTCTCTTCCTGATAGACCTCATAAGTTGAACTTGAGATGATTGTGGAGCTTCACCAAGATTCTCATCTTTTGACATATCGTTCTCCCCTTCATCCTCATTAGTTAGAATATTTACTTCATCTCCTGGTTGTTGATCATTAACATAATCATATGACTCACAAGTTTGATCATCACCACCAACAACATCTAGATTATGATTAGGTAACTGAATCGGATCAACATTAGACAAACTTATATCTTTCTTGGGTGTAGTCTTATCTACCTTATCATTGTCTTGAATATTTTGGTCTTCCATGAATAATACATCGCGACTTCGGATAAACTTCTTCTCTACAAGATCATATAACCTGTAACCAAACTCATCTTACCCATAATTGGTGAAGATACATTGTTTTGACTTTTCATCCAACTTGGATCTTTCATCCTTTGGAATATTCACAAAAGCCTTAAAACCAAAGTCTCTCAAATGATCATACTTGACAGTATTTCCAAACCTAATTTTGTCTGGAAGTTCACTGTTCAAAGAAACAATAAGAGTGAGATTAAGAACATTTATCGCCATGTAAAGTGCCTCGTCCGAATAATTATTTGGCAACTTAGCTTCAGAGAGCACTCACCTTACTCTATCAATTAGTGTTTGATCCATCATCTCTGATAAAACGTTCAATTTAAGAGTTTTAGAAGGAGTTTTTTTCCATATGCAATACTGTGATGCTTGCAATAGGCATCAAATGGTCCACAATATTCACAACCATTATCAGAGCGAACACATTTCAGCTTCTCGCTTGTCTTCCTCTCTACCAGATCATGGAACTCTTTGAACTTCTTCAATACTTGGTCTTTTGTCTTCAAGGAATAAATCCATAGTTTCCTAGAACAACCATCATTAAAGGTACCAAAATAAAATGCACCACTAAAGGATTTTACCTTTAATGGACCATAAACATCAAAATGTACTAACGGAAGTAACTTTGACTTCCTTGAGGGAGGATGTCTCTTGAAAGATACTCTAGTCTGTTTACCACCCATGCAATGAGAATTCTTCTCCAAATATACAATCTTTAACCCAGGAAGAATATCATTTTTGGCAAAAATATTCAGCTCCTTTTCACTAATATGACTAAGTCTTCGGTGCCACAAAATATTCTTCCATGTCGATAGCATTCACATTGTCCCTAACAACCAAATCTTTTCTCCAATACATTTTATAAAGCTTCTCCCCTCTAGCCACAACCAAGTTACCTTTATTGAGTTTCCACTTTCCATAACCAAAGTGATTGTCATAACCACAATCATTAAGCATATGCACAAAGATCAAATTAAAGCAAACATTCATAGCATGTTTGACACCTCTAAGCAACAATTGCATTCCCATGTTGGTTTGCAATCAAACATCACCAATACCAATTAACTTAGATACACCATCATTACCCATCTTTAACACTCCAAAGTCACCAGAAGTATAATATGTGAATAAATTCTTCGTTGGTGTAACATGAAATGTAGCACCACTGCCAACTATCCACATGCTCTCGTCTGATACGAGATTAATAGAATCATGATTATGTAGAATAAAAAAATTATTACAAGTAGCAGTAGTAACATTATTATCATCATTATCATCGTGATTTATTTGTTTAGACTTGCCTTTCTTGCCTTTGTTATCCCTTTTACACTTATAACAATACTTTTGTACGTATCCTGTTTTCTTACAATAATGACATTCCAGATTCTTGTATCGTGGTTTGTACTTGCTCATGCTATTCTCTCTATCACCCCTCGGTTCCTTTTTCTGACTCCTCCCCTATTTTCGGGACAAATACCTAGAATTGAGATGAAGTACTTTGTTCCTTCCTTATCATCTCCTCATTAAGAATACCACCATTATCCGTTTCTAAAATAATAACATCTCTAGGAGCAGAATTTGTGATAGAAACTCGAAATGTCTCCCAAGACTCTGGTAAAGATAGCAATATAAATAGTCCCAAAAGTTCATCATCAAATTTAACACCCACTCCTGACATCTGATCAAGGAGCCCTTGAAAATCACTCAAGTCATCTGAAATAGAAGTCAATTTCTTATACTTCAAACTTATGAACCTATTCAACAAGAACAAGTTATTATTCCCTGATTTAGAGGCATACAAGAACTCTATCTTCTCCCATAAAGTTTTTCCATGCGTCTCATTAGCAATATGATTATAAACATTATCTTCTACATATTGTCGAATAAAACCACATACACGTTGATAATTAAACTCGCATTCTTCATCAGACACATAATTTGGCTTTGCGGAACTAAAATCGGTAAATGATTTTTTTCACAAATAGCAAGTCTTTCTTTTATATTTCCCTTCCATAAATGGTAATTAGAACCATTCAAAAATATCATCTTCATCTTTATATTTTACCCCATCATTCAAACAAGTAAAATAGCCCTTAACCAAGAGCTTTGATGCCACTCTGATGGGAAATTAAGATAAAACAATAGAATAATATGCAGTGGATATAAAATTCCCCACACTTGTAGGAACCTTGAGTATCAACAATAAATATAAGGCGAAAAATTGAACAAATAAAGACACAAAAGAACACCAATATTTTTAACGTTGAAAACCTCTCAATATGAGAGTAAAAACCACGAGTCGTCCATACCAAAGAAATAGATACACTATAAATAATTGAGGGTACAAGAGAGTCTTAAATTGATTTATAAAATAGTAATAACAATCACAAATCACAAAGCAAACTAGATTACAAATAATAATCAAAAGTTGAAAAATTACCCAAATCGGTTGCTTCAATGTGAAGCAATTATCTCTCAGTTCATAATTCATTTTGAAGATCCCAACGATGAAAAGTTAGATACATGTGTTCTGAATCTGAACTCTAAATTTGAGCTCAATCTGATGGCTAATGAATCGGGGATCATTGATTTAGTGAGACTGGTATAGAAAAAACAGGAATGAGTTTCTCTCCTCTTTTCTCTCTTTTGAATCCTTATTTTCTCGGTATTTATATTAACCTTAAATTTACACTCTCTAATTAAATAAGTGAGACAAATGATCTATTTATATTTGGGTCTTTCTCCACATAGGAAGGGAGCCCAAGCCCAACAATGATACCAAACTACATCAAAGGCAATTAATTAATCATTATCTAGATCATATTCAAACCTTTATCCAATTTATATTTCTAATCATTACCATTTTTGGTTGTTGCATAACCCTAATACATGTTATTATTTTATCATCATTTTAATCATGAACTATTTTACATTTTGAGCATTTAATTGAATTTACCTAAAACAATCTTTGTGAAATCAATATCTTTCCTATCCCTTGCTACTTATTTGGCTGTGTGTACTTGTACAACTTTTCAAACAACTATTTATTGGTGTTGTTATCAGGGAGTTTTTTGCTTAAAATTTCACTTTATCAAGCATTATAGTAATTTAATTATCTGGAGCCTTTAATATGTTATCCACTCATTGGTGAAATGATTTTATGCATTAGGTATACTATATGTATAAGTTGGCTTCACCTAAATATATACCAAACCCTGAAATTGTATGAACATCTAGATTCCTATGAAGATACATAATGACTTATTACCTGTTTGGAGAACACATTACCTGTTGTAGAGTTATTTGAAAAAGAAGTTGAATATCAGGTACAACATGAATGAGACATGTGATTGCAGTTTATAAAATGTACTAGATCGTCCAAGTAGTAAATTCGAAAAGTCCAGAGGGTCGAACTTAATATTGCGTGTGATTATTTAGTTTTTGTCAAGTTCTAGTTGAAAAAAAGTTACAGAGGTTTTGAATTGAGTTTGTTTATAGAATTTAAACTAAAATTAAATATGATTGATTTTTAATTAATTTGATGAAATATGTCAAGGATGTGTCTAGCCTTGATTCCTATTGTATGCTAAATTGACTTTGCTATTGATGCACGTTATTCGATATGAGTATTGATTCCCTAGATTGACTATCTCTAATTCCTTATGAAATAAACCTTTTAATCTTAAATTAATTCTCTATGACTATTAGTCAATTACATATAAAACAAAGCGTTTAACTATCAAGAACGTTTCATTTTCAAGGTAATATCCTTAGACCTATGTAACACAATATAATAAGTATCTAGAAAATATTATACAATGTTAAGCATAACAACATTCATAGGTGTTTCTCTAGAATTTAATCAGTAAGGTCACAAGTGGAATTACATGATTAACAATCCCACTTTTAGAACCTAATACACAAACTCTAATATTTAGTCTTCGAATCTTTGCTTGATCCATCTTGATGATCCTGTAATTTTGTTACTGAATAAAAATGATAAACAACATGGGATGAGAACTAATTTCTCAGTATAAACCTCAAAATTTCCTCATACCATCTCATTAAGTCTTCAGATCACCTTCTGTACACACTTACTGAACTAATAATGATAACATATCTAACTTCCATATAGCCACTTCAGTGAACTCTTGGGAATGACTTACTATTGTTCTATGCTTACCTATCTGAGGTCTAAGAATAAATTACTAGGAATTATATTTTAATCTAATATTAGTTTTAACTAAATCCCGATATAAATGTTTATAACCTCAAATGTGAGGATAATTCGAGAATCTAAATCTATCTGACATGTGAACAGAAAGGAGCCTAATAATTAGAACTACCATTCCAAGACCGTTTTGAGTTCGTGAAATTTTTCTTACCATCATGAATTTGATACATATTATATTTTGGTAAGATTGGAGATAAATTATCTCTACACGTGCTGTCCCACTTACCATGTATTATCCATCCCATCATATAAATGGATAATCCACTTAGCTACGGTGAATCTTTTATTCTCACTTAGCCTTAATTAAACATCTAATAATATACACATAAATATTGTTGTGCATAAGTATACAATTAAATCCTTACTCTATAAGTATACATACTTCCTACAAAAGAACCTTAATTAGCTTAACCATTCACACATCAAGTTATATCCTAGAAACACGAAGTTCATCTCAATCTAATAGTCTCCATGTGCGTTATGATTTCCAAATCATTACCCATAATGTAATTACAAATACATCTTAATCTTTAACATTTCTTAATCATACTTTACTTGATCCTAATTACATCTCAAGAGTGTTTTCTGATTAGCATTACGTAATTACTTAAGGAATAGTTAACCTAATAACTCAAAGGATCATTAGTACTTTTGAATTGGGGTTTTAGGAGATGAAACATGGGCTCACACTCATTTTCTAGAAGAAATTACGGTCTAGACATAATTAGAATTATGACCCATAATTGGCCCATGTGCATCATTTCTTTGCTGGCTTCCGTTGGCGTAACAACTAGAACAAATTAAGACCGTAATTGGCCCAGGTGACACACTTGGTCATATAAACTGTTTACCCAAAAGTTATTCTAATTGTTTCTTAAGCTTAGACAATTATAAAGGGAACATCCTATATGGTACCATGGATATGTGACCATTACCTGAAACAAGGTTAATGCTAAACTCAATTTCACGTTTTGGAGGTAGACAACTTAAATATTCGGGAAACACTTCAGGGAACTCACACACAATTAGTACATCTTACAATAACAATATTTTCTCAAATTTCAAGGAGGATAAGATCGTGCATAAATGGGTCCTTTTTTTAAGGGTTCCTTCATCTGGTTGGAAGATAAAATGCTTAACTTGCTACTTTCTTCTAGCTTAACGAATTCTATAGTTTTGTCAAAGTACTTAACATGAACAAGATTTGTGGAGAACCAATCCATGCTAACTATCACATCAACTAGACTCAAGGATAAACACGCCAAATTAACTTGAAACTTTCTCTCACATACATTGATAGGGACATTTAAACATGAATTAAAGGCTCAACAAAATTACTAGTTAGGGTTCCCACAGTCAAGTCATATCATAAAAGAGATACAATTAATCCTAAATGTTTAACATAATCTAGAGATACAAATAAACTAGTGGCACCACAATCAAATAACACAAATAAAAGAGTATTGATTATGAGACAAGTACCTTGGATCTTGTTGTCATTCTTAGGCTCTTCTTTACTAAGAACAAATAATATTCCATTGGCTTTAGTTCGACTGGCTTGGGAATCTTGGCTTCCTTGTATGTAATTCTCCTTGGCTGTGCACACGTGCTACATATATGGCCTTGTTGATAACAATTGAAATAAGTAATTGCTTTACTACATACAGATGAGACATGACCTTCCTTAACATACTTGAAACATCTCATAAGACTAACATGACCATCCTTATTAACACTATTTTAACTTGAAGTTGAGCTCCTATAATTACTATTTCAGTTATTGATTCCTTGACTATTGAAAATCCCTTTACCATTTACACTACCTTGATTACTGTCATTTTCTTTTCTATTTGAATGGTTATATTGTTGATAGTTCAAGTAGGATACAAACCAGAAAAGTATGGTTTACCTTTATTCTAATACATAGGCCTTTTGTCCTCATATTGATAATGCCTCGATATTGTACCTTCTTTGCACGATTGTCTTCATCTTAAATTGTGCTCTTGTTAACCAAGGTAGGAAAATCACATATCTCTTACACCCCACTTGTTTCTTAATTTCTTGCTTGAGCCCTTTTCAAATTTTATACACTTTGATCTCTCTCCAATATCTCCTACATAAAAGCGGGTAAAACTTAGACAATTCATCAAACTTGGTGGCATACTTCGCCACAAACACGTTCCCTTGTTTCAACTTAACAAACTCAACTTCCTTAGGATTAAGAAATTCTTCAGGAAAGTACTTAAACAAGAACATTTCTCGAAAAATAATCCAAGTGATTTTAGTCATTCATACACTACCAAATAACAATCAAACTCGTCATATTTGGACAACAACTTTCCATTTAATATGTAAAAATTAAATAAGACAAAAGTGGAATAATAAACATAAAACAATATCATAAAACAATATAAAAATATTATAATGAAAAGAAAAAAGGAGATGAGAGATTAATGAAGATGAAAAGGAAATAACATAAGAGAAGAAGATGTGTGATAAAAATAATTTTGAAAGAAGGAACAATTGCATAAAAATGAGAAGGTGAAAAAGAAAGAATATGATAAAATAGAGATTAGATAAGAAAAGATAAGATGTATGTGACGAAGAATGCACGATAATGCTATGAGATATTTGAGAAGACTCCAACTAAAATCCTAAGAGTGTGTTTGTTTCAATGATTAAAATTATAATCCTGAGAATGTTATTCCTGAAAACATTATTACTAGGAATTTTATTCCCGTCTATATGTTTGGTGACTAATTTAAGTTCCTAAAAGTATTTATAAAATATATTTAAATTTAAATTTTAAAATAAATAATAAATGAATTAAAACATTTGAAAGTGAGAAGTTATAAGTGGTTAGTTCTTATTCCCGTGAGAACAAAAGATTCCCACCCTATAATATGAAAATAAAAAGTGATAAAACCACGTGCAAAATAAGTTATTGGGAATACAAAATTCTAAGACATATTTAAGGATGACAACGGGGCGGATCGGGATGGATTTAAGCACACTCAGACCCGTACCCACCATCCAGACTCAGATCCGCCCTCGCCCCAAATTCGATTGAGGTTAATATTTATTTTCCACTCCGCCCCCAACAAAAAACAGGTTTCCCCGCACCCGCCCGAATAAGATTTTAATTTTTTTAAATTTATATTTTTTTTTCAATAAAATAAAAAATCAATAATTAAACTAAATAATAAATTATTTTAAAAGTATTTTTTATGTTTGATATTTTTATTTAAATTGTATTTTAAAAATAAATAAATAATAATTCTAATAAACATGATATTATAACATTAAAAAGTGTAAGCGAGTAATAAACCTATTAAAAATAAATTAAATAAACTAAATTTAATTGACGGATGCAAGTGCAGGGCGGATACTAGCATCATCCGCCCCCACATCTGCACCCGTAAATAAAAATCGAGTTTTCCCCGGACCTGCACCCGCCCTCAGTTAAATCAGATTTTTCCGATAATTTCAAGACGGGGACAGCCGGGGCCCGACGGGGGCAGATTTATTTGCCACGCTTAGACACATTTTCTTAAAACTTGAAACAAACATTGAAATGAAAGACATTCCAACCTATCTGAAAATAAATTTACAATTCAAAAAACAAATAATCCATAAGTGTAAGGAAGAGAAAATCGTTCGCAATCATAATACTAATGTACAATAAATTGAAGTTTGAGTTGCATGTGAGTTAAATAAAATTTAAGTAGTAACATAATACATTTTGTTTCTGTTTACAAAATAGAAATCAAACAAAACCGTGATTTGGATAAAATATAATTCAAACACATCCAAATCAAATATGATTTTTTATAATTTTTCAATTTAATTTAATTTACAAAATTTGATTGGTTCGATTTTAAACACCCCTATAAATAATAATCTTTAACAAAATTTATTCAATTAAAATAAATCTTCGTCAAATTACTATCATTTTTAATTATTATTCACTAATTTTAAAAAATTATTATTCACTAAAATCCCTAAATTCTTAAAAGAAATCTATAATACTTAAAGAAGAAAAAACTAAAATCCCCAAACTCTTAGACAATTAAAAAAAAAAAAAAACTCAGATCCCTTTTCCCGAGCACCGCCTCCACTGCGATTGCTGATTGTCACCATCGCAATCTGCGACGACTGTTGTGTCACCGCCCGCGACCTGCAACGGCGTCATTCTCGATCAGTTGCGCGCAAACCTTTTCCTGCTTGTGACTGTCTCAAAGGCGCCACAAATCTGATTGAAGGTAATCACGGTGTTTGTTCTTCGTTGAATTTGTATGAATGTTTCTGGTTGTTATCATTAGTAAATCCTACTTTCGAATTTTGAAAAAATGAGAAAAAATTGAATTATTAGTTAGTGATCTATTTCATAAAACCAAAATCTGATACTCTGAAAAAAAAAAAGGTGTGGCCGCGTCAGTGTATGTGACGGTTTCGAACACCTACATTTAATATATTATTTTTTTAAATTATTATTGATGTCGACATATCAGTGTCGGTGTCGTATTTCTGGTCTATGTACTTCATAGATCAGAATTGATAACTGATGTGCTAATGACAAAAGAAGTTAGTAATGATAATTTTGAAGCAGATTTGATGTAAACATTAGTAATCATAGGAGAAGTAAAAATTTACACCAAGTTGTTAGGAAACATTTTACCTCAATTGTTCTAAATCCATATCTAATTAACTATAGATACATTTAACCAAAATTGACATTAACCATATATCAATATAACTTCCAAACAAGAGGTAGAACAAGACTTATGTTTATTTATGTAAGTGTCATAACCTTAACTCATTTTATTTTTAGAAGGTACAACTAACCAACATAAGAATCGGGCTTAAGTTTGAAAAACTGCCAATTTTTATGATTTTATTCATAGAGGATTTTGGAAGCTAAGGGACAACACAAATTTCCCTAAGTCTCTTCTCAATTTTCTTTTCAATTTCATTTATTTGCCACAAGAAATCCATCATCAAATCTTCTTTGTTGCTTCTCCCTCTAACATAGATGCTAGATTTTGTTTAGTTGATTTCTTGTGAAGAATCAACAATTGGGTTGGTTGGGTTTTGTTTGTAGACTCACGAAAGAGTAATAAGTTCCACTTGGTCCCTTAGCCAACAAAGATGAATGTGTTCCTTTCTCAACAACACTTCCCTTATCCAAAACAGCAATCAAATCACAGTTTTGTATAGTACTCAACCTATGAGCCACAACCACACTTGTCCTTCCAACCATAACCCTTTCTAAAGCATCTTGCACTAGTTTCTCTGATTGGCTGTCAAGTGCACTTGTTGCTTCATCCAAAAGCAAAACTCTTGGATTCTTCAATATAGCTCTAGCTATTGCAATTCTTTGTTTTTGACCACCACTTAGTTGAACTCCTTTATTACCACACCATGTTTCATAACCATCTTTTAAGCTTGATATGAAATCATGAGCATTTGCAGCCTTTGCAGCTTCAATGATCTCACTCTCATCAACTTTATCATCATATGCTCCATATGCTATATTGTCCCTTATGGTACCACCAAACAATGTTGGTTCTTGATTCACAAGTGCAATGTGTTTCCTTAATGATCTTAGATTATAAGACTTTATGTCTCTACCATCTACTGTCACCGTTCCTTTAAAAGGATCATAGAATCTCTCAATTAGTCCTATGATTGTTGATTTTCCTGAACCACTTTCCCCGACCAAAGCTGTTGATTTTCCGGCGTCAATTTCAATAGAGAACCCTTGAAAGATCATCAAATTAGGTCTAGCCGGATATGCAAAATGCACATCATGAAGTTCAATCTTCCCTATTAATTTTTCAACCTTGTAACCTTCTAAATCATCTGGCTCAATTTTTGTATACCTATCGAGGACAGCGAAAACCGATCCAACGGCACTGGAACCTTTAGCAAAATCATTAGTCATGCTACTAGCAGCATTAGCAATAACTTTTCCAGTGCTTATCCAAATCATAGTAGTCTCAAAAAATGCATTCTTTGTTATATATCCTTGTGACACAAGTTTTCCTCCATACCAAAAGTTTAAGGCTCTAGTGCAAAAAATGAGACTTTGTGAACATGCAAGCCCAATACCTGCAAACCATGATTGTCTAATATTTTCATGACTTGGCCCTTGTTGGGATTTTTCAAGCATTTTAAGGATTCTATTTTGTGATGAAAAAGATGTGATGGTTCTTAGATTTGAAACAGCTTCAGCAGCAATTTTGCTACTTTCATCTTGGGCCTTAATGGCTTTGCTTGACATCTTGTTAAGAAGGACACACCTTATGTAGAAACAAAATATGCTAATTGGCTGAACTACTATCATAACAATGGATAGTCTCCAAGTAATGATTAGGCCCATTGTGAATGTTACTGCCACTGCTGATATAGTTTGTATCATTACTGACAATCTATCCCCCACCAACGATCTTACCTGTATTATTAATTTTAAAATATTTTATGTTTGTCTTCTTAGTATATATAGTTTTTATATTATATATCTCTAACATAACATGCAATTTTTTTAAAATAATTGAGAACATACCACATTGGCTTCTTTGGCAAGTCTAGAGCAAACAGCACCTGTAGAATTTTGATCCTCATCAAACCAACCAACTTCAAAAGTGAGTATCTTTGAAAACATTCTTTCTCTAACCCTCTTAGTCAAGTACTCTCCCATGTAAGCAAAGCTATAATGTTGAAGTACATTAAAAACCATTGTGGACAAAGCCAACCCTAGAAAACAAAATGCATAGATCCTAATTTGTTTCTTGATCTCATCATGGTCCTCCAGAAAATAAACTGATGCAACTGACCCTGTTGCAAATGCATACACAGGTTGAACTGCACTGAATAAAATCGCGTTCAAACACCCCAAACACACTTGCCTCCACTCTGGAAAGTTCATTGCCAACAATCTTCGAAACGAAGGAACCTTTACCTTCTCCTTCTTCTCCCTCTCGTCATTTTTATTATTATTATTATTATTATTATTATTATTATTATTATTATTATTATTATTATTATTATTATTATTATTATTAAATACCTCAACATCATTAACGATATCTCCAACAACATTTTTATCATTAGCAATATCACCACTGCTACGTGTCATTGAGTCGAAAGAGCTAGAATGAGTCGCGAGTCTATAACTACTCGTGTTTTGCATGTGATCTATATTAATGATAGACGGAGTATCGTCGCTTTGGTCATTCTTGGTTTGTTGGAGAAGAACGAGGGAAGTGTAGAGAGAACTATCATTTTGAATGAGGCTTTTGTGAGATCCCGTTTCCACGATCTTACCATTTTGAACGAATGCAATGATGTCTGCATTTTGGATAGTCGATAAGCGGTGAGCGATGATGATGGTGGTGCGTCCAACCACGGCTTTGTCTAGAGCTTCTTGGACGATTCGTTCGGATTCAGAATCGAGTGCACTTGTTGCTTCATCTAACAATAAAATTCTTGGCATTTTTATTATGGCTCTTGCAATGGCAATCCTTTGCTTTTGTCCTCCTGACATTTGTATTCCCCTCTCCCCAACCTGTAGTAGTAAAGCATACAATTAACATCTTAACTTTAACCTAACATTATTCTCTAATTTAGTGGAATTAGTTTGATTCATGCAACTTGAAAGGGAAAGATAAGGTGCTTCATGTACGTGGACCACTATATTAGTGTTTTTTTTTGTTTGTATGAAATTATTGTAACAGATTTCACCTGATGAAGAATATCATTAAAACAGAATTATTCATGCTCCCTATGATATCATTGGCATTGATTCTGTTGGCAATATCTAATATAGTATAAGGAATATAAACAATTGTATAAGTAATTAAAAATAAATTTTAAGTGAGAATGTCCAAAAACCATTTTGGGTTATTATATAGTAGTATATATCATTATTGGAGTAGAAACTTGAATAACACGTTTCTAATTGTTTCTGTTGATTAAAGTGGATGAATATGATATGATAGCACTTACCAAAAGTTGAACATTACGTAATAATATTTGAATAATCATGTTATCTACAGCCAACTTGTTTGTGTTGATTAAGTTGCTTAAAGTGGAGATATGATAGCACTTACCAAAAGTTGAACATTAATAATATTTGAATAATCATGTTATGATAGGCATAATATTTTTAGCTTAAAAGCATTTACTCCCTTTATTTACTTGAAATTAGATTTTAGTCCCCTGATAGTAAGTTTTAAATTTTAGTTCTTCAAGTTTCACAAATTTTAGAGTTTTTCTTCACAACCTAGTTTTGGACTTACTTTTCATAGCTTTTATTAGGGGTGGCAAACGGGTATGCCCGCCCCGCAAGAGTCCTAAAAAAATGGGGCGGGACGGACATTGTTGAGGATGCGGGTCTAAAACATATCCCCGCCCCGCAAATAAGTGAGGGCGGAGCGGGGAAATCCCGCGGGCACTGCTTCTTTTTAAGCCTAAAAACACAAAAATTTATGTAAATGCACGTGTCCGCAAAGCCCGCGTAGAAAACGGGGCGGGGCGGGACGGACATATTAGAGGGTGTGGGCCTAAACTCTTGGCCCATCCCGCACTAAAGTGCTGGCAAAACGGACATGTCCAACAGACAACTGACCAAATCTGTTTTGCCACCCCTAGTTTTTATCATGATGAGGAATTATATTTGATGATGTTATATTTCTAATTTTGGAATGAAAAATCTTATTACAACCTTTTTATTTTACAATTTCATTGGTCAAATATAAACTCATTATTCTGAAATGCATTGGTTTCTGATCCAAATCAGAAGTGTCAGATAATGAAATGTAATTCCACATATGACAAGTCAAAAAATAAACTTCATAACTAGTAGTGCTACAATTTAGAATCATATCTTTAATCTTTCATGATTTTATTAGAATAGGAAAGTTCCACTTAGTTATATTTGGTTCATAGCATAATGACTAAAGCAATTAGCACTAACCTGAGTATCATATCCTTGTGGCAACATAGAAATAAAATTATGAGCATTAGAAGCTTTAGCAGCATCAACAATCTCTTCATATGTAGCATCCTCTCTTCCAAAAAGTATATTCTCTTTAATACTTGTTGCAAACAAAGCAGGCTCTTGACTCACCAATCCCATTTGAGATCTAAGCCATTTGAGTTGCAACTTATGAATAGCAACTCCATCAAAAAGAATCTCTCCACCAATTGGATCATAAAACCTTTGCAAAAGTGATATTACAGTTGATTTTCCCGAGCCACTTCCTCCTACTAATGCAACTGTTTTACCGGATGGAATCTTTAGACAAAAATTATTTAAGATCACACTTTCTGGCCTTGCTGGATACACAAATTCAACATGGTTGAATTCAACTTCCCCCAACACTTTCTCTAGAACTTCACCATTCATGTTTTCTGAATCAATCTTTGGAACTCTTTTTATCATTTCCATTATTCTTTCTCCTGCAGCACTTGCATCTGTGAAGTATCTCACATTTGCTAAACTAGATCCTAAAGCCCTGTTACACAAAAAAATAAATTAATAAACAAAAAAACACACACTCCTACCACTTAAGCACAATTTTATTAGTAAAAGTTAAATGAAAGGAGATAAAGGATATTAGGGTAATTACAATCCTCCGATTCCGATTAACGATCCAACTGCAAATACATCACCACCTTTAGCACCATGATACATGACCAATATGCTACCATAATAGGCAATTAAAGACCATACAGCATAATTAACACCACTTATTCCAATGACTAAGCCTTTAGCTAAACCTTGTTTCAATCCCAACTTCACAGATCCTTCTAAAGCATCAGAGAAAGCAGCTATGGTTCTGGTTTCTCCTACAAAAGAATAAACAGTTCTGATAGAAGATATTGTTTGTTCTACTATTGTGCCAGCTTGATTATACTCTTGTCTGATTTTTCTAGCCAACTCCATCAAAGTCCTCTTATACATGAAACCAGGAACCACAAGTAGAACTATAAAAGGGAATCCAACAAGGGCCAATCTCCATAATGATATAAATGCCACTACATAGCTCCCAATGAACTGAGACACATTCTTCAAAAAATCCGGAACCTATAGGTTTCAAGTTAGAAGAAATGAACTAATTGTTAATCTCCCAATTATAATTTTAGAGAAAAAAAGAACTTTTAACATATAACTTGCTAGACCTATTTATTTTATTTTTGATACCTTATCACTTAGAACATCTTGAATTACTAGACTGTCTGTAGAGACACTAGTGATGATTTCTGATGTACTTGTAACATGCAAATCAAAGTATGCTACTTCTTGTCTTAGAACTGCTTTTAGGTACCTAGCTCTCATTCTTGCAGCTTGTCTTTCACCTGTTCTTGTCCAACAATAACCCTCTAAAGAGAAGGTATGTTGTTAATACTTCTGTATCATATACTATACAAGTTAAAACTAAAATTAGTAACAAAAATGGAAACTCACCTAAGAAGCAAGCAACAAAAGAGGCACAAGCCACATATAACACAACAACTGCATTCTGCATCACAAAGTTAATAAAGTCAAACCAAATAAATTATATGAGAAAGGAAAGCCTTGAAAAAACTCTTATAGATTTTATCATCATTGAACCAATCATACAAATGTATCATATGCATTTCCTCACTTCTCTTTTACCAACAAATTAGTTTCAATACTCCTATTCTAGGAAGACATTATTGTTGAGATACTTATAACTATATAAGCATAAAAGCTTGTTTATTGATCAAATTTTTTGGCCACATCAACTCATATCATTATTTTTCATTTCAATTAAGTGTTTACCAATCCTACAAACTTAAATTGATGACTATTGGCTACTTATAAACATAAATTCAAATTATATTTTATATAGTGAGACATTTCTCAACACACCCTCTCACGTCTAAAATTGATATCTAGAGCACCACTCGAGTGAATGACTTAATAAAAGGAAGTCAAATGAGTATTCATTAGAGTTTAATTCAATTTTATAAAATTGATTTGTAAGGTAAAGAGTTATCCACCACTTGTAAACAGAGGTGGCAAACCGACATTTCCATCTCGCAAAAGTCTGAAAAAATGAGATAGGGTAAGAATAATTGAGAAAGCAGTCTAAAATTTTGACTTGTCCAGCATTAAAAATGAGGGCGGGGAGGGTCTACAGACATTGCATGTTTAAAATCTAAAAATAAATTTTTTAAATAAATTTTTTTATGTAACGTCTGTGTCCGCAGAAGCGTGCAAGAAAAATAGAGCGGGACATGACATACACATTAAACTCTTGGTGTGTTCCATATTAAAATGCGGGTAAAATGAATATGTTCAACTGGTCAAGTCTATTTTGCCACACTTATTTGTTAACACATATTTATGTCATATCTAATTAATGTGAGAGTTTTCAACATATTCACTCACATTTAAAACTTAACGGTAAAATCATAAATCAAATTGTGTGATGATAGATAGATGTTACATACTCCCTCTATTCTTTTTTTTAAAGTAAATTTTAATTTTCTAAGTTTATTAAATAATTGATGTATTTAATTTATAAATAGTTCAAATATATTATTTAATCAATGAATTAAAAAAATCAAAATTTGTTTATAAATGAGAATGGAGAAAATATACTCTAATATAGTTTTATAATTAGAATTTGAATTACCTAAACTCTACAAAATTAGTTAATTAATTAAGAACTACTCACCATATATATATATATATATATATATATATATATATATATATATATATATATATATATATATATATATATATATATATATATATATATATAAAGACACATTTCATCTAATACGAAACTTCTCAACAATTTATATAGATTTTCATACTCACATTAATTAAAATTTGGATTAATTGAATATAGAATGTTATATAGTATTTATTGATTTTGACTAAATGTAATTAGTTTTATTAACATGTCATTACTATAAGCCATAATTAGAATTCAATTGTGTGCTATTAATTTCACAGCGACTATAAATAAAAAAAATATTAAATATAAATTCATATATTTAATATCTTAAGATTTTGAATTGAAATATGTTTTCAAGGTCTTTTAGAGTCTTTGAGAGTGAGAGTGATTGTTGGAGTTAAGATGTGATGTCAATTTTTTTTTTTTTTTTATGGATCTTAGACATTTAACTCATTTTGGTGCTCTCCAGACTCTTTGACAAATGGCATTAATACATGATTCAACTTGGTTAGGGAGTAGGAATGAGATTATAATGTGGATCAATTTTAGTCATGTGAGTAACTATTCCTTAAAGGAAAGATTATTTAAATTCAAGTATGCGTGGTTAGTCTTACGTAGTTAAAAATGAAAAAAAAAAGAAGAAGTTAAATATAGAAAAAATGTAACCAATATATCTAATTTTTAAAATTTTGAATAAAATGCATGGTTAAAATTTTTTAATGGTATCGAATTTCTTTCAACCTCTAAGGGTTAGTTTAGCGATTGAGGTTTGAGCCTTGAAAATGTGCTCCTCAAGATCTTGAGTTTGAATTCTAAAGATGCTAACAATCTTTGTATTGGACTAATTCATAAAGAATTTTGTTCTGATTTTAAATAGGGTTTCTATTAGTTTGTTCTGGTTTTAAATAGAATCTTCGCTAGTAGATAGTAGGATTAGTCCCTTTTGGATTAGTCGGTTTACCGAAATTTCCAAAAAAAATAAATTATTTTCTTTAGACCATTATGACATGATATACCCAAATGTAAGGCAGCTGAAACCTTGCTTTTTTTGCCTTAAAAACTATTTTTTTTATATGTTTGAAGGTTTAAAAAAAACATTATTGTACTTGTAAAAAAACATTATTGTACTATTATTAAGTTATAACTTGAATCACTACACATGATTTGCGTTGCGTGACTCACATGTTTTTTTTTAATAGCAAACGACAATATACTAAAGTTGAAGATACAAGAGCACCGAAAATACTCGAGTCCTAAGGTATCATAAACCAGAAACAAATTATCAACTTTAATATGAGTGATCTCCCTTTATTGCTAATGCAAGTTCAACCCTACAACGCAACGAGTTAAAATTTCTTTATTTTCTGTTTTTTTTTTAATTTTTTATTTAAATTACACTACAAAACCTATGATATTATTTTTCAGTTGTTATATTTTATTTTTCTATTGATAACAAATTTATATATTAATTTATTTTTATACATTTGAAATTTATTTTTATCCCCTATAAAAATTATAATACTAATGCTTGTTTAAACCTCATAATATAATATGTTAGGTTACTTATGCTTTGTAGATATTCCATATATTACCTTTCTTCCCTATATAATAATCTAATATTAATGTTTGTTTTAAGCGTCATAATATAATATGTTAGGTTACTTATGCTTTGTTGATATTCCATATATTACCTTTCTTTCTTATATAAAATTCTAATATCAGTTTGTTTTAAACCTCATAAAATAATATGTTAGGTTAGTTATGCTTTGGAGATATTCCATATATTTTGTTTTGATGTTTTGGGTTAGTGTGAGTTTTGTTATCATGAGATATGCATATTGACTCATCATTTTATAACATTTTCATGGGTTTGGATAATTTATTATTTTCATATTTTAAAATTTAATCAATCAAACACCTTTTTTTTTTTTAAATTAATAAATAATTTCAGATTTAATTTTTTTATTGACACTACAAAATAATTAATTTTATTATTTTCTTAAAAGCCATGAATAAATAAATAATTTATTTATATATTATGTAAGTGAAAAAAGTGACTAATAAAAAATTATATTTAATTTTTCAAATTTTAAATTGAAATTTATATTTTGAAAAAATTTAAATTTTTAACTATAATAAATTAATTTTTAAAATTTTAATTTAATATCAAATTAGTTTCTTCACTTATTTTTAAATGATTTTATTTTATATTAAATTTTAATTTCAGTTTTTATATTTTAAATTATATGGGGATAAAACAATAATTTGTTTTCTTAGTTTTAATCTAACTCATTTTTTATGAAAACTTATATACAATATTCAAGTTGGAAAAATATCTTTATGTCTCTCATATATATATTTTTATATACAACATTTTTTATATGTCATTTATTACATAAATATATGAAATCTGTATCTATAATATTGTGTTAAATTCTTTATTTTGTTTAATGCCGTAATATACTAGCAATTACAAAGTTTGATCGAAGAATAAAATAGGTATATTTGGATTGTCATGCCAATTAAAAGATATTGTAAAATGTTTGTTAAGCAAAATATTCTCCACTTCTCTTTGATAAAATCTCCACAATTGAATTAAATTAATCCAACTACTGAGAAGTACTCTCAATCATCATATTGAATTAATTTAAATGTTGATATTTGAGTAGAGAAAGAATTTATACCCTCTTTATATTTTTGGCTTGATTAGAATTAAATGTATAAAAACTTCATATATGCTACTAGTTTTAAGTATGGTTTTATTTTATACACTCAAAATTTTATGTTAAGATAGAGAGAGAAAGAGTGATAACCTTATTGATGCTATGAACAAAGTTGTTGCCTGTTGAGCCAGAAAAACTACCAATAGAGTTCATAATTTTGCTTGTGATATACAACATCAAAGGTATCATTATGCCATCACAAATTGATCCCAAAAAACCAAAAACCATGAAGAACCAATCTAGAATATCAGCATGCATGAAAATTGACCTAAAAGAAACATTTTTCGTTTTCTTCTTTTGAACAATGAAAACATTTTTCTGATCATCACCACCCATTTCACCCATTTCAGGTACTTTTTCTTTTGTGATGATATAAAAAGATAGAATGGTTTTTTTTAACAACTATTTGTGGTGGGTTACAAGACCATTATTTCAATGGTTTTGTTTGTTATCGAATTATATAAGGTTGGTGTGATTTTATAGGAAAAGAGATAGAGAGAGAGTGTGTGAGTGGTGTTGGGGACCAAAAAAGAAAATAAAAGGGATTTGAGTGATTCATGATAACACTATTGTTCTTATATTGTTTTTGATCACTATAAGATGTTCAAGGATATATGTAAATTACTTTTCACACCTCTATAATATCCTGTTAATTACATATAAAAATATATAATTAATTCAATTTTGTAGATAGTTAATTCAGTTGTGATTAATTAACTACATGAATTAATTTAAGATGACAAGATAAAAAACACTTTTGAAAGCTCCTACAATGTAGAAACTTAGAGTTACTGTTCATAAAACTCTCCTCCTTTGCATTCGCTACCTTCTTTCATGGCAAAACTTCAAAATCTGAATCGATTGTGTCAAACACGAAAAAATCATTTGTGGAGGAGTGAACAACGTGTGTAACGTTTCTTCACCGCAACTACCACAACCGGTCATCAAAGGAGACAAAGTAGCAACAAAAATACTAGAGGATGAATATCAAGTTGGGATTAAAGCTTGTAAATACAACTCTCATGCTAGAATCATCTGGTTCAAAAGAACGATCCCCTTAAAAAAAGTCAAAGTCAGTGCCTTGAAAAACAAGCTAATACCACTTTGGAGCATCTTAGATAAATATGACATTATTTTGTCAAACAAAGGTTATTACGAGTTTTCATTCTGATCGCTGAAGGACTCACAACAAGCAAGATCCATCGGGTCATGGAATCTAATCCCTGACTTTCTCAAGCTATTTGCTTGGACCAAAGACTTCAAACCCTAATGTTCAGCCACACTTTTATGCGCAAGTTTGGATTAAATTTTTTGGTCTTACATAGGAATATTGGCGTCCAAATTTTTTGTTTGCTATAGGTAGTAGCGTGGGAACACCAATATGTATAGATCTGTTCACAAAGAAACTAGATTTTGATAGCAAATTTGGACATTTTGTTAGAATTCTTGTTGACATTGGAAACCTCTTATTTATTGTGTCTTGGTTGAGAGGCTTGACTTTTCCTTTTTTTGTGTGGATATAAATTATGAAAACTTGTCAGATTATTGCAACTTTTGTAATTACATTGGACATGGCTTGAATAAGAAAAGCCAAGAGCCTTTATCCATCAAAGGAAAATCAAAGACTGCATATGTATCACTTTTGATGCCTGTGATCGGTGGGAATGAGAACTGACTGTTTTGGAATGCTGGTTCGCGTTTGCGTTTGTTTTCGCAAAATGTCGCGGTAAGTAAGAGTCGCCACCGTCTTTTATTTTATCCAACAAGGAAAGGACAAAAGCACAGAAAAATTCCTTTTCGAGATGTTTCTCGGGTTCGGGAGGTAGATTATAGAAAGGAAAGGTGTTAGCACCTTTTCTATCCGTGGTTATCCACAGGCTCTTAGGTACTTGCTCACTATGTTTTCAAAAGTTTGCTTTTCTTTGTGTTTGTGGGTTTTGAAAAGAGTTTTGTTTTTGAAGAGAGTGTAAGTGCGAAAAGTTTTGTTTTTGTTTTTCAAAAGAGCAAGTGCTTAAGAACATCTACCTACTCAAAAAGGAATTAGACTGTGCAAATGTCCTTTAGACAGTGCTATCCCACTATTGAGGAGTAGGTAGCACCGTCGTTGGAGTTTTCGGGTCAATTCGGTTTAAGGGACGTATGGTCACTAAAGCAATGTTAGAACGCTTTAGCGGTAACCCTAATGTCTTAGATCATTTTTCTGAGGCAACCGTTTCGAGGCAACTTTGATCTTTGGACATGAGGGCGACCTCTAAGACTTCCTATACTCAATGACCACGTTCGAGACAACCTAGTGAGGCATGCCCTAGGAGTGGCATGTGCGAGTGTGTCAATTTTCAATTTATGTTATCTTTGTATATTTAGGTGTTCTACCATTCGTTTTTAGATCTTGTCATACAATCCTAGTTAGCATACATCTAAGCAGTTAATATATGTACAGGAATTTAAAGTGCGGGAATTGTAAATCCTACGCTATTACAAAGCTTCAGAGAGGGGGATTATTTACACGTCCAAAATTTGGGGAATAAAGCAGTAAAGTGTAAAAGTATTAGCTAAGTTATTACGAACCAGTAGGCAGTTACAATAAAATAAACGCGCGCGAATCTGAAAATAAATCTTAAGAATAAAATCTTTTTGTTGTTTTATTTTATTTTGGGAAAATGATTTAAATCTACTTAATTTTAGTTTTTGAGAAAATGATCTAAATCTATTTAATTTTAGTTTTGGAAAAATGTTAAGATAATTAAAAGATTAATTAACAAAGTTAATTTAATAGAAAAAGAACTAACCTAATGTTTTTGTGGTTTTTTTTGATTTTAATGTTAATTAAAAAGATAAAAAGAAGTCTATGAAAAACAAAAATAAAATGCAAGAGGGATCCTTCGATCCATGGAAAAAAGGAGCTTCAACCCAGGGAGGGAATGAAAGCTTCGATCCAGAGAGAGTCATGGTCCTTTCGATTGGGCCAGGAAGTGGGCATGAACAACCATCGATCCAGGGAAGGGGATTGCCCTTCGATCTTGGGAAAGATTCCTTCTTCGATTGGGCCAAGGAGTGAGGCGTGAGCAGCCTTTGATCCAGAGAAGGTGTCTCCTTCGATATGGGATATTGTACCTGCAAAAGTATGTTAGCGAAATAAAACACAGGGCCTGGGTATTGAACCCCAGGCCCTTCGATCATGCGCTTGCTGGGTCTCTTCAGGCTATGTCTGCAGCAAGTGTTGGCAAACGAAGAACATGACCTGGACGCCAAACCCAGGCCTTTCGATCCTGTCTAGGATGGCAAATCAAAGGTAACAACAAGTAATAATGTGTTATGCAAATGTAAAGTTGGACAATTTACCCTTTCTTACCTGCAGATTGAGTCTTCGATTTGGGCACTTGCTGGAGGTGAGCAGTTTCGATCTGGGGTTTCTGGGCGTGGATGCTTTTGTTGAAGGTTTGCTTTGGCCTGGATTACTTATGAAAATGTTGGTAACCTTTGGTGGGTTTGTATGGGCAGCACCTCTCCAATGTTTCCTGTTTCTTTTCTCTATTTTTTTCCTCTGTGTTTTTTCGTGTCCTTTGCACTGTATGCTGGCCCTTGTATTTATATGAGTGTGGGGGTCTAGTAACGGCAGGAGACAGCCATTTAACCAGGCGTTTAATGCCATGAGACAAGAATCAGACACATTAAAAGTTTTCCTTTTTTGAAATATTCATGTCTCTTGAATGAACCTGGACACTTGTGAATTTCGAATGCCTTCAGGCCCTGCTCTTAGATTGGTCCTTGTCCAAATATCAATCGAAGGGTACTAATTAAAATTCTAATCGAAAGGCTTTGTTAACAGGCCAATCGAAAGGTGCTGTTCATGCTAATCGAAGGACATGGTTAACATGCCTGTCGAAGCTGCCTTGACACAATGCTAAATCGAAGGATCCTTTGGCATGCCAATCGAAAGGCTCATTCAGAATACCAATTGAAGGGTCTTTCAGAATGCCAATCGAAGGCCTTGACATAATGCCAATCGAAGTGCTTGTCCATAATGCCAATCGAAAGGCTCCTTCAGAATATCAATCGAAGGCTCCTTCAGAATACCAATCGAAGGGTCTTTCAGAATTCCAATCGAAGGGTCTTTCAGAATGCCAATTGATCTGACCTGATCAGAAATGGACCGTCACGGCTGGCTCCGAGCAGAAAGCTTTTTTGAACGAGGTGGGGGGGGGGGGGGGGGTACCTGCAAGGCACTCCGATGCTGAAGTAAGTAGGAGTACGAGCAAATAATAGCAAGTTGAGGTTAGAATGATGAATACCTGACCCTCTGGAAGCAGAGGGTATTTATAGTCCCCAGCGCTGGGCCAAGGTTCCTTCATTGGGCCGGGCAGGTTTGGCCCAATAGAGGAACTGCCAGGTTCTACGTGGGTAGTGGGGACCCACACGTGGTCCCCTTCCTGGATGTTCTGCGTGAAGTGCAGGCGGACGGAGACGCGGTCTTTCCGGAGTCTCGTTGGGGGAATAGTGGACTGAGTCTGCCCTAGTTGGGATGCTCGAGGCAATGTCGAGCTGGACAGCAGGGTGTCGAGCTGGACATCAGGACGTGGAGCTGGACCGCAGTATATCGAGCTGGACATCAGGTCGTGGAGCTGGACCGCAGTATGTCGGGCCGGACATCAGGATGTGGAGCTGGGCCGCAGTATGTCGGGCACGGCTGTGACCCTTTGGTCGGCGTGGTCCTCAGTAAGTCCCTTTGGACTGGGCCTTAGCAATGCTTTTGGGCCTGTCGGGCCCAGTCCAGAACAGGAGCCCCCCAAGTCGTGGTTCCTTTGCGAGGAGCCATGACTTGAACCCAAGTTATTCCCTCGTTGAGGTCTCGTGCCCGGGACAGAGGTGTGGGCCCTCGAGGGCCTCCTCGTGTCGTGCTCGGAGACATCTACGGCGGTGGATGCGCGGAGGATCCTTACCGGGCGCGTCTGTCGAGCACTCGAGGTATCTTTCGGGAACTGTGCCGCCACCCTATGGGGGTAGGGTCATCATTGCGTTGGGAGCAGCGCGTCGAGGAGATGGAGTCCGTGGTTGCCCGAGGTGACGTTTGGTATTCCACGTCATCACTATAAATAGGAACCTTGGGCCCCATAATACGTTTCTACTCTCTGTGCTCTCTCTGCTGCTGCTCTTCCAGATTTTCTCCAGTTGCGACTTTCCGTCATAGATTCTTCTACTCCGTAGCCAAATACTACTCTTTGATCCAAGTAAGTGATCTATCTTCTTCATTTTTCTGTTTAGAATGCATGATTTCTGGCGTTTGTAGATGTTTTAAGGCCGTGCGCGTGGGATTAGCCCGGTAAACTCATGCTTAGCCCGACACATTCATGCCTAGGACCGGCAAACGCATGTTTGTGGCCGGCGCATTCATAGTTTTAGGTGATAAACTTCAGAGCTGCCCGGGGTCTTCATGATCCAGGGCGCCTGATTCATGATCGCGCCCGGTATGTTCATGGTCTTGGCCGTGGGCTTCATGGTGTGGCTCGCCATGTTCATACCCTGGGTCGACATGCTTGGGGAGTGACCGCGCAGTTGGTTTGAGGAAGAACACCGGGTTCAGGATGTCGGGGAGGCAACCATTCGTGGAAAACGGACTTATGTAGTCGTGCATGGGACGACGTGATTTGTCGAGCGTATGGCTTCGTGCTCAACTGACTGGTTTCCCGTGCTCTGCAGGTAACCATGGCGGACGAGCCGAGCTCCTCCGGGCGCCGCGACCGTGAAGAACAGAGTGCCGACGAGTCGGTCACCCTGATTGATACCGTGACCGACCCTTTGCTGGAATGGGTGGGCGTCGAGCCACGGGGGATAGCGTCGGTCTACAGCCGGGATGACCGACATCCATACGCTGTCATCGAAGAGGGTCAGGACCAGCCCGACTTCCAGAAGAACTTCGTAGTCATGCGCCCTTCATCCCGTGCAAGGATTTGCTCGGTTTATCCGGAATACAGCTTCGCGATGTATGAGATCGCGTTCAAAGACCTAGGGCTGCGGCTGCCCTTCACTGATTTCCAGGCCGGGGTCTTTACGCACCTGGAGCTGGCCCCGTCCCAGCTACATCCAAACTCTCTCGCCTTCATCCGGGCGTTTGAGTTGACGTGTCGCTACCTGAGGATCGGGGAGACCATCCCGCGTTTCTTCCGGATATTTCACCTGCAGCGTCAGTCCCGAGGAGGGAAACATAGCTGGGTCTCCCTGAAGCAGTCGAGGAGACTCTTCAAGATGTATATGGACTCCGTGAGGGGGTTTAAAGACAAGTGGTACGTGGTGCGGCCAGTTACCAATTCTGCTTTAAATTCCCTTTTCGAGGAGGAGGAGCCGGTGAGCGACGAAGACGGGGAGGCGATGTTGGGCGACGATGGGAACCCTGTGTTGGGCCGTACAGCTAAAGTCCCTGTGCACTGGATGTCCCGGCATTACGAGCATGGGATCGGTTATTATCATACTGCTGTCGGGGACATGTGCTCGGAAGACGAGCAGGCGTACGGCGCTCTTTGCCGGTTTGTCGATAGTTTCCATCCCGCCCGGTGGGTTACGCGGGAAGGGGATGATATCCTGGACAAAGATGGTTACCCAACGTTCGAGTCCCGTCCGATTGACACCAAGGCGCTGGTGGAGTGCCCGACGTACAGGCAGGCTGCCCGCCTGTTAGGTTGTTTGTTGCTTGAAATTCTTTATTCGTCATTTATTTATGAAGTTTGCTTGATACTGACCTAACCTTTATTTTGTGCAGGTACGATGGCTAGTCGACATGAAAGGCTCTTGAAATTATCCTGCGACCAGAGGCGAGGCAGGAGGGTCGTGAAGGCCCCACAGGCGACGAGGATGGGCCCACCACACAGTCCAAATGCTCCTCAGCCGGTGAGGGTGGACTCGCCGTCAAGCTCGGGGCCCGCGTCAGATGGGATCCCAGAAGTCGAGGAGATCGACCCCAGTGCCGTTTTGATGCAGAGGAAGAGGACCCGTGTGAAAGGTGGTCCGACTGTTGGCGAGGACGCCGGTGCTGTTAAATCTTTCGCCTTCCCCCCTTGCTTCGAAGAGGCGGGCTTTTTCGAGCGATTCCCTCCGACAGTGGTTGCCCACGAAGCTGCAGCCATAAAAAAGATGAGTAAAGAGGACCGGAAGGCGTATCTGGCCGCCAGCATGGACGGGCTGGTAAAAATGGCCGAGATGGCTTTGGTGCTATCCGAGGATGGAGGGGATTCTGCCCGTGTTGAAGAACTCGAGCAGGAGAAGGCGGCCCTGACCTCGAGCTCGCGAAAGTTGAAGGTCGCTCTGGAACGCTCCGAGGGGATGTTCCGAGAGCAGACTGCGATGCTCGATGCTGAGAGGGAGAAGTTAACCCTGGAGAAGGAGAAGTCGGGGAAGTTGGGCGAGGAAGGGGAGCTTCTTCGGGAAGACAGGGATCGTCTGGTGGCCGAAGTCGAACGCTTGGCCCAACAGGTCGAGGAAATGAGTGCTGCCCTGCAACTTGCCGAGGACGAGCCCGAGGACATAGTAGCTTTGAAGAGTCAGGTGGAGCTGGTCGCCCATATCCGGCTCCTCGAGGTAGACTGCGTCGGTGCCCTGGAGGACGGGTTCAACTCTGCGGTCGGTCAACTCTCCTTGCTAAACCCTGGCCTGGTCACTGAGGGTATCGGCCACACACATCAGATCGTGGATGGCGTGATCGTTCCTCCGCCCGACTCTCCAAACGCCGACAATGATGATTCCGGGGAGGTCTGAATAGGATAGCGGGCCTGCGTGCCCTTGATATTTGTATTCTTTGGGCCTGCGTGCCCGTTTATTGTACGTTATGAACATCGCCGGCCTTCTTGGTCGGTTTATTATTGTTTTGTCGCCTTCGGGCATTTATATCAATGCTGTTTTACATTTTAGATTTTTTGCCCTTGTTTGAAATCGTATATTTGCATGAATTTTTAGCCTCAGTCATGGGCCCGAGAAGTGCCTGTAAATGGCTTTGATTTGGCGAGCGATTCTGTCCGCCTTCGTTTGTATGCGTGCCCGGCCCTTTTTCGCTGGCCAGAGTTACCTAAGTGTTGTGCTCGAGGGGAGAGATTTCCCTTTGACCCTTTTAGATGGCCCGTTATTCTTGATGGAATGTCGGGCATTTCAGAGCGAAGTTGCTCAGTCGGGCGTGGAGCCCGTTAGGGACGATTCGCCCTTGGCGTGAACTGCCCATCGCGAGCTGGGTGTTCTTCCTTATGGGTACAACGACGGTGGGGCTCGGTATAGCTGTCCACGTCGGGCACTATCGATCGTCATCGTTTACCGCGCGATGCTGTGCCATTTTGGTCGTACGTCGGGCTTGTACCTTAGCCTTATACGAAATTGGACGTTTTTCCTCGTTGACCGAGCGCGGGTGCTACTGGTCGAGGGTCCCAGGTGTTGATAGTTTCTAACTGTAGTACTGCTTTAGCTTAGCAGCATTCCAGGGTCGTGGTAGTGGCTCTCCGTCTAACTGCTCGAGGTAGTACGCCCTGGTACCCGTGGTGCCGTGGACGCGGTAGGGTCCTTCCCATTTCGCGGCCAACTTCCCTTCGCGGGAATCTTTCTGGTTCCTGCGTAATACCAGACTGCCTATTTCGAACTCGCGCTTGATGACCTTGTCGTTGTGGCGCAGAGCCACTCGTTGTTTTAGGGTGGCTTCGCGCAGGGCTGCACCCGATCGGATTTCCTCGACAAGGTCGAGTTCATCCCTTAGCGCTTCGTCGTTCATTTCTTCGTCGAGGGGTTCCTCCGTTCGTCGGGATGGTTCCATGATTTCGATCGGGATGACAGCTTCGGTGCCGTACGTCAGTCGGAATGGTGTTTCACCCGTCGTTGAGTGTGGTGTGGTGCGGTATGCCCACAAGACGCTGTGGAGCTCCTCGACCCATCCTCTTTTGGCTTCGCCGAGTCGACGTTTGAGCCCTCGGAGGATGACTCTGTTCGCGGCTTCGGCTTGCCCGTTGGTCTGAGGGTGCTCGACCGACGTGAAATGTTTTTTTGTCCCCAGTTTGGTGACGAAGTCTCGGAACCCGTGGTCGGTGAACTGGGTACCGTTGTCGGTCACCAGGGCCTGCGGAATTCCGAACCTGGCGAGGACGTTTCTTTTGTAGAAACGGAGGATATTGTGCGAGGTGATTTTTGCGAGTGCCTCGGCCTCGATCCACTTCGTGAAGTAATCCACGACAACGATTAGAAATTTGTTCTGGTAGGTTCCTTGCACGAAGGGCCCGAGGATGTCCATGCCCCACCAGGCGAACGGCCATGGGGACGACAATGTGTTCAGCTCGTGCGGGGGGGCGAGGTGCATATCCCCGTGCTTCTGGCACTTGTCACATTTTTTCACGTGTTCCTTGGCGTCCTGTTGCATCGTCGGCCAGTAATATCCTGCTCGGAGGGCTTTCCTTGCCAAGGATTTACCGCCCATATGCTGGGCGTTTATCCCTTCGTGTATCTCCCGCAGTACGTCGGGGATGGCGGACTCGTCGATGCATTTCAGGAGGGGAATGGAGAATCCTCTTCGGTACAGTTTCTGCTCGAGAACAACATAGGAACATGCTCGTCGCTTGATTATGGCAGCTTCGGCCTGGTTCGACGGGAGTTCTCCCTTTGTCAGGAAATTATAAACCGGGGTCATCCAAGACGTGGCATCCCCGATGGCGTGGATCTCGACCGTAGTCGAGGGTGGTTCGATACTCGGACGTGCCAGAGATTCCTGGATGACGGATTTATTCCCGCCCTTCTTTCGTGTGCTCGCGAGTTTGGACAATATGTCCGCCCTCGTGTTTTGCTCGCGGGGAACATGACAAATTTCTGCACGTGCGAACTTTGTCATGTGTTTTTTGACTAAGTTCAAATACTCAATGAGGTTGTCATTTTTGGCCTGGTAGCTTCCCTGTACTTGAGAGGCGACGAGCTGGGAGTCGGTGTAAATTTGAACCTCGCGGGCTCCTAGGTCCTCGGCTAATCTCAGTCCCGCGAGCAGGGCTTCGTATTCTGCCTGGTTATTTGACGTCGGGAAGGAGAGAACCAAGGAGTGCTCGATCACTACGCCTTCTTTGTTTTCCAGGAGGATCCCTGCGCCGCTACCGGAAGAGCTGGAGGCTCCGTCGACGAAGATGGTCCACTTGTGTTCCTTCCCCGGGGGAAGGTCGTGAGTGGTCATCTCCGCGACGAAGTCGTCCAAGGCTTGTGCTTTCAGGGCCTTCCTGCTCTCGTACTGAATGTCGAATTCGGAGAGTTCCAAGGACCACTTCAGCATCCTGCCCGCCATATCTGGCCGACCCAGGAGTTGCCTCACCGGCTGATCGGTTCGCACGATGATGGTGTGGGCTAGAAAGTAGTGTCTGAGTCTCCTCGCAGCGTTGACGAGGGCCAGAGCAACCTTTTCTATCTGTTGATATCTGCTTTCGGGGCCTTGTAAGGCTTTGCTCGTGAAGTAGACAGGTTTCTGCCCGTCAGGGGTCTCGCGGACAAGGGCTGCGCTGATGGCTTCGTTTGAAACGGCCAAGTATAAGTACAGTGGTTCACCGTCGTCTGGTCGAGACAATACGGGCGGTTGAGACAGGCTCTGCTTCAGATGGCGAAGTGCGTGCTCGCATTCCTCGTTCCATTCGAAGGCTGCTTCCTTTCGAAGGAGCTTGAAGAAGGGGAGGGCGTGCTGAGCGGACTTCGCGACGAAGCGAGATAGTGACGTCAACATGCCGTTCATGATTTGTATCGACTTCTTCGACGTTGGTGTCGGGAGGTCGGAGAACGCCCGACATTTGTCGGGGTTGGCTTCAATCCCTCGTTCTGTTAGATAGAATCCGAGGAACTTTCCTGCCTTAACCCCGAACGTGCACTTCTCGGGGTTGAACCTCATTTTGCACTGTCTTGCTTGGGCGAAGACTGTCTTGAGATGAGCTGCATGATCGGTGTCTGCTCGGGATTTGACGATCATATCGTCCATATATACCTCGAGCATGTCGCCAATCTGTTTGTTGAACACTTTGTTCATCATGCGTTGGTAAGTTGCACCGGCGTTCTTCAGTCCGAAGGGCATTACGTTGTAGTAATAGTTGCCCGAGCTGGTCATGAACGCCGTGCAGCGTTTGTCGCCCAGAGCCATTGGGATTTGATTATATCCCGAGTAGGCGTCCATGAACGACAAAGTCTTGTAGCCGGCCGAATTGTCGACCAGCATGTCTATGTTAGGTAGAGGAAAAGCATCCTTCGGGCAAGCCCGGTTGAGGTCGGTATAGTCAACACACATTCTCCATTTTCCATTATTCTTTTTAACAAGTACAACATTTGACAGCCAGGTGGAGTACCGGGCTTCAGAAATAAAATTTGCCTATAGGAGGTCTTTTACAGCTTTTTCAGCAGCCTCAGTTTTTTTTGGAGACTGCCTACGCCTACGTTGTACTACGGCCTTGGCGGCTGGATCAATGGCGAGGTGATGACAGGCGACCTCAGGGTCGAGTCCGGGCATTTATGCAGCGCTCCAGGCGAAGAGATCAGCGTTCTCGCGCAGACAGGCCTTGAT
Organism: Vicia faba; assembly: GCA_948472305.1. NCBI lineage: Eukaryota > Viridiplantae > Streptophyta > Magnoliopsida > Fabales > Fabaceae > Vicia > Vicia faba. The sequence continues at coordinate 958,550,154 of OX451735.1, forward strand.
TTGCTTCCTGGCCAAGTCGGGGAGGTCTTTGCCAATCTTCACTCCCTTAGTCGGGTCTGCTCCGAGGGGAACGAGTTCAAAATCACCGTCCGGAATGGGTCGGAGTGGGATTTGCTCGCTGCTGGATGGCTCGTCCTGGTCGAAGCGAGCGTCGAGGGCTATGGAGTCGACCTTTGGTGGAGCCTTCTGGACTTCTTCCTCGGGGGATGCTTTTCTGTCGGGCTCCTGCTTTGTCCTCTTGGTGGGTCTGGTCCCCACGTCGACGGTATCCCGTCCCTTTGAAGCGGCGTTGAAGCACCCGCGGGCAGCGGCGAGGTCTCCCTGGATGGTGGCTACCCTTGCCCTTTTTGTATAGAACTTCATTTTTAGATGGACAGTCGAGGGCACCGCTGTCAGCTCCGCCAATGTCGGTCTCCCCAGGATGCAATTGTATAGAGACGGACAATCAATGACGAGGAAGCGGACCTTAACCTGTCTTGTAGCCGTTCCTTCTCCGAACGTCACCAGGAGCTCGACATAACCCCAAGGTTTTGAAGTCGAGCCGTTGAAGCCTTGAAGATCCGAACCCACATACGGAGAGAGATGTGAGTCGTCCAGTTGTAAGGTCCAGAACAGCTGGTTGTACATCACGTCGACGGAACTCCCTTCGTCGACCAGGATGCGATGTACGTCAAAATTGGCCATTTTTGCCCTTATCAGCAAGGGGATGACCGCGTTCGGGGCTCCGCCGGGGAGTTCTTCCAGGTAGAAGGTGATGGGCTCTGACCTGCCCTTCACCCTTTCGAACGTCACAGTTTGTGGAGGAGCTATGTCGACCAGTTCGTCCAACTTCCTCTTGGCTGAATTGATGGTGAGGTCGTTGAACCCGCCCCCGTTGATGACCATGGGGGAGGGGAAGTATTCCCACCTGCTGTGTGTTGTCAGGGGCTCCTGCAGGAGCTCGGGAACGTCGAAATCCTCGGGCCTGGTTACCGAGAAGGCGGTCTGGATTGGTACCGACTCGTCTGATGGTCGGGCATCTTCTTCGGGCTCCTTAGCTTCATGGGCGTCACGACGGGGAGCGTCGTTTCGCCTGTACTGTGCGAGCCTCCCTCCCTTGATGAGGGTTTCAATGGCGTCCTTGAGGTGGACGCAGTCCTCTGTCAAATGACCATGACTCCTATGGTATTGACAGTATTTACTTTTGTCTGCCCCTGGCTTGGCGGGAGCAGGTCGGGGACGCTTGACGCCACCGTCTCTGAAATCTGTACTAGCACACTCCGCCAAAATACGCTCGCGGGAAGCCGTGAGCGGAGTGTACTCGGTGAAACGGCCCGAGGGGCCCCTTTGTTCCCGGACCTCCCGGGGTCGATCTTCCTTCCTTTTCTCCCCGGTACGTCGGGGAGGAGGGTCTTGTCGTGAGCTGCCGCTGTTGTTGGGAGCGCGAGCCCTGAAGTCTCGGGCCCTGTTGGCAGCTTCTCTCTCCTCATAGTCCATATTAGGGATGTCAGTTTGGACCTGTTAATGGGGATCCCCGCGGGGAACGCCCCGTTCGGGGCCCCAAAGATGGGGAATTTTCCCCCGTGGGGGCGGGGATGGGGAGAAAAATTCCCCCGAGAGCATTTCGGGGACGGGGACGGGGAATACACCCCCCGCCCCGCGGGGACCCCACCCCGCCTATTATTTTAATATAGTTAATTTAATATATATATTTTAGATTAGGTTTTTTAGTCATTTCCTTTATGTTTATTTATAAAAATAAATAAATAAATATTCATGTATTTATTAAGAGAGAGAAATGTAAATATTAGAAAATATAAATGAATAAAATATAAACATTTTAAACATTTTTAAAAAATAAAATATTAATGAATAAATGTAGGATCTATGGGGATCCCCGCGGGGAACGGGGATCCGCGGGGAACGGGGATGGGGATAGAAATTCCCCCGTGACGGAGATCGGGGACGGGGACGGGGAATGAATTTGATGGCGGGGAAAAAGATGGGGAAGTGTCCCCCCGGCCCCGCCCCTCCCCATTGACATCCCTAGTCCATATATGCTCGGGCCTTGTCGAGGAGGGCATCAAAAGTTGGAGGTGGTTCAATACCCACAGCTTTTCTGAATTTTGTGCCGGGGAGGAGGCCCCTCTCCAGCAAATATCTTTTCATATGGTCCGCGCAGGGGACCTGTATTGCTTCTCGGTTGAAGCGGTTGATGAATTCCCTCAAGGTCTCATCCTGTCTTTGGATGATGGCCTCGAGGGCCGCCTCAGTCTTCGGATGGCGCCGAGAAGCTGTGAAGGAACTGATGAACTGGTTCTTCAGGTTTCGCCATGATGTAATTGAGCCCGGGGTGAGTCCTTTATACCAGTCCATGGCCGCCTTCCTGAGAGTCGTGGGGAAAAGACGACACTTGATGGGCCCCCCGACATTATGATAGTGGAGCATGGCTTCGAACCCGTCAATGTGGTCGACCGGGTCTGCTACTCCGTCATACTCCTTCAAGTGTGGGGGCTTCTCCATGCCCGGGGGGATGGGTGCGTCCATGATGGCCTGCGACAGGGGACCGCGGGGGTCATCCTCGTCGCTCCTCTCCGGAGAAAGAGAAGGGGTCCTGTAGTTATGTCTGGCACGATGATCGTGCTGAGATTCCCTCGAGCGTGATGCTCGGTGGTTGAAGGTCACACGCCCGTCTCCGGCGTGCCTCTTGTCGTGCCTTGATGGGTCGCGACTGGGTTCTTCGGTAGGGATGACAGGCTGTCTCTCATAGTAGGGCCGCCTCTGCTTTGGCCGGGGAGAGGGGCTCCTGGATTTCTCCCTATAGTGTCTCCGCGGGGGAGAAGGGTGTCGAGCTTTCGTGACCCGAGGAGGAGGAGAATGTGGCCTCCGATGCCTCCTCGGGGGTCGTCGATCATCTTCAAGTGCCCTTAATCTTTCTCCTTGGGCGAAGATGAGGTAATTTGTCTGATTAATGGCCGCGAACAATGCCTGAGTCGTGGCATCTGCCCCGGCAGGAACTGGGACTTCATAGAACCGGGCAGCTCTGCGATGAGCGAGAGCTACCGGGTCGTCTTCGAGTGCTGGAGGGGTCGTAGAGGATGATGCAGTAGCCCCGTCCCTGTAGGAGGAAGGTCCAGGGGCGGTTGTCACAGGGATGGCACTGTGGCCGGGATCACCGGGATTGTCGAGGTGTCCATTCTTGTCCGCGGGACTGTTATTAGTGTCGGCGACATGGACGGGCTGCTCGTCACGAGCTGGATCAGCCATGACAGGTAGTTGGATTGAGCTTTGGTCCTTAGAATTGTTCGTTAGACGGGGAAGCTGTTTCCCACAGTCGGCGCCACTGATCTGACCTGATCAGAAATGGACCGTCACGGCTGGCTCCGAGCAGAAAGCTTTTTTGAACGAGGTGGGGGGGGGGGGGGGGGGGTACCTGCAAGGCACTCCGATGCTGAAGTAAGTAGGAGTACGAGCAGATAATAGCAAGTTGAGGTTAGAATGATGAATACCTGACCCTCTGGAAGCAGAGGGTATTTATAGCCCCCAGCGCTGGGCCAAGGTTCCTTCATTGGGCCGGGCAGGTTTGGCCCAATGGAGGAACTGCCAGGTTCTACGTGGGTAGTGGGGACCCGCACGTGGTCCCCTTCCTGGATGTTCTGCGTGAAGTGCGGGCGGACGGAGACGCGGTCTTTCCGGAGTCTCGTTGGGGGAATAGTGGACTGAGTCTGCCCTAGTTGGGATGCTCGAGGCAATGTCGAGCTGGACAGCAGGGTGTCGAGCTGGACATCAGGACGTGGAGCTGGACCGCAGTATGTCGAGCTGGACATCAGGTCGTGGAGCTGGACCGCAGTATGTCGGGCCGGACATCAGGATGTGGAGCTGGGCCGCAGTATGTCGGGCACGGCTGTGACCCTTTGGTCGGCGTGGTCCTCAGTAAGTCCCTTTGGACTGGGCCTTAGCAATGCTTTTGGGCCTGTCGGGCCCAGTCCAGAACACCAATCGAAGGGTCTTTCAGAATGCCAATCGAAGGGTCTTTCAGAATGCCAATCGAAGGGTCTTTCAGAATGCCAATCAAAAGGTCTTTCAGAATGCCAATCGAAGGGTCTTTCAGAATGCCAATCGAAGGGTCTTTCAGAATGCCAATCGAAGGGTCTTTCATAATGCCAATCGAAAGGTCTTTAAAGCACCAATCAAAAATTTTCTTTTTCCTTAGGCAAGGGTTTGTGATCAACCATGCAGGGGGAAGACTTTGGAAAACATGAGAGGGAAAATTTTGGGGTGCAACAGTTGCCCCTGTTCAATTTTCTTAAACCTGAGGATATAGATTGGCTTTCGAGCCTTTCGTGATCCGAAGGTGAAAGATAATTGAACACTAGAGTGCCCAGAAATTTGCACTCGCATGGTGTAGTATCAGCATTGTGATGTCGGGAATGGGCTTACAGATGCCATTTGGAGATTGTTGGTAGGTGGTTTTATCTTCGTTGATGGGTGTCTCCTTTGACGAGTTGTCTCCATTGACAGGTTGTCTCTATTGACAGGTTTGGCCACAGAAAAATCTTTAGGAATCGACTTAACTGATTTTGTCTCCATTGACTGGCTTCACCTCAGAAAAATCTTTAGGAATCGATTTAACTGATTTTGTCTCCATTGACTGGCTTTACCTCAGAAAAATCTTTAGGAATCGATTTAACTGATTTTGTCTCCTTTGACTGGCTTCACCTCAGAAAAATCTTTAGGAATCGATTTAACTGATCTTGTCTCCATTGACTGGCTTCGCCTCAGAAAAATCTTTAGGAATCGATTTAACTGATTTTGTCTCCATTGACTGGCTTCGCCTCAGAAAAATCTTTAGGAATCGATTTAACTGAACCAGACAAGGTCTTGGAATATCTTCAACTGGACCGGTCATCAGAAAAATCTTTAGGAATCGATTTAACTGGACCAGAGAAGGCCTTTGACTGGATCAGCATCAGAAAAATCTTTAGGAATCGATTTAACTGGACCAGACAAGGTCTTGGAATATCTTCAACTGGATCGGCATCTGAAAAATCTTTAGGAATCGATTTAACTGGACCAGAGAAGGCCTTTGATATGGCTGAGAATTTAACTGCATCCTTCCTGAAAGGTAAAGGTCAGTCATATGTAATGCATGATATGGATCAAGCAATGATGTTCTCGACATAAATGAGATTGTGTGGCATGATGCGTTTATGCATGTGTCATGATGTATGGAAGTGTGATGTTTTAGCTGGGGAAAATAAATCCCGGAGCTGCTGGAGAATAGAGTTGAGTCTGGATGATTGTCAGAATTGCGTCTGCATATGAGCGTATCTGAAATGTATTTGAATGAGTGACAGAATGACATCCGAATTTGGATCGTATCTGGACTGTAATTTGAATGAGTGACAGAATGACATCCGAATCTGGATCGTATCTGGACTGTATTTTGAATGAATGACAGAATGACATCCGAATCTGGATCGTATCTTGACTGTATTTTGAATGAGTGACAGAATGACATCCGAACCTGGATCGTATCTGGACTGTATTTTGAATGAATGACAGAATGACATCCGAATCTGGATCGTATATGGACTGTAATTTGAATGAGTGACAGAATGACATCCGAATCTGGATCGTATCTGGACTGTATTTTGAATGAATGACAGAATGACATCCGAATCTGGATCGTATCTGGACTGTATTTTGAATGAATGACAGAATGACATCCGAATCTGGATCGTATCTGGACTGTATTTTGAATGAGTGACAGAATGACATCCGAATCTGGATCGTATCTGGACTGTATTTTGAATGAAGGACAAAATGACATCTGAATCTGGATCGTATCTGGACTGTAATTTGAATGAGGGACAGAATGACATCTGAATCTGGATCGTATCTGGACTGTAATTTAAATGAGTGACAAAATGACATCCGAATCTGGATCGTATCTGGACTGTAATTTGAATGAGTGACAGAATGACATCTGAATATGGATCGTATCTGGACTGTATTTTGAATGAGTGACAGAATGACATCCGAATCTGGATCATATCTGGACTGTATCTAGAAGGAATCTGGAATAAGTGTCAGAATGTCAGCCATATTTGGATCGCATCTGAACTGTCTCTAGAAGGAATCTGGAATAAGTATCAGAATTTCAGCCATATCTGGGTCGCATCTGAACTGTCTCTAGAAGGAATCTGGAATAAGTATCAGAATGTCAGCCATATCTGGGTCGCATCTGAACTATCTCTAGAAGGAGTCTGGAATAAGTATCAAAATGTCAACCATATCTGGGTCGCATCTGAACTATCTCTAGAAGGAGTCTGGAATAAGTATCAAAATGTCAGCCATATCTGGGTCGCATCTGAACTGTCTCTAGAAGGAGTCTGGAATAAGTATCAGAATGTCAGCCATATATGGGTCGCATCTGAACTATCTCTAGAAGGAGTCTAGAATAAGTATCAGAATGTCAGCCATATCTGGGTCGCATCTGAACTATCTCTAGAAGGAGTCTGGAATAAGTATCAGAATGTCAGCCATATCTGGGTCGCATATGAACTATCTCTAGAAGGAGTCTGGAATAAGTATCAGAATGTCAGCCATATCTGGGTCGCATCTGAATTGTCTCTAGAATGAATCTCAGAAGATGATGATCTTTGCCTGTTGATTGATCTTTCCTGAAAAGGTAAAGAGTTAGTTGTATGCAATGTCATGATGTATGTATTATCATGATGTATGTATTGTGTAATGGTGTTCTCAAAATAAAATGAGATTTGTGTCATATGTACTTTGTATGCATATGTTATGAATGTTGTTGAAGCGTAATTTTGTCTTGGACTTTGCTCCAAATGTTTCCACCGGGGATCCCTGCTTTGTTGTTTGAGGAGAACTCCGCTGGGGGATATTGGAAACTCTGTGGGGAGTATGTTTATTTCTGCTTGGGAAAAGAGTTTAGGAGTCTTAGTCGTCCGTTGCTCTACTGGGGAGTCGAAGTTGAACTGATATCTGGTCGTGTCCAGGTTTCGCAGTAACTTGCTGGGGATTGTAGAGTAGTCTACTGGGGAAGGGGAGTTGTGGTCCTTTAATTTGTAGTAGTCGGCGAGGAAAACTCAAGCTGGGGAATCCTGGTGTTGTTGGGGAAATAAACCCTGTCGTCAGTCCGCTAGAGAGGTGACATCTTCGTTGGGGGAAGTCCTCGAGGATTCTTGAGGTTTATTCAGCTGGGGAAAGGCTTTCAGAGATTAAACCCTTGCTGGGATGTCATCCTATGAGGAGGATTTTGGGGAGATTTGTCATTGCCCCTAGTAGAAAGTGTTTGTGACATTGCCAGAAAATGTTTAATTGTACGTAACCCTCCACTGAGATTGATGTTCAATGCCCCAAGTGACGAAGATGGAGACTTGCCCCTGGTTACTCTGCACTTCTTCAGAGATTTCTTGAAATCTTGACTGGATTGCCACAGGTGCGCTGGATAGTGACATGTCAAGTCCCCTTGTTGATAGGAGATTTGTCAATGGAAGTGTCATCCTTTTTGAAGTGATTTTGTTCACTGAGAGGGCTTTCGTTCATCGGATATTCGTTGTGCGAATTTCTCCGCTGTCAAACAAATAGCCAAATGCAAACAGTGATATTCAAATAATGCAAAGTTTATGCTTGTCTCGAAGTTTTTGAAAAATACATTTTTTAGCAGAAAACCTTTTATAAGACAAATTCAACACAAGATTTAGGGCAAAGCCTTACAGGAGTCAGGATACCTTTTGTAACAGTATGCTTTCGAACTAACCCATGCTTCAGTTAGGACTTTTGAAGGATTGTAACGTGGTTTGGTTCACGGTTTAAGAAACAAAGGATAAAAGGCTCAAATTATATTTGTACCCACCCGCTCTTCGTGATGTTCTTCAATCCTAAACTCAGTTAATTGTGCGTCGAACTCTATTCGAATTTGGAACGACATTTTGATGATGGTTCACACAAGTTGAATTTTGGAAGGCAGTCATTTTTTGCAACATTTTTCATGTTGTCGAGGATTTGTAGCGACCTCGTTCTTTTGATTTGTTATCCCTAACTTTTGCCTGACTGTTCCTGTTTTCGAGATTACAGTCAGCGGAATGCCCCAGCTTTCTTAAGCCTCCTTTATAGGTTTTGGCTCAGTGGGCTTTTCTCTTTTGAGAGATTGACTGCCTATGAAATAAGGAACCACCACCGTCTTTTGATTCCAGAGGACTGCTTTTGATGTCGTTCGTTGTATTATGAACTGAGAGTTTTGCGACTTCAATGCGTATCTTTTGAATTAACTGAGAGACTACCCTGCCCTAGGTTTAATTTAAAGGTTTCAATTTGTGTTTAAAACAGAAAACTCCTACTTCTTTGGCTCGAAGGGGTTGACTAGGGATTATCTTCCTTATAACTCCAGTGTTTAGGATTTGAAAGAAACGCCTGTACATAGTCAGCAAGGTCTGTCCAAAAGCATACTGTATGAGATTATGGCATTGTTTCGTCATCCTCCCTCTAAAGGCTTGTAACTTTTAGCAAGAGTTGAATGTCATAAAGTGAGTAAAAAGCATAGTTTAAATGTAATTAAAATGATTGGATCAAATCAAGACAAACATATGCAATGCATTAATAGATAATTGTTTGAATAACAAAGAGATTACAACTTGAAAATTCAAATGAAACAAAGACATTCTCAATGATTTGGCATAGGAGCAGTGATCACATTTGGGGTCTCCGGAGGGTCAAACTTGATCTCCTTGGCATCAATCATGTCTTGGACCTTGTTCTTCAGAGCCCAACAGTTGTTTGTGTCATGTCCCGGACTGTCAGAGTGGTATGCGCACCTTTCATTGGGATGATAGGTAGGAGCGGAAGTATTTGGGTTCCAGAGAGGAGCCTTTAATGTAATCAGCTCTGCTTCCAACAGGCTTTGTAGCGCTTGAGTCAGTGACATGTTGATCTTAGTGAATTGTCTTTTAGGCGCGACCTCCTTACGCTGATGCCCCTGTCTTTGTTGAGCAGGCGTAGGATTAGAGATCAAGATTTCTCCTACGTGTTGGTCATGACGACTCTTTTGACCATACACAACATCAGACTCTTTCTTCCCATTGTAGGGCTTTTTCTGAGCATCCGAAGGTGTTTCTTCTTGAATCTTCCCACTTTTGATGCCAGCTTCGACCCTTTCGCCGGTCAGTATTAGCTCGGTGAATCCGGCTGAAGAGTTTCCGATCAAGTGTTTGAAATAGGGACCAAACAAAGTCCCAAGAAACATATCCACCAACTCCCTATCAGACAGAGGGGGTTGGACTCTTCCAGCAAGATCTCTCCACTTCTGAGCGTAGTCCTTAAAGCCTTCGCCTGTACCCATAGACATACCCTGAAGCTGAGTACGTGTGGGAGCAAGGTCGGCATTATACTGGTATTGCTTGTAAAAGGCAGCAGCTAGGTCCTCCTAGTTGCGGATGTTAGCTCCTCCCAGTTGACAGAACCATTCAAGTTGAGTCCCTGACAGACTATCTTGAAAGAAATGAACCCATAGATTTCTATCAGCAGTATAGGGTTGAATCTTCCTCACATATGACCGGAGGTGTAGCTTTGGACAGGAAGCTCCGTCGTACTTGGCAAAGGCAGGTGCCTTGAATTTATGTGGAATCACCACCTCAGAGGATAGACCTAGATCTCCGAAGTCCAGACCGGGCACCTTCTGTATTTCCATAGCGCTCAAACGGTCTTCCAGCTGTTTGTACTTATCCTCAGCAGGAGGATACTGTTCTTCATCATAGTCTGTCTTGTTGTCGGAGACCATAGGGCTAAGAGCCCTCCTTTCTTGTGGACTGTCTTTCCCTCCAGATGAGGTGGTCAGATCAACTTCATTCTGCAGCCCGTTTCCAAACCTACGTCCAGTGTTGAACGGGATGGTCCTCTTTTTCTTCTTCTTCCTCTCTTTCAGAATCAGGGTCTTTAGGTCCTGCTGACCCTTAGCTAGATTCATGACCAGCTCTTGAAATTGGGCGTTCTGGGCCTGGAGGGCCTTGATAGCTTGCTCAGTGGAAGGTTCAGCAGACATGATGATTGCTGAAATAAACAGCGAAGAAGATAAGAGACCTGTACTGGGAGACCTGTTATGCAATGATATGTATGATATATGTATGCAATGTTTTCAAGGATCTCGCGGGGTAAACAAGAAACTGTTAGAATTTGAATCTAGTAGCTTGATTGAAGGAACTTCATGTTGCTGAGAGTCCTTCTTCAAGAGTCAAGCTCACCATATCGAGTGGGTCATAGCCCCTGACTCAAGTTATCATGTTTTGATCTCTAGACGACATTGGCTAGAGGAAAATAAATCCCCTTTGCCCCTTGCTGGACATTTGATTCACCATAACCTGCATCACAAGCCCTTGAGATCCTTGAAATGGTTAAGGAAATGTCAAGGCATGATGTTATGATATGTATGCTATGCGTTTAAGCAAAAGTGTGAGGTGATGTAAGTAAGCCCTGCAATAAATCTAAATTATTGGGTAAGGACTGTAAACAAAACCTGCAAGGAACCCATATTGTCAGATAACAATAATGTGCAAGTAGTTCAAGTTTGAAGGCACACAAGTCACACAAATAGCCTTAAGTTTAGGCTGGCATGGAGTTTAGGCATTACCCTCTTTCAGTTTAGTTGGTTTAAACCTGTCCTGAAAATAGTAACCGGGTTCTAGAGGATCTCAATATCACTGACTACCCTCAATCGGTCAGAATTCCAGTTTAGCAACCTTTTCTTGCAGCCGAAATCATCGCGAGAGTTTAGTCTCAATGAGTGTAGCATACTGCTACTGTTCTATGGCCAAGTTGGTCAATTTAAGGTTCTAAGGTCAATTGGTGCTTAATGACTCCTCAGAAGACCCATATTCTCCTCGTTTAAACACAAGGGATATTGGTACAAACCAAGGTGTCACACCAACGTAGCTACTGCTTCATCCGTGTCGGTCTATGCCGGACAGATCCCTCACGGTTTATTGCTACTTACCTAAAGGGTATCCCCAGATCTGGGTTAGGATCTATAGAACTCCGATACAAGCCCACAAAATTAAAGCATACAAAGCATACAATTGAAAACATGGTGATCTAATCCTAAGGTACACCTCACTTATAATTATCCCCAGCAGAGTCGCCCGTTCTGTGATCGGTGGGAATGAGAACTGACTGTTTTGGAATGCTGGTTCGCGTTTGCGTTTGTTTTTGCAAAATGTCGCGGTAAGCAAGAGTCGCCACCGTCTTTTATTTTATCCAACAAGGAAAGGACAAAAGGACAGAAAAATTTCTTTTCGAGATGTTTCTCGGGTTCGGGAGGTAGATTATAGAAAGGGAAGGTGTTAGCACCCTTTCTATCCGTGGTTATCCACGGGCTCTTAGGTACTTGCTCACTATGTTTTCAAAAGTTTGCTTTTCTTTGTGTTTGTGGGTTTTGAAAAGAGTTTTGTTTTTGAAGAGAGTGTAAGTGCGAAAAGTTTTGTTTTTGTTTTTCAAAAGAGCAAGTGCTTACGAACATCTACCTACTCAAAAAGGAATTAGACTGTGCAAATGTTCTTTAGACAGTGCTATCCCACTATTGAGGAGTAGGTAGCACCGTCGTTGGAGTTTTCGGGTCAATTCGGTTTAAGGGACGTGTGGTCACTAAAGCAATGTTAGGACGCTTTAGCGGTAACCCTAATGTCTTAGATCATTTTTCCGAGGCAACTGTTTCGAGGCAACTTTGATCTTTGGACATGAGGGCGACCTCTAAGACTTCCTATACTCAATGACCACGTTCGAGGCAACCAAGTGAGGTGTGCCCTAGGAGTGGCATGTGCGAGTGTGTCAATTTTCAATTTATATTATCTTTGTATATTTAGGTGTTCTACCATTCGTTTTTAGATCTTGTCATACAATCCTATTTAGCATACATCTAAGCAGTTAATATATGTACAGGAATTTAAAGTGCGGGAATTGTAAAGCAACTCTTCGATCCTGCGCTTGCTGGGTCTCTTCAGGCTATGTCTGCAGCAAGTGTTGGCAAACGAAGAACATGACCTGGGCGCCAAACCCAGGCCTTTCGATCCTGTCTAGGATGGCAAATCAAAGGTAACAACAAGTAATAATGTGTTATGCAAATGTAAAGTTGGACAATTTACCCTTTCTTACCTGCAGATTGAGTCTTCGATTTGGGCACTTGCTGGAGGTGAGCAGTTTCGATCTGGGGTTTCTGGGCGTGGATGCTTTTGTTGAAGGGTTGCTTTGGCCTGGATTACTTATGAAAATGTTGGTAACCTTTGGTGGGTTTGTATGGGCAGCGCCTCTCCAATGTTTCCTGTTTCTTTTCTCTATTTTTTCCTCTGTGTTTTTTCGTGTCCTTTGCACTGTATGCTGGCCCTTGTATTTATAGGAGTGTGGGGGTCTAGTAACGGCAGGAGACAACCATTTAACCAGGCCTTTAATGCCATGAGACAAGAATCAGACACATTAAAAGTTTTCCTTTTTTGAATTATTCATGTCTCTTGAATGAACCTGGACACTTGTGAATTTCGAATGCCTTCAGGCCCTGCTCTTCGACTGGTCCTTGTCCAAATATCAATTGAAGGGTACTAATTAAAATTCCAATCGAAAGGCTTTGTTAACAGGCCAATCGAAAGGTGCTGTTCATGCTAATCGAAGGACATGGTTAACATGCCTGTCGAAGCTGCCTTGACACAATGCTAAATCGAAGGATCCCTTGGCATGCCAATCGAAAGGCTCATTCAGAATACCAATCGAAGGATCTTTCAGAATGCCAATCGAAGGCCTTGACATAATGCCAATCGAAGTGCTTGTCCATAATGCCAATCGAAAGGCTCCTTCAGAATACCAATCGAAGGCTCCTTCAGAATACCAATTGAAGGGTCTTTCAGAATGCCAATCGAAGGGTCTTTCAGAATGCCAATCGAAGGGTCTTTCAGAATTCCAATCGAAGGGTCTTTCAGAATGCCAATCGAAAGGTCTTTCAGAATGCCAATCGAAGGGTCTTTCAGAATGCCAATCGAAGGGTCTTTTAGAATGTCAATTGAAGGGTCTTTCAGAATGCCAATCGAAAGGTCTTTAAAGCACCACTAAAATTTTTTCTTTTTCCTTAGGCAAGGGTTTGTGATCAACCATGCAGGGGGAAGACTTTGGAAAACATGAGAGGGTAAATTTTGGGGTGCAACAATGCCATTAACATGTTACACCACAAGTTCATCCATGGAAACCTATAAATCTATATGCAGATGGTTAAAGTAAGTCTTAAGTAAGGGCTTGTCCCAACTGGTTGAAAAGTTAATCAAAGGCACAAGGAACCATCAAATCCCCTCTCACTCCTTATATGCAGATGGCAATTTATTTTTGCACTGGATCCTCTACAATTATTCATGTTTTATCAAACTTTTTTTTGCTACATATACTGAAGCTTCTGGCTAAATCTTTAACCTTATAAAATTAATTATTTATGGTGGTTTTATTTCTCAAGCCAGACTGGGTCAAATAGAAACATCTCCTGGATTCTCCATTGGTACTCTTAAAGACAAGAACCTTTCTTAAATTGCTATAGCTAAATTTATGTGAGGTAAAGAAGAAGTATTATAGAGTGAGCGAGTGATAGAGAGAGAGAGAGAGGAATGATATGTCTTTTATGCATCATTGACCGCTTGAAACAACTTTAGCACTTGCATGTCTTAATATTTATATCTTTAATTAGTTCTCATCATCAAAACCATGATGTTGACAAGTCTAGGCATGTCTTGCTTTTTAATCACTTACTGGTTAAACCTGCAAGCACATAGTTTCACGTTCTCTCCCCTTTTTTGGTGATAATAATGCATCTCTCATAGATGTGGTAAAAGAAAAGAGAGGTAGGTAGATTTGAAGTGTTTAAACCCCCTTTCACATTAGTTGAGAGTATAGTCTACTCCCCGTGAGAGTATATTTTCCCCCTTTGTCATAATAAAAAAGGCAGGTAAAAATGCAAGATGAAAATTTAAATATGCAAGCACATAGATCACATAGTCAAGAAAGGAAAGACAAACACTCAATTAATTCAAATTATATTGGAATGCAAAGTACATAAATCACGGAATTGTAGGAATTGAAACAATGCAAAGAACTGAAAAACAAACAGACTTAAAGGCTAAAACATATAGGTGAGACTAATCGTTTTCATAAGTATCATAATTCCTTTAGTTATTATTTTTAATTTCAACAACATCTTTTTTCAGATTTTGTATGGTTAGATCATTTTGTTGGTATATCGCCATGATAATGTCTATTAATGTGTTTTCTGTGGCTGGTTGTGCTATGTCTTCTTCTTCCTCATCCATCGACTTATTTATCAATTCTCCATGTTAGAAACAAATATTCATTTTTATGAGAAAGGAATAATTGATCTTGTTGTTTGATGAATCAACCATTTTTCCGATAGTGTTTATTTCAAAAGAAGCCAGAATTTTAGTGATCAGGGTCCCATATGAAAGTCATGATGTTTGATTTTGTTTGCAGTAGATCATGTGGAGAAGTATGCCATTGAATCAATTAGTTTGAAATTCTTGGGTTAGAAGCCAAATAGGAACGACATCATCCTCGGTGAAAATATCGATGTTGATGTTCCTTGGGAAGGTTATCTTTGTAAGTAGGTAGTGTGCAACACAAGCCTTTAGTTTTACGAAGCTCGCCTTGATAGGAAGTTCCTTATCTTCCATAGGATTCATAACGAAGGAGAAGATGGCAATGGAACACTTGAATCTTTTGAATTTTATTGGTCCTTCGTAGGTGTAGGACACATCTTGGAAGGGAAACTCAAACATTCTTTCAAATTTATCTCTATGGATGTCGATTTCAATTCCTTTCAGTTAACTTCAATGATGTTTCTACAATCATTAAATTCGAGTAGAATTGTTTACAACTATTTAGAAACATTTGATCAGGTGCCTTAGTGAAGAACTCTCTCAATGATCCTTGACAAATATGAATGTAGGGTTTATGGCTTATAAGGAAGCTTTCCTCCATAAAAGATGATCAAATCATTTTTTTCGGTTGGTCATCATCTTTCTTTCTTGAGTTCTTGGTTTTATGCCATCTACAAAATCTATTATTCACGAGGTGTATTCTGATTGACAATATTTTGATGAGGTCGTGATGATACTCATGGTGAAGATAAAAACCACACTAGAACAACGAGAAAATATGATATGCAAGAAAAGGGAAAAGAGGATTACCTATTTTTTTGCAGAGCTTTAGGCAATTTTGGGCATGTAAAACTTGCACAAAATCAATGAGGATTATATCCAATAAAGAGAAGAGCCAAATATTTCTTAATTAGCTTATCTAATCGATTGGGTTAAGTCTCTAATCGATTAGATCCTGATATTTTCAAGGATCTCATGCGTTTTCCATAAATGCATAAATTTAATTGACTTGGAGGTCAATTTTCATCTGATTTGATATAAAGATTTGAAGCGCGAAGCTAACCTAATTGATTATATTATGGTTCTAGTTAATTAGGCTTTTGTATTTCACCCACCTTGGTGCTCTTTGATATTTGGGCTGGATTCCACTTTGGTTTTCTTGCTTTTTGTACCTATGCTCACAGTTCACACCCCTTTTCTCGTGAAGACTTAAAAAGTCATCTATTTGGCTAGTAAAAGTATTTTTAAAGGATGAGAAATTATTAAACGCATTATTTTAAAGGGTTAATCATATTTTTATGATTATTCCATCTTTAAATAGTGTATTACCTTGATTACCATGTAACCTTGATAAGATCTCCCCATTTTGAAAGAATGCCAACATAATGATGGATATACTACTTCTCTACGGGTCATTGGATACAAGAGATGGTTAAAATACAAGATAAATATGTACGCCACATACTTATATTCTCAACACACTAAGAGGTTAGCAGATCATCATAGATCAAATATGTTGAGACCACCCTCAACAAAAACTTATTTTGATCACGATCATTGATATACTCCATCATCGAGCGTCCTAGGATCATAGACTTCAAATGTCTAAATATATTGGAGTGAAAATATTTATAAATAGGTCGATTCACTTTCTTCCTATTTAATTCTTTATTATGTGTTCTACCAAACTTAAACCCTAATCAAATTTTATTTAAGGAAGACCTTTGACTTGATAGAATCAAGTCAAAGTTTTCTTTCCCTTATTAGTACATTTACTTAGGGTTTCTTTGTCACCTCATGGTATTCTTGTTTGTGAGATACTTTCAAGAAAACTTTCTCTTCTTTGTTGGGCAAATATTCTTTGAAGGTGTTACTTGAGGTTGACTTTTTGTTATTTATAAAGGCTTTACTACCCTTTCTTCTCTAAAATATTTCACTAGATGAGGTTTCTTCTTCACATTCTCCTCTCGATGAAGTTCCTTCATTTGATATTGATTCCTCCGAGGATCGTTTAACTACCAAGATTTTTCTTTCGTATGAGATCACAAGAGTTGCCTTGATTTCATATTAATTTGTTGATGAATTTGCTAAGTATGCTTCTAGACACAAGTTCATTCATTAATCTTTTAGTAGTTGGATTAATTGATTAAATTTCTTGATGATTTCCTCCTTTTGAATTTTTTTTCTAAAATTCATAAACATTCTCATATCTTGATTTAAGGATTGTATCACATTTGTGATTTCAATTCTTAATTCTTAGATATTTTTTAGTGACAAATGTTCTAATATTATTTCCGATATTTCAAAACTTAGAGAAGCGTTTTTGAAGGAAACATTCATCTTCTCCTCCTCTTGTGTTCATTCGCTCTTGTTCGACCCTTGGAGAAACTCCATGTACCATTTCAAGAGTGTCCCACATTTTATTGGAGGATTTACAATTATGAACATAAAAAAAATTGATTTTCATTTAAAGATATTACTCAGAAATTCTTTGTTTTGAAATCAATTTAAAACTTTCTCTTTTCCTCTATGGTCCAAAGGAAATCTGGTTTATCTACTACTCCATTTATGTAGTGAATTGGGGTAATGGACCGTTAGTTATAGTTTCCTACAATTCAAAATCAAAACTATGAATGAAGATTTTAAATCTAGTTTTCCATAGGTTAAACCTATTACCATTAAATGACAGATGTGTGTTTATGAAAGATCTCTTGATAAAAATGGTGTTGGAAGTCATCCTCCTCTTGAGACGATTAGTCTTTGAATAGGATTTGATCTATGATGCCGATTTTTGAACATGTAACTCCATACACAAGAAGGGGTGAATTGTGGGGGTTTGAAAAACGATATTTTACAACCACGTTATTTTCTAAGTCAGAGTTAAAAAACATTTTTAGAAATATGTTTGGAAATGCAACAGAAAATCAATGTAAATAAAATAAGTGGAAAACAAAGAGTTAAGAGAAGAGAGGTGGCATTGGAGATTTATAGAGGTTCATTATACAAGAGTGACATACTCCTCTTTTCAAGAATTGATCTTTAAAATTTCCAATAATACTTAGGAGATTTTAGAAGTTTAAGCTCACGAACCCTCTTATACAAGGAAAAATGAAGTTTCAAGTTTACTTCCAACTAAGCAAAGAATAATGGAATGAAGCGGCTAGTATTCATGCAAAACACGAACAAAGCTTCTAGCGGCTAGTCTCTAAGCTAAACCGATATTTTGTACGAAATTATCTCAAACCAAGGTGGAGTTTTGAACTAACTATCCTCCAAATTGAAATGAGTTTTTATATCGGGCTGACCACAAACAGAATTAAGATTTTACACTAGGTTGATATCGAAACAATTAAGATTTTACACTGGGCTGAGCTCAAGAACCGATAATAATATTTTTTTCACTGGTTATCATCAAGAACCTAGAAAGAGAGTTTTTCTTTAAGTGGGTGAACACACAAACCAAACCGAATATTAACACTAAGCTCCCAAAAATATCTTTTAACAAGTTTAGTGATAAGTGCAAAAGTGTAGTTATTTTGTATATACTTTTTGTTGCACTTACCGACTCTTTGCTGTTAATATCGTTGAATAAACTCGACTTTTGTTTAAATACGTTTAGTTTGTGTTTATATGCATTTTCGTGTATAAAGTGTATCGTTTGATAGTTTTCCATTCATTTTATAGGCATTTGATGCGTATTTACAGCATGAACAATAAAGTGTCGAAGACACGACTTCAAATGTGCGATTTTGAGCAACTCGTCAACGAATAAGGCTAAAAATCAAAGAATAAGAAATCATAAATTTGGTTTATATTTTGTCATTGTTAGAAAGATCATTTAATGAACTTTTCAACACTTTAAACCGGGCGCAAATCAGAGTTACGGTTCAAAAGTTATGGCCGAAATAATGCAGAATGCTGTGCTGATTTTTCAACATGCTGTCATCCGTCGCCGGGCGATGCTTTTGGTCGTAGGGGGGGCGCTAGGCAAGCTATAGCGTGGGAAAACACTGTCTTGTTCGCTGGGAGACGCTTTTTGGTCGCCGGGCGATGCTGGTCGAACGATAATTCAATAACCAATCTCTGTGGACACGATAAATTCTCGGATAAATATTTCCAAAACTTTTGTTGCTTGCCGCTACACTGCTTCCAACAAAATGGTGCTGTTGTCGGGAATTAGTTCTATTATATTCGTATTGTGATAATTATTTTGTTTTTGAGTTTTGTAATTAATGTATATGTTGTATAGAAATTGTGCATTAACTTGTATATGATATTTATGTATATATGTGTTTTCACGTATTGTTATGAATTGTCTCATTTTCGTAACGTTTGTTGTGTGATTGTTAGGATACTTTCTTTAGGTTTGTGCGGTGTGACAATACCATGGCATGATGAGAGGAGGTTACTAGCTCACACAATAAAGGAGCTACGACGTAAAACACGCATGTTTGTTTGTATTTAATTATGTGTGTGGTGATTTGTGCTTTAACAAGTTGAAACAAGAAAATATTCTGAATTTCAAATCTTCACTTTTCAACTTGTTAATTCATTTTCACCCGATTTTCATATTGTTATTTGTATTTGTTTTATTATGTCAATTTGTGTTTTTCGAAAGCTTGTCGTATTTTTCTTGAGGAGTTTTCTTCATTGTATATAGTAAATTTTGTACATTGAAATTTTGTAGGAATATTATTTTTCTAATTCTTTTATTGTTGTTTGGACTCAAGTTTTGGTCTGGTAACTTGTAGAATATTGAGGTGATTTGTCAAGTTTTATTGTTTCGACTTGCAAATGCGTGATGATGATTTTGTTAAAGTTTTGTACACGTTCGAGGTATATGTTTATCGCTTTCTATACTTTAGCATATTCATGATACTTAAACTTTTTAAATTTTTTATGCCATTCATTCTTTTGTATACTTGTTCATTTATGAATCACTTTAGTTTCCACCCTTTTTGTGAGGTAGCTTTCCATTATTAACATATGCTGGAGAACACAATTCTTGTTTTAACTGGATTTTATTATGCTTAATCTTTTGTTTATGTTGATTGTATGAAAGCTTGAACATGATCAAGACATTTTTTTTGTTTTATTTTGAGCACAACTACCATTGCCAAATAAGTCAATTCACCTTGTGAGTGTGTTATTATTAGTAACCCCTTTGAGCTTTTTGTGGATATCTATGTTGTATTTGCTAAATGTTTGTCTATGAGTGTTTAGTTTCCATTGTTGCATGGATGTTGATTTGTTGTTTTCTTGAACCCTTAATCATTGTTTTGGTTTGAATTTTTACCTTGCCTTAGAAAGTAAGGAGTATTCACTTTAATGTATGGTTGAATTCAAGTTGGGGAGAAAAATGATTGTGTATTTATTGCTTGATTGCTATGAGGTTGAAAAAGAAAAAGAAAAAGAAAGAAAGAAAAGAAATGAAAAAAAAGTGATAGAAAAAGAAAGGAAAAAAATAGAAAAGCTTTGAAAAATAAAAATAAAAAGAGTATGGAATAATGTTGTATTGAATAAGTGATGTGTGTTGGTTTGAAATTTGGGATGAAGAAGAAGTTTGATTGAAATTCTATTGTTTGAAACTTTGTGGAAGTAATTACTCTCTTAGGTTTAGGCAAGTTTTTGTTTCGATTAATTTTAGGACTTATCACTTGTTTGTTAACTAAGCCACATTACAACCTTGAAAAGCCTTTGAGATTCTTTCTTTTATATTTTCAATGTAAATTTTTTGATGAATGCATAATTTAGTCTCTTGTTTGCAAGATTGTTGGATGAGTAAAAATACCCTATTTTTGTGTGTTTTTCATCTATCGATAATTGTGTTTGCTAGGTGTGATTCATCGTGAACTAGTATTGTTTTAGAATGTTTGGCATAATTTTTGTATTTAGCATTTGTTTCGTGTTTATGTTATAGTCGTAGTTTAGTGGTAAGTGTTTACTTTGTGTATATTGTTTTTTATTTGAACCATTGCATTTGTTTTCTGTTTTCAAAACCCGTTGATTCGTTATTCTTTGATTTATCATTATTTGTTCTTTAGGTTATTTAACTTTGTTTGAGGACAAACAATAATTCAAGTTAGGGAGAGTTTGATAAGTGCAAAAGTGTAGTTATTTTGTATATATTTTTTGTTGCGCTTATCGACTCTTTGTTGTTAATATCGTTGAATAAACCCGACTTTTGTGTAAATACGTTTAGTTTTTGTTTATATGCGTTTTCGTGTATACAGTGTATCATTTGATAGTTTTCCATTCATTTTATAGGTATTGATGCGTATTTGGAGCATGAGTAATAAAGTGTCGAAGACACGACTTCATACGTGCGATTTTGAGCAACTCATCAACGAATAAGGCTCAAAATCAAAGAATAAGAAATCATAAATTTGGTTTATATTTTGTCATTGTTATAAAGATAATTTAATAAGCTTTCCAACGCTTCAAACAGGGTGCGAATCAGAGTTACGGTTCAAAAGTTATGGCCGAAACAATGCAGAATGCTGTGCTGATTTTTCAACATTCTGTCATCTGTCGCCGGGCGACGCTAGGCGAGCTGTAGCGTGGGAAAAATACTGTTTTGATGGCCGGGCGACGTTTTTTGGTTGCCACGCGATGCTGGACAGTCAGAAATGCATATTTAGGTGTAAAAACACAATTCTTGGATATGGTTTTGGGTATTTTTGATCCCAACTTCATCAACCTTCATTTTTTGATAAGATTAGCTTAGAAAACAACATTGAAGCTTGCATACGAATGATCCGGAGTGGATTTCTCTTCAATCGGTCCTGAAAAACCAGTATATTTGTGGTTCATTTCTCTTCCTCTTTGTGTATTCTTTATGTGTTGAGTTTGTACATGTATTTACTCTGAACTTATGTATATTTTTCGCCCATGGCGTTATATTAAACTTGCTTTATAAATCTTTGTCGATTATTATCTTAGATTTTTGCTCTGTGCTAGGGATTTGAGTTGTTATAGACATATACTGCTTAGATTCTTATCTAGGATGATTATCTGTTAGTTTCTGAATTCTAGAGATAGATTTAGAGCTGACATCTACTTGGGTATCAGAGCTTAATGCCTTTGTGTGGTTGTGTTATGTTGAGAGATCGTCAGTGCGATTACATAATTGTCTTCTATGTTGTTAAGGAAGTAGAGAGATCATTTCCTTGGTGATACAGTCGGTCTCTTAATTTGGGTTAGAAATGACTTAGATTGTGAGTGATACATAGTGACATTGATGAGTATTGTTAGGTTGAATGTAACTGGTCGATAGATTTAAGTCTGTGATGAGTAGATTATATGCAGGCTTGATAAGTTATTCCTTAGTTTTTACTTTTGTTTACATTTATTTTCTGTTGATAATATTTTCTTTACAAACCCATTTATCCCCAAACTCATTAACGAGAAATTTGTCGAACGACAATTCAATAACCAATCTCTATGGATACGATACATTCTCGGATAAATATTTCCAAAACTTTTGTTGCTTGCTGCCACACTGCTCCAACATTTAGCTATAAACCAAAACAAACACTTCCTAAGAAAGAATAATTCAATCATGATTAAAAAGAACTCTTGTTGAATTTACAATAATATCCATTTTCCAAAACAACTTCTTCACTTAAACACAAGAAGCTTTCATAAATAGATATGACTAAATTTATGTGAGAGAAATAAGAAAGATTTTAGAGAGAGAAAGAGATAAAGAGAGATAAAGAGAGAGAGATAGAGAAGAAAGTTGTGTATCTCATGTTTCTGAATATGAAAGAAAGAAAGGGAATGCCTCTATTTATTGGTCAAAGGATGATTTAAAAAAAGGAAACGATCCATGAGCAAAATTTGATTACCTAATTGACCAGGTTTTGAATCTAATAAATTAGGTGCCACAAATAGTTGATTATCTTTTCCATTTTGAAAGGTTTTGATAGAGAGACGTTGACCATCATTAAGACATTTTCGTAATCGATTATACACTCGTTTTTCCCTTATCTAACCGATTAAGTACTTTGTCTAATTGATTAGATAGTTGGAAAACTTGCCATAATCAATCTGACAGTTCCTAATTCATCGAGCTAGACTTGAAAATAATTTTAGGTGATTTTATTTGAAAAAAAGAGTCTTCAAAAAGAGTTTTACTGAGTGTGTGATTTAGGCATATTACTTTACAAAAACACATTTGTGTTTTTACAAATCACTAATTATTTAGAGACGATCAAGTGAGCTTTCACATTTCCTCTCTTTCACACTCTAAAGCTTCAAGTCTTTTGTTGAATACACCAATCACATAAGTACTTCACTTGATTCTTCTTGGAGATGAGGCTTGAGATATATTCAAGTTGGACCTCATCATCAATGAATATCACAATGATCATTAAACCCTAACACCATGGCTTTATTCGGAGGAAAAACTTGACCAAATATGTTATGTATCTTTGACCGCTTGAAACAATGTTAACACTTTCTTGTCTTTATATGTTACATCTTCATTAGTTGTCATCATTAAAAGCATGATGTTAGAAGGTCTATGCATATCTTGCTTTTTGATAACTTCCTAATTAAACCTATAAGCACACGATTCCACATATATGGTATTAACTTTTATTTTGACAGAGCGCTGAATGGTCTTAGTGTTGTGTTTCAAAATTTTGACCTTAGCAAATTTTCTACTAAGGACACCGTCCCTCCTAAAGCACAAAATATTTTGGCGAGTGTTCTTATTAGTAAAAGTGTTTAGAACACAAAGGTAAAGTTTGATATGACTACAAGATAGACAATAATTTTTGGTCATTTGCAAGTAACACATGCTCAAGATTTTCTCCTTGCTATCTATATTGATAGACTAGGTCAACACATGTCACCAGTAAAGTATCATAGTATCCTTAGATATCACCTTATTCTTCCCTTATTTTCTATTGATGAAGTTTTCCATGTTTGTCACAAGACGTGCTTGGATATATTTAGGGCACACAGAATTCATTGTGCGAAGCTTTCATGATTTAAATACCAACATGACTTTGTTAATTTGATATATTTCGGCTGACCAAAGTTTCTCTGAAAAAAGAGGCGTTTGTGAATTTCTTGATTGACCCATGGAAGGAGAGATCGAGACTTAGGTTAATAGATGTTCTGGTGTACGGGTAAATATGAGAGAAACATACATGTGTGAACTTGACTGAGGTTTCACCACAAATGAGACTGATGACTGAAGATTTACCGTGGGACAGATAACGCTCAAAACTGCTTCAAGTAAAATGGTCAAACATATCATTTGTCTTTGACACTTCTGATTTCCTAATACTAGAGACGCTGATTCTCTTATAGAGTCTAAAAACTTATGCATACCAATTTTGTGTCTCTTAATTCAATAAATATAATTCTTAAAAGAATTGATTTTATCATTTAAAAAATGATACCAACAGAACTTGTTACGCATTTACGTTCTATTTATTATATCAACTTTTTTATGTTTGACATTACACATTCATTAATAAATACAATAATGTTGTATAAAACACAATAATTTTTTAAACTAATTTTACTAATTATGTATTTCCGATCATTATACATATAATGGAAAATATAATATTGTGAAAATAATGTATATATTTTTAGTTATAAGATAAAATTGAATATAATAATAACTAATTCTAAATTAAAAAGTGAATCTGACATTATTTTATTTTTTAAATTATTTATTTGTAAAATATTTATTTTAAAGTGAAGAGAATAACATAAAGTTATCAATAATAGTATATTTTAATTTTAAAAGAAAAACATTTATATTTTTTATATGTTGTTTCAAGGTCAACTAATCAAGTTGTTTACATGCGTTAATTAAAAATGGGAAAACCATTTAAACTCAACCCAACAGATTCATTTGTAGAACGATCAACTCAGTCTATTAAATGCATATTTGGAAAAACATATTAATTAATTTACTGTATTTCACATAAACAATTGGTATGATAAGTGTTTATGTATAAACTTTTCTATAACAAAAGATAAGATAAAAATATATTTGATTTATACTATAAGTTTTTTTTTTTGAATTTATGAATTGAAAGTCAATATATAAATAATTTTTACTGTCTCTAATGTTAGAAAATAAAAAATATCAAAGATAAATAGTATAAAAACATGTTGATTAGTAGAACAACACTTTTTCATATTTAATCACTTTAATTAAAATAATTTTGAGTATAATCTATCTACTGTAAAATCTTCTGTCATCAATCACACAAGTGAAAGGAAGAATAAATAAGGAAGAAACTCATAAGTTTATTAAAGAGTTTTTCAATTGCACTATCCATCTCAAATTATAAATTGTTTTGAATATTTTACGTATTAAAAAGTATGATTAATTTTACATGAGAAAGAAAAACTATGAAATAATCCATCCATTTCTTTTGTTACCTATCCTATTGAAACTTTTGCTAATTAAGTCCGTCAAGTATGTCGTATATAGCTCTCGAGGATATACATCATTGCTTGTTATATCATCACTTCCATTCCCTAGTTTTACTCCTAATCTCATAAGTCCGTCATTGCAATAAATTCTTAATAGTTGTTAAATTGTAATTTTTTGATGTCGAAATTATGTGTCGAAGGAAAATAGTTGTCGAAGCAGGTTGCTTGACATATTATATTTATTTTAGATTTAGATAAATTTGATTTAGATATAAAATATAATATATTTGATTTAGTTCTAAAGTATCTATTTTAGACTTTTATAGAAAATGTATTTTGGGCTTTTATAGTTTTGGACTTTGCTTTAGAGAGCAAGCTAACCTAAACCTATAAATAGAGAGAGTGATCCTTATTTTTGTAATCAAGTCAATTCATTGTATTCACATAATTTGCAGTTACAAGTGAATAATAAAGTTTTCCACTGTTTGTGAGCTGAGAGAAACTCTGCAGAAAAATAATTGTCTTTTTTCTTTCTTTTCATATTTTTCATCATCATTGTGTGGTGATATCAATCTTGTTCATCAAAATTGATAGAAATTCGTCATAAATTTTGGTGGATTTCCAACGTTTGGTATCAAGAGCTCCAGTTGAGTGATTCAAGGGAAGAACGATCAAGAACAATCGAAAAGGAAGAAGAAAAAGATCACGATATCGATGAATTACGCTAACAGAAATTTTCCAGCAAGTCTCCCAATTCTTAAAGGTGATAACTATGAGAATTGGTGCAACCAGATGAATGTTGTATTCTGTTTCAAGGTCTTTGGGATCTTGTGAAACGTGGATTAGAACCGCTTGATGAAGACGCTTCAGAAGAAGAAACAGAATATAGAGAATCGAAGAAGAAGAATTATAAAGCTCTCTTTATAATTCACCAATGTGTTACTCTAGACAATTTCGAAAAGGTTAGTCTAATATGGTGGGAGAACTGACTTGGTTTTGCATTTTATCGTAAATGTTGCGGATAGCAAGAGTCGCCACCGGCTTTTCTTTTATCCAATAAGGAAATAGTGAAAATAACAGGAAAGACCTTGAGATTATTGAGTTCGGGGGGTAGGTTATGAAAAGAGAAGGTGTTAGCACCATTTTCATTCGTAGTTATCTACGGGCTCTTAATCGCTAGCTCACTTTATTTTAAAAATTGCTTTATGTTGTGTATGTTTAAAAAATATTTTGAATGTCAATGTAAGGAAACTTTGTAACGATCCTCGTACCAGTCCTCGAGAATGCGTACAAAGTGTTTGTTTGAAAATATTTATTGAAGAGTGTTTGTGAAAAGATGTTTTTTTTTGTTTTGAAATGTTTGTGAGCAAGCGACTACGAGCGATCTACCTACTCAAAATCTTTCTTGTATTTTTTCTCCTCCTTTAGATAGTGCTATCCTACCATTAGTTAGTAGGAAGTCCTATCTTTGGATGTGAATGGACATGCGCGAGTCATCGTACAGTCATATAAGGCAACTCGTAGGGACACTTTAGAAATTTTCGTAAGGGACTAGATTGTTTACCGAAGGCAGCATTCGAAAGAATCGTCGAGGGACTGTGATCTTTTTTTTTGAGGGACAGTGCTAAAGCGTTCCCACGTTCGAGGGACATGACTGTTTTTCCGAGACAACAAGGGAGGTTATCCTAGAGGTGCAGGGGTGCAAAGTGGTTTGTGTTTCTGTTACTGTTTATCTTGATTAGGGTTTGCTACCGTTTCATTTTTATCTTGCCATACATGACATAATTACTAACAATAATACAGTAAACATAATAAAACCATAAAGTACGGAAAGTAAAGCAGAAAATAATCCCTAAGCTATTACAGGGCTTTTGGACAGTTACATAATAGTAGAAAGATGCGGAAAATAAACCCTAATTAACTATTACATCCCATAGACAGTTACAAATAATGATGAAAAGAAATGCAAGATATAGAAAAACATCCGCAATAGCACAGTTAACCTAAAAATATGAATCAGAGGAAACAAGAATATTTTTATTGTTTTTTATGAAAAAAGATATTTATGATTAATAAATTAAAACCCTAATTAATGTTGATTAGGAAAGAAGTTATTAATTAAAAAAACTTAATTAATTTTGATTAAAAAAAAGAAATCAATTTAATTATAAAAAAAGTTGATTAGTTAAATTAATTAGAAAATGATTAAAAATCCTAAAAGTCTAAATCAATTTTAATTAATTAAATCAAAAATAATTATGTTGTAAAAAAAAGTAAAAAAAAGATAGAAATTGGGCCTGAATAATATAAAACCGGAGAATGCAAACAACATGAAATCCATAGCCTAATAGGTTTGGTCTGTTTGATCCAGTGTGTTGCAGCTTCAGGGGCATATGGCAGGGAAGCATTTGAAGTGCTTGTTGTTGAGGATGATGAGATCTGACGGCTGAGAGTTGAGGGAGAATGGTTGAGGTATAGGACATATCACACTTGATCTACAAGAATCAGAAAACATGAAAAAATATTGTGACGCACAAGGATCGAACCCGCATCTGGGCATAATAAGGACTTATCACGCACGTTTCAATTGCTAGGGCGATAATACATCCGTTAACTTAAACAAAACTAAATATATATAATATAAAAATGATGTCTGATCCAGAGAGGTGCCAGAGCCCTAACTCCGGTCGTCTTCTCCGATAACCTCTTTTCTTCAAACCTGCAAAACAACCAATATCAGCAATCCAGAGGGACCCTACCTTCCTAAATAAGGGTCTGTGAGTTTAATGGGATGGTTCTTTTGGACTGAAATGCACTAGATTTTGAGCTATGGAGAAAATACATGGGATAGGTATAGTTATGGTGTTTTACGATTTGGCCAACATGGGACCTCCTTGATGGATTTTTCCTGCATATCATTACCTCATGAACATGTTAATAACATTAGTATGCGTAAAAACATAATGAACAACAAATATGAAAACACATGCAATGATGAAACCGACGAGGCATGTTTGTGGTGTTTCTGGCCTTTTAGATTGTTGTAAATGATCTAATATTTCTGTAACACGGTGAGAGAACTGCCTTGTGTGTTTTGCATTTGATCGCAATTGTTGCAGATAGTAAGAGTCGCCACCGACTTTTCTTTTATCCAATAAGGAAAGGTTGAAAAGAACATGAAAGACTTTTCGAGATTATTTCTTGAGTTCGGGGGGTAGGTTATGAAAGGGAAGGTATTAGCACCGTTTTCATCTGTAGTTATCTACGGCCTCTTAGTTTCTTGCTAGATCACTTGCTTTTGTTTGAAAATGTGCTTGTGGTGTGGGTTTTGAAAGTATTTTGAAAACGTTTTTGTAATGGTTCTCGTTTCTATAAGAACGCGTACATAGTGTTGTTTGGAAAATAGTTCAAAGAAGTGTTTGTTGAATGTGTATTTGAAAGTGTGTTGTACCCTAAAATTTTCTCTCCCATTTTCACTCAAGACATGCTTCTAGAGGTCCTCAATTGCTGAAGGTTGACCAAGAATTAATCAGCCAAACTCTCCTCCTAAGTAATGAACCTCTAATTAGGATTTCACTTTTCATCAAGATGTGTAAGCTCCAAAGGTCACAAATGTTTTCCATGGTCCTAATGTGCCTTCAAGATTGTCCATGACAAATTTCATGCATTTCACTACAAGTTTGCTCAGCCAATTGCTCAAATGCCTGAAAATCAACTATATTAGGTCAAAAATCAACTGTGGCCTATATACAGTCAAACTTCAATATTTTTGGTCAACATCAACATTTTTAGTTGATATTTATCATATAATCAAGGGTTGATCATGATTCCTCAAGGAAAGTCCTCAGATCATCAAAAGTCAAGATTTGCTAAATTAGGGTTTCCTAGGAAAAGTCAATTGAACTTTGACCAGACATAACTTTCACATATTTCATCCATTTTTACCAAACAAAAGATCATTTTAAAGACAATCCAATTCCCTACAACTTCTCGTTTATCCTCAAGTTCAAGAAATGCATCATTCGAAAGATACAAGCTCATACATTATAGGTCATTTTCAAAAAGTCAACAAAAGACACTTTTTGTCAAGACAACTTACATCAAGATAATGTATTCAAAAGCAAAAATAATAAACATATATATATTGAAGAGTACCTCTTGGGCTTTCCAAAAAGTCAAAGATAATCTTCAAAAGATGAAAATTGAGCAAGTTATAGTTTGCACAAGTTGGGAAAATTTGTGAAAAATGCATGAAGTCAACTTTGAGCAAAATTGCATTTTTAGGTTAATGGACCTAACTTTTAGGGTTCAAACATGTTTATGACATATCCAAGGACCTCTAAACCTAACCATACACTATTTTAATTTTTATTTCTATTTATTTGAATTTTATTCATTTAAATATGAATTAAATCAAATAAATTAAATAAAAATACAAAGAATAATGGGCCATGACATTTGGGTTTGATTTGATCTATTAGAAGGTCCATATTTTCGTGAAAGATATATCCAAATGGTCCAGGTTCATTTAACATTCAAAAAGAGACAAGGATCTTCAAAAATGGCAAGAACAAACTCAAAAAATGGAAAGTTTTCAATATGTTTGATTTTTGTTTTATCATGGTTTGATTAATTGATTCATTGCCATGTATGTTGCCTAATTAATACCTCTATATAAGAATAAGCAAACCATATGCAAAGGGGCATGAAATTACTCTTCAAAAATCTCTTCAAAAGCTCTTCACAAAACTCTCTCAAAATTCTCAAAATCGTTCAAAAGTTGTAAAAATTCAAAGCCTGATCTTCAGCTTTCCTCCATCCAATCTCGTGCCATCTTTGCACTCCTGAGGTCCCTAGGAGTCATTTACATTCCTCACCTTGGCTTGGAGCGCGGTCGAGTCGTCCATACAAATTGCATCGTTCGGTATAGTTTATTTAAATCTAATCTTGTTAATTTGCATTTATTAATCTATTTGACGTTTGCATACATGTTTGTAGTTGTACATAGAGCAGGTTGGATGTGAAGCATGTAAGTTTTGAGGTCTGGTTCATGAGATATCATTCTCAATACCGATCGGAAACTTGACTTTGAAACGCAAAATTCAGAGACCTTTAGTCAAAACTAACGCCAGATTTCTTTATTTACTTCTTTTTATATTTACTTTTTTCAAAATCATTTTTATTTAATCATAAAAAAAAATTTAGTTTTTTTATATATAATTTAATTTAATTTGTGCAAGTTAATTAATTATATTTTGATTTATTTCAAGTAATTTAAAATC
The DNA here is from genome assembly GCA_948472305.1 of Vicia faba. Classification (NCBI taxonomy): domain Eukaryota; kingdom Viridiplantae; phylum Streptophyta; class Magnoliopsida; order Fabales; family Fabaceae; genus Vicia; species Vicia faba. The sequence continues at coordinate 958,580,263 of OX451735.1, forward strand.
AATTAGAACTTAGACTTAATCATTTCAAATCTTTTTCTCAATAATAAAAATCCAAAAAATGTTAGAATTAGTTTAATTTTGATTAGTGTTAATTGCATCTTATTTATCACTCTTTTTTATTTAGTTAAAATTAATTTTTTTAAGTTTAAGTATTTTCTTAATAAAAATGACAAAAAAGTGCTAAGTATGTAGAAGTATTTTAGGGTTTACCTCGCATTCCATATTCGCGCGCCCATTTTAAATTTCGTTCATTTTATATTTATGTAACTGCAAAAGGTTGTAATAGTTAAATTTAAGACTTTTTACTTTTTGTTTCCCCATTTGGACATGTAAATACCCCTCCCCGAAGCATTGTAATAGCGTAGGATTTACAATTCCCACACTTTAAATTTCTGCAAGATGTTAACTGTTAGTAGTTAGGCTTGTATGAAAAGACTGAAAACAAAGCGCTAGCAAACTTAAATTCAAAGAAAAATAACTGAAACAAGCACACATTGCACACATACACCTCTAGGATACGTCCACTTTGGTTGCCTTTCGGAAAAAACAGTCATGTCCCTCGAAACGAGGACGCTTTAGAAAAGACCCGTAAATCAAAGATCATATTCCCTCGATGACCCTACAATGTTGCCTTTCGATAAATAATCTAGTCCCTAGACAAAATTGCTAAAGCGTCTCCACATGTTTCCTTTATGACTGTATGTTCCTTTGATTGTCCCTCAACATCCAATGATAGGGCTACCTACTCACTAAAAGTAGGATAACTCTGTCTAAAGGATAGGAGGAAAAGAACAAACGTTTCGAGTATAAGTAGATAATTCTCGGATGCTTATCAAAACAAAATTTCACACTTACACAAAAAAATTTCAAAACACTTTCAAAAAAAACTTTATCAACACTCTTGAGGACTGATACAAGAGTTATCATAAAGCGAACCGCCGCACTAAGGCATTGTCAAATACTTTTAAAAAACACAAAGCACAAGGTATTTTTCAAATGAGCTAAGCATCTAAGAGCTCGTAGAAAACTACGGATGGAAAGGGTGCTAACACCTTCCCTTTCTGTAATCTACCCCTCTTACTCAAAAAATTCTCGAAAAGGTCTTTTTTTGTTCTTTTCACCCTTTCATTAATTTGGATAAAAGAAAAGTCGGCGACGACTCTTGCTTACCGCAATATTTGCAAATACAAAATGCAAAATCAGTATAAACAGTCGGTTCTGCCACCGTATCACAGAACTGACGACTCTGCTGGGGACTACAAAAAGTGGGGTTAACTTAGAGTTAGTTCATTATTTAACTGCTTTTTGTGATTTGATTGCTTTACTTTTGAGGGCTTTGTTTGGGTTACTGTATATCCTACACCCGAATCTGGGGCACCTTTTAGATAATAGCAATAAATCATGGAAACTATGTAGGGTATACCGACACGATTGAAGCGATAACTACGTTGATGTGACACTTTAGTTGGTACTGGTAGCCTTTTTGTAATCAAGGAGAATACGGGGCCACTGCGTGGTGTCATAAAGCATCAACTGATCTTAGAACCTTTAATTGACCAACTTGACCATTAGGAAGTAGTGAGATAGCAGTCTTTGGTGTAGTCATAAGTCATTTGATACTTGATACTACACTCATTGAGATTTGACTCCCGAGTTTTGTTTGGTGGCAAGTCAGTTGTCGATCGGAATGAAACTTGTGGGAAAGATCAGTGATATTGAGATCCCTTAGAACCCGGTTAATATTACTAGGACAGGTTGAGCCAACTAAATTTCAAGAGGGTACTTACCCACAGACCCCAGGCAAGCCTAAACTTAAGGCTGCTTATGTGATTTGTTTGCTTTCAACTTGAGCAACTTGCAAGGTTTTTATCTAACAATATGATCTCCTTGCAGGATTTGTTTACAGTCATTATCCAGTAACCTGGACTTCTTAGACTAACTTGTCTTCATCACCTTACACTTTTGCTTAACACATAGCATACACATCATAACATCATGCCACAACATTTCCTTAACCATTTCAAGGATCTCAAGGGTTTGTGATGCAGGTTATGATAAATCAGACGTCTAGCAAGGGGAAAGTGGATTTATTTTCCTCTAGCCAATGCCGTCAAAAGACCAAAACACGACAACTTGAGTCAGGGGCTATGACCCACTTGATATAGTTAGCTTGACTCTCGTAGAAGGACACTCAATGATACGAAGTTCTTCAATCAAAGCTAGAAATTCCATATTCTGACATTTTCTTGTTTACCCCGCGAGATCCTTGAAAACATTGCATGCATGTCATTTCATAACAGGTCTTCCAGTACAAGTTTCTCATCTTTTCGTTGTTTATTTCAGCAAAAGAAATGGCCCTTGAACAAATAGTAAAAGACCTTCAAGCTCAAAATGCTCAGTTCCAACAAATGCTCATGGCTTTGGCCCAGGGGAAGGAAGAACTGAAAGCTCTCGGCATCAAAGATAAGAAGAAGAAGGCAAAGAAACCAGCTGACATCTTGAATATGGGTAGAAGACTCAGAGGACCGGTTAAACGAGATCTAGATCTCACAACTCCATCAAACGAAGGGGATAATCATGAAGAAGTCAATAACCCCAAGGCTGATGAAGAAGAAGCTGATTACTCTGAGGAACAATATCCTCCTGTTGGCGATAAATACAAACAACTGGAGGATCGTCTCAATGCTATGGAGATTTAGCAGGTACCTGGCTTGGACTTTGAAGAGTTAGGGCTAGTTCCTGGAGTGGTCATCCCACCAAAGTTCAAGGTTCCCAAATTTGCTAAGTATGACGCTGTCTCTTGCCCTAAGTTGCACTTAAGGTCCTATGTCAAGAAGATCCAGCCTCACACTGCTGACTGGAAGTTATTGGTCCACTTCTTCCAAGAAAGTTTAGCTGACACGCAACTGGAGTGGTTCTATCAGCTAGAAAGAACATACATTCATATCTGGGAAGACTTGGCTGCTACTTTCTACTAGCAGTACCAATACAATGCTGACCTAGCTCCAACTTGTACTCAACTTCAAAGCATGTCTATGGATTCTAGCGAAGGCTTCAAGGAATATGCCCAGAAATGGAGGGATCTAGCTGGCAGGGTACAACCTCCTCTTAATGATCGGGAAATGGTAGACATGTTCATGGGCACTCTGACATGCCCGTTCTTTAGTATGCTGACTGGGAGTTCCTCATCCGGGTTCACAGAGATGGTTCTGACTGGAGAAAGAATCAAAAGTGGTATCAAGAGTGGAAAGATCCCGATGGTTACATCTTCTAATGCTGAGAAGAAGCCATTTGCTGGTAAGAGGGAAGCCAATTTTGTGTATGGCCAGAAGGGTCGTAATAAGGCATACTACCACCAATCTATAGGGGCAGTGCTAGTCTCTGATTCGGCACACGTGCAACGACCATAACAACGGGGTAATCAGCAAAGGCAAGACGAGCCTAAGAGACAGTTTACCAAGATCAACATGTCAATGTCTCAAGTATTACAACATATGTTGAGGATGAATTTGATTACGTTGATATGACCTCATCCAAACCCTAAGACTTCTTCTCCTAACTACAATCCTGATGTAAGGTGTGCCTATCATTCTGGTAGTCCTGGGAACGATACTAACGATTGTTGGGCACTGAAATACAAGATTCAAAATATGATTGACGCCAAGGAGATTAAATTCGACCCTCCTGAGACTCCCAACATGATCACTGCTCCCATGCCAAATCATGGCAAGGATTGAGAGCATTTTTGTTCATTTGAATTCTCAAGTTGTATTTTCTTTGTTTGCTCAAATAATTATTGTCATGTCAAACTTTTTTATTTCATTAATGCGTTGCACATGTTTGTCTTTAATTAATTTGTTTTCATTATGATTAAACTTATTTCTTACTTCTATTTTGTGATATTCAACTCTTGATTAAAAGCTCTAAGCCTTTAGAGGGAGGATGACGATAACGATACCACAATCTATACAATATGCTTTTGAACAGACCCCGCTGACAATGTACATGCGTCATTTCAAATCCTAAACAGTGGAGTTATAAGGAAGATAATCCTTGTTGTACCCCAAAATTTGACCTCTCATATTTCTCAAAACATGGCAAGAAAATCTCCAAGTGGCACAAGGTTTGCTCAAGAGTGGGTCAGACAAGCTATCTCCTAAGGCAGTCAACCCCAAATTAGGGTTTTGTGTTGCATCAAGATCCTTGAATCCAAATGACCTCAAGTGCTCCCCAATGTCCTAATATTATCTCAAGGTCATCCATGTCAAGTTTTAAGCCTTGCAGAGGAAGTTTGCTCAGTCAATTGCTCAAAGGGTCCAAAAATCGACTGTGCTAGGGCAAAAGTCAACTGTGACCTATAAACAGTCAAACTTCAAGATTTTTTGTCAACATTCTCATTTTGAAGAATATTTCATCATTTGATCAAGTGTTGATCATTATTCATCAAGGATTGCTCAAAATTCATCAAGACTCAAAAGTTGCTAAATCAGGGTTTTGTAGGAAAAGTCAACTCAAATTTGACCAAGCATAACTTTCTCATACTTTATGATAAATGACCCATCCAAATCTCATTTTGAAGAGGATGAGATTTCCTACAATCCATCTCCATACCCCAAGATCAAAAAATGCACTCACAAGAAGTTTAAAATTTGGACATTATAGGTCATTTTGGAAAGTCGACAAAACACCTTTTTTTCCAAAGCTTATAACTTGAGCATGGAATATCAAAATGAGATGAGACAAAAAGGGTTGGTTATAGGACATTCAAATATTTCTAAAAAGTCCAAGAACACCTCCAAAAGTTCAAAATTGAAGAAGTTATGCATTGTTGAAGTTGGACATTTTTGCAAAATTTGCCAAAAGTCAACTATCCCCCAAACTTCAAATTTTGTCAAATGGGCCCATTCTTTTCCACTTGATTTGAGCTTGAATAGTTTCCCACGTGTCCTAGCTTCATCCATGAGCCCATATTCTATTTTTATTATTTAATTTGATTTTTTATTGAATTTATTCATTTTAAATCAAATTAAATCATATAAAATCCAAACTTTGATTACCTAAGATCTTTTTGGTTGTTTCAGGTCTTAATTATCATCATGATCATCATCAATTTAGGATCACACCATATCATGTACAAAAAGATGGAGATTTGGCAAATTTGGAAAGGTTTAAAGGGTGAATCAAATCAAATCCCAAGGCATTGATGTGAGGAGATTCAAGCCATAATTGTTACCCTAACACATTCCATAATACATAAGGAGGCCAAAGGAATCGAGACAAGGTTGGAGGCTGCAAGAAGAGGCAGAACAAAGTTTGAAAAAAGTGGTAAAAAGCTTGAATTCGAAATCATAGCAAGAGGCGTTTTCAAAAGCCAAAAACTATTCCAATCGCTTCCTAGGTGTTCACTCAACCTTCCCGGATCAAAAGCATGCGTCCTCAGGCCTTCAAAAGCGCTGTAAGTGTCACGATACCTAGCTTCGTTCTTGAAATCGCAACTCATTATTTTGGCATCCTTTAAACAAACTAATGGCATATTTGTAATCACCAGATCATTTCCAAGCCTTTTGCATTATTTGATTTCATTTATATACTCTATGGCGCAAACCACCATTGTTAGAGTTTTGCTTCTTGGTTTAGGGGTTTTTGTTTTAGGTGAAATCAGCCTTAGTAATGGCTACAGGCGTGACCGGAAGAGGAAGATGAACTCAACCATGGGTTCAGAATGCATTTCCATGGCGCCTATAGGATTTTAGAGATGCCTGACTTATAGCTACAGACTTCTGTCCGTTGGTATAGGTATGATTTGTTTTAGCCACGATTCAACAAAGAAGATGAAGACGTGTCACGCTATCGTTGGCCCTTTCAAATACTGCGCGCGTGTTTTTTTGTCTTTTCTGGCCATTAACTTGTTTTCTTTTATTATGTATTATTTGTATATTATTAACAAACAAATCAATTCAGCGTAGTGGCAAGGCATAGTGTCCAATGTCCATCAGGACCTGAGTTTGAATCCCAGGTCCCCCACTTTCTTTGTTATTTTTCTCTTTCAGGCAATTGTGTGCATATCCAGGTTTGTAGCTCACCATGCACCACCGTTCAATCAATTGCCAGATGGCCAAAGGCCAAATCTGGTGGCCAGGATTTGGAGGTCCACCATAAACAAAGTCAACACATGCACGCTGGATCAAGAAAAGTCCAACAAGGCCAGCGCGTTCTGGGCTTCAATTTGCTTCTCAAACCCCCATTTCAGGCCCATACCCCCCCTCTCTCTCTATTTTATTTATTTTGTTTATTTTATTTGTTTTATTATTTTTGCTTAATTAACTAACCAATTAAAAAAATTCTTTTCTTTATAAAAATAAAATCACCAAAAATATTTTTTATCAAATTAAACTTTAACTTTTATTTTTTATTAATAAATACTAATAAATCAATTTAGGTTTTAATTCTAGAATAATTTTAACATATTTTTGTAAATAATTAAAATTAACTAGACTTAATTAGGTTTTACTAATTCAATTAATTTTTTATTTCTTTCTTAAAATACCAAAAACCCAAAAATAGTTATTTTTATTAATTAATTTATTTATTAATTTAGTAATTAATTTAGGTCAATTTCTTTCTTAAAATAAAAAAACCAAAAAAGATATGTTTTTTTAACCAAAAAGGGTCAAAACCCTAGAACTTTGCGCCCAATTTAATTTCCCGCATGCGATTTACTTTCTTTTACCCATTTATGTATCTGATTCCGGTTTGTAATAGTAAATAGGACTTTTATTTATTTTTTATCGCTTTATTTATTTTTCAAAGGGTTTGTCTTTGGCGATGTAAATACCCGACGCCTTGTAATTTAAATTCCGCAATTTATTTTCCGCAAATTATAACTGTTAGATGTTTGATAATAGGTTTGCATGACAAGACTAAATGTTTTAACCTAAAATCAAATTAGATCACCCTTAACATGTACAAAGACAAAATATAACTGAAAACGATACACTCGCACATGCGCACTCTTAGGGTACACCCCACTTGGTTGTCTTCGTACGTGGTATTTGAGTATATGTCGCTTTAGAGGTCGCCCTCTTGTCTAAAAGATCATAGTCGCCTCGAAACGGTTTCCTCATATATTGTTGCCTCAAAACAAATGATCTAAGACATTAGGGTTACCGCTAAAGCGTCCTAACATTGCTTTAGTGACCGCACGTCCCTAATTCAAATTGACCCTCAAACTCTAACGACGGTGCTACCTACTCATCAATAGTAGGATAGCATTGTCTAAAGGAAGATAACATATAACGATTCCTTTTTCGAGTAGGTAGATGATTCTTAGATACTTGCTCTTTCAAAAAACAAAAACTTTTCACACTTACACTTTTCGAACGAAGTTTTCAAAAAAACACTTCATACGCTCTTGAGGACAGAAGTAAGAGTTAAATCGAAGTTTCCAAAACAAAAACTTTTTTCAAACCCACAAACACAAAGAAAGCAATTTTTGAAAACAATTGAGCAAGTACCAAAGAGCCCGTGGATAACCACGGATAGAAAGGGTGCTAACACCTTCCCTTTCTATAATCTACCCCCCGAACCCGAGAAATATCTCGAAAAAGGAATTTTTCTGTGATTTTTTCCTTTCCTTGTTGGATAAAATAAAAGTCGGTGGCGACTCTTGCTTACCGCGACATTTTGCGAATACAAAACACAAAACACAAACCAGCATTCCAAAAATCAGTCAGTTCTTCCCACTGTATCGCTAGAACTGGCGACTCTGTTGGGGATATATAAGTGGGTGTACCTTAGGAATAGTTCATATTGTTTTAAATTGCTTGACTTGTATGCTTTATATTTGTGGGCTTGTATCGGAGTTACTATAGATCCTAACCCAGATCTGGGGGATACCCTTTAGGTAAGTAGCAATAAACTATGAGGGAACTGTATGACATAGACCAATACGGTTGAAGCAGTAGCTACGTTGGTGTGGCACTTTAGTATGTACCGATATCCCTTGTGGCGCAAAGAGGAGAATATGGGTCTGCTAAGGGGTCATTAAGCACCAACTGACCTTAGAACCTTTAAATTGACCAACTTGGCCATAGAACAGTAGCAGTATGCTACACTCATTGTGACTAAACTCTCGCGATTATTCCAGTCGCAAGAAAAGGTTGATAAACTGGAATTATGACCGATCGGGGGTAGTCAGTGATATTGAGATCCTCTAGAACCTGGTTACTATTTCTAGGACAGGTTTGAACCAACTGAACTGAAAGAGGGTAGTACCTAGACTCCTTGCCCGCCTGAAATCTAAGGGCTCTCTGTGTGACTTGTGTGCCTTTACCATGTTTGCTATTTGTGGATACTTGTGGTATGCTTTCTATCATGACATCATGACATCATGACATTGCATGCATCTTGCATTGGAATAACCTATTTCAAAGACAGGAGGGATTCATCTTTGTTCTGTTTTGTAGGTCATGGCACCGATGCGTAGAAACACCATCCGGATCAACTTTGTCCAGGTTCCCACTATGCTTAAAGAATTGGTTGCAAAGATGCCAGATACTACTTCCTTTATCAGAAGACATGCGCACCTTCTTGGTTTGGTCACTTCCAAATTGGATGAACAGATGATGAGAGTCTTAGTCCAGTTCTTTGATCCATTGTACCATTGCTTTACTTTTCCGGACTATCAGTTGGTCCCTACCTTGGAAGAGTTCTCTGATCTGCTTGGTATCTCTATTCTGGAGTAGACCCCGTTCACAGGTTGGGAGAAAGTCCTTAGACCGGAAGAGATTGCTTCAGCCTTCCATCTGACAAAGGCTGAGGTAATGGCTAATTAGGAAACTCGTAGTGGAGCAAAGGGCTTTTTGACTAAATTCTTGGTTGGTAAAGCTAATCATTTCTGGGACAGTCTAGACTTCCAGGCATTTGAAGACATTCTGGCTCTGCTCATATATGGTTTGGTGTTGTTTCCTAACTCGGATTCCTTCATCGACGTGAATGCGATGAAGATCTTCATATCCGGTAATCCTGTGCCCACTCTCTTGGTTGACATCCTTCATTCTCTTTATGGCCGTACGGCTCAGAGGCGGGGAACCCTTATGTGCCGTGCTCCTTTGTTGGCGAGGTGGTTTATTTCTCACCTCCCCAAATCAGTTTTGAAGAACAAAGAAGGCATGGGCTGGGCCTACAGGATTATGTCTCTCTCTCATAATGACATCATTTGGACTATTAAGGGTATGGACGAGGTGGCTATTATTGATCGCTGTGGGGAATACCCCAACGTTCCACTGATAGGAACCAATGGAGGAATCACTTATAATCCGTGCTTGGCCTTACGTCAGTTTGGGCGAACTAGAAGAGAAGGACCTCATGAGCTGCTGATGCCTAGTATTGTCTTTGATTTCCAAGGGGATAGTGACAAGCAACGCCGCAGATTCATAAGAGCTTAGGATAGAGTTCACAGGTCTGATCTGCACGAGTTGGGTGCAAAGACTTCTCTTTCGATGGAGCCATATCTCCGATGGGTTCGTATACATGCCCAAAAGCTGGGAATGCCCTATGAAGCTGTCTTGCCTATCATTGTTGAAGTTGCTGATGAGGAAGGGGTTCCTCCTACCATCCTCCACCCTTACATGCCTACTGACATAGGGGAATTGAAGAGATCATGGATGCAGCTGAGAGAAGAGCGGGATACTTATCGAGAAAAGTATCACGAGCAAGAGCAGAAGATTCAGAAGTTGACAAGGCAGATGGAGAACGAGCGGATCCTCAATGACTCTGTCCGAACCAACAAGAAACGACCATGGGAGCAATGATTGTCTTTTGATTTATTTCTAGCTTTGCTTTACTTTTCAGCTTTTCTTTCTTGTAACGCCTTAAAGGCATTTGTTGAACAATTGATTTTGAAGTTTATCTAATAAAAGTGTGTTTCATTGTGGTTTACGAATTTGAATCCTTAAAGTCTTTGAAATCATATCATACGCATATCATTCCCATGCACCTCATAACAGGTACCCCTACAGGTCTCTTATCTTCTTCGCTGTTTATTTCAGCATCATGTCTTCTGAACCATCAACTGAACAAGCAATCAAGGCTCTACAGGCTCAAAACGCCCAATTCCAAGAGTTGTTCATGAGTTTGGCTAAGGGATAGCAAGATCTGAAGACCCTTATCCTGAAAGAGAAGAAGAAGAAGAAGACGGTCCTATTTAATATGGGTCGCAGATTTGGAAACGATTTGCGAGAAGAGGTTGATTTGACCCCCTCATCTGGAGGGAAAGATAATTAGGAAGAAAGGAGGGCTCCTAGCCCTATGGTTTCAGACAACGAGACGGACTTCGACGAAGACCAGTATCCTCCGACCGAGGATAGATACAAGCAACTAGAAGACCGTTTGAGTGCGATGGAAGTTCAGAAGGTGCCTGGCCTGGACTTTGGTGATTTGGGTCTGTCATCTGGGGTGGTGATTCCCCATAAGTTCAAAGCACCAGCCTTTGCTAAGTACGACGGAGTTTCTTGCCCAAAACTGCACCTCCGGTCGTATGTAAGGAAGATTCAGCCGTACACCGCTGATAAGAACCTATGGATCCACTTCTTTCAAGACAGTCTCTCAGGAACTCAGCTTGAATGGTTTTACCAGCTAGAAGGAGCCAGTATCCGTAATTGGGAAGATTTTCCCGCTGCTTTCTACAAGCAGTACCAATACAATGTAGACCTTGCTCCCACGCGTACCCAACTCCAGGGTATGTCTATGGGTGCGGGTGAAGGTTTCAAAGATTATGCTCAGAAGTGGAGGGACCTCGCTGGAAGAGTACAACCACCCTTGGCTGATAGGGAGCTAGTGGATATGTTTTTAGGGACCTTGTTTGGTTCGTATTTCAACCATCTGATTGGAAGTTCTTCGTCCGGGTTTACAGAGCTGATCATGACCGGGGAAAGGATTGAGGCTGGTATCAAATCTGGTAAAATATAGAAGGGTGCTTCATCAGTCACTGAGAAGAAGCCTTTTAAGAAGGAGTCGAGTGTTGTTTACAGTGTGAAAATCCAGAATAGACCTGAACGCCGCCAAGCTGTTAATGCGGTTGTTATTTCAAGACCTGCTGTTGCACCTCAGCGCAACAATCAGCCAAGGGCCAAGAGACCGCGAAGACAATTCACTCAGCTCAACATGAATTTATCCCAGATTCTGCCGCAGTTATTAAAGACCAGTCTAGTGATTCCAAGGGAAGCCCCGAAGAATCCAAATATAACATCACCGAAGTACAACCCTAATGCCCGCTATGCTTTTCACTCTGATATCCCGGGGCATGATACAGATGATTGTTGGGTTTTGAAGAATAAGGTACAGGACTTAATTGATGCAAAGGAGATTGAGTTTGAAGCACCTGAAAGACCTAATGTTGTGACAGCTCCTATGCCGAAGCATGGAGTGAATGCTATAGATGAAGACTCGTTTGTGGTTTCTGTGAAAGACATTGTTACTCCATTGATGACTGTGAAGAAGAACCTTTTGTTAGCCGGTTTATTTCCGGGCTGTGACGAAGGTTGCCGTATGTGTTCTATCCTACCTACCGGTTTCCATCTTTTGAAGTCAGGTGTCCAACGCCTGATGGATAATAGAGAAATTCTGTTTGAGAAGATTGTTGTTCCTTTGGTTCCTACTGAAGAAGTTGCTATAATCACCATTTTCGACAATTCTTCCAAGGCTTCCTCGAGAAAACCTGTTAGAATTACATCTGTTCCAAGAATCGCACCATTGATCATCACTGTTCCAGGGCCTATCCCCTATACATCTAATAAAGCTGTCCCTTGGCATTACGGGGATGACGTATATTATCACGGAGTTAAGCAAGATTTGGACGCTGATACTGATGTCAGCAATATTGTTGGGCATGCCAAAGTCACCCGCAGCGAAAGACTTTTCTCCCCTGATATCTCTCCACCAATTGTCCAGAAACCTGTTGTTATTACACCTGCCAGTGTACCTGATACTATTCCTGTTCAAGTTCCCATTCTTACCCCTGTTCCCGAGTCCCCTAACGCTCGGGGCAAAGAGACCACCAGTGAGCCTGCCCAAACGGAGGCACCGAAGACGATTACTGTTGAAGCCTCTAGACAAGAGATGGAAGAAATTATGAAGATCATCAAAAAGAGTGACTACAATGTAGTTGAGCAGCTGGGCAAACCCCGTCAAAAATCTCTATGTTTTCACTGTTGCTATGCTCAGAAGCCCATGCCAAGGATCTGATTGCTTTGCTGAAGACCGCACACGTACCGCAAGAAACATCAGCTGATCAGTTTAAAGATTGTGTGGCTAGTCTAACAACAGATAATGGGTTGGGTTTCTCTGACGCCGACTTGACTGTTAAGGGGAAGAATCATAATGATGCCCTGCATGTCTCCATTGAATGCAGGGGCACTACTCTTGCTCACATATTGGTAGATATTGGATCTTCGTTGAATGTGTTACCCAAGAAAGCATTAGACCGATTAGACTGTGAAGGGTTGGAGCTGAAACCAAGCAACATTGTAGTCAGGGCTTTTCATGGGTCTAAGAGGATGGTGCATGGAGAAGTGGATATTCCGATTAAGGTTGGTTCTCAGGTTTTTGCATCTACATTCTATGTGATGGATATTCGGCCATCTTATTCTTGTTTGTTGGGTCGCCCGTGGATCCACAAAGCTGGGGCAGTGACGTCTACGCTCCACCAAAAGCTAAAGTACCCAGTGAAAGGGAAAATTATGACAGTACAAGGAGAGGAGGAGTACATGGTGAGCCACCTTAACTCTTTCCGATATGTAGAGATGGACGGAGAGTTCATTGAGACCCCGTTTCAACATTTTGAAGAGGTTCCCCAGACGCTGGAATCAACTGAAACTGTTGTTGAAGATCCTCCAATGAAGATGGCTTCTCTCAAGGATGCCTGGGCTGTTGTTGAGAAAGGTGGGTGTGCAAATTGGGGTCAACTCCCTGATTTTGCACAGAAGACTAACAAGTTTGGTTTGGGTTTCACTGCAGAAGCTTAAAGGGCTGTTCGGAGTGCACGGATTGGAAGACCTCCACTGTTTATCAGCAATTCAGGAGTGAATGACATTGAAGATGATGTTGAAGAGTCTGAGTTCGACAGTTGGATCTATCCTACTAATGATGGTGGACTAAGCAACTGGACAACAAAGGACTTCATCCCAATTTCTTTTGTTACCCAGTAATGAGACTTTTGTTTTGTATTTGTAATAGACAATGTTTTAAACTTTATGGACCAGTGTCTTAACCGGGGCACCGTGGCTTCATTTGTGAGGGCTTTATGTGTGTCATCTACATATAGAATTAATAAAAGCATTGGACGTTTTTTACAATTCAAATTTTGCGCTTCTTGTTTTTCTTTTATTACATATTGCAAAACAGCTATTTTACACACACACTCACATATACAGGTCTACATCCACTCTGGATCTCACTGGTAACGACTCTGCTACTGCCAATTATGACTTCGAAAGTCCGATCAACTTAGCCAAAGAAGAAGGTGAAGATGATTGTGAAGTTCCTGGAGAACTTGTTAGACTACTGCTTCAAGAAGAGAGGGGTTTACTACCTCCAAGCCACCAAGTCTGATGCCTCCAGTTGAAGGAAGACCATTAATCTTATACTTAAAAGTGCTGGATAATACAAAGAGGTGTGTGCTGGGGCAGCATGATGAGTCTGGCCGAAAAGAGCATGCTATTTACTGCTTTAGGAAAAAGTTTACCGACTGTGAGACCCAATACTCACTACTCGAGAGAACTTGCTATGCTTTTGCATGGGCTGCTCGCCGGCTAAGACAGTACATGTTGGCTCATACTACCCTTTTTGATACCAAAAGAGGTGGATGTCTTGACGGCACCTTGGCCTTTTGCAATGTGGGGCATTGACATGATCGGCGAGATCAGACCTACGACGTCCAACGGGCATCGTTTCATCTTGGTAGCAATTGATTACTTTACAAAGTGGGTCGAAGCAACTTCCTTTGCTACTGTAACCAAGAACATCGTGGCACGGTTTATTCGGCACAATCTGATCTGTCGATATGGTGTACCAGAGAGGATCATTACGGATAATGGTACAAATCTCAACAATAAGATGATCACCGAACTCTGCAAGCAGTTTAAGATACAACATCACAACTCTTCTCCCTACCGATCGAAGATGAATGGGGCTGTTGAAGTGGCTAATAAGAACATTAAGAAGATTGTGCAGAAGATGACTGTGACATACAAAGACTGGCACGAGATGTTACCATTTGCTCTTCATGGGTACCGTACCTCAGCGCGGACGTCAACAGGGGCAACCCCCTATTCCTTGGTATACGACATGGAGGCAGTTTTGCCCATTGAAGTTCAGATACCCTCTCTTTGGATTATGAAGGATGCAGGTTTGAGCGAAGATGACTGGATTCAGACCTGGCTTGATCAGCTGAACCTAATCGATGAAAAGAGACTTACTGCTATTTGTCATGGTCAGACGTATCAAAAGTGGATGATCAAGGCATTTAACAAGAAAGTCAAACGGCAAGAGTATCAAGTTGGGGATCTGGTCATCAAGCGCATCATACTGCCACAAGGTGACCCCATGGGCAAATGGACCCCTACTTCCGAAGGGCCATTTGTGGTTAAGAATATTTTCTCAGGAGGAGCGATGATTCTAACCACCATGGATGGTGACGACCTTCCTCACCCCGTCAATGCAGACATAGTGAAAAGATACTACGCATAATCAAAGACCCGCTATGTCGTCTGGCCTAGGAAAAAATAAGGGCTTCCCGGCGAACCAAAAGGGTTCGGGCAAAAATAAGGGATGAAAATGAAAAAAAATCTGTACACCCGGCAAGTCGAAAACCTGAAAGGGCGGCTTGGGCAAAAAAGGGTATCCCGGTGGGCTGAAAACCCGAAAGGGCGGTCTAGGCAAAAGTTAGGGATCAAAGCGTAACACTATGTCTCATTGGATCACCTTGCAACCAGACTTCGGTATCGACTATCAAGCTCGGAAGACACTAATCAATCTGATCTACCTTTAACCAAGTAGCAAAGTGATGAGATGCTCGAGGACATAAAGGCAATAGCAGAGTGGGAACCCAGTGGGATTATTCACATAGCTGTTTTGTATAGTTTTTCACAAATTGTGTAAATTCTATTATTCGGCGGTGTTCTTTTACTAGGACGTCAGCCTCTTGTACAAAAACGCCTACTTACAGGCCAAACTTCAAAATCAATACAATTCATTTTCAGAGAAATTTCAAACTGTTTTTTCCTTTTTCTGTTTTGTTTTGCAAAGAACGTCCAATGTTCATTTTTGATATATGCATTTGACATTAATTGCTGCTCATGAATGTTTACATGCGAAACCAAAGACGATTACTGGTAATATCAGAAAAAGGGGAAATAAGAATTGTTCAAACTGTACAGTTGCTTTATCCACCAGGTACAAAGGTATATTCAGCTGAAGAATATGGCTAAGGCACTTTCACTTCCCGCAGAGTAAGTGAAAAACAGTAATGATAGCTCTCCCCAGCTGAGACTTGCAATTGTGAATGAATCAGTAATATCCTCCCCAAGCAGAGTTTATCTATCGTCAACACCAAAAAGGCTTAATATCCCCGACAGTCTTAATATTCCCCAACGAAGTATAAGAATATTCCCCGACAGAATACAAGATATCCCCAGTGGAGTTTGAATTTTTCCCAGCACAGTCTGAAAAAGCTTCCCCAGTGGAATTTGGAGAATCATCCTCAGTAGACTTTGGAAGATTATCCCCAATAGAGCTCAAAGGATTATCCCCATAAGAGTCTAAAAGGTTATCCCCAATGAAGTCGCAACTGAAGATCATCCCCAACGGAGTTCTTCCTTTCACAAACAGAGTTCAAATCCCCAGCAGGATTCAATATCACCAACAACGGTAATGCATCCCCAATGGAATTTATCAGTGGAATCCTCATCAGAGCATCTCTTCCCCATAGAGTAATCTCCTCATCAGTTTATTCCCCAACGGAGTTATCCTCTCCTACAGGCTTATTCTTGCAATCATCTTCATTCGCCATCCCCAGCAGAAATGAAGAATTCAACTCTTCTCTCCAGCAGCTATCCGGGATTTATTTTCCCCAGCTAAAAACATTACATTCCCATACATCATGATACATGCATATACACATCATACAACACAATCTCATTTATTTTGAGAACATCATTTCTTGATATATATCATGCATTGCATACGACTGACTTCTACCTTTTAGGAAAGATGCAGTTAAGTTCTCAGCTATGTCGAAGAACTGGACCAGTTCTTAAATCTCAACTGAATTATTCTCGGTTGAATTATAGATAAGGTTCTCAATCTTGACAATTTTCCTCCATCAAAGTGTGGACGAGTTCTTAAAATCTCAACAAAATTATTCTCCGTTGAAGTAAACATACAGTCCTAGATCTTGATGAAGATGTTTCCCTCAGTCGAAGACCTGACCGGTTCTTAAATCTCAACTGAATTATTCTCTGTTGAAGTAAACAGACAGTCCTAGATCTTGATGAAGATGGTTCCCTCAGTCAAAGACCTGACCGGTTCTTAAATCTCAACTAAATTATCCTCGGTTGAATTACAGATAAGGTTCTCAATCTCGACAATTTCCTCCGTTGAAGTGTGGACGAGTTCTTAAATCTCAACAGAATTATTCTCCATTGAAGTAAACAGACAGTCCTAGATATTGATGAAGATGTTTCCCTCAGTCGAAGACCTGACCGGTTCTTAAATCTCAACTGAATTATTCTAGGTTGAATTACAGATAAGGTTCTCAATCTCGACAACTTTCCTCCATCGAAGTGTGGACGAGTTCTTAAATCTCAACAGAATTATCCTTCGTTGAAGACCAGACAGTCCTAGATCTTGATGAAGATTTTTCCCTCAGTCGAAGACCTGACCGGTTCTTAAATCTCAACTGAATTATCCTCGGTTGAATTACAGATAAGGTTCTAAATCTCGACAATTTTCCTCCGTCGAAGTGTGGACGAGTTCTTAAATCTCAATAGAATTATTCTCCGTTGAAGTAAACAGACAGTCCTAGATCTTGATGAAGATGTTTCCCTCATTCGAAGACCTGACCGGCTCTTAAATCTCAACTGAATTATTCTCGGTTGAATTATAGATAAGGTTCTCAATATCGACAATTTTCCTCCGTCAAAGTGTGGACGAGTTCTTAAATCTCAACAAAATTATTCTCCATTGAAATAAACAGACAGTCCTAGATCTTGATGAAGATGTTTCCCTCAGTCGAAGACCTGACCGGTTCTTAAATATCAACTGAATTATTCTCAGTTGAATTACAGATAAGGTTCTCAATCTCGGCAATTTTCCTCCGTCGAAGTGTGGACGAGTTCTTAAATCTCAACAGAATTATCCTCCGTTGAAGTAACAGACAATCCTAGATCTTGATGAAGATGTTTCCCTCAGTCGAAATACTGACCGGTTCTTAAATCTCAACTGAATTATTCTCGGTTGAATTACAGATAAGGTTCTAAATCTCGACAGAGTTCCCCCAGTTGAATTACGGACAAGTTCTTAAAACTCAGCAGAGATGTTCTCTCAGTTGAAGTACAGGCAAGTTCCTAAATCCCAACAAAGATCAGACTTCCCCAAGCGGAATCTTCCACAAACAATAGGTATGCAAGTTCTCGCTAAGGAATCTCTTATGCGATCGACACTCCTGCAGATGGAATCTTTAAGCCCATCCTCCCACCAGCAATCTCCAAATGGCATCTGTAAGCCCATTCCCGACATCACAAGGCTGATACCACTTCATGCGAGTGCAAATTTCTGGGCACTCTAGTGTTCAATCATCTTCCACCTTCGGATAACGAAAGGCACGGAAGCCAATCTACATCCTCAGGTTTAAGAAGATTGAACAGGGGCAGCTGTTGTACCCCAAAATTTTCCCTCTCATATTTCTTAAAACATGGCAAGAAAAATCTCCAAGTGGCTCAAGGTTTGCTCAAGAGTGGGTCAGACAAGCTATCTCCTAAGGCAGTCAACCCCAAATTAGGGTTTTGTGTTGCATCAAGATACTTGAATCCAAATGACCTCAAGTGCTCCCAAATGTCCTAATATGCTC
Organism: Vicia faba; assembly: GCA_948472305.1. Classification (NCBI taxonomy): domain Eukaryota; kingdom Viridiplantae; phylum Streptophyta; class Magnoliopsida; order Fabales; family Fabaceae; genus Vicia; species Vicia faba. The sequence continues at coordinate 958,598,387 of OX451735.1, forward strand.
TCAAGGTCATCCATGTCAAGTTTCAAGCCTTGCAGAGGAAGTTTGCTCAGTCAATTGCTCAAAGGGTCCAAAAATCGACTGTGTTAGGGCAAAAGTCAACTGTCACCTATAAACAGTCAAACTTTAAGATTTTTTGTCAACATTATCATTTTGAAGGATATTTCATCATTTTATCAAGGGTTGATCATGATTCATCAAGGATTGCTCAAAATTCATCAAGACTCAAAAGTTGCTAAATCAGGGTTTTGTAGGAAAAGTCAACTCAACTTTGACCAAGCATAACTTTATCATACTTTATGAGAAATGACCCATACAAATATCATTTTGAAGAGGATGAAATTTCTTACAATCCATCTTCATACCCCAAGATCAAAAAATTCACTCACAAGAAGTTACAAATTTGGACATTATAGGTCATTTTAGAAAGTCAAAAAACACCTTTTTTCCAAAGCTTATAACTTGAGCATGGAATATAAAAATGAGATGAGACCAAAAGGGTTGGTTATAGGACATCCCGAGATTTCTAAAAAGTCCAAGAACACCTTGAAAAGTTCAAAATTGAAGAAGTTATGCATCATTGAAGTTGGATATTTTTGCAAAATTGCCAAAAGTCAACTATCCCCAAAACTTCAAATTTTGTCAAATGAGCCCATTCTTTTCCACTTGATTTGAGCTTTCATAGTTGCCCACGTGTCCTAGCTTCATCCATGAGCCCATATTCTATTTTTATTATTTAATTTGATTTTTTATTTAATTTATTCATTTTAAATCAAATTAAATCATATAAAATCCAAACTTTGATTACCTAAGATCTTTTTGGTTGTTTCAGGTCTTAATTATCATCATGATCATCATCAAATTCGGATCACACCATATCATGTACAAAAAGATGGATATTTGGCAAATTTGGAAAGGTTTAAAGGGTGAATCAAATCAAATCCCAAGGCATTGATGTGAGGAGATTCAAGCCATAATTGTTACCCTAACACATTCCATAATACATAAGGAGGCCAAAGGAATCGAGACAAGGTTGGAGGCTGCAAGAAGAGGCAGAACAAAGTTTGAAAAAAGTGGTAAAAAGCTTGAATTCGAAATCATAGCAAGAGGCGTTTTCAGAAGCCAAAAACTATTACAATCGCTTCCTGGGTGTTCACTCAACCTTCCTGGATCAAAAGCACGCGTCCTCAGGCCTTCAAAAGCGCTGTAAGTGTCACGATACCTAGCTTCGTTCTTGAAATAACAACTCATTATTTTGGCATCCTTTAAACAAACTAATGGCATATTTGTAATCACCAGATCATTTCCAAGCCTTTTGCATTATTTGATTTCATTTATATACTCTGTGGCGCCAACCACCGCTGTTAGGGTTTTGCTTCTTGGTTTAGGGATTTTTGTTTTAGGTGAAATCAGCCTTAGTAATGGCTACAGGCGTGACCTGAAGAGGAAGACAAACTCAACCATGGGTTCAGAATGCATTTCCATGGCGCCTATAGGATTTTAGAGATGCCTGACTTATAGCTACGGACTTCTCTCCGTTGGTATAGGTATGATTTGTTTTAGCCACGGTTCAACAAAGAAGATGAAGACGTGTCACGCTATCGTTGGCCCTTTCAAATATCGCGCGCGTGTTTTTTGTCTTTTCTGGCCATTAACTTGTTTTCTTTTATTATGTATTATTTGTATATTATTAACAAACAAGTCAATTCAGCATAGTGGCAAGGCATAATGTCCAATGTCCATCAGGACCTGGGTTCGAATCCCAGGTCCCCCACTTTCTTTGTTATTTTTCTCTTTCAGGCAATTGTGTGCATATCCAGGTTTACAGCTCACCATGCACCACCGTTCAATCAATTGCCAGATGGCCAAAGGCCAAATCTGGTGGCCAGGATCTTGAGGTCCACCATAGACAAAGTCAACACATGCACGCTGGATCAAGAAAAGTCCAACAAGGCCAGCGCGTTCTGGGCTTCAATTTGCTTCTCAAACCCCCATTTCAGGCCCATACCCCCCCTCTCTCTATTTTATTTATTTTATTTGTTTTATTATTTTTGTTTAATTAACTAACCAATTAAAAAAATTCTTTTCTTTATAAAAATAAAATCACCAAAAATATTTTTTTATCAAATTAAACTTTAAATTTTATTTTTTATTAATAAATACTAATAAATCAATTTAGGTTTTAATTCTAGAATAATTTTAACATATTTTTGTAAATAATTAAAATTAACTAAACTTAATTAGGTTTTACTAATTCAATTAATTTTTTATTTCTTTCTTAAAATACCAAAAACCCAAAAATAGTTATTTTTATTAATTAATTAATTTATTAATTTAGTAATTAATTTAGGTCAATTTCTTTCTTAAAATAAAAAAACCAAAAAAGATATGTTTTTTTAACCAAAAAGGGTCAAAACCCTAGAACTTTGCGCCCGATTTAATTTCCCGCATGTGATTTACTTTCTTTTATCCATTTATGTATTTGATTCCGGTTTTTAATAGTAATTAGGTCTTTTATTTATTTTTTATCGCTTTATTTATTTTTCAAAGGGTTTGTCTTTGGCGATGTAAATACCCGACGCCTTGTAATTTAAATTCCGCAATTTATTTTCCCCAAATTATAACTGTTAGATGTTTGATAATAGGTTTTCATGACAAGACTAAATGTTTTAACCTAAAATCAAATTAGATCACCTTTAACATGTACAAAGACAAAATATAACTGAAAATATGGTAGGTAGGCACTAAAGGTCCGCAACCGCGGCGGGTGCAAAAATCATAAAAAACATTTCTTTTCTCACCTCCACCATCTATTTTTATACAATATTTTTAAAGCCAAAATATACAGATTTTACAAAGAGGTTCCTGCAGAGTATCGTAGATGTTTAGGGTGCTAATACCTTCCCTTTGCATAACCAACTCCCTTACCTAGAATCTTTCCCCCGCTTTTTGGGTTATTCACTCTTTTCCCATTCCTTTGGAAACAATATAGCGCGGTGGCGATTTTGATTTTGATTTGTACAAGTCTAGTCAATCCCATGGCTTAGTCTTAAACATTTCTACCGGTACAAAAAAATGGCGACTTCACTGGGGAAAGATTGACCTCTTGTTAGTCCATCCCTAAGTGGGTTAAACCTATCTTTGTTTATATCTGTATATGTGCTATTGTTATTTATGTGTTATATGTTGTATATATGTTTATCTGGATTTTCCTGGTTTTCAGGGGGTTTGTGATTACTTATAAGTCCTATACCCGGACTTGGGCAAACTTTAAGATAGGACGGACGATATAGTCATGTTAAATTTGAGGGAGTAATCCTAAAAAAGGAGGCATGAGATCCCCCACTCAGTGGAGGCCCCTTTGACTGTAGTGTCGTTTACCGAGTAATCGGGAAGATGTACTGCTTTTGACCTGGGAGTCTGCTGAAGCTGAGGACCGTAGAATACCTAACCTATCTTGGACTTTTAGGTGTAGTGCAGAAGCTACGACGGAGTAATCCGGAAATAGTTGTCACACGATACTACACTCATACGAGTTTTTCTTGAGAATATTACTAATTACCGAGTTAATCGGGAAGTTGGTAATATCTGAAGGAAAGATGTAGAATCTGGGAACCTCTAAAACCTTGTTTGGCAGGTGATAAATTTTAGACCAACACCTTATAGGTAGTACCTTCGATCTCATGCTCGTGACTTTGAAGCTATGAACCCTATATGTGTGATCTTGTATGTGATTGTTGCATCATGCATCCATGCACTCATAAGCATCTTTTGAACAAATCTTATTTCAAGGGACTTAAAAGTTGACCATTTGTGAATATCTCAGGTACTTTTTAACCATGGATTCTGGAAAAAGAATGATCGGGAAGTACAATTTCAAGGATCCCAAGATAGATGAGTTGATCAGTCTAATTCCCAAGATCGAGTGTTCTGCAGATTTCTGGAAGAAGTATGGATCCATCATTCCTCTTATGAAGCTTATAATAAAGGAGGGTTTTCTCTCGACCTTTGTCCAGTTCTATGATCCGATGTATCATTGCTTTACTTTTCCTGACTATCAGTTGATGCCTACACTGGAGGAGTATTTTTATCTGTTGGATTTACCTGTTACCGATCGTGTTCCTTTTACTGGTTTGGAGGGTGAGCCAAAGCCACATGAGATTGCTGCTTTGATCCATCTGGGGAAGTTTGAGGTTGAAGCCCATATGACTACTAAAGGAGGGATTAAAGGATTACCGGCCCAGTTCTTATTGGAGAAAGCTCGTTACTTTTCCAGGATGAAGAGTACACTCGCTTTTGAGGCCATCTTTGCTCTACTTGCTTACGGGCTGTTCTTATTTCCTAATGTGGACAACTTTATTGACGTCATTGCTATCAGGATCTTCATGATTGGAAACCCAGTTCCTACATTGTTGGGTGATGCTTATTACTCTATTCACCTTCGAAATTCTTATCATGGGGGGATGATTATCTATTGCACGCCTTTGTTGTACCGATGGTTTATCTCTCATATGTCTCAGTCTGATGCTTTTTGGGATGTCAAGAAGGAACCCTAGTGGGCTCCTAAGATCATGGCACTTACTCACTCGGACATTGATTGGTATCATCGAGCTTACCAGGATATAGAGATTGTTGACAATTGTGGTAGTTTCCCCAATGTACCTCTTCTCGGTATAAAGGAAGGAATTAACTATAACCCTGTTCTTCCACGATGATAGCTTGGTTATCCGATGAGGGATAAACCAAATAGTATTCATTTGAGTAGTTTATTTCTGAAGGAGGAAGGAGACCATAAGGAGGCTAGGGAGCAGATTGTGAAGGCCTGGCGTCACATCCACAAGAAGAGTAGGAAAGACTTAGGACCTAGGGGTGTTGTTTCTTTGGAGCCATATCTTCAGTGGATTCAAGCGAGAGCTATTCAGTTGAAGATGCCGTATTCCTAGGAAACACCTATGCCTGATTTATTTGTGAAAACCACTCCTCCCTTATTGGATGATCTAGAAGAGCTGCAACTTGCTTTGGTCAGAATGCAACAGAAAAATGATGCTTGGAAGAATAAGGGCCAAACTTTAGAGATTTCCTTTAGAGAAGACTTGAAGGAGAAATATGAATTGATTGAGATCCTTGGGAGTCGAGCGGTAGAGACTATGGAGAGGCAATGAGATTTATTTTCTCCTAAGCCTCAATCAGATGCTGGTTACTCACTTCCTGATTCAGGTGATTGGAAGGAGGTTGCCACCAGGTATGTAGAAGAAAACTAGAGGTTGAAGGCTCAGATTGCCAGGCTTACGGGGTAGCGCCAGCGTATAGAGTGATCTCCGATAGCTTTACTTCTCAGGGTTTTAGACATTACTTTCATCTTTTACTTGGGATTGTTGAGACTTGTAACCTATTTTGAAGTTATTATAATAAAAATTTTCAGTATTTCAAAGGCGTTATTACTTTGATATTTGCAATGTGTCTATAAAACTTTAAATCCCTTGAAATATTAAATAATAAGAATTAAATCATGTGCGTTGCACATCATGCATCATATTGCACACATTTCTTGCATTTGTTATGCATATCCAGGTGTCTTACCAAGCTTCTTTACTTCGTTCAGCAAGCTAACTCACCACTACAACACTCGGGCTAATTTCAAAAGAAAGATGGACAACTTAGAACAAGAGAATCGCGAGCTGCGCGAGGAAGTTTCTGCTTTGAAGGCCGGCATGGCCAATCTTACTGCTCTGATGGAATCTCTGGTGGCTGCTCAGAATCAGCCACCGAGTGTTCGACCTCAACCAACAAGGGTTACTACTGAAGTTCCAACTGTTCCTGTGTCCGCTACTCCAGTTGTTGTTCAGAATCACATGCCTCAAGGTTATCCCTGGGGAATGCCAGAGAATTTTGCATCTGAAGTTTTCAACCTTGGTCCTCAAGAAGCTCCAGTTGTTCAGACTACTGTTACTCCTGCACCTCCTGTGGTGTATGTTCCTGCTGCACCTTCTTCGGTGAATTTGGTTCCATTTGTTAACGATGATGTGTGTCGTCCTTTTCCTCCACCAAGTGAAGACTTGGGTCTTTATGACAGAATGGATGATTTTCAAGAGCAGTTTGACAAGATGCATAGGGAGATGAAGGCCCTCAGGGGAAAAGAATTATTCGGGAAGAATGTGAATGAATTATGCTTAGTACCGAATGTTAAGATACCTACAAAGTTTAAGGTCCCGGAGTTTGAGAAGCACAAGGGCAACACCTGTCCTCGTGCTCATCTTGTGATGTATGTAAGGAGAATGTCTACCCATACTGATGATCAACGTCTACTGATTCACTTTTTTCAGGATAGTTTGACCGGTGCTGCGCTGAAGTGGTATATGAGTTTGGACAATGTCAACATCCATACTTTCAATGACTTGGGAGAATCATTTATCAGACAATACAAATATAACATGAACATGGCACCTGACCGTGATCAACTCATGGCCATGGTTCAGAAAGATAGGAAGTCATTCAAAGAATATGCACAGAGATGGCGTGAGGTAGCCACCCAAGTGATTCCTCCTATGGAAGAGAAGGAGATGACTAAGATTTTCTTGAAGACTCTGGGTTCTTTCTACTATGAGAGGATGGTAGCGAGTGCGCCAAGTGACTTTACTGAAATGGTAGGCATGGGTATCCACTTAGAAGAGGCTGTAAGAGAGGGCCATTTAACGAAGAGTGAAGGATCTGGAGGTGCGAAGAAGCCATCTTATGGGTTTACCAAGAAGAAGGAAGGAGATACGAACACTGTTATGCAAGAGAGGAGGGCCAATCCTCCTAGAAGAAATTATCAGCGTCATTAACAAGTCGCCTCAGTTACTCCAGTTATTGGTGTAGCTCCAACCACCGTTGCTTATCAGAAACTATCCGAGTAGGGGAATCAAGGGTATAATCAGAGAAGGAAGAGTTATGACCCTATTCCTATGAGTTATACAAAGTTACTACCGACATTGATTCATAAGAAGTTGGTTCAGACCCGACCACCTCCCGTAGTGCCATCACCATTACCTTGGTATTATAAAGCAGACCAAACACGTGCCTTTCATTAGGGAGCACTAGGGAATAATGTTGAGAATTGCTATCCTTTGAAGACTGAGGTGCAGAAATTGATGAAGTCTGGTATTCTATCTTTCAAGGATGTGAGCCCTAATGTGAAAGACAATCCTCTGCCCAAGCATGGAGGAGCGAACGCTGTGAATATGGTGGCCGGTTGTCTAGGCGACTTCCAAATTTTTGATATTAATCTGGTTAGAGGAGATTTGGTGAAAATGCATGTAGACCGCAGTGAATTTAGATACTATACGCATGGCCATTCCGGTTGTGCTATTTGTAGTATAGATATACAGGGTTGTGACAAGATAAAGGCTGATTTACAGGAGATGATGGATGAGGGCCTCATCCATATAATCAGGCCTAGGGTAGAGTATGAAGAGGAAGTGAACATGGTTTCTAGATGTCCTGGAGAGTTCCGAATTTTTTATGTGGAGTATATGAATGAAGACCTTGTGAAATTGCATGCTACTTTCTTCCACTTGGCTGGTCAGATGGAGCATCAGTATGGATCTTGCCGAATTTGCTGTCGGGACCTCGGAGGATGTTCAATCGTGAAGAAAGGTGTTCAATTGTTGTTGGACAATGGAACTATCAAGGTTACAGGTCAAAGGGATGATTACCATGAAGTTGATATGATTGAGGTCTGTTTGACTGAAGAAGAGTCAGATGATGAGTATGCCTCTGCAGATGATTATTTCTCCTTAGATGAGGATTTGTTTTCCAGAGATGACTCAATAATGACTGATTGTGTTGAAGAAGAGGTAAATGTCATTGTGCCTTATTTTGGTGCACCCGCCCATTTTAAAGTTGAGTATTATAGTAAGCCAGCTGTTACCCCATTGGTGATTAGTTTGCCGGGTCCTGTCCCCTACAAATCAGATAAGACTGTACCCTACAAATATAACGCTACAATCTTGGAGGATGGTGTGGAAGTTCCCATCCAGCCAATTCCTGATGTTGGAAATATTGCTGAGACTAGCAGAGTGACCCGCAATGGTCGTGTATTTGCACCAGTTGTTCATGGAGATGTTAGCACTGGAAAGAAAGTTGCTGAGAATGTTGAACCCAAGAAGATTACGGGTGAGACTAGTGGGGCTAAGTTAGAGAAAGAAGTGGATGATATTTTAAAGATAATCAAGATGAGCGACTACAGAATTGTAGACAGCTACTGCAGACTCCTTCAAAAATATCTATCTTGGCTTTATTGATGAACTCCTCTGCTCAGAGAGAATCTTTGATGAGGGTATTGGACCAAGCTTTTGTGGAAAGTGACATGCCTGTAGACCAGTTCAGCAGCGTATTAGGGAATATTACATCATGTAATAACCTGAGTTTCTGCGATGATGAATTATCGGACGAAGGAAGGAATCACAACTTGGCCCTTCACATCTATATGAATTGCAAGAATGATTCGCTATCCAATATGCTGATTGATAATGGATCTGTATTGAACGTTATACCAAGGAGAGCACTTATGAAGTTTAAATATTAAGGAACGCCCATGTGGCCAAGTGGCATTATTATGAAAGCATTTGATGGATCAAGGAAATCCGTTATCTGTGAAGTGGACTTGCCTATTCATATAGGCCCACATTTGTTTCAGATTACTTTCCAGGTCATGGATATTGTACCTGCTTATAGTTGCTTGCTAGGAAGGCCATGGGTACATGAGGTAGGGGCTGTCACTTCAACTTTACACCAGAAACTGAAGTTTGTATGTGAAGGGAAAGTTGTGATCATAAATGGAGAACAAGCATTATTGATATCTCATTTGTCCTCTTTCAGCATTGTGGAGGCGGATGAAGCTGCTGTTTGAACCCAGTTCCAAGCTTTATCCATTGACAACATAAGAGGAAATGAGAATTCTATGGTTTCGCTCAAGGATGCGCAACAGGTTGTGCGTAAGGGTCATAGTGAAGTATGGGGACAAATTATGGACCCACCTGTGAACAAGAACAAAGACGACTTAGGGTTCTCTTTGAAGAATGATAAGGGTAAGAGCATGAAGCCGAAGTCTGCTGCAGGCAAGTATCTAGGCATCTTCCGTAGCGGGGGTTATCTTCATCTGACTATTTCCGGGATTAATGCCATTGTGGAAGATGAAGCAGAGCAGGAAATGCCAAATTATGTGACACAAGGAGTTAGGGTTCAGAACTAGATCACCATTGATGTTTCCTCTTGCATACGTGTTTCAAATTAATTTGATTTGTTAATCCTTTTGAAAATCTTTCACTCTGCCCAAGGTGGAAGTATTAATATTGTAGGGCTTATCTGTTTGCTGTGACTTTTAAAATAAATAATAAAAGTTGTCTTTGTTTCCCAAATTGTGTCTTTATTTTCTGCTTTTTCTTGGAAAATGGTAATAAAAAAACCTTTCAAAATAAATAATAATTGAAATACAATATGCATGATCACTTGTTATATGTGTCTGTTTCTAAATGCAATCATAAATCATATGTGCAGATTGATTAAAAAACCCGTTGAATACAATGACCATGCACCCTCTCCCAATTTTGAATGTCCTATGTATGGGGCCGAAGAAGAAGACTATGATGAGATTCCATAAGAGGTCTCACGGTTGCTTAAGCACGAGGAAAATACCATTCATCCATATAAAGAGCCATTGGAAGTGATCAATTTGGGTTCAGAAGAAGATCCGAAAGAAGTCAAGATTAGAGCATTGTTGCATCCTGATGTGAAGAGCAGGTTGATTGAGCTGTTGAAAGAGTATGTGGATATCTTTGCTTGGTCTTATCAAGATATGCCTAACCTGGATACAGATATTGTAGAATACCGTTTGCCGTTGAAGCCAGAGTATGCGCCAATCAAACAGAAGTTAAGAAGAACTCACCCAGATATGGCAGTAAAGATCAAAGAGGAGGTTCTAAAGCAAATTAATGCCGGTTTTCTTGTGACGTCAGTGTATCCTCAGTGGATTGCCAATATTGTCCTAGTATCAAAAAAAGACGGAAAACTCCGCATGAGCGTAGATTATAGAGATCTAAATAAAGCTAGTCCAAAAGATGATTTTCTATTGCCACACATTGATATGTTAGTGGATAGCACAACAAAATTCAAAGTATTCTCGTTCATGGACGGATTTTCCGGGTATAACCAAATAAGAATGGCTCCAGAGGACATGGAAAAAACAACATTTATCACACCCTGGGGAACATTCTATTACAGAGTGATGCCCTTCGGGTTGAAGAACGCTGGTGCAACGTACCAGAGGGTTATGACAACCCTATTCCATGATCTGATGCACAAGGAAATTGAGGTGTATGTTGATGATATGATTGCTAAATCCCAGATTGAAGAAGGGCATGTAGAAGATTTGTTGAAGTTGTTTCAGCATTTGAGGAAGTATCGTCTCCGCTTGAATCTAAATAAATGTACCTTCAGTGTTCGGTCGGGGAAATTGTTGGGTTTCATTGTTATCCAGAAAGGAATTGAAGTTGACCCTAATAAAGTCAAAGCAATTCAAGATATTCAAGCACCAAGAACTGAAAATCAAGTCAGAGGGTTCCTCAGACGTTTGAATTATATTTCCAGATTCATTTCCCACATGACTGCAACATGTGAACCGATCTTTAAGTTGTTAAAGAAAGATCAAGGTTGTGTGTGGACGGATGACTGCCAAAGGGCATTTGAGAGTATTAAAGAATATCTGCTTGAACCTCCTAACTTGCTCCCTCCTGTCGAAGGAAGACCGTTGATTATGTATCTAACAGTGTTAGATAATTCCATGGGCTGTATTCTGGGACAACAAGATGAAACAAGGAAGAAAGAGTACGCCATTTATTATCTCAGTAAAAAGTTTACTGATTATGAGTCATGGTATTCCATGCTGGAAAAGACATGTTATGCTCTGGCCTGGGCGGAAAAACGTTTGCGGCAGTATATGTTGAATCACACCACTTGGTTGATCTATAAAATGGACCCAATCAAGTACATTTTTGAAAAGCCTGCTCTTACTGGAAGAATTGCCCGTTGGCATATGTTGTTATCTGAATATGATATTGAATACCATACACAAAAAGCTATTAAAATCAGCGTGTTGGCAGATTATCTTGCTCACCAACCAGTTGAGGATCATCAGTCTGTGAAGTATGAATTTCCCGATGAGGATGTGATGTTTATGAAAGTGAAATATTGTGACGAACCATTGCATGAGGAAGGTCCTGATCCTGAATCTTCTTGGAGTATGATATTTGATGGAGCTGTGAATGTTTATGGTACAGGAATTGGTGCCATGATTGTCACTCCACATGGATCTCACATTCCTTTCACTTCAAGGTTGACATTTGATTGTACTAATAATATGGCAGAATATGAGGCTTGCATCATGGGTCTCGAGGAAGCTATTGATCTCAGAATTAAAATTCTAGACGTGTATGGTGATTCAACTTTGGTAATAAACCAGATTAAAGGAGAATGAGATACTCGTCACCCCGAATTGATCCCTTACAAAGATTATGCTAGAAGGTTGTTACCCTTCTTTAATAAAGTTGAATTCTATCACATTCCTAGAGATGAAAATCAAATGGTGGACGCTCTGGCAACTCTGGATTCTATGTATCAAGTGAATACTTGGAATGATATACCTCGAATTATGGTTCAGCGACTAGATAGGCCCACTCATGTGTTTACAACAGAAGAGGTAGCAGATGAAAAACCTTGGTATTATGATATCAAGCATTTCCTTCAGACTCAGGAATACCCGATTGGTGGTTCGAATAAAGATAGAAAGACATTGAGAAGATTGGCTGGCAGTTTCTTCCTCGGTGAAAATGTGTTGTACAAGAGAAATTATGACACGGTCTTGCTCAGATGCATGGATAGATACGAAGCATACATGTTGATGCATGCGGTTCATGAAGGTTCATTTGGCACTCATGCCAATGGACATTCGATGGCTAAAAGGATGCTAAGGGCAGGTTACTATTGGATGACAACAGAATCTGACTGTTACAAATTTGCAAAGAAGTGTCATAAATGCCATATGTTCTCTTCCCCATGGCCTTTCTCTATGTGGGGTATTGACATGATTGGAATGATAGAACCCAAAGCTTCGAATGGATACCACTTTATCTTGGTAGCAATTGATTACTTCACCAAGTGGGTGGAAGCAGCTTCATATGCTAATGTTACTAAGCAGGTGATTGTGCGCTTCATTAAGAATAATCTTATATGTCAGTATGGTGTACCGAGCAGAATTATTACTGATAATGGCTCGAATATGAACAACAAGATGATGACAGAACTTTGTGAGGAATTCAAGATTGTCCATCACAATTCATCTTCGTACAGGCCGAAGATGAATGGGGCTGTTGAAGCTGCTAATAAGAATATTAAGAAGATTATCCAGAAGTTGGTTGTTACTTATAAGGATTGGCATGAAATGCTCCCTTTTGCTTTGCATGGATATCGAACATCTGTCCGCACTTCAACAGGAGCAACCCCTTTCTCCCTTGTTTATGGAATGGAAGCTGTGCTCCCAATCGAGGTTGAGATTCCCTCTTTGCGTGTGATAATGGAAACCAAGTTATCAGAGGCTGAATAGGTCCAGAACAAGTTTGACTAATTGAATTTGATTGAAGAAAAGAGAATGACAACTTTCTGTCATGGAAAGTTATATCAGAAAAGGATGAAGAAAGCTTTTGATAAGAAGGTCAAACCTCGTGAATTCAGAGAAGGCGACGCGTGCTCAGGAAGATCATGTCTTTTAATGCTGATTCTAGAGGCAAGTGGACTCTCAATTTTGAAGGCCCATATGTTGTCAAGAAAGCCTTCTCTGGCGGTGCATTAATTATTAAAACTATGGATGGCAAGGAGTTCCCACGTCCCATGAATGCTGATGCAGTCAAGAAATACTTCGCCTAAAGAAATAACCGAATAACTCGCTAAGTTGAAAACTCGAAAGGGCGGCTTAGGCAAAAAATAACGTCTCGGTAGGCCGAAAACCCGAAAGGGCAGTCTAGGCAAAAATTAGAGACATAAACAGAATAAATTTCCCGCTAAGTTGAAAACCCACAAGGGCAACTTAGGATAAAATTAGGGACTTTCTTCCCTTGCGGGTTTTCAACTTCCCTGATAAAGACTTGGGAGAGGATGTTGTATCTCTGTATCTGTACTGTTTGGTCGCTATGTTTTTTTTACTTCCGAATTACATTTCTCCCCAATAAAGTTAAACCAGACAATAGGTTTTGTTTCCTCAGTTGGCGCTTACTTTTTCTTAGATTGTTCATCTTGGATGTAATTTGGCTGAGTGTTGATTGTGCCCGAGTTGGTTTTGCCTCTTTGCTCCCAGTGTTATATATCTATTTTGTCAGCATATGCGCAATAGAAACTCGTACATTCATATATACATCATGCATAGCTAAAATTGGCAAATCATTTCTCATTCACATTCATTGGTATTTTGTTGACATATTACCCGATTTTGCAGATATTATGTTTTCCTCTCTCCAATAAAGTTTTGGCCTTAAGCATAAAGCGTATATTCTTTCAATTTCCCCACTGAGCCATTCCTCGTGGAAGATTTTTGCTTTAACCCTCTTGCACAGCTCTTTGTATGGATGATTTGGGTCTCCCTCTTAAGTTTATTTCTCAAAGGAAGTGTTCCGGACGACTATCTCATTCCAGTTTATTTCTGGTTTGAATTTTGATCCTCGACAATATTATTACTTTAGATTTCCGCAAGCTTCGGGAATGGGTTTTAGAATCTACATTCATTTTGCACGAGGAGACCTTTATCTCCTCAAGCAGAAATATATTGGCATGTCCCCAGGAAGTCATATTTCTTTCCCCAGGAAGTCATATTTCTTTCCCCAAAAAGTCATTTTTTACAATCCTCCATAACAGAAAGTGGCAGGTCTCTTTATTTGAGCAACCTGTACTTCCCTGTAAATGTCGACGTAACTATTTTTTTTGCTGTCTTCTCTATGAGTGGATAGTTTGCAGTCCGTTTCCAATTTACTCCAGTGGATGGCAAGACTTTTAATATCGCAGCGATAATTCATTGTGAAATATTTACAAGTGGTAGTCTTTTTATTTGAGACAACTTATATGTCACCCTTTCCAGGCAGAATGCTTTGGTTAAAGAAGAAGTAGAGACCCGTTCTAGGTGAAACACCAGAATTTTGGGGAAAAAACTTGTTATCTTTTTGCTACCCTCAGTGAACGTTGGTAGTTCATCGCCAGTGAACGGTGGTGCTATGATATATTTTTCTCCCTACCTTCAGTGAAAGTTGGTAGGTCACCTTCAGTGAAAGCTGGTGATTGTTATCTTTTTGCTACCCTCAGTGAACGTTGGTAGTTCATCGTCAGTGAACGGCGGTGCTATGATATATTGTTCTCTCCACCTTTAGTGAAAGCTGGTAGGTCACCTTCAATGAAAGCTGGTGATTGTTACCTTTTTGCTACCCTCAGTGAACGTTGGTAGTTCATCGTCAGTGAATGGAGATGCTATGGTATTCCTTTTCCTTCTACCTTCAGTGAACATTGGTAGCTCACCGTCAGAGAACGTCGGTGTTGTTATTTCATTCCTCTTTCTACCTTCAGTGAACGTTGGTAGTTTTGCCTTCAGTAGGAGTTGGTGTATCCTTTGACTTTTTATTACCCTTTATAAGTCAGGTCTTTTGATCCACCAGTGATTTATTTTCCTGGTCGAGTTTCTCTTTTGTTTTTGTATTTTCTTTACTACATCCCCAGTGGTGTTTTGTGTCTCTTTGGTTTTGTTCATATGCATTCATGCTCATAAGAATTGCATGGCATCTTATGGCAAAAAATAGGGTTTATTTTATATTTAAGTATCTTTGATCGCGTCGACACAAAGATTTTCAACCTTCGTATATTCGGATAGAAGAAGCTTAAATAAGGGCATCTATTGTACCCCAATTTTTGCCTCTAAGATCCCCTCATCATACCATGTTGATTCCATCACAATAAGATCACATTAGGATTCTTGGTTCCCCTCCCTATCTTTAGCTTTGCTCTTTGAGGAATCACCAAGCACCTTGACTTGGTTTCTTTTGTGATCATGAATATTTTTCTTGATTTCTTCTTTTAATTAATAAAATGCAATGTTGGTTTGTCTTGCTTGTTACTTATGTAGGTAAAGACAATGAGATTTAGCAAGTTGCTCCATGGGTTCATGAGTTTATTTCCATGCCCTAGTCAATAAAGATTGAGAAGTTCAAACCTCACCACTGGATTTGTTTTGGAATAAATGGAATGGCAAGGTTATTTTGGTTCACTACATTCCAAGATATCAAGATTGACCCAAAAGTACAAGGGGTTGATTGAAGAAGTTGTCATGCTTGGACAATGCCTTGTTCCCATTGATCACAAGTGAATATTTCTATAAATTCTCAAGATATGTAAGTGGTTTTGGTGGCTATGAATTCTCATTTTCATCCTCAACAACTTCTATTTACAAAGCATTTGTGTTGGTACAAGAAGTTTGTTCAAAATTGTCAATGTTCCTCAAAGCATTTTCTTGATCTAGGAGCTAGGGTTTTGAACTTCAAAGAAGTATATCTTGCTCACCTTTTTGTATTTTTGAGTGATTCCAAAGACATACTTATCTTAAAACGGTTATCAACAAATCACTTCAAAAGTTTCAAGGAGTTTTCATGTGGAAGAAACTTGATGATGAAGAAAGATTACAAGTCCTCCAAATGAACCCCTAATTTCTCTTGTGTGACTTCAAATGGTCATAACTTGGCCAATTTTTATCACCTTGAGCCCATTATTTTTCCAAAATGATCTTGAGGAGGTGAACTTTATTCCTTATTTTATGTGGAAAGTGATAAAATGGATGGAAGATTCCCTAAGGATACAAAATATTATAGGTTATTTCATGATTTTTTGCCAACTTCAACAATTCATAACTCTCTCAATTTTTGGATATTTTGAATGGTTCAAGTTTCAAAATGTCATTCAAGAGATCTATTTCATGCCATTTTTTTTTGTCAATAGCAAATTCCAAGTGGAAGGCCATGTTTGGATGCAAAACATTATAAGTCACTTTTGAAGAAAATTTTGAAATATTTCTAAGTATGAAAAGTCAACCTTTTTTCCCCCAACTTTGACCCCATACAACTTTCAGCCCAAGCATCCATTTGATTCCATTCTTTTTCCATTGAAAAGCTTGTAACCCCATCTTTCTAAAGCATCAAGAATCACACCCTAAGACCCCTTGAGCTGAGAATGCCATTGATTTGAACTTGGTAACTTGGAATTGAAGTTTCTTCAAAAGTCAAAATTTGAAATCATTGGTTTAGCTTTTAAACACTTTGATTCTGCGCGTTTTTACTTCTAAACATGTTTAGTGAACCTCCAGAAGTGATTAGCATAGAAAAATGCGCGTTTTGGCTGAGTTTTGATCAAAGTAGAGGTCACACATTTCTTATTTGCAACTTCACACGATTTCCCTCCAAACTTCATCATTTCAGATGCTTGAACATTCCATTTGATTCCCTATAAATAGAGGGTCATTCCCCATTCATTTCCTCAAGCTTGGATAGCCAGAATCACCCTGCCAAACTTGTTCCATAACCCAAAATTCTGCTACTTCGAAATCTGCTTTGAAGCCTTTTTTAATCCAATTTTTCCATCAATTCACCTTCCTTGATCTTCCTTGAATCTAACCATATAATTACATTCAAGAACCGTGCCCTATATTTCTCCATAGAAGTCCAATTTCAGAGCTCTGCAACTCAACTTCAATAGGTAGATTCCTTCATCAATTCTTCAAAACTTTTATATCATTGTGATGCTCTCATTGCCCTAGTTCTAGTCACAACACTTATTTTCATCTGGAAACTTGTTTTGACCACGAAATTTCAAATCCCTTTTCAAAACTTTCCTTCCAAATTGCTTGAGCTACAATTTATATAAATTTGTCGCGAAGGTGTGGTTGTCTTCGTCTTGAAGAGACGAAGCGAATGACATAGGTCTGAGCTTCTGATTTTATAGTTTGAGAGAACTGCAATTCACTTTGGTTGGAGGTAGAAGATGACCAATGTGTCATCTTCCAACCAATGATGGCACGCCACTTGTTTTTTTTTAAATATGATTTAATTAATGATCCAATGCATTATCCACTAAAGTCCATAACATGCACAGCGCGCCAGGTCCACTTGATATGTTTACTAACGCGTTTTGACATTGATCAGATGGCCCATATTTTTTTGGTTTTTATTTTCTTTTCTGATTTTTATATTTAATTGTTTTAAATTTCAAAAAATCATAGAAAATTCATTTTTTGTCCAAAAAATCTTAAAAAATTAAGAAAAATATTTTTGATTTTTCTCTTTCTGATTTTTATTTTTTCACAATTTTATTTTGTGTTTTGGTATTTTTTATAAATTTTCACTTTATTTGATTTGTTTTAAATATTTAAAAATACTTTTATGCATTTTTAAATTCTGAAAAAAAATATGGAATGATCCAATGATATTGTGACAAATATTTGTGACCTCACTTATTTTTTATTTATGACTTTGGTATTTTTTTATCATTTTTGGTTTATTTAACTCATTTCTTTTAATTTTAAAAATAGTTTCTGACTTTAAAAAATTACCAAAAAATTTTATAAAAATATTTGAGTCCATTTCTGATTTTTCTACGGTCTTACTTTTTATTTCTTGATTAATTTGTACATAGTTGATATTTTTATCCCTTATTTCTATTTTAAATATTTCTAAAATCCTTTTTAATGTATATATTAAATGCAATATTATTTTGTGATTATTTTCTGGCTGATCTTGGGCTGAATTTTTGATCATGAACTTTATTAACATCATTGGATCCATGGTGTTGAGTCTAACTCCACAAAAATGGATGAATGATTTTAATAATAGTTTGATTTAAACTTAATTCAAATGTGGTTTGTATATTCTCTCTCACCCCTCTTCATCTTGTCCCTTTCTCATTGCACTAAGTGTTATTGGAGCATGATCTCTATATCATGTCTCAAAACAAATGGTGCATAGATTGCTATTGACTGACCTCAAAATAGGTGCGACTTCTACATAAGTCCACTTACGATTGCTTAACATAGCGTTAAATTTTGTCCCGATTCGAATAAATGATCATTCGTGGCCCAAACCTATGTTTGCAAGCCCAAGTATGTTAGTTTGATCTCTTTGATCCAATAACCTTGAGATTCATTGTGTGGAGGCTTTGGTTCTACCAATCCTCTAATAGATCTACAACACTTTTGGTCAACGTGGATCACTTAAACATCGTTGATCATTAAATAATACTTTTGAGGATTCTAAATGGATGACATACTTGACAAAAAGCAAATGCAACTTGTTGTGTGGAGGATTTGGTTCTTCCAATCCTCTAATGAGTTCCAAATTCAAGTTTCAAGATGGTCATCCAACTAACTACTAATTATTAAATTGTTTTTTACTTTATGCCCCTTTTTATTTTTCATGTTTTATGTACCATTTACTTTAAGCATTACATTTCATGTCATTTTTATTTTTGCTCACTTGAGCCTTTCATTTTCTCTCAAAGACACCTAATAATCAATATGAACAAAAAAACTTTAATGATATTTGAACTATTTGGTTACTATCCTTGGCATTATGGAGTATTGGACTTCTTGGACTTAGGATTAGAGACCTTGGCCTATGTTGGAGACCTTGTGACATTAATTAATATTTTGTTTGGAGTTCTTGAGGTTTACCTCAATACGTTGGGTTGTTTGTTTGTTTTGTGTGCAGGTTATTATGATTACATACTTTGTTTGTAGTCTGGAATTCACCCGTATACAGCCGTTACTCTGCCCAATTTTTTTGAAGACTTAATACACTTGAAGTTTGGTTCTCTCAAGAGGTCTAGTATTTTTGCTTGCTTGGTTTCCATCCAAATAATGGGAATTCTATCTTGACTCATAATGTCAAGTATTGGCTTCTTGTTGGTTAGATGGTTCCTATCCCTAGCTTTTATCTTATGCTTTAGGATAGTCTCTTCTTCTCCTCCCATCTTCTTTAATTTCAAAAATCTTCTCTCTCATTTTGAAAACTATTCATGTTTTTAAACTTGAACCACTTTCATAATAAACTTGGACTTAGGTCCATGCATTTTCAAAACATTTTCATAAATAAACTCCAATCAACTTAATAATACATTGACATTTTGTGAGAAGACTAAAAGTCAATCAATCTCATCCAAACCATTTTGCTATTTTGGCTCTTATCTTTAAAACTTTTCTCAAAAGATTAAACTCTTGTCAATCCTTGTAGTGATGCAAGCAACTATACTTATACAATATATAGTGAAGAGAGATATTCTCCACTTGGATATTGAGTGAGGCATTGATTGATCTTAAGATCCAAGCCATATCCTCCACTTTGAGATGATGCAAATTCTCCTTTCTCATGATTGTGGGTAGTAAGTATGTTTTCCACACGGACAATGACAATGATGTCTTATCTCATAAAATTAACCAAAACACTTATGTTTTAAAATTTCTTTAAGAGGAGCTACGTGTACCCTGATCCCCTATTCCACGGAAGGTGGTATGTATCCACTAAAGGTTCGCAACCGCGGCGGGTGCAAAAATCATAAAAAAATTTTCTTTTCTCACCTCCACCATTTATTTTTATACAACATTTTCATAGCCAAAATATACAGATTTTACAAAGAGGTTCCCACGGAGTACCATAGATGTTTAGGGTGCTAATACCTTCCCTTTCCATAACCAACCCCTTACCTAGAATATTTCCCCCTATTTTTGCGTTATTCACTCTTTTCCCATTCCTTTGGAAACAATAAAGCGTAGTGGCGATTTTGATTTTGATTTGTACAAGTCTAGTCAATCCCATGGCTTAGTATTAAACATTTCTACCACTACAACAGTTTTACACGGACCCATCCCGAGGCAACCCTACCTCGGTTCCTTCTCACAATTTCCAGATGCAGTTTTACACGGACTTATCCTGAGGCAACCCTACCCAGGTTCCTTCTTACAATTTCCAGATGCAATTTTACCCGGACTCATCTTGAAGCTTCCCTACCCATACCCCCTCTCATATATCTCCTAAAACATCCCTACCCAGGTTCCTTATCATACACTTCCAGATGAAGTCTTACCCGGACTCATCCTGAAACAACCCTAGACATGTTTCTTCTGATACATTTCCAAATAATAGTTAATTTCATTCTCCCGCAGCAAATTATTGCGAAGCCTGGATTTCAACCAGAAAATAACAAACTTTCATTTCTTCAATACAGAGATAAACCCTCAGTAGAGTCATGGACAACTGAATTTCCTAGACTCTATTCCCCACAGAGTTTTCCTCAAACAGGAAAATAATAGAAATCAACATCCCCCAATGGACTCTTCCTCAGACAACAGGAACAGGAATACCCACAAAGGGACTATTTATGACTCTCAGTCATCTACTTATGATGGTATCTTTAATCCCATCTCCGACGACTCTCAATCATCTACTCTAAATAGGAGCTATAAGCTCATTCCCGATTAGCATCAACCAACAGTGTTACTTCATGCAAGTGCGAATTTCTGGGCACTCTAGTGTTCAATCCTCTTCCACCTCCAGATCACGAAAGGCAGACAAGCCAATCTAAATCCTCAGGTTTAAGAAGATTGAACCGAGGCAAATGTTGTACCCCAAAAGTTTCCCTCCCATTTTCAGTCAAGACATGCTTCTAGAGGTCCTATATTGCTCAAGGTTGACCAAGAATTGATCAGACAAACTCTCCTCCTAAGTAATGAACCACTAATTAGGGTTTCACTTTTCATCAAGATGTGTAAGCTCCATATGTCACAAATGTTTTCCATGGTCCTAATATGCCTTCATGATTTTCCATGACAAATTTCATGCATTCCACTATAAATTTGCTCAGTCAATTGCTCAAATGCCTGAAAATCAATTGTACTAGGTCAAAAGTCAACTGTGGCCTATATACAGTAAAACTTCAATATTTTTGGTCAACATCAAATTTTTTGTGATATTTATCATTTAATCAAGGTTTGATCATGATTCCTCAAGGAAAGTCCTCAGATCATCAAAAGTCAAGATTTGCTAAATTAGGGTTTCCTAAGAAAAGTCAATTGAACTTTGACCAGGCATAACTTTCACATACTTCATCAATTTTCCCCAAAAAATCTCATTTTGAAGAGAATCCAATTCCCTATAACTTCTCGTTTATCCTCATGTTCAAGAAATACACCATTTGAAAGATACAAGCTCATACATTACAGGTCATTTTCAAAAAGTCAACAAAATACACTTTTTGTCAAGACAACTTATCTCAAGATAATATCTTCAAAAGTAAAAATTATCAACATAGAGATTATAGATGACATCTTGGGATTTCCAAAAAGTCCAAAATCATCTTCAAAAGATGAAGATTGAGCAAGTTATGGTTTGCACAAGTTAGAAAAATTTGTGAAAAATGCTTGAAGTCAACTTTGAGCAAAATTGCATTTTTAGGTTAATAGACCTAACATTTAGGGTTCAAACATGTTTATAACATACCCAAGGACCTCTAAACCTAACCATTCACTATTTTGATTTTTATTTCTTTTTATTTGAATTTTTATTCATTTAAATATGAATTAAATCAAATAAATCAAATAAAAATACAAAGAACAATGGGCCATGACATTTGGGTTGATTTGATCTATTAGAAGGCCCATATTTTCGTTCAAGATACATACAAATGGTCCAGTTTCATTGAACATTCAAAAAGAGACAAGGATCTTCAAAAATGGCAAGAACAAACTCAAAAAATGGAAAGTTTTCAATATGTTTGATTTTTGTTTTATCATGGTTTGATTAATTGATTCATTGCCATGTATGTTACCTCATTCATACCTCTGTATAAGAATAAGAAAACCATATACAAAGGGGAACTAAATTACTCTTCAAAATTCTCTTCAAAAGCTCTTCACAAAGCTCTCTCAAAATTCTCAAAATCGTTCAAAAGTTTTAAAAATTCAAAACCTGATCTTCAGCTTTCCTCCATCCGATCTCGTACCTTCTTTGCACTCCTGAGGTTCCTAGGAGTCATTTCTATTCCTCACCTTGGCTTGGAGCACTCCCGAGTCATCCATACAATTTGCATCGTTCAGTATAGTTTATTTAAATCTAATCTTGTTAATATGCATTTATTAATCTATTTGAAATTTGCATACATGTTTGTAGTCGTACATAGAGCAGGTAGGATGTGAAGCATGTAAGTTTTGAGGCCTGATTCATGAGATGCCATTATCAACACCGATCGGAAGCTTGGCTTTGAAACACAAAATTCAGAGACCTTTAGTCAAAACTAACGCCAAATTTCTTTATTTACTTCTTTTTATATTTACTTTTTTCAAAATCATTTTTATTTAATCATAAAAAAAATAGATTTAGTTTTTTTATATATAATTAAATTTAATTTGTGCAAGTTAATTAATTATATTTTGATTTATTTCAAGTAATTTAAAATTAATTAGAACTTAGACTTAATCATTTCAAATCTTTTTCTCAATAATAAAAATCCAAAAAATGTTAGAATTAGTTTCCTTTTGATTAGTTTTAATTGCATCTTATTTATCACTCTTTTCTTTATTTAGTTAAATTTTTTTTTTAATTTAAGTATTTTTCTTAATAAAAATGACAAAAAAATGCTAAGTATGTAGAAGTATTTCAGGGCTTACCTCGCTTTCCATATTCGTGCGCCCATTTTAAATTTCGTTCATTTTATATTTATGTAACTGCAAAAGGTTGTAATAGTTAAATTTAGGACTTTTTACTTTTTGTTTCCCCATTTGGACATGTAAATACCCCCCTCCCTGAAGCATTGTAATAGCGTAGGATTTACAATTCCCGCACTTTAAATTTCTGCAAGATATTAACTGTTAGTAATTAGGCTTGTATGGAAAGACTGAAAACAAAACGCTAGCAAACTTAAATTCAAAGACAAATAACTGAAACAAGCACACATTGCACACATACACCTCTAGGGTACGCCCACTTTGGTTGCCTTTCAGAAAAAAACAGTCTTGTCCCTCAAAGCGGGGACGCTTTAGGAAAGACCCGTAAATCAAAGATCATATTCCCTCGATGACCCTACAATGTTGCCTTTTGGTAAATGATCTAGTCCCTAGACAAAATTGTTAAAGCGTCTCCACATGTTGCCTTTATGACTGTACGTCCCATTGATTGTCCCTCAACATCCAACGATAGGGCTACCTACTCACTAATAGTAGGATAGCACTGTCTAAAGGATAGGAGGAAAAGAACAAACATTTTGAGTATAAGTAGATAGTTCTTGGATGCTTGCTCAAAACAAATTTTCACACTTACACAAAAAAATTTCAAAACACTTTCAAAAAATGCTTTATCAACACTCTTGAGGACTGATATAAGAGTTATCATAAAGTGAACCGCCGCACTAAGGAATTTTCAAATACTTTTAAAAAACACAAAGCACAAGGTATTTTTCAAATGAGCTAAGCGTCTAAGAGCCTATATAAAACTATGGATGGAAAGGGTGCTAACACCTTCCCTTTCCATAATCTACCCCCTTACTCAGAAAATTCTCAAAAAGGTCTTTTTCTGTTCTTTTCACCCTTTCCTTAATTTGGATAAAAGAAAATTCGGTGGCAAATCTTGCTTACCGCAACATTTGCGAATACAAAATGCAAAACTAGTATAAACAGTCGGTTCTGTCACCGTATCACAAAGTGATTTTGAAAAGGTATCTTTGTAATGGCTCTCGTTTCTATAAGAACACGTACAAAGTGTTTGTCTTTTGAAAATGTTTCAAAATGAAAGTGTTGGTGTATACAATGTTTTTATTGTGAGCAAGCGAGCAATTAGGAGCAACCTACCTACTCAAAAGGTCTTAAATGTTCTTTTCCTCCTCCTTTAGATGTTGCTATCTTACCATTGATTTGGTAAGAAGCCCCATCGTTGGATGTGAAGGGATGAGCGTGGGACGTTTGTATAGTCATAGAAGGCAATCTAAGGGATGTTTTAGCAATGTCGTTTAGGGACTAGATCATTTACCTAAGGCAACATTGAGGGTCATCGAGGGACTACGATCTTTTATCAAGGGTCTTTGCTAAAACGCCCATATTCGAGGGACATGACTATTTTTCTGAGGCAACAAGTGAGATTACCCTAAGGGTGCATGTGTGAATAGTGTGTTTGATTTGCATGCATTTAGTCTTTGATTAGGGGTTGTCTACTTGTTGTTTTTAACTTTCCATACATACCCTATTTTACTAGCAATCAACAAGAGTAATAAAATACAGAAAGATAAAATTCTAAACTATTACAACCATATTGAATTGCATGAAAATATAAAGGCAAAAATAAAATAAAAGCAAGAAAAATGGGTCTTTTGATTTAGGGAAGCAAACCCTTCGATTATGCACTTTCTAGCTCTCTTCGATTTTGGCCTGAAAGAGGGTGAGGGCATGAATTTCGACTGAGGCCCGGGGGTCAGTATGTTGTGCCTTTCGATTGGGACCTGGAGACCAACATGTTGTACCTTTCGAATGGGCCTGGAACCAGTGCAAGATGCAATCTGCCTTTCTGCCTCCTTCGACGAGGGCTTGAAAGTAGTGAGGGAGTACCTTTCGTCTGGGCCTAGACTCAGTGCAGGCATGCCTTTCGTCTGGGCATGAACTCAGTGCAGGCGTGCCTTTCGTCTGGGCCTGAAAGTTAGCATGGTGTACCCTCTGGCTGCCTCTTTCGTTTGACCTGGAGGTTAGTATGGAAGCCAAAGGCTTCATTCCCTGCTTTCTGTTTCCGGTTTCCTTCGTTTCAGATGTCAAATAGAAACATGGCCTAAGGCCATGCTAGCACTGCCTTAGGGCCATGTTAGTTCTTAAAACATTTGTAAGAAACCAAAGAATCAAAACCAAAAGAAAAGGCAATAAAAACAAACTATCAGGGTGTAAACGAAAGGGGAACAAATGCTATATATATGTTTGAAACGAAAAGGAATTTTATTTACATGCTATACTGGAAACGAAGGGTCCAAGGTTAAGAATGACTTACCTTGCTAGAGTCTGGAGCGTGCGTTGGACCTTAAAGTAGTTACCTTGAATGCTTCTAGATTCGAAGGGAGGGACCAGTGGTTAGGCCTTTGACACTGGATTCGAAAGAGAAAAACAAGTGAAATTTATTTCTTGCTGGATTCGAAGGGTAGCAAGATGTAAGGATGTTTCAGATTCAAAGGAGATAAGTGTTTGGATTCTGGATTTATGTTTGATAAGTGCTCAAGTGTTTGAGAGCTTTATGGTGTTTGAGAAATTTGAAGATTCATTCCTCTGACCAAAAAGTCCTCCTTAAACATGTGTTGGATCCTCTTATTTATAGGCAAGGCTGCCTGAAGCTTTTGGAGGGAAAACAAAAGGTTTGAACAAATTGAGTAACCTATTCCTTGTAGCTTTCGAGAGACAATGCCTTGTATTCTATTTTGGTGTAAGAAGGGGGCAATGTTTCAGGACTGCTGTGCCGCGGTTTTGGCCAGTGTGCCAGGTATGAACTTGGCAGTAAGCATCTTTGAATATCATATTTTCATTTTTACTCTTCTTCGAACAGACTCTTCTCCAAGCAATACTATTTCATTTTCCTCTAACAAGTGCCTTTCGATTGAGTCACTTTTCTGCATCCTTCGAAGGAGCCAAAAGTGTGACCCTTGGATGGGTCACCGAACAAATGCCTTAAAGTGGGCTTGTAAATCCTTCGAATGGACCATCAAGCATGTCCTTCGAATGGGATGCCCAAAGTTGGATTCGAAAGATGCTGATTTGAAGGGGACACAGTTACAAACGAAACCTTGTGAAGGTGGTTCTGTCCAGTAAAAGGCTTGCCTGCCCAAAGGTCCATGTGGCTAAACGAAGGAGTGTACATAGCGGGCCCTTGCTTTGTGACTTCATGCAAACATGCAAAAGATCTATGTTCAAACGAAGCTTGCATGAAGGGAACCAACATGCCCAAACGAAAGGTGTGACTAGTAGCTTGTACTGAAGGATTCATGTGCCCAAACGAAGCAAGCATGAAGGGAGTCAAATGCCCAAACTAAGCTTGCAACAAAGGAACCATATGCCCAAATGAAAGGTGCATACATGAGGCCAAAATGTCTAGATTCGAAAGAGGCATATAGGAGGCAAAAAGTGCAAATCGAAGGGTGCCAAAAGGGAGCCTTTTGCCTTGGAATTGAAGGAGGCTACATGAGGCTTTGTGCCTTGTGAATCCAAGCCAGTGTGCCAGAGGCCCATGCCCATTCGAATGATGCAAGCCAAGATTGCATCGAAAGAGGCCAAAAGGCCAATCGAAGGAGCTGAATCGAAAAACACTTGTTTTTCTCCAAATTTATCAAAATATTAATTTATCTGTTTTCCCCCTTTTTGACAGTTTCCTTTTAATCTTGGTACTGGAAAATCCCAATGTACTTGTGCAAGCTTGAACCTTGAGAATCCTAGTGAGAAATGACTTGAAAAATGAGAGGGAAAATTTTGGGGTACAATAGCTGCCCCTGTTCAATCTTCTTAAACCTGAAGAGATTACGGGGCTTTGAGGCAGTTACATAATAGTAGAAAGATGCGGAAAATAAACCCTAATTAACTATTACATCCCATAGACAGTTGCAAATAATGATGAAAAGAAATGCAAGAAATAGAAAAACGCCCGCAATAGCACAATTAACCTAAAAATCTGAGTCGAAGGAAACATGAATGTTTTTATTGTTTTTTATGAAAAAAGATATTTATGATTAATAAATTAAAACCCTAATTAATGTTTATTAGGAAAGAAATTATTAATTAAAAAAACTTAATTAATTTTGATTAAAAAAAAGAAATTAATTTAATTATAAAAAAGTTGTCTAGTTAAATTAATTAGAAAATGATTAAAAACCCTAAAAGTCTAAATCAATTTTAATTAATTAAATCAAAAATAATTATGTTGTAAAAAAAAGTAAAAAAAAGATAGAAATTGGACCTGAATAATAGCAAACCGGAGGGTGCAAACAACATGAAGTTTAGGGCCCAATAGGTTTGGTCTGTTTGATCTAGTGTGCTGCAGCTTCAGGGGCGTATGACAGGGAAGTGTTTGAAGCGCTTGATGTTAAGGATGATGAGATCTGATGTCTGAGAGTTAAGGGCGCATGGCTGAGGTATAGGACGTATCACACTTGATCTGCAAGAATCAGAAAACATGAAAAGTATTGTGACGCGCAAGGATCGAACCCACGTCTGGGCATAGTAAGGACTTATCACACACTGATACGGTGGGAGAAATGACTTGGGTGTTTTGCGTTTGATCACAAATGTTTCCGTTAGCAAGAGTCACCACCGACTTTTCTTTTATCCAAAAGGAAAGGTGAAAAAGCACAGGAAAGACCTTTGAGATTATTTCTTGAGTTCGGGGGGTAGATTATGAAAAGGGAAGGTATTAGCACCCTTTTCATCCATGGTTTTCCATGGGCTCTTAGTTACTTGCTAGATCACTTGCTTTTTGTTTGAAATTATGCTTGATGTGGTTTTTGAAAGTATTTTATAAAGAGGCCTTTGTTTAGGCAATCATTGTAATGATTCTCGTTCGTAAGAATGTATACAAAGATGTTGATCTTTTGAAAATGTTTTCAAGTATTGTGAGATGTTTTGAAAGTGTAGGTGCTTGTTTTTGAAAATAGAAAGGATGTTTGTTTTGAAATTGAGCAAGTAATTAGGAGCATCCTACCTACTCAAAAAGTCTTTCTTGTTCATTTTCTTTTCCTTTGACATTGTTGTCTTACCATTGATTTGGTAAGCAACCCTACCTTTGGATGTAAACGGGACGAGCATGGGTTATCGTATAACCATGATTAACAATGTTGCAAGGTATCTTAGCATTCTTTTTTAGGGACTAAGATCATTTGAAAGGAAACTTAGATAGCGTCATCGAGGGACTATGATCTTGTATTTGCTTGTTTTTGCTAAGATACCTTACATGCGTAATATGACCATTTTGTATTAGACAACCAAGTGGAATAATCCTAAGGGTGCTTGTGTGCAAGTGTATCATTTTCATGCTTGTTTTTTTTCTTCTTGAATTATGGTTTTCTAAGTATTGGTTTTAGTCTTTCCATGCAAACCCTAATTACTAGCATGTTATATAAAAGCGTTAAATTGCGAAATTTAAAGTTACAACGCTATTACAACATTTGTGGGGAGGGGGGTGTACAAATTCATGAATGGGGATTGCAAGAATTTAAACCTAATTATTCTATTACAACCATATTGAATTGATATCAATGTACAAGGAAATAAATAAATACAAAGTATAAAATGAATGAATGTACAAAAAATGCAAGATGTAAAAAAAATGTATCTTTGTTTGATTTTCATGAAAAAAAGGATTTTGTCTTAACCTAATTAAATAAAGAAAAATAATTAATTAAATTTGAATTTTATTAGGAAAAATATTTTAAGTAAAACCCTAGTTCTATTAATCAATCAAAAGAAAATAAGTTTAGGAAATGTATTTTTTGGTATTTTTATCTTAAAAAATATTTATAGCATTATAAAATATTTTTAGTCTTTTTTTTATAAAAAATAATGTATTTTAAATGGTGTGAAAAATAAATAAATAAAAAAATAATATTAATTAAGTTTACAAGGTTATTTAATAAAATAAATAAAGTATAATAAATAACAATATTTTTTGTGAGAAAAATAAAATAAAATAAGTCAAAATATAAATCTATCATTTTTTGTATTTTTATGATTTTTAATATTTAGAAAATATATTTAAGAAAATAAAAATGAAATAAAAATAAAAAATAAACAAACTTGGGCCAGGGGTGTCAATAGTCAGCAGGGAGGTCAGCTAGCAAAAACAAAAACAAGCCAGGCCCAAAGGGGCCCAGTGCCTACCAAAAACATAAAAATCAGGAAAGTGAAAAATATGAAAAATGAAAAGGGTACTACTGGGGCTCGAACCCAGGTCCCATAGGTTACAGGCGCGCGCTTCTACCACTGGGTTGACTATACATCCGTTAATACAAACAAAACAATAAATATGTAAGGCAAAACGCGCCCTAAAGACTTCATCTTCAACCTCCAGCCAGACCATCTGTAACTTGCTCATTTCTCATCAAAAATAAAAACTGTAAACATGAAACTTGTAGCAAAGTTTATCACGATTCCAGAAATGTAAAGTATTAAAACTATAGATCAATGATAAGCATGAATTTTAATGGCCCTAATCTGAACCCTAAAAATTTCAGAAATTCCAGTTTCAAAATTCTCTAAGCTCAAGCAATATTAATGGAAACTATGGACATGGTTAGCTTCAGAGCAATGATATCTACATGTTTTATTCACAAATAAACTATTGATGATGCATGTATGAAGAGTTCCAAGTTGAGAAAACTTATCTCAAAACATGAAATCATGTTTGGAGTTTGAGCTTATTTCAAGTGATGGTGATGATCAAGTTAGCTTCCTTGAGGTCTTAGGAAGCTAATGCAATGGTTTGCTGGAGTTGAGAATGGCTGAAATGACCTGGAGAAGTCCAACTGCAATGCTCTGTTTTTGTCTATGGAAGTTGATGAAGAAGGAGTTACAGTTTGCAAACAGGGACAAGGATGGTCTGTATTTGGTATGAGGAAGCTTTTGAAACAAAAATGCCAAGAAATGCACGAGTGGTTTTGAAGATTGAAGTTCAAAATCAGAAATGACACAAAGATGGAGGTTTTATGAAATCTCTATTTTCAGGGAGTTTTTGAGGCTTTTTTTAATCGTGTCCCTCTTGCAAATAACTTGTGTGATTATATGAAAAATATTAGAGGACTTGAGGAGGTCAGAAAAGCAAGATATAGACTTATGGTTATGTTGCTTGATTTTGAAGAAAAGTGACAAAATAGTTCCAAGATGAAGTACAAGCATGGCCTGAGTTTACGGGAGGCTCTAGACATGTTTCTTTTTCCTTTTACATTGCTTGTGATCAGAAGGAAAAAGTTAGGAGCTCTATTCATTGACTTTGTGATTAAAGCCTCTTTACAAGAATGGAATGGTTACTTTGTGCCATAAATGGAAAATTTGCTTGGATAAAGCTTGAATCAAGTGGATAATAGCTCAAAAGCAACTGTAATCTTCTGATTATGGAGATATCTTGAGGTTTAGAGGCCTGCAAAACAAGATTGTGCAGCATAGGTTTGAAATTGAATTCTTGTTCATCACAAAATGCCTTGTAATTCAAGTGATAAAACCCTAACTTCATCTCTTCGATTCTCCCTACTCAAGAATGATCTCAAGGAGTTCTTGGACATTTTGGAAAGCTTGTAATGTGCTCTACAACCCATATTTGAATTGCTTTTGAATATTCCCCTTGTAACTTTATAAAAAATTTCCATGAAGTTGGGTCAAAATCCTAACCAAATTAGGGCAAAAATTCACTAAGTGTTTAGTTTCATGACCCTATGTTCATAAAATTATAACTTGAGATCCAAGCATTTTTGGAAGAAGTTGTGTGAAGAAAAGTTGTAGATTTCATGGAGACATACAACTTTCATGTTGGAAATTTCTCTTGAATAATCTTTCATCATGGTGAAAATTTGGCTCAAAGTTATGAAAAAAACATGAAATTTCCAACACTTAGAAAAATTTCTAAGTTTAGAAATTTTGACTTTTCAAAATGAAATCTTGACTTTTTGATTTCTTGATGAATAAGTTTCTTATTTTGACATGTTTTAATGAATTGTGATCTTTGGAACTTGAATTTGACCAAAAAGTCAAAGTTTGAATTTTCAGTATACAATTGACTTTTGATCAGTTGACTGAAAAATTCATCTGTCAATCCAATGGACTTGCAATGTTTTGAACCATGTAATTAGGTAAAAATTATGCAATTGGACTCTTGAGATCATGCCTTAAACCAATTTATCATTTTCTAGGTCAAAAATAAAAAATTGCCCTTTCCCAATCAAAACCCTAATTTTGACCATTTTGCCCTTTTGGAGATTTGATCAAATTTCTTGAGGAATTATGGTCCAAACTTGATAAAATGATACATATGAGTCTAAAATGTTGATGTGGATAAAAAATTATGAAGTTTGACTGTAAATTGGCCATAGTTGACTTTTTTCCTAATACAACTAATTTTTAGGTCAACTGCTCAATTGACTGAGCAAAAGGGTAATCCAAAGCTTGAAACTTGACATGAGTAATCTTGAGGGTCCATAATGCTCCATAAAAGTTATATGGTGCATTAGAAGTTCAAAAATCCCTGTGCAATCTCAAACCCTAATTTTGGTCATCAATACTTAAGGAGGTGTCTTGAGCTGATCAAACCCTAATGTATTCTTTAGCCCAAAGGAGATCTTGTGAGAAACTTCTTGATAAATGAGAGGGAAAATTTTGGGGTACAACACACACACTTCAACCGCTGGGGCGGTAATACATCTGTTAACTTAAATAAAACAAATTAAATATAATATAAAAATGCTGCCTGATTCGGAGAGGCGCTAGTAGAGCCCTACCTCCGGTCGTCTTCTCTGGTAACCTCTTTTCTTAAAAACATCAAAACAACCAATATCAACAATCCAGGGGGTCCCTACCCCCCTAAATAAGGGTGTGCGAGTTCAATGGGATGATTCTTTTGGACTGAAACACACTAGATTTTGAGCTATGTTGAAAACACATGGGATCAATATAGTTATGGTGTTTTAGGATTTGGCCAACATGGGACCTCCTTGATGGGTTTTCCTGCATATAATTACCTCATGAACATGTTAATAACATTAGTATGTGTAAAAACATAATGAACAACAAATATGAAAAAAATGCAATGATGAAATCGGGGAGGCATGTTTGTGATGTTTATGGCCTTTTGGATTATCGTAAATGATACAATCATACCCTATGATCTTCCTGAAGACAATTGGAATGGCTGAAGTGTATTGAAACTGGCTGCAAACTGGTTTTGCAAGTTGCCCTAAATTTGAATTTTTTTTTGATTTTTTGGAGGTTTCTTGGACAAGAATTTTCGTGCCTTTTGTGTTTGATTTGGAGTGAATATATAGGTTGGAATTAGGTCAAAATATATGGGCTTGGACCTTTGTTAATAAGCCTTGTATTTTATCTTATTTATTTTTGAATTAATAATGAATAAATAAAAAATACTTAAAATAAAATAGATCAAGGTGTACATGAACAAGATCTGAGGTGCATAAGGAGTGTAGTACATGCTTGGACTCTGAAACAATGGCCCAATATCCTAAAATATCAAGTTTGCTCAATTTGAGCTTCATGCATTTGCTCAAAATTTCTAAACTTGCACTGATCATAACTCTCTCAATTTTCATCCTTTGAAGGTGATCTTGGAATTTTTGGAAATCCCAAGATGTCCTCTACAATATCTATGTCTATTATTTTTGAATTTTAAGACTTTATCTTAATGTAAGTGGCTTTGACAAAAAGTATATTTTTGTTGACTTTTGAAATGACCTATAATGTATTGGTCCATATCTCTCAAATGAAACATTTTTTGGACTTGAGCTTAGAGAGTCAAAGTTGTAGGGAATTGAATTTCCTTAAAAATGAGCTTTGGTTGAGGAAAATCTGATGAAGCATGTGAAAGTTATGCTTGGTCAAAGTTTAGTTGACTTCTCCTTAAAAAACCCTAATTTGGCAACTTTTAACTTTTGATGATTTGAGAGTTTTTCTTAATGAATCATGATCAACCCGTGATCAAATGATGAATATGAATTCAAAATGTTGATGTTGACCAAAAATCTTGAATTTTGACTGTATGTTGACCATAATTGACTTTTTATCCAATATAGTTGATTTTCAATCAACTGAGCCATTGATTGAGCAAACTCTTGATGCAAGTCATGAAACTTGGCATGAGAACTCTTGGAGACCTATAAGAGACCATGAATTCCATTTGAGACCTTAGAAACCCAAATTTCCTTATGAAAGATAGAAACCCTAGTTGTGGACCCATTGCTTAGGAGGAGAATTTGTCTGATCAATTCTTGAGCATCCTTGAGCATTTGAGAACTCTAGGAGAATGTCTTGAAGAAAAAGGGAGGGAAAATTTTGGGGTACAACAATTAGTGATTTATAATATTCAAAACAAGCTTGGGAAATCCTGAAGAAATCGTTTGGAGGCGCTGAGAAGGTGAAATAGGTAAGGTTACTAACTCACAAGAGAATGTATGAATTGCTTCAGATGGAAGATAGTTAGAGCATATATGATTTCTTCACTAGGGTTATAAAACTAGTGAATTAAATCAATACTTGTGGATAGACGTTAACAACAAGAGCTGTTGTTTTGAAGATCTTAAGATCTTTGGCTTCGAAGTTCGACCATGTGGTAGTTTCCATAGAAGAGTCGAAGGACATGTCATCTTTGTCGAAGAAAGAGCTTTAAGGACGCTTGAATCTCACGATTAATGAATGAATGAAAGAGTTACATGTAATTCGAATAATGATATGGATTTGCAAGCTCAATCAGCAAGAGACAAGAAAATCAAAAGAAAGTGGTTCGACAATAAAGGTAAATGTGGCTATAAAAATTCGACTGGTAGACGAAATCAGTACGAAGAAAACATGTCAATAAAGATACGACCATACCAAGGCATCCCAAGAGGTGGTATTGAAAATAGAGGAAGAGATGGTGGTTGAAAACCTGACAAGATTCACATTCAGTGTTTCAATTGTCA
Source organism: Vicia faba (assembly GCA_948472305.1). Lineage (NCBI taxonomy): Eukaryota > Viridiplantae > Streptophyta > Magnoliopsida > Fabales > Fabaceae > Vicia > Vicia faba. Next base: position 958,632,161 of record OX451735.1, read on the forward strand.
GAAGTATGGTCATTATTCGAGTGATTGTCCAAAATAGTGAAAGAATCAAGAAAGTGATGCAAAGTTCGCAAAGTATGAAGAAGAGGAGATGTTGCTGATGGTTACAATAAGAGATGAAGAAAAATTCAAGGATCAATGGTACTTGGATTCAGGATGATCATCACATATGTCTGGAAGGAAAAATTGGTTTATCAACTTAAATCCATCAACAAAGAACACAGTGAAATTCGCAAATGACAATACTCTAGCAGCCGAAGGTATTGTAGATGTTTTTATTATGAGGAAAGATAGAAAAATATCAGTAATTTCCAACGTGTTTTACTTACCAGGCATGAAAATAAATTTGCTCAGTATAGGGGAGTTGGTAAAAAAGAATTACAAAGTATTGGTCGAAGACAAGATGGTGAGAGTCATCGACGCAAATGGAAGGTTAATCTTGAAGGCTCCTATGTCTCAAAATAGGAATTTAAATATTGAACTTAATGTGATGGAGCACAAGTGCCTTTTGATTGCAACTAACATAGATGAGTGGATATGGAATTATCGATTAGGTCATCTCAACTTATGAGACATTAGAGATTTGAAGAGAAGAAATATGGTTTCACGATTTCCAGGAACTGACATTCCAAATGAAGTGTGTGAGGAATGTGTGATGGCGAAGCAAAACAAGAATAACTTCAATAAGGATGTAGGAAGTAGGTCGAAGGATGTTCTTGAAGTCATATACTTTGATGTATGTGGACCAATACAGGTGGATTCGATGGGAGCTAACAAATACATTGTTACATTCATAGATAATTCCAGTCGAAAACTATGGACTTACCTGATCAAGAAGAAAAGTGAAGTGATCGAGGTATTTTCCAAGTTTAAGTTTATGATCGAAAGACAAAGTGGTCGAAAGCTCAAAGTTTTGAGAACTTATGGTGGTGGAGAGTATGTTTCGAAATACTTCGACAAGTTATGTGAAAAATAAGGGATTATTCATGAGGTGGTGCAACCCTATACTCCACAACAGAATGGAACTGCAGAAAGGAAGAGTCGAACTATCATGAATATGGTGAGAAGTATGTTGAAAGACAAGAATTTACCTAATAAGTTTTGGGGTGAAGCTGTGTCAACTGCAACATATATTTTGAACAGATGTCCTACAAAGAAGCTAAAAGGAATTACTCCAGAAGAATGTTGGTCTGTTATGAAGCCTAGATTGAGTCATCTGAAGATATTTGGATCTATTTCACATAGACATGCGCTAGATCAGTTGAGAAGAAAACTTGATGATAAGTCAAGTCAGATGATCCTAGTAGGATGTCATTCAACATGAGGTTACAAGCTGTTTGACCCAGTGAACAAGCAAATTGTGATCAGCAGGGACATGATCATAGATGCGCTTAAGGAATGGGATTGGACTGAAAATGTCAATAAAGATTCAGCGAGAATCTTACTTGAAGAACCAGAAACTCAATTCGAAAAATAAGTTCGACAAGATGAAGTTAAACAAAAGGAGGTTAGAGATCAACCAAGTACAAATATACCTCAATGAACAAGACACATGCCTGCAAGGTTGCAAGATTGTGTGATTACATCACATGGTGTGGTTGATAACGAAGGTGAGCTGGTGAATTATGCTTTCTATACAGATGTTGAACCTGTCATTGCAACTGAAGCATTGAAAGATTTGAAGTGGGTGAAAGCAATGGACGAAGAGGTGAAATCCATTGAAGACAATAACACTTGGTCACTGGTCGAATTGCCTCAAGGCAAGAAGGAAATTAATGTCAAGTGGGTATACAAAGTGAAGTTGAATCCCAAAGGGGAAGTAACTTGACACAAAGCAAGGCTTGTTGCGAAAGGGTTTTTTCAGAAGGAAGTGTGATATGGTGGGAGAACTGACTTGGTGGTTTTGTGTTTGATTGCAAATGTCGCGGTTAGCAAGAGTCGCCATCGACTTTTATTTTATCAAAAAGGAAAGGTGAAAAAGCACAGGAAAGACCTTTGAGATTATTTCTTGAGTTCGGGGGGTAGATTACGAAAAGGGAAGGTATTAGCACCCTTTTCATCCATGATTTTCCATGGGCTCTTAGTTACTTGCTAGATCACTTGATTTTTGTTTGAAAATGTGCTTTGTGTGGTTTTTTGAAAGTATTTTGTAAAGAGGCCATTGTTTAGGCAAACTTTGTAATGATTCTCGTTCGAAAGAATGTATACAAAGTGTTGATCTTTTGAAAATGTTTTCAAGTTTGAAAGGTGTTTTGAAAGTGTTGGTGTTTGTTTTGAAAATAGCAAGGATGTTTTGGTTTTTAATTTGAACAAGTAACTAGGAACATTTTACCTACTCAAAATTCTTTCATGTTTATTTCTTCTTTCCTTTTACATTGTTATCTTACCATTGATTTGGTAAGTAACCCTATCTTTGGATGCAAAAGGGACTGGTGTGGGTCATCGTATAACCATGATTAACAATGTTGCAAGGTATCCTAGCATTTTTCTTTAGGGACTAAGATCATTTTGAAAAGGCAACATAGATAGCGTCATCGAGGGACTATGATCTTGTATTTTGCTTGTTTTTGCTAAGATACCTCACATGAATAATATGGCCATTTTGTAAGGCAATCAAGTGGATTTACCCTAGGGGTGTTTGTGTGCAAGTGTATTGATTTACATGCTTGATTTGTCTTTGATTAGGGTTTGCTATGCATTGATTTTAATCTTTCCATACAAGCCCTAATTTCTAGCATTTGTATATAAAGCGTTTAAATTACAAAAAATAAAAATACTACGCTATTACATCATTTAGGGGAGGGGGTATACAAATTACAAATGGGAAATATTGCAAGAAATTAAAACCCTAATTATCTATTACAATCATATTGAAATTGAATAAATGTACAAGATTAAATAAGTAAAAATTCTAGAATGTAAATGTAAAAAGAAATATAATTTTTGTTTGGTTTTTTCATGAAAAGAGTTTTTTTAACCTAATTAACTAAAATAAGATAATTAAAAAAATAAAATTAAGGTTAAGTTAGTAAAATAATTAATTTAAGAAAAAGTATTTTTTAGGGTTTTGGTGAAAATGTTTTTAAACTAATTAGTCAAGCTAAAATGAATGAGAAAAATGTTAATTAAAATCTTAAGTTTTAAATTAATTAAAAAAAGACTAAGTCTAAATTAAACTAGATAAGAAAATAAATTTGTTTAAGAAAATGTTTTTAAGTCTCTTATTTTTTTTGAAAGAAAATAAAAATAAAATATACCAAATTTTAAATAATAAACATAGAATATTTTTTGGTATTTTTAAGTAATAATAATAATAATAATAATAATAATGGTAATAATAATAATAATAATAATAATAAAGAAAAGAAAATAAAATGAAAATATGAAAATATAAATCAGGGGTTGTAAAAGTAAAGTGGGTGGTAAATGAGTAAAAACAGTTTTTGTTGCTAGGCCCTGTGATACGGTGGGAGAACTGACTTGAGGTTTTGCGTTTCGTCGCAAATGTTTAGGTTTAGCAAGAGTCGCCACCGACTTTTATTATATCCAAAAGGAAAGGTAAAAAAGCACAGGAAAGACCTTTGAGATATTTTCTTGAGTTCGGGGGGTAAATTATGAAAAGGGAAGGTGCTAGCACCCTTTTCATCCATGGTTTTCCATGGGCTCTTAGTTACTTGTTTAGATCACTTGCTTTGCTTTTACAATTGTTTGATATGGTGCTTTGTGTGGTTTTGAAAGTATTTTGAAAAGAGGCCTTTGTTTAGGCAATCTTTGTAATGATTCTTGTTCGTAAGAATGTATACAAAGATGTTTGTCTTTTGAAAAATGTTTCAATGTTTTGAAAGTTGTTTGAAAATGTTTTGAAAGTTGTTTGAAAATGTTTTTAAATGTGTGTGTGTTTGTTTGAAAATAGCAAGGATTGTTTGCAAATTGATCAAGTAACTAGGAGCATCTACCTACTTAAATGTCTTTCCTACACATTTTCATTCCTTTGACATTGTTGATTTACCATTGCTTTGGTAAACAACCCTATCTTTGGATGTTAAACGGGACGGGTGTGGGTCATCGTATGACCATGATAGCAATGGTGCCAAGTATCTTAGCTTGTTTGAGGGACCAAGATCATTTGCTTAGGCAACCTTTTTGATAGCGTCATCGAGGGACTATGATCTTTTGTTTTATTTTGTTTTGCCAAGATACCTTGCATGCATACCATGGACATTTGTTTAGGCAACCAAGTGGGTGAAACCCTAGGGGTGATTGTGTGTAATGTGTTGTCATTTTACATGCATTTGTTTGTCTTGTATTAGGTCATGCTACTTGTTTAATTTTTTGTCTTATCATGCAAACCCTAATTTTACTAAACATGTATATAATGCGATAAATTGCCAAAGTAAATCTAAGCTATTACAATAATATTATTGGAGGGGGGATACAAGTTTTTTGAATGGGGGATATTGCTCAAAATAAAATCCTAAAAACTATTACAACCCAATTGAATTTTTGTACAATAAATAAATAAACAATTATTTTAATATGCAATAAAATGTATGGATGCAAAATGTATTTTGTAATTGTTTTATGTATGTGAAAATAAAATTATTTAAGTCCTAAAAATAAGAAAAAAAATTGTTATTTTTGAAAGGGTGAAACCCTAGTTTTTGATTAAAAGAAATATATGTTTTCTATATTATTTATTTGTCCATTTTTTACAAGAAATAATAAATAAAATTATTTACATGTATTAAAAATTAAAATATATGTGGAAATAATATATTATGTGTATGAATGATAAAAATAAGAATGTATGATATTTTTAAATATGTTTACTATTTATTTTAAGAAAATAGATTCTATTCATTCTAATAAATCAATATTTTATGCAAAAAATAAAATGAAAAATAAAATAAAATGAAAAAAATAAAGAAAATATTTTTCATGATTTTTTGATGTTCAGAAAAAATATTAAAAACAAATAAACATGAAAATATAAGAAAATATAAAGAAAATACAAAAATAAGTTAGGGGGTGTGGATAGTAGATCAGGGGGGTGTGGATAGTGGAAACAACAAGCCCAAGCGCGCCAGGCCCAGGAACTTCATCCCTGTCCTTCAGCCTCTCCCAAAACGCGCGTTTTTGCTTCAAACCTGTATCTTGCTCTAGCTTGTATAAAATCAAAAACTTATAATACAAAAAATGTAGCTCATGATCTCACGATTCCAGTGATATAAAGTTTGTGACCTAACACTCAAAGATCAAGGTGAACTTTATCACCCCTAATTTCTAACCTAAATTTTTCATGAACTTCAAGCTTCAAATTCTCACTACTCAGTTAATATAAATAACAACTATGCATATGTACAGCTTCAGCAAGTTAAGGACTACATCTTTGCTTCACAAATCAAAGCTTAAGGATTCCTAAATAGAGAGATAGAACTTTGAAAAATACCTTGTTCAGCTGAGTTTGGATATGGCAATGTGGGGACTTTGAGTGAGGCCTGAGGATCGTGTGAGCTTCCTTGAAGTTCCCTCAAGCTATTCCAATGCTTAGCTTGCCTTGAGAATGCTTGAAACTCCCTACACGAGTCAACCTGCAACCTTCCAAAGTGAAAATGGCGATGTCTGAAATAGGGCTTACAGAACCAGGACAAGGGCTTGGATAGTTTAGGTAGGATGTATGTAAAGTGTTTGAAGTCTTAAAGTGAGAAACGCACGAGCCAATATTGATTTGGCAAGAGTTCTGCAGATGATTCCCTGTTTGGGAAGAAACTTGTGTTTTTTGTGTTTGGGAGAGTTTCCAATGCTATGAATTCGTGTATTTTCTTGAGATAAGTTTGTCAAGTTGTATAGAATGAAGCCAAGCCTTCTCTTTATCAGATGTACAAGTTCCCTTGACTTTTGCAACTTTTCTTACTTTTGAAGAAAGTTTAAGTGACTTAAGCCAAAAGCTTATACTTGCTAGTTCCTTAGCTGATGAGAGTTGGTAAACATGCCTGATATCTGTGGCCAATGCTTTCACAAAAGGAACAAGTCCAATGCTCAAGTCTGATAAAGTTTGCAAAATTATGCTTTATGAAAATGGCAATGTACACTTTTGGCCATTTATGGAATTGTTTCTTGTACAATGCTTCAAAGGTCAAAATAAAGCTATTATACATTGAGTTAGCATTTAATTATGGAGTGTAGAATGGATTAGGACCTGTAATGCAAGGTACAAGCATGCTAGGATCTGATTTGCAACTTGAAGCATTGTAGAAATGGCTTGAACAAAAGTGACAAAATGCCATTTTCTCTTCTAACCACAAATGATCTTGGAGAGTTCTTGGACATTTTGGAAAGCTTGCAACATTCTCTACGATCCATATTTGAAATGCAACTTGAGATACCTCTTTGAAATAGGTGAAAAGTTGCCATGAAGTTAGGTCAAAAACCTGCCTAAACTAGGGCAAAATTTCACTAAGTTATTTAGTTTATGGACCCCTATTCACAAAATTAGAACTTGAGATCAAAGCATCATTTGGGAAAACTTTGTGAAGCAAAGTTGTAGATTTCATGGAGTACTACAACTTTCATGTTGGAAGTTTTCTTTGAATCCAATTGCATCATGGTGTAAAAGTTGTGAAAAGTTGGGGAAAAATAAGAAATTTTCCACACTTAGAAAAAATTCTAAGTTATGAAAAATTTCAAATTAAAACCCTAATTTGCAATTTTAGGTTTCTTGGTCAACAAGTTTCACATTTTTACATATCTTGATGAATTATGACCCTTGGCACTTGATTTTGACCAAAAAGTAAAAGTTTGACTTTTCAGTGTACAATTGACTTTTGATCAGTTGACTGGAAAATTCATCTGTCAATCCAATGCATTTGAGATCTTTTGAACCATGTGATTAGGTCAAGATGATGCCATTGAGTCCTTGAAATCATGCTTGAACCCAATTGGTCATTGGCTAGGTTAAAAATCAGAAATTTCCCTTTCTCAGTCAAAAACCATAATTTTGACCATTTTGCCCTTTTGATGATTTGATCAAATTTCTTGAGGAGTTGTGATCCAAACTTGATCAAATGGTACATACGAGTCTAAAATGTTGTTGTGGATCAAAAATTATGAAGTTTGACTGTAAATTGGCCATGGTTGACTTTTCCCCCAATATAGTTGATTTTAGGTCAACTGTCCAATTGACTGGGCAAAAATGGGATTCAAGGCTTGAAACTTGGTATGAACAATCTTAGGGGTCCAAGATGGTGTATAAAGGTCACATGGAGCATTGATGGTCCACAAATACTTGTGCAAACTCAAACCCTAATTTCAGGTCATTAGTGCAAGGAGATGTCTTGAGCTGAGCAAACCCTAATCTGGTCTTGAATCTAAGAAGTCTTGTGAGGAAAATCTTGATAATATGAGAGAGAAAATTTTGGGGTACAACAGCTTCCCCTGTTCAAACTTCTTGAACCTGAAGAGTTAGATTGGCGAGTTTTACCGTTCGTGACTCGAAGGTAAAAGATGATTGGACACTAGAGTGCCCGTAAGTTTGCACTCGTCAAAGTATAGTTAAGGGAATGGGCTTAAAGATGCCATTTGGAGAGGTGACAGAATATTGTCGGATATGGGCTTGTAGATGCCATCCAAGAATGTTTGTTGAACTGTAAGTTGTAAATCAGAAGAATAAGTATCAGAATAGTATCCGTGTCTGGAATGCATCTGAACTGTATCTGGAGTCTGAAATTGTATGAGCAATGGAATGGCGTCCGTGTCTGGAGCGTATCCAAGTTGTAATTATACTTGAATCTGAATGAATAACAAAATGAATTCCGTGTCTGGAGTGTATCTACATTGTATATGAATATGAAATCTGAATAAACGACATAATGGCATCCGTGTCTGGAGCGTATCTTAGCTGGGGAAAATCAGAATAAGTGACAAAATGGCAACTGTGTCCGGAGCATATCTGGACTGGGATCTGAATAAGTAGAAGAATGACTTCCGTGTCTGGAGTGTACCCACACTTGAATCATGATTTTTGAAGTCTGAATGAGTGACAAAATGGCATCCGTTTCTGGAGCGTATCCGTACTGTATCTTGACTTTGAATTCCGAATGAGTAATAGAATGACTTCCGTATCTGGAGTGTATCTTTACTGTATCTGAAGTTGAGATCTGAGTGAATATCAGAATGGCATGCTTGTTTGGAGCGTATCTGTACTGTATCTGAAATCTTTGAACATTGTTAAAGATAGATGTTAATTTTATCCTGAAAAGGGTAAAATGTTAGCTGAAACACACAGTTATGTTGCATGAAATGTATGATGCAATAAATGTGCTTTATCAATGTTTATGATATATGAATGTAATGTATGCGCATGTAAGCTGATTTTCTGTATTGCTGAGGAAAATGAATCCTTGACAAGCTGGGGATAATAAAATCTTTGACTGCCGTCGGGAAAATAAATCCTTGACCGCTACTGGAGATTCAAAATCTTTGATTGCTGAGGATGAGAAATCCTTGGCGACTGTTGGGGGATTAAAATCCTTGACAACTTCTGTGGGGATATGAGGATCCTTCATGTCGTGAATTTGGAGTATTTGACAAAAATTCTGTTGTGAGAGTAATGCCAAACTGCTTGAATAATCTGCTTGGGGAATCCAGAGAACTTTAATGACGTCTACTGGGCATTACACAAACGGAATCCTTGTTCTGCTGAGGAATAGAGAAAACTCTGATGATTTATGCAGGGAAATAAGGATGAGAATCTTCATTCTGGCGATCTCACTGGGGAATAATAAAGCTATGCGGGTAAGAAGGCTTACTGTTGGGGAGTAAGTTCAAGAGTTTGAGTTGTATGCCGCTCTACTGGGGAATTATCCTAGGTTGGGGCGAGACAAAAAGTTAACTGTTATCTGGTTACTTTTCAGACTTCAAGACAACTTGTTGGGGAATTTGGAGAAACTGGATGGTTTCTGCTGTGGATTAATAGTTGGAAATCTTGACTCGACTGGGGAAGAAGGTTTCATCTCTGCTGAGGATCTATAGTTCAGGGTTTTGGCTCCGCTGGGGATTGGGAGTTTGAAGTTTTAACTCTGATGGGGATTAAGGGTTTGAAACTTTAGCTCCACCGGGGATCTAGATGATGTATTGTAGGGATTGCTCATGGAATAGCCGAAAGACGTTTTCCTATCCTCTCAACCTGTCAGTAATTGTTCTTTTTCACTTCTGTCTATTTGTAAACAATAATTATGTTCAAATGCATATGTTCATTAATGAATCATTGGACGTTTTTGCACATAAAACACAAGTGTAAAAAAGAAAAAGGAAAATAGTTTTCTGCACTTTAAAGAGATATCTTTGTATTTACTTTGAATAAGTATGTTGTACAAAGGAGACAAACATCCTAGTAAGAAGATGGTGTCATAAAAAATGAGAAAAATTTATACAAAGAAGGATAACTATGTGTAAAAAAATCCCATGGGGTCCCCATTCTGCTATAGCCTTCGTAACTCCGAATATCTTGTCCATTTGTTGCTTCGTCCAAAGATGATTGGATTGATCAGAAGCTCCAGGTTTGTCAGTGAAGAGATTGTCCTTAAAGTGATCCGACGAGACATAGTCACACGCTTTAATTCCCTAACTTTTGCCTGGACCTCTCTTTCGGGTTTTCAGTCCACCGGGAAACCCTTTTTTTTTTCCCAAGTCGCCCTTTCGGGTTTTCAACTTGCCGGGTGTATGGATTTTTTTTGTTTATCCCTAATTTTTGCCTGAACCGCCCTTTCGGGTTTTTGATTCCCCGGGATGCCCTTGTTTTGCCTAGGTGTGTCAACCTAGCAGGTCATTTACGCGTAATATCTTTTGACTATGTCTGTGTTCGCAGGGTGTGGAAGGTCGTCGCCGTCCATGGTGGTTAAGATCATCGCCCACCAGAAAAGATGTTCTTGATTACAAATGGTTCTTCATAGATAGGAGTCCATTTTCCCCTGGGATCACTTTGTGGCAAGATAATGCGCTTGATCACAAGATCTCCGACTTGATACACTTGGCGTCTGACTTTCTTGTTGAAATCCTTGATCATCCGCTTTTGATACGTCTGACCATGGCAAACATCAGTAAGTCTCTTTTCATCAATTAGGTTTAACTGATCAAGCCGGGTTTGAATCCAATCGTCTTCACTCAAACTTGCATCCTTCATGATTCTCAAAGAGGTGATCTGAACCTCAATAGGTAAAACAACCTCCATGCCATAAACTAAAGAATAGGGTGTTTCCCCAGTTGATGTACGAGCCGTGGTACAGTACCCGTGGAGAGCAAACGGTAGCATCTCTTGCCAGTCCTTGTAGGTGACTGTCATTTTCTGTATGTTGAATTTTGAACTGTTCGCACAGGGCGGTGATCATAGTATTGTTAAGGTTTGTACCGTTGTCAGTGATGATCCTTTTGGGGATACCATACCGGAAAATAAGGTTCTGTTTGATGAAGCGGGAAACCACATTCTTTGTCACGGATGCGAAGGAAGCTGCTTCGACCCACTTTGTGAAGTAATCAATGGCCACTAGAATAAAGCGGTGTCCATTGGAGGATGTAGGCTTGATCTCTCCAATCATGTCGATTCCCCACATAGCGAATGGCCAAGGAGCTGTTAAGACATTTAGAGGAACCGGGGGCCCGTGTACCTTGTCTGTATAGATTTAACATTTATGGCAGGTTCGGGAGTGTTCATAGCAGTCAACTTCCATGGTAGACCAGTAATAGCCTGCCCTTAGAATTTTCTTAGCCATCGTATGCCCGCTAGAGTGAGTGCCAAATGTACCTTCATGCAATTCAGCCATGATCTTTTCAGCTTCAAGCTTGTCCACACAACGGAGCAGAATTGAATCATGGTTGCGCTTGTACAAGATGCCATTACTCAGGAAAAACTTGGCTGAGAATCTCCTTAAGAACATTTTGTCATTGACGGTAGAGACTTCAGGGTATTCTTGAGCCTCGAGATACCTTTTGACTTCATGAAACCAAGGCTGGTCCATTACTTCTTCGGTATTAATCTCGTGATAGTGTGCAGGTTCGTCCATTCGTTCAATGGTGATCTAGGGAGCCTCATTATCTCAATTAAGTTTAAACATGGATGACATTGTTTCTAGAGCATCTGCTAGCTGATTTTCTTCTCGCGGGAAGTGCTCGAAGGTAATCTGCTCGAAATGTGGTAACAATGTCAAGACATGTTCTTTGTAAGGGATGAGGTTTGGATGCTTAGTGTCCCACTCTCCTTTGATCTGACTGATGACCAAAGCTGAGTCCCCAAACACAATTAGAGATTTGATTCTCAAGTCTATGGCAGCCTTGAGTCCAAAGATGCATGCTTCATACTCTGCCATGTTGTTCGTACAGTTGAAACAAAGTATGTCTGTAAAAGGAGTCTGGCAACCCTCTGGAGATATAAGCACAACACCGATACCATTACCAAGTGCATTAGAGGCCCCATCAAAGTACGGGGTCCATCGGGATCCTTGTTCAGGTCCGTCATATGGTCTGAAATCTTCAATGTTGTCCAATGTCATGATGTCTTCATCAGGGAAGTCGAACTTCATGGATTGGTAATCTTCAACAGCTTGATGAGCCAGATGGTCAGCTAGCACACTTCCCTTTATAGATTTTTGGGTCGTGTACTGTATGTCATACTCTATTAGGATCATCTGCCATCTAGCTATCCTTCTAGACAAAGCATGCTTCTCGAAGATGTACTTTATCGGATCCATCTTAGATATCAGTAAAGTGGTATGAGTCAACATATACTGCCTTAGCCGGCGAGCAGCCCATACCAAAGCGCAGCAAGTTTTCTCGAGCAGTGAATATCTGGTTTCACAGTCGGTAAACTTTTGCTAAGGTAATAAATGGCATGCTCTTTTCGGCCAGACTCGTCATGCTGCCCCAGTAGGCACCCCATTGAGTTATCCCAGACGGTCAGATACATGATTATCGGTCTTCCTTCAACGGGTGGCATCAAGATAGGAGGCTCTAGCAAATACTCCTTGATTTTATTGAAAACAATTTGACAGTCATCATTCCATTTAACTACCTGATCTTTCTTCAACAGCTCGAAGATTGGTTCACAGGTAGATTTTAGGTGAGAAATGAACCTAGCAATGTAGTTTAGGCATCCCAAGAAACCTCTGACCTCCTTCTCAGTGCGAGGAGAAGGCACTTCTTGTATAGCTTTGACTTTGGCAGGATCAACCTCGATGCCTTTGTTGCTGACAATAAAACCCAAGAGTCTACCGGATCAGACTCCGGATGTGCACTTGTTAGGGTTCAACCTTAGCTTGTACTCCTTCAACCTGACAAACAACTTCTGCAAGTGATCAAGGTGTTCTTCTTCAGTTTGTGATCGGGCTATCATGTCATCTACGTAGACCTCTATCTCATGATGTATCATATCATGAAACAAAGCTACCATGGCGCGTTGATAGGTTGCCCCGACATTCTTCAGTCCGAATGGCATCACTTTGTAGCAGAACGTACCCCACTGTGTAACAAAAGTAGTTTTCTCCATGTCCTCAGGTGCCATTTTGATCTAGTTATAGCCTGAGAATCCATCCATGAAAGAAAATACTTTGTGCTGAGCTGTATTGTCAACCAGGATGTCAATGTGCGGGAGTGAAAAGTCATCTTTAGGGCTGGCCCTGTTTAAGTCTCAGTAATCCATGCACATTCTCACTTTGCCGTCCTTTTTGGGTACGGGCACAATGTTAGCAACCCATTGTGGATAGGAAGTAACAACAAGAAATCCAGCATTGAACTGCTTCATAACTTCTGCTTTGATCTTCTCAGACATGTCAGGTCTCATGCGACGGACTTTTTGCTTAGCCAGTGGACAATCTTTTCTTGTGGGTAGACGATGTACCACAATGTCTGTATCAAGTCCCGACATGTCTTCGTATGACCAGGCGAAGATCTCGACATATTCATGCAACAGCTGAATTAAGCACTCCTTGACACTTGGCTCTAGGTTGGCACCCACTCTGATTTCCTTCTTGTCTTCCTCAGTTCCCAAGTTGATTGTATCCAACAGCTCCTCATGAGGCAAAATTGCTCTTTCCTCTTGTTGTAGAAGTCTGGCCAATTCCCATGGCAGCTCACAATCTTCCTCACCTTTGTATTCGGCTTGGTAGACCAGATATTCAGAGTCACTGAAGGCTATAGCAGTATCGTTACCCATGGGTTCCGGAGTGGAAGGGTACCTGCATTTGTGAGTGTGGGTGTGTGTAAGGGCATAGCCATCTTTAAAACAACAAAATGTAAAAGAAATACAATGAGCACAAAAGTTTTATATATGAAAAGCGTCCATGATTCATTAAAATGACATATGAAAATGAAATAAGAACCCTTACAAATGGACCTATGTGCCTCGGGAAAGACACAAGGTTGAAAAAGTACGAATGGTTTATGAATTATTACAGATCCAACAGAAATGAAAAAGATAAATTACTGCAGTATGAAAGTAATCGAAACAAAGTCTTTTGCTTCCCAGTTGCACAGTCCTCCGCCAATAGTAGGAAAAATTTAGTCTTCCAAGCTGCCTTCTTCATCACTGTCCTCTAGTGCATTAACCCCTTGGTGGCTGATCTTCACAGGTGGCCCTCTAGCACGGGCGCGACGAACAGCTTTCTGAGCAGTCGAGGTAAATCCCAAGCCAAATTTGTCTGATTTGAAAGGAAAGTCGAGAAGCTGCCCCCAGATAGTGGACCCGCCTTCTTCCACTACTGCCCTTGCATCTTTTAGAGAAGACATCCGAGGTACAGGTTTTGTGATCACAGGAGTTGAAGATACCACTTTGGTCGCTGCTATTTCCTGAGAAACTTCTTCAAAATGTTGGAAAGTGGTCTCAATGAATTCTCCATCCAATTCTACATATCGGAAAGAATTTAGATGACTAATCATGTATTCCTCTTCACCATGGACAGTTATGATTTTCCCTTGGACAGGGTACTTTAGAATCTGATGCAAAGTCGAGGTGACCGCACCTGCGTTGTGAATCCAGGGACGTCCCAACATGCAAGAGTAAGAAGGACGGATGTCCATCACATAGAATGTTGAATTGAACATCTGGGTACCCACTTTGATTGGGATGTCCACCTCCCCATGAACCATCCTTTTAGAGCCATCAAATGCTCTTACAATGATATTACTGGGCTTCAGGGTTAGGCCTTCACAATCTAATCTATCCAAGGCTTTCTTTGGCAGGACATTTAGAGATGATTCAGTATCAACCAAAACATGAGCTAGGGTGGTTCCCCTACACTCCACCGAGACATGTAGTGTGTCGTTATGTTTTCTCCCTTTGGAGGTCAAGTCGGCATCAGAGAAACCCAGGCCATTGTCAACTGTCAGACTGGCAACACACTCTTGGAATTGATCAGCCGAAGTCTCTTGCGGCACGTGCGTTGTCTTCAAAAACTTTACCAAAGCTTTAACATGTGCCTCAGAGCACAACAACAGGGCTAACATAGAGATTTTGGAGGGGGTCTGCCCCAGTTGTTCAACAACATCATAATCACTTTTCTTAATTATCCTCAGGATTTCTTCCATCTCCCTCTTGGATGTCTCAGGAATAACAAGTGATTGAGCCTTCGTCAAGACAGGCTCCTCTTGAACATTCTTTCCTCTATTCTCAGCCGCGGAAGTAGGGATAGGAATTGCATTGTCAATGTTGGCTGGTACACTTGCAGGTGTAATCACTGGTAAAGCTGTAATCTTTGGAACGGGTACAGAGACTGCCTTTGGTGGCGCAATCTCTAGAGAGAAAATTCTTCCACTACGAGTAATTTTGCTTGTGCCAGCAATGTTACTGATGTCAGAATTGTCTTCTTCAGAGCTCTCATCTTCGGCAGTCTGTTCAATCTGTTTGACACCATGGTAGTAGATTTCTCCACCATAGTTCCATGGTACCATTTTATCTGATTTGTATGGGGCAGGCACAGACATAGTTATCTTCAACGGTGTAGTCATAGGAGCGGATGTAATCCTAACGGATTTTTTAGGAACCCTAGAAGGATTGGCGTATATGGTTATTATTGAAACTTATGGAATTGGAATGGGTGAAATAGGAGCTTTCTCAAACAAAATTTCCTTGTTATCAATCAATTGTTGGATTCCTTTCTTCAATAAAGGACAATTAAATGATGAGGACATGAAAGTACGAAAATCTTGGTCAGAACCTGGGAACACCCCAACTTTCAACAAATTCAACTTGATGGTTAGGAGAGGAGTTAACAGTTCATCCACAGTAGAAATAAACAGATCTTCTTCCACAGCACTGGCATTGTGTCCATGCCTAGGCATTAGAGCAGAGATAACATTCGGTTTTTCAGGAGCTTCAAATTCAACTTCCTTTACGTCGATTAGATCTTGAATCTTATTCTTCAGAGCCCAACAGTTATTGGTGTCGTGCCCTGGACTTTCTGAATGGTAAGCACACCTGAAATTCAGATGGTAGTGTGGAGATGCAGTATTGGGGTTTTTAGGGGCCTCTTTTAACATGGCCAAATTCAACTTCAATAGATGTGGTAGGACTTGAGCAAGAGTCATGTTAATCTTGGTGAATTGCCTTACAGGCCTTTCCATCCTTTGCTGATTATTTCTCGGCTGATCGTTTCTTGGCTGGTCTGATGTAGACTTTTGAATCATGATGGCCCCAACTGTTGGTCATCGTTCGGTTCTTCCCTGATTCCTCTGTGCATAGACAACAGACACTTCCTTCTTTCCTATGAAGGGCTTTTTTGCAGCAGCAGAGGTAGACGCATCTTTCTGAATTTTTCTGTTTCTAATACCGGCTTCCACCCTCTCGCCAGTTAGAATCAACACAGTGAAACCTGCAGAGGAGATTCTAATCAAGTGATTAAATAAAGGACCTGACAGATTCCCCAAGAACATATCCACTATCTCTCTTTCAGATAAAGGTGGTTGCACCCTTCCGGCTAAATCCCTCCATTTTGGGCGTAGTCTTTGAAGCCCTCATTGGACACCATGGCCATACTCTGGAGCTGAGTACGGGTTGGTGCCAAGTCGGCGTTGTATTGATACTGTTTAAGAAGGCGACTGCCAAATCTTCCCAATTATGCACATCAGACCTCTCCAACTGGTAGAACCAATCAAGTTGTGTGCCTGACAAACTGTCTTGGAAAAAGTGAACCCACAGGTCTTTGTTAGCAGAATGTGGCTAAATTGTCCTGACATAAGATTGTAGGTGCATCTTGGGACAAGACAAACCATCATACTTGGAAAAGAGAGGCACTTTAAACTTAGGGGATTACTATTCCAGATACCAACCCTAGATCTTCAAAGTCCAGCCCCGGTACTCTCTGTATCTCCATAGCAGCTAGACGCTCTTCCAAGTTTTTGTATTTGTCATCGGCCGGAGGGTACTGTTGTTCAGAGTAGTCCTCTTCCTCTTCTTCTCCAGCTTCAGATTCAGATGGTACTGCAATCTCTTTACCTTTTCTCTCTCCTTCCTCAGAGGTTGATGGAAATTCCAAGGTCCTTCTGGCTTGTCCTTCAAATCTTCTACCCATGAGAACCACCCCAACTCGCTTCTTCTTCTTTTTCTCTTTTTCCTTCTCTAGAAGAGTCTTGAGCTCCTCCTTCCCCTTGGCCAAGGTCAAGAGTAGCTGTTGAAATTGTGAATTCTGAGCTTGCAAATCTTTGACCGTTTGTTCAATATCCATCTTGCTGAAATAAACAGCAGAGAGATGAGGAAACTTGGTGTGAAGACCTGTTTATGTATATGATGAATGATATGTATTCATGTAATGCTTTCAAGGATTCAGAAAAATTCAAATTTGTGTTAAACAAAAAGGAACAAACGTTATATTAATAAAATAGAATTCGTTTACATCAATGCCCCTAGGGCAAAATAGTACAAAATTCTAAGATAAAAAGACGTTGCACATCCTCTTCGGTGCAATGTAGGTGTTGAGAGTCTGCTCTTCGTGAAGTAACCGAGTGAGTTCTAAAACCTTCTTCTCGCTTGCATAGAATTGGGCTTCAAAAGTATCGCGTTCTCCCTTGAGCTGTATCCAACTCCTTTGCAGATCTTCGAGTGATGTTGGCATGTCACGATGTAGGAGGGTGTATGGAACCTCTCCTTCCTTAACAGGCTCTATAATCACTGGGAGAATAGAGGGGTAAGGCATCATAAGACTTTGGGCGCGGGTTCGTACCCACTTGAGGTAAGGCTCAAGGGGGATGGAATTCTTGTGTCCCAAGGTCTTACTGTCTACCTTGTTTGGCATCCTCCAAGCTCGGATAAACCTTTGTCAAATTCCTTGATCGTCGTTGTCGAAGTCGAAAACCAATTCTGGAATCAGCATGTCATATGGGCCATCCCTTCGGGCATAACCAAAATGTCTCAGAGCCAAGCAGGGGTTGTAGGTGATGCCTCCCCTAATGCCAAGTAGAGGGACATTAGGGAATTTCCCACAACGGTCGATGATGATAACATTCTCCTTGGATCGAGAACACCAATGAACATCTGAATGTGTAAGAGTCATCAATCGTTGTGACCACCTCAAACCTTGCTCATTCTTCAAGACTGATTGGGGAAGATGAGAAATAAACCATCTGGCCAGTAGAGGAGTGCAACACATGAGAATACCTCTTTTCTTTGTGTGAAATGATGATAAATCTGATTTCTCTTGATTTCTTCTTTATCTCTTGTGAACCCATTTGGTGATTTGCAAAAGACTGATTATTTTGAAATTCTAGTTTGTCTTGTTTGCGAACCAAGCTTGCACTTGTGATTTGCAAGATGGCAAATTCCCAGGTCAATGATTAAACAAGAATTTGTATGAGGCTTTTTAATTGTTTAAATCATGTTGGGATGAAATATGTTGGGCTTGAAATTCTATTTGAATCCTGTTGGGCCGAATTCTGTTTGCATTTTTTGGTGTCTATTGTGAACCAATTCCTTTGAGATTTGCAATAGAATTTTGGCCTATGATAAAACTGAAATTGTTTGAGGCCTTAGAACACAAAACCTTTCTTTTCTGATTCAACAAAAACCACCCTAATGATGAATTAGAATAATTTCAATTCTTTATTCACTTTTAATTGCTTTGATATACTAACTCTTTTTTCCCCTTTTTTATTTCATGTTTTTATGAGTTTGGAAAGGTGATGAAGGAGGAATTGAAGAATATGGAATACTTGAAGGAGCAAGAATAATTAAGAATTCCTTTTTTTTTGTATAGGAAAAAAAATAGGAAAATTGTAATTTGTTTTAATTTTTGTAGTTGAACATGTATAACTTTGTCACTTCTTTGGAATAAAACATGAAGTCTTGTAATCTTTTTCCTTTGGTAATACAATTAATAAATCTTTAGTCCACTTGGAACAAGTATGAAACTTTATAGTCATTTAAGATCAACTAATATCAAATGGAAACCTTTCATCTTTGAATTTTGGTTCCAAATAGATATGGCCACTTGCCTGAAGAATATGATTTGGTTTCTTGAATTTCAAGCAATCACAAAGTGATCAAATGAAACATGCGCCTTGTACTCCAATAAAATTCTTAAATGTCTAAGAATTCAAATCCAACTTGGTTAACTCAAACCTAAAGCCATGGTCATCCAAGTGACAGTCCTAATCCTCACCTCTTGTCCAAGTCAAATTGGTAACCAAACTGAGTTCGCACGCCACACTTGATTAAAATGGGACTTCATTGTCTTAATAAAACATGCTTTAAGACCATTCGTCAAACTTCAGCAATTTGTGGTTAAGAACATTTGAAATCAAACAAATGACTTGCGATGAATCGATAAATTTCAAAGTCTTCCAAACACAATTTTCTTTTGATCTTTGAAGATAAACTCGTGAGCGACATCACTTATGACCATACGCATAAATAATCGTCTCAAGATCTTGTAATTTGTGGAAATCACAATTCTTAGAAATCAGACGACAATTACTTAAAATTAGGTCAAAGTCCATGATGCGACTTCTAACGTATTCAAATTTTGGCGATCTTCTACACGTGATCAACTCTTGATTTGTGAAGGGAAAATTGAGGTGACATCAAGGAGAATCATACGCAAAAAGAATTGCTCAAAAATATCGAATAATGAAGAAGTTATAATCGTTTGAACTTGCTCTCGCAAAAGGTCGATTTTTGGGTTAATGTAATCGTTTTCAGTTATCTGAGCCAACGACTGAGCAAACTTGCAATGTAAAGTTTGAAAACTGGCATAAACATCCTTGAAGATATAGGAAGACCTATGAAGACCATTTGAAACCTTGAAAACTCAATTTTCTCTAAGAAATACCAAACCCTAATTGTTGATTTTCCACCTAGGAAGAGAATCTGTCTGATCAACCTTTGAGCCAAATTGAATATTCGAGAAACCCTATGATATTATCTTGCATGAAAAATGGGAGGGCAAATTTTAGGTTACAATAGGAAGGAATAAACTTCGATGAAGTTTTTGCACCTGTGGCTAGAACCAAAACAATCAGGTTGGTTGTTGGTCTAGCAGAAATAAATAGTTGGCACATATGTCAGATGGATGTGAAGTGTGCATTCTTAAATGGACCCTTAGACGAAGAAATTTATGTTAATAAACCAGTTGGGTTTGTAAAACATGAATTTTTGAAAACTATTTTGAAGAAGTGATTTCCATATTTTCTTCCACATGTTTTGATTAGGGATGCAGGAGGGACTAAGAGAAAGCCCTAATTTTCCATGGATACTAGTATGATAAGATGATTGGATTGAATATTCACCATTCCTCTCACCGTGCCAATTTAGTTTGTCCTCAGGATGTCTGAGTGAGATGGGGATACTGGGAACTTGGGTAGCTTCAGTGGGGAGAAAACAAACTTGAACCAAGTCTTTCCTTCATAACCCAAGTCACTTTCAATAAGTTCACTCACTTTGGCCTCTTGATCAAGCAAGTTTATAGGACTAAAGGCCTTGAAACCAGTATTCTCAGGGAGCCAACTATCGAACCAAATTATCACCTTATCACCATTACCAATCCTACACCTTACCCTTTTGAAACTAAATCCTTTACAATAAGGATACTCCTCCATGCATAGATGGGAGCAAAACCAGGTTTGCTATCCGCAATTGAGGTTCTAGGCTAATACCTTCCCTTAAACTCTTTTGGAATCAAAGAATCCTCCCCCGTTAACAACCTCCAATACTATCTACCCCACAAACTAACATTGAAATCACTAATTCCTCTAAAGCTCATACCTCCCACGCCTTTGGCATGCGCCATCTTCTCCCAACTTAACTAGTGAAATTTTCTCTCACCATCTTTGGACGCCCACCAAAATTTTGCCAACATAAATTCAATCTCCTTGCAACAGGACTCCAGGATTTTCTAGCAACTCATGATATAACATGGAATAGCCTGGGCCACCGCCTTGATTAACACCTCTTTTCCTGCTTTAGACCATCACAAAGACCTCATTCTTTGTTCTTCAGAGCATAATTAATAAGCATATATACTTGGCATGATTCATCACAGTCTTTACCCCCATCCAGTTATAGATCACCTCTTTATCTTCATCTCACACATTTAGACTAAATGATGCTTCTAATTGATCTAAATTCACCATTTGGCCAGAAGAATCTTGATACTTATTTAGAGTTTGCATGATATAACCCACCTAATTAGCTCTTGCAAATAACAAACTATCATCAGTGAAAAATAGGTGAGAAATCACCCGGGATTTCCTTGCAATTTGAATATGAATCTTCTTACTATGAATCTCCTGCTTTAGCTTACCTGAAAGGGCATCAACACACAAAATAAAAAGGTAAGGTGATAGAGAGTCGCCTTGGCGAAGCCCTCTTTCAGGACAAAAACTCTTACTAGGTTGGCCATTGATAAGCACTTGGTAAGACATAAAGGAAATGCAATGTCTAATAAGATAAACCATAGAACTTGGGAATCTCGTAGAGTTAAAATTTTCTGAAATGAAGTTTCACTCCAATCTGTCGTATGCCGTTGACATATCGAGCTTCAGAGCCATCATCCTCTTTTTTTCCTTTAGTTTTCTTCTTCATCTAGTGGAAACACTCCATTGCTATTAGAGAATTATCAGTAATTAGTCTACCCTTCATAAATGCACTTTGATCTTCATCAATTACATATGTTAGAATATGTTTCAGCCTATTTGGGATTATTTTTGTAACTGCCTTCATCACCATATTACATAGGCTTTTTAGACGAAAATCTTTTGGGCTTGAGGATTTTTGAATTTGGGAATAAGGTCAATGTGAGTGTTGTTTACTGAAGCTGGATCCTTGTTATTGTTTAGGATATTCATATCCAATTTACATAAGAACCACCAATATGCCAATATTTTTGATAGAAAAGCGCTGGAAATTCGTTCAATCCAGGGCTTTAAGAGGATGCATCTGAAATATTTCATCTTTCACATTTTGCTGGGTATATAAGCCTTCAAACCATCTGATATGTTCTAGTTTTAGCTTCCATGTGACTGCCATACATGTTTCTGAGATATTAATAGGATATGAAGTTTAGAAAATTTCATAAAAATAATTGACAAGCAACCTCTCACAATGCTCCTCTCCATACCACCAGTGACCTGAATCGTCTTTAAGCTTCTTAACAATATTTGTTCTTCTTCTTTGCTTAGCCTTACCGTGGAAACTTTTGATATTATGATCGCCATGTTTTAGCCACATGACTCTACTCTTCTATCTCCAGATAACTTCTTCAGTAAGGAGAAAATAATTCCTTTGAGATTCAAGGGCCTTATACTTATTGATGTCCTCTTGGTTAACAAACCATCAATCTTCATCTTTTAGGATCTCATTAATTCTCTTTATTTCTTGAGAGATTGTGCCAATCTTGTATCCTTAAAGGATTTTTCAATACCTTGCATAGCCTTCAATTTATTAAAACCTCCACCAGCTTGATTGTGCCAAAGCTGTCCAACAATATGTTCACACTTTGGATCCTTAGACCAAGCCTCTTAGAACCTGAAAAATACAAACCCTTTTCGTTCTTCTTTACCCACTAGACGCCTCAAGGACAATACTTAGAGCAGCGTGATCATATTCGAATTTTTGTAGATGCACATCCTTAACTGGAGATAATCTTTTAATGAAACCATCATTAGCCAAAGCCCTATCAAAGTGACACTGCATATTTTACCCATCTTGTCTTCCATTAGACCAAGTGAAGGGATATCATTCATATCCCAGATCGACAAGGTTACACAAATCCATAGCATGCCAACCCCACGATAGTTGGCTAACAGACCTATTAATTCGCCCATTCTTCTCATATTCCGACACCACATCATTAAGATCTCCAAAACATATTACTTTATCACCTCCTCATGACAACATTTTGAATGAACGCCCAAGTCTTCCTTTTGTTACGCTCCTCCAGAAAATCATATATTCCATTGAAATACCAAACTTTATTATGAAAAACATAAAAAAAAACCCTGTAATGTGATTCAAGGAAAAAGACTAGATGTTAACTTGCAAACACTCCTTCCAAAGGAGCACTAAACCTCAAGCTCGCACCCTTCCACCCCCACTACAATCCACTCATGAACTTGATCTTTTAAAATTCTAAAAGTTTAAGTCTCGTTTCCATAAGAAATACCACATTGGAATTTTCCAAACGGCTAAGCCTCAACAAGGCTCAAACAGCACGGGGACTCCCCAACTCCCTTTAGTTCTAACTTAAGATTTTCATTGTTGTAGGTGTTGTTGGTTTTCCAACACCGTAACACCCCAAATTCTAGATTAATTATTATTTAATTAATTTAGCGTGAATATATGAGTTATTGTGAAGTGTTTGATATGTATAATATTTTGGTGCTTTGTGTGAGTTCGTGTGACGATTTATGATGTGTATACGTGATACATTTGTGATGCAATAATGATAACTTCATGAGTATGATGTTTATAATGATGATTTGTATGGTATTTGATGGGATAAATATGAACAATGGGATAATAAGAGGTGTTTAGGATTTAGATAAATATTTCGGAATTATTTAGATGTTAATAGTAATTATTTAGAATTATTTGGATTTAAATAAATAGAATGTTGGTGTAAATAAAATAGGGGCAAGATGGTCATTAGTGAAGGATAAGTGAGGACATGATGGGAAGTTCATTATTAGGGGTCTAAGAGGGCAAGTTTGGTATAAGGAAAGGTTGAGAGAGTTTATACGATTATTCTGTGCGATCGTAGAATTGGAAGAACACTGTGGGGAAAGAGACCTAGGGCATAAAGAGGCAAGGAGAAGCATAGGAATACCGGTAGAGCACAAAGAGGATTTGATTTCTAGAAATAATCTCAAGGTAAGGGGTTTTTATCTTGATTATTATAATCGATTTAAGGTTTAGATATATGTAGATTATGATGGGTTTTGGTTGTGACGAATATGTGATGATAAGATGAATTAAACGATGTTTTATGGTCTTGGATTGTAAACAAATTGTACCCATAATGTAAAATACATTGGATTGTTGCTATTTGGTAAAAACCCTATGATTAGATGATGTTTTAGAACCTATAATATGCATAAATCGCAAGATTGAGACTGGTTTTTATGCAGGAAATCACAATAGGAAAACTCTGTTCACGCTGTGTCACCGAGTGATGGAGAAGCGTCACCGGGTGATGCAGAGGCGTCACCGAGCGATAGTGTTGTCGCGTGGCTGTCACTAGGAAAAAATGGGAGTGACGAAGGGAAGAAAAGAGTGACGTTATTTGAGTGCATCGCCCCAAGAATCAATGGGAAAATAAAATGGTGATGGAAGCATCGCCAGGCGATGAAAGTATATCAACGGACGATGGTGTCCAGATTCAATTAGATGTGTTGCATTTTCTTAAAAGAGTTGTAAATCGAGTTTTATGACTCAAATTGAGGTGCCGTTTGAAGCATTGAATAGCTAACACAATGAACTTTAGTTAGATGGAATAAAACGAGATAAAATAATTATTTCTCCAATATCTAAACTAGGATGAAGTTAGGTTCCCCGTGTTGGATTATAACGATGCTTTGTTTATTATGATGATATGAAGATGTTATGATGAAGCTTTATTTATTATGATGATATGATGATGTTATGATGATTCTTTGTTTATTATGATGATATGACGACATTGTGATGATTTTATGAATGACGACGCATTTTGACTAGCCGTGGTCGTATATGTTATGTTATCGCGTATCATGCATTTATGGCATGGTTTAGGACTTCGGTCCAGTGATGTTATTAGGACTTCAGTCCAATGAAGGTGATAGGACGATTGTCCATTGAAGGAATTAATCCCATAGTGTAGATTGAGTGCAAAATTGTGAAGTACTCTAGTTCCAAGCGAGAATCGATCCTATTGGTGGGGATCTTTGGAGATAACGATGATTGATTCATTAGTGAAGCTTTGATACCACATGCATGAGCCTACAGTAATGCATTGGATTTTATGTAACATTGCATAATAATGTGATTAAATGGTATTTGTTGATAAATGGTATTTTAATAATATTTTATTATGAATTGATGATGTTTGTGAAAGTGTCAGTATAACATGAAGTTTTTATGATGTTTGGTGCCTTGCCTATGTGCATGTCTACTATATTTATCCCGTATGTATTTTATAATGATTATGATTTACTCACCCTTTCTGTTTGAATATTGCCTCCATGTGGGTAACGCGCATGTGATCGAGATTAGTCCGTAGAAGCATTAGAGGATAGTTTCAGAGTGCGTTTATTTGCTTTTGTTGAATAAAGATAGTCTTGCTCTGATATGTAACATCGGGGTTGGAATCAATTATTTGTGAACTTTGCATATTTATCTATTTTGAGATTTTTTTATTTCTATCATGACTTTTACCATGTTTTAAGCTAAGACGTCATAAACATGAAGTGTGATAATGTTAATGATATTTGAACTACCTTTCATGGTATTTGAGATTATTTTATGTAGAAGATATGACTCATTAATTCCGCTGTGAAGTTTGAAGTGAATTATTTGTGGTTACTAGAGATTATAATTGTGATACGGTGGCAGAACCGACTGTTATACTGGTTTGCATTTTGCGTTTTTCATTCGCAAAATGTCGCGGTAAGCAAGAGTCGCCACCGACTTTTATTTCATCCAATCACGGAAAAGGAAAAAGAACAGAAAAAACCTTTTTCGAGATTTCTGAGTACGGGGGGTAGATTATAGAAAGGAAAGGTGTTAGCACCCTTTCTATCCATGGTTTTCCATGGGATCTTAGGTACTTTCTCATTTTAAAATTGCTTGTGTGTGTGCTTGTTTTGAAAATGTTTTACTTCGTGATAACCCTTGTATCAGTCCTCAAGGGTGTGACGAAGTTTGTTTTGAAAATTTATTTTGAAAGGTGTTTGTGTGAAAAGTTTTGTTGAGCAAGTACTTAAGATTCTACCTACTCGAAAAAGATTGTTCGTTCTCATTTCTTTTAGACATCGCTATCCTACTATTTAAGGAGTAGGTAGCCCCGTCGTTGGAGTTTGTAAGGGACGTTCGAAAGGGACAAGTACAGTCACCAAAGTAATGGGTAGGAAACCTTAGTAGTAACCCTAGAGTCTTAAGATCTTTCCGAGGAAACATTTCCGAGGCAATATTTCCGAGGAAACATTTCCGAGGCAATATTTCCGAGGCAACATTCGAATGGGACATTTAATATTTTAGACTGGAGGACAACCACTAAAATCTCCTATGCTTAATGACTATTTACCGAAGGCAACCGAAGTGAGGCAAACCCTAGGAGTGAATATGTGCATGTAAATTTTTTAGTTAGTTAGTCTTTGTACATTTAGGTGATCTACCATTTTAATTTTCAAGTATTCTTCCCATACAACCCTATTAGCAGACATCTAACAGTTAAAAAATTGCGGAAATTTAAAAGTGCGAAAATATAAAACCTAACTATTACATGGCTTTCGCAGATACAGAATTATTTAACTAAAAATAAAATGCGGCAATTAAAACCCTAATTAAAATCTATTACAACCTCGAAACAATTACATAAATAATAATCGGAACAGTAATTAAAACACACGATGAATTAAATACGAAGAATTAATTAAGAGACCTAAAATCTAATTAAAAAATTATTTGGTTATTTTTTTGGAGAAAAGTTAATTATTTACAACCCTAATTTCTAATTAGTTTTAATTATAAAAAGAAATTGAAATTAACTTAATTTAAACTAAATTAATTAAAGAAAATAAAATATTTTATAAAAAATATTTTTATGTTTTTTTGTGATTTTGATTTGGAAAACAATTTAATTACAAATTTAAAACCTAATTTCTAATTAGTTTTATTTACAAAAAGAATTAAATTAACCTAGTTTCTAATTAAATTAATTAAAGAAATAAATATTTCATGAGAAAAATGATTTTTTTTTTGTATTTTTGTGTTTTTTATTTTATTTTAAAAAATAATAATTTTGTGTTAATTAAAAAAGAAAATGATTAATGAAATAAATAAAGAAAATCAAAAAATTGAAAAAAAGAAAGAATTGGGCTTGTGCTGAATAGTAAGGCTGAGGGTGCATTGCTGGAAAACATCCTGGCCCATTAGTGTTGAAGCCCAGTCAGTACTGGATTATGTGTGACGTTGACTTGAGGGTGCATCATGGTCCTTCATTGTTGAGCGTACATCTGGCTGAATGATGGATCCATTGGTTGGCTACTGGATGTGCACGATAGGCCTTTGGATGAGAATTGCATATGATCTGTAAACGGAAAATAAGAAAATAAACGTTGCTGGGACCTGGGATCGAACCCAGGTCCTCTCACTTACCACCATGATACGTTGCCAACTGTGCTACTGTTTTCATTTGTTAATATAATAAGAAGAATACATAATATATAAATCAAGAAAATTGGATAAAAAAAAGCGCACGGAGTTTGAATTGTACAACGATGGGCTGCCACGCCACCATCTTCTTCCTTCTTCGTCGCCTTAGGTTCCTTCACCTTTACCTACAAACAAAAGTCTGTAGCTACAAACCTGTAAAACTCAAGAATCCAGCACAGACATGATAAATTAGTTGTGACTGTACCAATCAACTCGTCTTGGCCTCCCGAGCATCATGGTACCTTATTCGTGGCCTAATTTTTCCCGTGTCAAGAAGCCCCAAAACATGGCTTCAAACCCTAGCTATGGAATTCATCAGTATGGGCATCAAAACGTTAATTAAACCAAACCAACATATTGTAAACATGATAACAAACACGTATATGCCATTAAAACATGCTCATAATGTATAAATCATGATAGTCGAATTTGAAAAATATGGAAAACCGTAATGTTCATACAAGCTGTTTCTGAGCATGAAAGGACTTCTAATTGATTGGAATAGCTTCCTGAGACGTCCAACAATCGATTGGCAATGCTAGGATGGCTTGAGATGGCCTGTATGACTGAAACTGATTCACACTTTTCTTTGAAAATTTGGAGTTTTTTCTTCCTCTTTCACGACTGCTAGCCCTTATCTTTTGCCTTGTACTTGTTCATTATATATGCTAGGACGAATTAGGGTTCTAAAAGCAACCTGAATCTTGAGGAATTAAGAGGATTTTATTTGATTTTTTAGCCATATGCAAACTTTCTAAATTGCGCAAAATCATCCCATTTTTGTACCAATCATGCTTGATTCAATTTGGTCTTGATATCTCTGCATAATTTGATTGAGATCATGTCATAAAATCATATCAAAACATATATTTGCTATTATTTGTCATTTATTTGATTTAATTCAAATTTTAATTAATAAAAAATCAAAATAAAATGAAAAATGAAGCAAATAATGTGTGGGTAAATATTTGGGTCGTGGACCATGTCATGAGTGAGGTGCAAGCTTAAAAAGTTAGGCCCATTTGGCAAAAAATGTAATTTTGAGCGCATTTGACTTTTGGAAATTTTGCAAAAAAGGTCAACTTTGACAAGGCATATGTCCTCCAATTTTAACCCTAGAGAGGTGTTCTTAGACTTTTTAGAAATCTTAGGATGTCCCTTAAGCAACCCTTTTGGTCTAATCTCAATTGGATCTTCCATGTTCATGTAAGAAGCTTTGACCCAAAAAGTGTTTTTGTTGACTTTTCAAAAGGACCTATAATGTAGAAATTCATATCTTTTTATGAGTGCATATTTTGAACTTGTGGGATGAAGATGAGTAGTAGGTAATTTCAACCTCTTCAAAATGAGCCTTGGATGGGAAATTTTTGATAAAGTATGTGGAAGTTATGCTTGGTCAAAGTTTGGTTGACTTTTCCTAAGAAACCCTAATTTAGCAACTTTTGGGTTTTGATGAATTTAGCGCATTCCTTGAAGAATCATGATCAACCCTTGATCAAATTATGGATATCACTTCAAAATCTTGATGTTGACTAAAAATCTTAAATTTTGACTGTATGTGGGCCACAATTGACTTTTGACCTAATATAGTCGATTCTCAAGCATCTGAGCAGTTGACTGAGCAAACTTCTTGTGCAGTGCTTGAAACTTGACATGGAGGGTCTTGAGAACATATTAGGACCATGGATAGCATATGAGGTCTTTGGAGTCCACCTATCTTGATGAAAATGGAAACCCTAGTTTGAGGTATACTGTCTTAGGAGAGAGTTTGTCTGGTCAACTCTTGGGCTTCCTTGAGCAACTTGGGGACCTCAATTGACATGTGTTAAGTAAAATGTGAGGGAAGTTTTTTGGGTACAACAGTTGCCCTTGTTCAATCTTCTTAAACCTGAAGATGTAGATTGGTTGTTCTGCCTTTCGTGATCTGAAGGTGGAAGATGATTGAACACTAGAGTGCTCAGAAATTTGCACTCGCATGAAGTGATACTTGATTTATGATATCGGGAATGTGCTTATAGATGCCATTTGGAAGTTGCTAGAGAATTATCGAAGATGGGCTTAAAGATTCCATCCAAGATGTGACGGAGTACCGTCGAAGATGGGCTTAAAGATGCCATCTAGAGGATGTTGATTTCCTGAGACATTCCTTCGATGAGAGTCCCTGCTCTTGTCGTTGAGGAGGAATCTGCCGAGGAATGTTGGTATCTGTCTTGCGAGAAATAGAATTTTAGGAGCTTCAGTTGTCCGTTACTCTACTGGGGAAATAACTCCTGCTTGAGGAAGCGAAAGTGAACTGCATATCTGGTCAGGGTACAAGCTGCACCGCGACTTACTGGGGAAATGCGAAACCAATCGTGTGTGATCAGGTCCAAGTCTTACAGTGTTGTGGACTGCTGTCTGGAGGTAAGAGAAAAGAAACCTGGATGGTAAGGTTATGAGAAGGAATCTGGATAGTAGGGTTACTTCGAAATGAAAGCGTGGATAATAGGGCTGTGAGAAGGAACCTGGATAGTAGGGTTACTTCAGAATGAAAGCCTGGATAGTAGGGCCGTGAGAAGGAACCTGGGTCGTAGGGTTACTTTGATATGAAAGCCTGGATAGTAGGTATATGAGAAGGAACCTGAGTCGTAGGATTACCTCGATATGAAAGCCTGGATAGTAGGGTTGTGAGAAGGAACCTGGGTCGTAGGGTTACTTCAATATGAAATCCTGGATAATATGGTTGTGAGAAGGAACCTAGATAGTAGGGTTTTTTCGATATGAAATTCTAGATAGTAGGGCTGTGAGAAGGAACCTGGATAGTAGGGTTACTTCGGAATGAAAGCCTGGATAGTAGGGCTGTGAGAAGGAACTTGGGTCGTAGGGTTACTTCGATATGAAAGCCTGGATAGTAGGGCTGTGAGAAGGAACCTGGATAGTAGGGTTACTTCGAAATGAAATCCCAGATAGTAGGGCTGTGAGAAGGAACCTGGATCGTAGGGTTACTTCGATATGAAAGCCTGGATAGTAGGGTTGTGAGAAGGAACCTGGGTCGTAGGGTTACCTCGATATGAAAGCCTGAATAGTAGGGTTGTGATAAGGAACCTGGGTCGTAGGGTTACTTCGATATGAAAGCCTGGATAGTAAGTCTGTGATAAGGAACCTGGATAGTAGGGTTTCTTCGATATGAAAGCCTGGATAGTAGGGTTGTGAGAAGGAACTTGGGTCGTAGGGTTACTTCGATATGAAAGCCTGGATAATAGGGTTGTGGGAAGGAACCTGGATGGTAGGGTTACTTCGAAGCGATAATGTAGATTAGTTGACCCGTTTGGTTTCGTGAAGTGAGTTTCTGTTAGGTGTCTGCAGATGTGACTTGCATAACTGTTGAACTTGTTGAAGCTAATCCTCTTTTCTTGGAAAGATATCAGGGTTAGTTATATGCGATGCATGGAATGCAGGGTGAAATGATGTTCTCAAAATAGATGAGATTATGTTGTATATGATATGTATGCGTATGTCATGATGTATGTTCATGAAATGCTATCGGGGTATGCTCGCGTCTGAGAAAATAAATCCCTAACAGTTGCTGGAGATTTGTAGATATTCTATCGGGAGGAGATGCTTCTTAAGAATAAACTCTGCGGGGAATGAACTTAGAAAATGTATTTTTGTAGCTGAAATGACGAACTCTGTCGGGGGTTGAGCCTCTGTGCCCAGAGAAATAAACTCTGCTTGCAGGATGAAATTTACTAACTCGCCCGCGATTATGAACCTCAGCTGGGGTAGTTACGTCCTGTTTCAGGAAAGCTGGCATCAATGCCTTTCGATACTTTTACTCTGTGGGGAGTGTATGAACCAATAATTATTTTCCCAAGCTGGCTCTATCCCGGTACCTGCTGGGCAGAGTAA
The DNA here is from genome assembly GCA_948472305.1 of Vicia faba. Taxonomy (NCBI): domain Eukaryota; kingdom Viridiplantae; phylum Streptophyta; class Magnoliopsida; order Fabales; family Fabaceae; genus Vicia; species Vicia faba. Next base: position 958,662,927 of record OX451735.1, read on the forward strand.
CTGCAGGGTTTGGCACTTTTTGTCTTTGCCCCTGTTTCTGGGATTACGAGTAAGATTATTTTGTTTCTTATGTAAATATTTATGAGCAGCAATCATTTTCAAATGCATATATCAAAAATAAATCATTGGACGTTCTTGCAAAACAAAACAGAAAAAGAAAAAACAGATTGAAGTTTCTTGTGAAAATGATTTGTATTGATTTTTGAAATCGGCCTGTAATAGGCGTTTTTGTACAAGGGGGCTGACGTTCTAGTAAGAGAACACCGTCGAAAGATAGAAATTATACAATTTGTGTAAAAGAAAGAAAACAACTATGTGAAACAACCCCATTGGGTTCCAACTTCGCTATTGCCTTTATATATTCAAGCGTCTCATCACTTTGCTACTTGGCCGAAGGTTGATCAGATTGGTTGGCGCCGTCCGAGCTTGATAGTCGATACTGAAGTCTGGTCACAAGATGATCCAATGAGACATAGTGATACGCTTTATATCCCTAACTTTTTGACTGGACTGCCCTTTCGGGTTTTCAGTCTACCGTGATACCCTTTTTTTCCCAAGCCGCCCTTTCGGGTTTTCGACTTGCCAGGTGTACAATTTTTTTTCATTTTCATCCCTTACTTTTGCCCGAACCCTTTTGGTTTGCCGAGAAGCCCTTATTTTTTCCTAGGCCGGTCAACCTAGAGAGTCTTTGATTAGGCGTAGTATCTTTTCACTATGTCTGCATTTACATGATGAGGAAGGTCGTCACCATCCATGGTGGTTAGAATCATAGCTCCTCCCGAGAAAATGTTCTTAACCACAAATGGCCCTTCGTACGTGGGGGTCCATTTGCCCCTGGGATCACCTTGCGGTAGTATGATGCGTTTGATCACTAGATCCCCGACTTGATATTCTTGACGCCTGACTTTCTTGTTAAAAGCCTTGATGATTCGCTTTTGATACATCTGACCATGGAAGATAGCAATAAGTCTCTTTTTGTCGATTAGATTTAACTGATCAAGTCGGGTTTGGATCCAGTCATCTTTGTTCAAACTCGCATCCTTCATAATCCTGAGAGAAGGTATCGGGACTTCGATGGGTAGGACTGCCTCCATGACATATACCAGAGAATAAGGGGTTTCCCCTGTCGACGTCCGTGCTAAGGTATGATACCCATGAAGAGCGAATGGTAACATCTCATGCCAGTATTTGTATGTCACCGTCATCTTCTTTACAATCTTCTTGATGTTCTTGTTAGCTGCTTCAACAACGCTATTCATCTTTGGCCAGTAGGGAGAAGAATTATGATGTTGTATCTTGAACTGTTTACAGAGCTCGGTGATCATTGTGTTTTTGAGATTCGTACCATTGTCAGTAATAATTCTCTCTGGCACACCATATCGACATATCAGATTGTGTCGGATAAACTGTGCCACGACGTTCTTGGTTAATGTAGCAAAGGAAGCTTCCTCAACCCACTTCGTGAAGTAATTAATGGCTACTAAGATGAAGCAATGTCCATTAGAAGTGGTGGGTCTGATTTCTCCGATCATGTCGATGCCCCACATTGCAAAGGGACACGGAGCTGTCAAGACGTTTAAGGGGACCGGAGGCATATGCACCTTATCAGTGTAGATTTGGCACTTATGACAAGTTTGAGAGTGCTGATAACAATCAGCTTCCATAGTGGACCAGTAGTATCCTGCCCGTAGGATCTTCTTAGCCATGGTATGTCCACTAGAATGGGTTCCGAAGGTGCCTTCATGTAGATCTGTCATGATCCTCTCTGCTTCACTCTTATCTACACACCGTAGTAGTGTGGAGTCATGGTTGAGTTTATAGAGGATTCCAATACTGAGGATGAACTTTGCAGCGAACCTTCTCAGAAACTTCTTATCATTGACAGATGCCCCTTCGGGATACTCCTCAGCCTCGAGATACCTTTTGACTTCGTGAAACCAGGGTTTGTCTGCCACTTCCTCGGTATCGATTTCAAAGCAATGTGCCGGCTCATCCAACCTCTCAATGGTGATTTGGGGAGCTTCATTGTCCCACCTAACTTTGAACATAGAAGACATGGTAGCTAGCGCGTCCGCTAACTGGTTCTCCTCTCGTGGGAAATGTTTCAAGGTTACCTCCTCAAAGTGTGGGAGCAATGAAAGTACATACTCTTTGTACGGAATGAGATTCGGGTGTTTCGTATCCCACTCGCCTTTGATCTAACTTATCACCAAAGCGAAATCCCCGAATACCTTCAAGAACTTGATCCTTAGGTCAATAGCAGCTCGAAGACCCATGATGCACACTTCATACTCCGCCATGTTGTTGGTGCAATTGAAACATAATCGGGCAGTGAACGGAGTATGACAGCCCTCGGGAGATATGATTACATCGCCGATGCCGTTACCTAGTGCGTTTGAAGCTCCATCAAAATACATAGACCATTGGGATCCCTCCTCAGGCCCTTCATCCGGTCCAGGTTCTTCATAGTCACTCACCAACATAATATTCTCACACAGGAACTCAAAATTCATGGACTGGTAGTCGTCCACGACCTGATGAGCCAAATGATCAGCCAATACACTTCCCTTGATTGCTTTCTGGGTTGTATATTGTATGTCATACTCAGTTAAGATCATTTGCCACCTTGCTATCCTTTCGGAGAGTGCAGGCTTCTCGAAAATGTACTTGATCAGGTCCATCTTCGATATCAACAAGGTAGTGTGATTCAACATATACTGTCTTAGTCGGCGAGCAGCCCATGCCAAAGCACCACAAGTTTTCTCGAGAAATGAGTATCGTGTCTCACAGTCGTTAAACGTTTTGCTAAGGTAGTATATTGTGTGCTCTTTTCGACCAGACTCGTCATGCTGCCCCAACACACACCCCATTGAATTGTCTAGCACTGTCAAGTATAATATCAAAGGTCTTCATTCAACTGGAGGCATCATAATTGGTGGTTCTTGAAGGTATTCCTTGATTCTTTCAAAAGTGGTCTGACATTCATCATTCCACTTTACCACTTGATCTTTCTTCGGAAGTTTGAAGATTGGCTCAAATGTAGCAGTCAAATGTGAAATGAACCTGGCGATATAATTCAGGCATCCCAAGAAACCTCTAACTTCCTTCTCTGTACGGGGAGCTGGCATCTCTTGTATGGCTTTTACCTTCGCAGGGTCTACCTGAATACCCTTGTTGCTGACAATGAAACCCAGAAGCTTACCAGACCTTACCCCGAAGGTGCACTTGTTCGGATTCAACCTCAGCTTATATATCTTCAACCTGTCGAACAACTTTTGTAGATGATCAAGGTGCTCTTCCTCAGTTTGAGACCTAACTATCATATCATCAACATAAACTTCGATCTCATGGTGAATCATATCATGAAACAAAGCGACCGTGGCGCGCTGATAAGTTGCCCCAACATTCTTCAATCCAAAAGGCATCACCTTGTAGCAGAAGGTGCCCCACTGCATGACGAAGGTTGTCTTCTCCATGTCTTCAGGAGCCATCTTGATCTAGTTGTAGCCAGAGAATCCATCCATGAAGGAGAAGATTTTATGTTGTGTGGTGTTTTCGACCAGAACATCAATGTGAGGAAGTGGGAAGTCATCCTTGGGGCTTGCCCTGTTTAGATCTCTGTAATCCACACACATTCATACCTTACCGTCCTTCTTAGGTACCAAGACAATGTTAGCAACCCACTGCGGATAAGAAGTGACAGCCAGGAATCCTACATCGAACTGTTTTATAACCTCTGCCTTGATCTTATCTGGCATTTCAGGGTGCATACATTGGACCTTCTGTTTAATTGGAGGACAATCTTCTTTAGTCGGTAGGCGATTTACCATAATATTGGTGTCCAAACCAGACATGTCTTCATAGGACCAGGCGAAGATCTCAATGTAGTCGTGCAACATCTATACCAACCTCTGTTTGACGCTAAGCTCCAAATTTGCACCTATTTTAACCTCTTTTCTGTCTTCCTCAGTACCTAAGTTCACTATCTCGACCAACTCTTCATGAGGCTGTATGGCCCTTTCTTCCTGCTGTAATAGTCTAGCAAGTTCTCCAAGAACCTCACAATCATCCTCACCTTCGTCCTCGACTTGGTTGATCGGATTTTTAAAGTCATAACTGGCAATAACATAGATGTTATCAATGGGATCCAGAGTGGATATGGATCTGCATTATGATACGTGGGTGTGTGTAAGAGAATAGCTGTTTTGATAAAGTGAGAACAGAAAAGAAAAATAGAGAGCCCAAAATTTATATGTAAGAAACATCCAATGCTTTATTAATGATATATGAAATGACAAATAATAGCCCTCATAAGCAAAGCCAATGTGCCTCGGGCAAGGCACAGGGCCGTAAAGTTTTAAATTGTTTATTAAAAATCTCAAAACAAGTAAGACAATTACTGCGGAATAAAAGAAACGGGTACAAAGTCCCTAGCCGTTCAATTACTCAGTCCGCTGTTGGTAGTTGGGTAGATCCAGCTGTCAATGTCTGAGTCCTCATTGCTGTCTTCAATGGCATTAATTACCCGATTACTGATGTGTAGGTAAGGTCTTCCAGCCCGAGCGCGTCGAACAACCCCTTGAGCCCCTGTAGTAAAGCCCAAACCAAATTTGTCAGTTTTGTGAGTGAAATCAGGGAGCTGACCCCAATTGGCACACCAACCTTCTTCAACCACGACCCTGACGTCCTTGAGGGAATCCATCTTCAGAGGAGGTTTGCTGCTGGTAGTAGTTTCAGTCGATGCCAAGATCTGAGGGACCTCTTCGAAGTTCTGACAAGGAGTTTCTATAAATTTACCGTCCATCTCTACGTAGCGGAAGGAATTGAGATGGATCACCATATACTCCTCTTCACCCCGCACTGTGACAATCTTCCCTTTTACCGGATAATTCAACATTTGGTGTAGTGTGAAAGTAAATGCCCCAGCTTCGTGAATCCAAGGATGACCCAACAAATAGGAATACGAAGGCCTGATGTCCATCACATAGAAGGTGGACCCAAAAGTCTGAGAACCCACTTTGACAGGAATGTCCACCTCCTCGTGCACCATTCTTTTTGACCCATCAAAAGCCCTTACCACAATGTTACTAGACTTTAAAGACAAACCCTTGCAATCCAACCGGTCCAATGCCTTCTTAGGCAAGACATTCAGCAAAGACCCAGTATCTACCAGCACATGAGCCATAATGGTGCCCTTGCATTCAATCGAGACATGCAGAGCATCATTATGCTTCCTTCTCTTCGGTGTCAAGTCCGCATCTAAAATACCCAGCCCATTGTCGACAGTCAGGCTGGCCACTTAATCTTTAAATTGATCAGCTGAAGTTTCCTGCGGCACATGCGCAGTCTTGAGGAATGCAATCAAAGCCTTCGCATGGGCTTCAGAACACAACAGAAAAGACAACATGGATATTTTTGATGGGGTTTGCCCCAGCTGCTCAACCACATTATAGTCGCTCTTCTTAATTATTTTCAGTATTTCCTCTATCTCTTGCTTAGAGGCTTCCACAACAATTTTCCTAGGCGCCTCCGTCCAGGCAGGCTCACCTATAATTTCTTTGCTGCGGGTATCAGACGATTCGCCGACAGGGGTAATGACTGGAGTAAGCACATGAGCAGTAGTTGATGTACTAGCAGGAACAACAGATGGAATGACAATAGGCTTGTTGACAGTCTTAGGGGAAATCTCGGGAGAGAAAACCCTTCCGCTTCGGGTAACTTTGCGGGTTCCGACAATGTTACCAATATCAGGATCAGCCTCTTCATCTTTCAAATCTTGTTTGATGCCGTGAAAGTACACATCGGCACCATAATGCCAAGGGGCAGCTTTGTCCGAGACATATGGGACAGGACCAGGAACAATGATTATCAGCGGAGCAATTCTCGGAGCAGATGTAATCCTAACAGGTCTTCTCGAGGAGACCTTGGAAGGATTGGCGGAAATGGTTATAATGGAAATGTCTTCAGGTGGAACAACGGGAACCAAAGTTTTCTCGAACAAAATTTCTTTGCTGTCCATCAGGCGTTGAACACCTCACTTCAGCAAACGGAAACCAGAAGGTAGAAACGAACACATATTGCAACCTTCACCACAACCCGGAAATAAACCGGCCAACAACAAATTCTTCTTCACAGTCATGAGAGGAGTAGAAACTTCATCCACAAAGGTCACAAACAAGTCGATATCAATAGCATTAAATCCACGACCGTGCTTAGGCATGGGAGCATTTATGACATTGGGCTTCTCCGAAGCATCGAACTCATTTTCCTTGGCTTCAATCAGATCTTGTACCTTATTACTTAGAGCCCAGCAGTCATTGGTATCGTTGCTAGGACTCTCAGAATGATAGGCACATCGAGCATTTGGATTATATCAGGGAGATGTAGTATTTGGATTATTGGGAGCCTCTTTTAAGGTTGCCAAGTTAGATCTCAGCATATGAGGTAGAACTTCAGCCAATGTCATGTTGATTTGGGTAAACTGCCGTTGTGGTCTTTCCACTCTTTGTTGATTGTTGCGTTGTGGAGAAACTGCATGCCTAGGTATCATTATGGCACTTACTATCTTATGATGTTCAACCATGTTTTGGCCCCTTCAGGCTATAGATGGCACTCACTTCCTTCTTACCAGCAAAGGCTTCTTTATTGAGGTCGAAGAGGCATTCTTCTGTATCTTGCCGCTCCGAATTCCATCTTCTACTCTTTCTCCAGTTAGAATCAGCTCGGTGAAACCAGCTGATGAGCTGTCGATCAAATGATTAAAGAATGGACCAGATAGCGTCCCCAGAAACATATCAACCAACTCCCTATCAGACAATGAGGGTTGAACTCTTCCAGCCAAGTCTCTCCATTTCTGTGCATAGTCTTAAAAGACTTCACTTGCACCCATGGACATACTCTGGAGTTGAGTATGAGTAGGAGCAAGGTCGGTGTTGTATTGATACTGCTTGTAGAAAGCAGCAGCCAGATCTTCCCAATTTCGGACACTGGCTCCCTCCAGATGGTAGAACCATTCAAGCTGAGTCCCTGACAGACTATCTTGAAAGAAATGAACCCACAGATTTTTATCAGCGGTGTGGGGCTGGATCTTTGACATAAGAACGGAGATGGAGTTTTGGGCAGGACACCCCGTCATACTTAGCAAAAACTGGAGCTTTGAACTTCTGCGGGATGACCACTCCCGACACCAATCCCAATTCTTCAAAATCCAGTCCAGGTATCCTCTAAACTTCCATGGCACTCAAACGATCTTCCAACTGCTTGTATCTATCTTCAGTAGGAGGATATTGCTCATCATTGTAATCGGTATCATTATCAGAAACTGCAGGACTGGGATCCTTCTCTTCTTCCTGATTCTCCCCTTCCTTGGATAAAGAGGTCAGATTAACTTGTCGCTTCAACCGCTCTCCAAACCTTCTGCCCATATTCAGAATACCGACAACCTTCTTCTTTTTCTTTTTATCTTTCAGGATGAGGGCATTCAGATCCTCCTGCCCTTTTGCCAGACTTATGAACATTTGTTGGAACTGGGCGTTTTGTGCCTGAAGGTCCTTGATGCTTTGTTCAGAAGACATTTCTGCTGAAATAAACAGCGAAGAAGATGAGAAACCTGTAATGGTACCTGTACATGCAATGTTATGAATGGGATGCGTATGCAATAATTTCAAAGAATTTGGGAAATTTAAATTTGCAAACCAAAATAAACAAAAAAATTTATTAGCTGAATTTGAAGTTCAAATGCCTTTTAGGCGTTACAATTAAAAATAAATCTAAAATTAGAAAAGAAATCAAAATTCCCATGGATGCTTCCTCTTTGTGCCGAGATAATCATTGAGTCCTTTTTCCTTGTGGAGCTGCTTTATGAGCTCTAAAACCTTCCCTTCCTGAGCATGGAACTGATCCCTGTAAGTATCCCGCTCCTCTTTCAACTGAATCCAAGACCTCTGTAATTCCCCAAAATTAGTGGCATATAAGGATAGAGAATCGTGTAAGGAATACCCACTTCTGTAGTGGGTTCCATAATCACTGGTAAAACGGCCACATAGGGCATCATAAGCTTATGGGCGCGAGCTCGTACCCATTGGAGGTAAGGTTCCATAGGAATGGAAGCCTTTGGCCCTAAAGCCTTGGTGCCAGATCTACTTATCATGCCCCAAGCTCGTATGAACCTCTGAAGATACTCTTGAACATCATCCTCATAGTTGAATACGATGCTCTCGATAAGTAACTCATGGGGACCATCCCTTCGAGCGTAACCAAATTGTCGCAAAGATAAACAAGGATTGTAGGTTATACCCCCTCTGATACCAAGTAATTAGACATTATGGTATTCCCCGCAGCGGTCAATAATAGCAGTGTTTTCCATAGCTCGAGAACACCAGAGAATATCCATGTGAGCGAGTGACATTATCCTTTGTGACCAACCCAAACCTATTTCATTCTTTAGTATGGACATAGGGAGGTGAGAAATAAACCACCTCGACAACAATGGCATGCCACACATAAGAACCCCTCTTCTCTTCAAGGTACGAGTATGGAGAGCGTGCAAAATATCTCCGAGCAAGGTAGGCACAGGGTTGCGGGAGAGGAAGATCTTGATAGCATTCACATCTATGAATGAGTCTGGATTAGGGAATAAGACTAACCCATAGATTAGAAGAGCCAAAACCTCATCAAAAGCCTGAAAATCCATATCATCCCAAAACAGTTGGGCCTTGTCTATCAGAAACTTAGCTAGAAAACCTTTGACTCTGCTTCTTGTTTCCCAATTGGATACCACGTCGGCCCATTTTAGATGCAAAGCTGAGGCAATGACTTCTGGCTTAGGAACTTCTTCTAGACCTGTGAAAGGCAACTGTTCAAGAATGAGTATATCCAACAGTTGAGAGAATTCTTACAAGGTAGGCACCAACTGATAGTCTGGAAAGGTGAAGTAGTGGTGCTTGAGATCAAAGAACTGAAAGAGTACACTTATCATCTTTTCATCAAAGTTTGAAGTAACCAGGTTGAGAAGTCGACCATGTCTCTTGGTGAACGTAGAAGTTTCGGAAACCTTTGATACTAGCTCTTTGAGTTGGGAAGGTGTCTTCACAAAGCTGATTCAGATAGTGTTTCTACGAACGGAAGCCATGATCTGCAAAACAAAACAAAGATAAATTCCCTTGATATTTGAAATGGTTAGTGCAATAAGAATGGATGCTATGTTATGATGCATGATGTCATGATAAACCACAGGTATAGCAAACACAGTCAAATCATACCAAGTCCTTAGGTTTAAGGCCTGCATGAGGTTAAAGGTCATACCCTCTTGAAGTTTAGATGGTTTCAAACCTGTCTTAAAAAGTAACTGGGTTCTAAGGGATCTCAATATCACTGACCATCCTTTATCGGGAATTGTCTCAGCTCAAGCAATCTTTTCTTGCAGCCGAAATATCCTAAAAGTATGATCTCAATGAGTGTAGCATCGAGTATCAACCAATCCTCAGCTCTACACCGAGGCCGGCTATCTCACTACTTTCTAATGGCCAAGTTTGTTCAACTAAGGTTCTAAGGTCCGTTAGTGCTTTACGACACCACACGGTGGCCCCGTATTCTCGTTGTTTCCCCACAAAGGATATCGGTACCAACCAAAGTGCCACACCAACACAGCCATCGCTTAAACCATATCGGTCTACGCCGTAGAGTCTCCACGATCTATTGCTGTTTACCTAATAAGTTCACCCAGATCCGGGTGTAGGATCTATAGTAACCCAAGCAAAACCAATTAAGAATAAAGCAAACAAACAAGAAAGCAATTTTTGAAATGACCTAGATCCTAAGGTATACCCCACTTATTTAAATTCCCCAACAGAGTCGCCAGTTCTGTGATACGGTGGCAGAATCGACTGTTATACTGGTTTGCGTTTTGCGTTTTTCATTCGCAAAATGTCGCGGTAAGCAAGAGTCGCCACCGAATTTTATTTCATCCAATCATGGAAAAGGAAAAAGAACAGAAAAAACCTTTTTCGAGATTTCTGAGTACGGGGGGCAGATTATAGAAAGGGAAGGTGTTAACACCCTTTCTATCCATGGTTTTCCATGGGCTCTTAGGTACTTGCTCATTTTAAAATTGCTTGTGTGTGTGCTTGTTTTGAAAATGCTTTACTTCGTGATAACCCTTGCATCAGTCCTTAAGGGTGTGACGAAGTTTGTTTTGAAAATTTGTTTTGAAAGGTGTTTGTGTGAAAATTTTTGTTGAACAAGTACTTAAGATTCTACCTACTCGAAAAAATATTGTTCGTTCTCATTTCCTTTAGACAGCGCTATCCTACTATTTAAGGAGTAGGTAGCCCCGTCGTTGGAGTTCGTAAGGGACGTTCGAAAGGGACAAGTACAATCACCAAAGTAATGGGTAGGAAACCTTAGTAGTAACCCTAGACTCTTAAGATCTTTCTGAGGCAATATTTCCGAAGCAACATTTCCGAGGCAACATTCGAATGGGACATTTGATCTTTTAGACTGGAGGACAACCACTAAAATCTCCTATGCTTAATGACTGTTTACCGAAGGCAACCGAAGTGAGGCAAACCCTAGGAGTGAATATGTGCATGTGAATTTTTCAGTTAGTTAGTCTTTGTACATTTAGGTGATCTACCATTTTAATTTTCAAGTATTCTTCCCATACAATCCTATTAGCAGACATCTAACAGTTAAAAAATTGCGGAAATTTAAAAGTGCAAAAATATAAAACCTAACTATTACATGGATTTCGCAGATACATAATTATTTAACTGAAAATAAAATGCGGCAATTAAAACCCTAATTAAAATCTATTACAACCTCGAAATAATTACATAAATAATAATCGGAACAGTAATTAAAATGCGCGATGAATTAAATGCGAAGAATTAATTAAGAGACCTAAAATCTAATTAAAAAAATATTTGGTTATTTTTTTGGAGAAAAATTAATTATTTACAACCCTAATTTCTAATTAGTTTTAATTATAAAAAGAAATTGAAATTAACTTAATTTAAACTAAATTAATTAAAGAAAATAAAATATTTTATAAAAAAGATTTTTATGTTTTTTTGTGATTTTGATTTGAGAAAACAATTTAATTACAAATTTAAAACCTAATTTATAATTAGTTTTATTTACAAAAAGAATTAAATTAACCTAGTTTCTAATTAAATTAATTAAAGAAATAAATATTTCATGAGAAAAATGATTTTTTTTTGTATTTTTGTGGTTTTTTTGATTTAAAAAAAAGAATAATTTTATGTTAATTAAAAAAGAAAATGATTAATGAACTAAATAAAAGAAAATTAAAAAAAAAGAAAGAATTGGGCCTGTGCTGAATAGTAAGGCTGGGGGTGCATTGTTGGAAAACATCCTGGCCCATTAGTGCTGAAGCCCAATCAGCACTAGATTATGTGTGACATTGACTTGAGGGTGCATCACGGTCCTTCATTGTTAAGCGTATATCTGGCTGAACGATGGATTCATTGGTTGGCTACTGGACATGCACGGTAGGCCTTTGGATGAGAATTACATATGATATGTAAATGGAAAATAAGAAAATAAACGTTGCTGGGACCTGGGATCGAACCCAGTTCCTCTCACTTACCACCATGATGTGTTGCCAGCTGCACTACTGTTTTCATTTGTTAATATATTAAGAAGAATACATAATATGTAAATCAAGACAATTAGATCAAAAAAAGTGCGCGAAGTTTGAATTGTCCAACGATGGGCTGCCACGCCACCATCTTCTTCCTTCTCTGTCGCCTTAGGTTCCTTCACCTTTACCTACAAACAAAAGTCTGTAGCTACAAACCTGTAAAACTCAAGAATCCAGCACAGACATGATAAATTAGTTGTGACTGTACCAATCAACTCGTCTTGGCCTCACGAGCATCATGGTTCCTTATTCGTGGCCTAATTTTTCCTGTGCCAAGAAGCCCCAAAACATGGCTTCAAACCCTAGCTATGGCATTCATCAGTATGGGCATCAAAACGTTAATTAAAACAAACCAACATATTGCAAACATGATAACAAACACGTATATGCCATTAAAACATGCTCATAATGTATAAATCATGATAGTCGAATTTGAAAAATATGGCAAACCGTAATGTTCATACAAGCTATTTCTGAGCGTGAAAGGACTTGTAATTGATTGGAATAGCTTCCTGAGATGTCCAGCAATCGATTGACAATGCTAGGATGGCTTGAGATGGCCTGTATGACTGAAACCGATTCACACTTTTCTTTGAAAATTTGGAGTTTTTTCTTCCTCTTTCACGACTGCTAGCCCTTGTCTTTTGCCTTGTACTTGTTCATTATATATGCTAGGACGAATTAGGGTTCTAAAAGCAACCTGAATCTTGAGGAATTAAGAGGATTTGATTTAATTTTTTAGCCATATGCAAACTTTCTAAATTGAGCCAAATCATCCCATTTTTGTACCAATCACGCTTGATTCGATTTGGTCTTGATATCTCAGCATAATTTGATTGAGATCCTGTCATAAAATCATATCAAAACATATCTTTGTTATTATTTGTCATTTATTTGATTTAATTCAAATTTTTATTAATAAAAAATCAAAATAAAATGAAAAATGAAGTAAATAATGTGTGGGTGAATATTTGGGTCGTGGACCATGTCATGAGTGAGGTGCAAGCATAAAAAGTTAGGCCCATTTGGCAAAAAATGTAATTTTGAGCCCATTTGACTTTTGGCAATTTTGCAAAAAAGGTCAACTTTGACAAGACATATCTCCTCGAATTTTAACCCTAGAGAGGTGTTCTTTGTCTTTTTAGAAATCCTAGGATGTCCCCTAAGCAACCCTTTTGGTATCTGTGATCGGTGGATTTAGAACTGACTGTTTAACGCTGGTTCACGAAATGTCGCGGAAGCAAGAGTCGCCACCGTCTTTTATTTTCTCCAACATGGATAGGACAAAAGCACAGCAAAATTCCTTATGAGATAGTTTCTCGGTTCGGGAGGTAGATTTATAGAAAGGGAAGGTGTTAGCACCCTTTCTATCCATGGTTATCCATGGGCTCTTAGATACTTGCTCATTGTGTTTTCAAAAGTGTTTGCTTTTCAATTGTGAGTGGGTTTGAAAAAGTTTCGTTTAAAGATTTCGGAATAACTCTTGTATCAGTCCTCAAGAGTGTTTGAAAAATTGTTTTGAAAGCTTTTTGAAAGTGTCGGTGTGAAAAGAGTTTTTTATTTGTTTTTTGAATAGAGCAAGTATCTATGAGTCATCTACCTACCCTAAGGAATTAGGCTGTGTAAACGTCCTTGAGGTAGCGCCATCCCACCATTGAGAGGTAGGTAGCACCACCGTTGGAGGTGTTCGGGTCAATTTGTTTGTAGGGACATTGTGGTTACCAGAGCAACAGTAGGACACCTTAGAAGCTACCCTTATGCCATTGATCCTTTTTTATTCCGAGGCAACCGTTTCGAGGCAACTATTCCGAGGCAACTTGTTTTGAGGCAATTAGATCAATGGACATAAGGACTCACTAAGACGTCCCATACTTGACGACCACGTTTCGAAGGTAAGGCAACAGGTGAGGCGTACCCTAAGAGTGGTGTGTGAGTTTGTATGTTATTTTCATGTCATGTTTTATCTTGTACATGTATCATGGTGATCTACGCATTGTTTTTAATTTAGGCCATACATTCTTTCATGCAATTAGAATTTAAAAGTGCTGAAATTTAAATGCGGAAAGTAAAATCCTACGCTATTACAAGGCGCGGGTCTATACATCGCCAAATTACAAAGACCCGTTTTAATAAAAATGCGGAAAGTAAAAGACCTAATTACTATTACATGGCTTGAGCAGTTACATAATATTCACAAAGAAAAATAAGAATAAATGCGCGAAAGAATTAAAGTCGCACGTTCGAGGGCGTTGGACCCTTTTGAAATTAAATCGAATTAAAAGTTAATTAATTATTTTATTAAAAGAAAAGAAATTGTTTTTTTTTTAAGTTTTTGGTATTTATGAGATAAAGAAATTAAAATTGAAGAGAAACTCTAATTCTAGATTATTTTTAATTATTAATGAAAAATATTAAAGTTTAACCTAATTTACTAAATAATTAATGTACATGTTTATTTACAAAAATATTTAATAATTAATAGTAATAATAATGAGAGAAGATTATTTATTAAAAAGAAAAGGTAAAAAAAATATATCAAAACCCTAATTCTACCTATTTTAATTTATTAAGAAAAAATGTTGAAATTGAAACCTAAATTAACTAAATTAATTGTTAAAGTTTATTTACAAAAATAATAATGGTGAAATTAATATTAATTAAACATATTTTAGTTTCTGATTTTTTATTATGAAAATTATTTTATGGAATTAAAGAAACAATTAAAAAAAATAATTAAAAGAATTAAAGTTGAAAAAGAAAATAAAATTGAAGAATGCAAACCAGGGGGGGTTTCAGGCCCATTATGGAGGTTTTTGAAGCATTTTGGCCCACTGAATCAAAGCCCTTTTTTGACTTTCTGTGCTTGCGTGTGGATCCATTGACTGAGGTACATGGTAGAACTCCCTTAGTGGCCTTCAGATTGAAGCTCATGGGCGCGTGGCAGGCTTGGATGTGAGCGTGCATGATGGACTTTGGATGAAGTGCTGCATAGAAACACATTGTAACAAAATTCATGAATTAAGTGAGGGGACCTGGGAATCGAACCCAGGTCCCAATACCTGCAGGACACCTCAGCCACCAACCAAGCCAACACGTTTCTTTGTAATGTTAATGGAACGTGATTATTATAAAAAGAACAAACGTTAGTAATATGAATAACAAAATCACGCGCCAATTTTGAATTGTCCAGTAACATCAAGCCACGTCCATCTTCTTCCTTGCTTTCCCTGTAATTATAAAACAAATAGCGGGGGTTTTAAACCCCCACTAAATGAGACCTGTAAAAATAGCGAATAGCACATGGGTTAACATAAAAAGGGCGCGAGGTATTGGTTGGACTCGTCTTGTTGTCACGAACTCAATGGTACCAGTTTGAAGGTCTAATTTTTCCATATGAAGAAACCCCTAATTCGAAGCTTATGAAACCCTAGAAAACGTTAATGGCAAATCTCGTTTCAAGCATTGTTAGGACAATTAATTGGTACCATTCGCTTCAGAACATCAATATTAACAAGAATCAACATTTAAAACATATGAATAATGCATGAGAATTAAAAAACGATAATGGACATGTTCATGAAGAAGGCGATTCTGTTCTACCAATTCTTTGAGCGTGGAAGCGTGTTCTTGATTGCAATCAATTCCTGGAAGGTCCAGCAACACAATGGAATACTTGTTATGCCTTGAAATGCCCTGCAAAGATGATTTCAGATTCCAAAATTTTGATGAAAAATTGCAATTGGGTTCTATGTTTTCTGAGCAGTTTTCGTGTCCATGAGCATTAGGATATGTTATGCCTTTGTAGGTGAATGGAATTAGGTCAAGAAACAAGCCCATAATCCATTGAATTAATGATTTTAATCTTTGATTTTTCCACATCTTTTTTCAATCTTTTTCCATGCCAATCATGCCAAATATGGATGATTTTGTCCCCTTGAGATGGTGCACGAGATCTTTTGCATATCATGAATATATTTGCTGCACAAAAAAGATTTATAACCATGATTTGATATTTTTTCATATTTAAAACTAATTAAATGAATTAATAATAATAAAAATTCAAATAATTAATCAAAAATAAGAAAATAAATCCCTTTGAGGTTAATGGGTCGTGCATAGTCTTTGGGTAATGATTCATGAAAGAAATTGAGGCCCATTAGCAATTTTGAAGCTTTTGAAGCAAAGTTGACTTTTCAAAATTCCCAAATATTTTCCCAACTTCTACAAGGCATATCTTGCTCAATTTTGAAGCTATGATCATGTTCTTGGACATTTTGGAAAGGTCTTGAAGTCCTCTAACCAATGCCTTTGGTCCCATGTAATTTTGATTTACCAATCTCAAGTTATGGTCTTTGACTTAAAGTGCCTTTTTGTTGACTTTTGAAAATGACCTATAATGTTGAAATTGATAACTTTTTGTGAGAGCATTTCTTGGACTTGGAGTGTGAAGATGAGTTGTAGGAAATGTCATCCTCTTCAAAATGAGATTTGGATGGGATTTTTCTGATAAACCATGAAGAAGTTATGCCTTGGTCAATTTGCAGTTGACTTTTTCAACTGTCCAAAAATGGAAACTTTCGCATCTTGAGACTTTTTGAGCCATGCTTGTGAAATCATGATCAAGAATTGATCAAATGATGTTTGTGGCTTCAAAATAAGATGTTGACCAAAAATGTTGACTTTTGACTGTCAAATGACCATTTTGCCCCTGCAGTTGACTGTGAAGCATTTAGGGTTTTTGACTGTGCAATTTGATGCTGTGAGTCTTGAAACTTGGCCTATGGATGCTTGACAATGTATATGAGCATATGGGACTTGATTGGACCCTTGGAAACTTCAATTTCTTTTCCAGAACCAAAACCCTAATTTTGACTGTGTTAGGAGGCAATTGGACTAGGCAACCCTTGAGGGATTTTGAATCATCTAGAGATTGATCTTGACAAATCTTGAAGAATATGGGAGGGAAAATTTTGGGGTACAACAGTTGCCCCTGTTCAATCTTCTTAGACCTGAGGATGCAGATTGGCTGGCGTGCCTTTCGTAATCCGAAGGTGGAAGATGATTGAACACTAGAGTGCCCAGAAATTTGCACTCACATAGTAGAGTGTCAGCAGTATGATGCAGGGAATGGGCTTACAGATGCCATTTGGAAACTGATGGATAGGAGGATGGGCTTACAGATTCCATCTGGAAGTGTGATAGAACTTTGTCGGGAATGGGCTTATAGACGCCATTTGGAGACTGTTGGTATGTGGATGGGCTTACAGATGCCATATGGGTGTTGATCGCGCAAGAGATTCCTTAGCGAGAACTTGCATACCTGAGAAAGAAAATAATTACCTGGCCTGTTACAGGGGTTGATTTTCAAACTCTTTATGTAGATGTGCCCTGGCTGGATATAGGAATCAAATCTTTAAACTCTTCAGACGTGCCCTGGCAAGATACAGGAATCGAGTCTGGAATATAGTCGTCAACAGATACACCCTGGAAAGATATAGGAATCGGATCTTCGAACTCTTCAGACGTGCCCTAACAAGATACAGGAATCGAGTCTGGTAATGTTAGTCGTCAACAGATACACCCTGGCAAGATACAGGAATCGGATCTTCGAACTCTTCAGACGTGCCCTGGCAAGATACAGGAATCGAGTCTGGTAATGTTAGTCGTCAACAGATACACCCTGGCAAGATACAGGAATCAAATCTTCGAACTCTTCAGACGTGCCCTGGCAAGATACAGGAATCGAGTCTGGTAATGTTAGTCGTCAATAGATACACCCTGGCAAGATACAGGAATCGGATCTTCGAACTCTTCAGACGTGCCCTGGCAAGATACAGGAATCGAGTCTGGTAATGTTAGTCGTCAACAGATACACCCTGGCAAGATACAGGAATCAGATCTTTAGTTGCGACCGTTGATAGTGATCATCTTTGTATTAACCTTTGTCCTGAAAAGACAAAACGTTAGTTGTATGCGATGTCAGGATGTATGACATGCATGATGTTCTCAGAATGAATGAGATTGTATGTTCATGATGCGTATGTGCATGCTATAATGTATGAGGATATGATATTTATGAATGTATTTTCGTCTAGGAAAATAAATCCTTGACGGGTGCCGGGAAGTTAAATCCTGGGCTTGATGTTTGAAGGATAGTGTTTTGTTTCCGCTGGGGATGATAGTTGCAAGAATACCGGTGGGAGAAGACGACTCCGTTGGGGAATAAACTTTGACGAGATTACTCTGCGGGGAATTACTCTGTGGGGAGAGATACTTCGCTGAGGTTTGATGATAACTTTGCTAGGGATACCATTGATGTATTATGTTGAAGGAATTGATGAACTCCGCTGGGGAATAAGAAGACTTCATCGGGGACGATCTTTCCGTGGCAATTGGCTGAGGATAACCCAGTTATATCCTGGTGGGGAAATAACCTTTGAATAAAAAGTCCGGGAGACGCATTCGTGCTCTGCGGGTGACAAGCTTCCAGAATCTACTAGGGATAAGCTTCAAGACCTGCTGGGGAGATTGGTTGAACTCTCCTGGGGAGACTTTTGGACTGGACTCTCCTGGGGAAATTTTTGAGATTGCACTGGGGAAGTGGCTTTACTGAATGTCTGGTATACCGCCGGGGAACAATCTTAGACCGAGACTGCCGGGGATGCTTGTTAAGAATGTTTTCATACTCCGCTGAGGAATGTTGAGATCTGCTGGGGATACCCAATTTCCTTAAGGCTGACTAAGTAGGCTAACTCTGCTTGGGGAGAGCATCGCTGACTTGCTAGGAGATACGGTGCCTTGTTAGGGCTGATGAGAGACCACCTGCTTGGGAGAGAATTGTTGGCGACTTCACTGGGGAGTTAAGATATCCTGGTTACATTCTTCGGCTGAACTTACCCTGGGTACCTTGGTGGACAGAGCAATTAGATCGCTTAGACAACTCATTATTGCCCCTGTTTCTAATGTCACCTGTAATTAATCCTCTGTTTCGTATGCAAATATTTATGAGTTAGCAATTAGTGTCAAATGCATATATCACAAATTGAACCTTGGACGTTCTTCGCAAAACAAAACAGAAAAAAGGAAAAAACAACTGAGAATTTGTCTGAAAAGTGAATTTGTATTGATTTTTGAATCTGCCTGTAAATAGGCGTTTTATGTACAAGAGGCTGACATCCTAGTAAGAGAACGCCGCCGAAAAAGAGTTTATACAATTTTTGTGAAAAAAAGGGAAAACAAAACAGCTATGTGAAAAGAATAATCCCACTGGGTTCCAACTCTGCTATCGCCTTTATATCTTCGAGCGTCTCATCACTTTGCTGCTCAGTTGAAGATGAAGCGGATTGGTCGATGCCGTCTGAACTTGATTAGTTGATACCGGATTCTGGATGCAGGGTGATCCAATGAGACATAGTATTACGCTTTATCCCTTACTTTTTCCTGGACCGCCCTTTTGGGTTTTCAGTCCACCGGGATACCCATTTTTGCCCAAGCCACCTTTTCAGGTTTTCGACTTGCCGGGTGTACAGATTTTTTTCATTTCATCCTTCATTTTGCTCGAACCCTTTTGGTTCGCCGGGAAGCCCTAATTTTTGCCTAGGTATGTCAACCTAGCGGGTCTTTTATCATGCGTAGTATCTTTTTACTATGTCTGCATTGGCGGGGTGAGGAAGGTCGTCACCATCCATGGTGGTTAGAATCATGGCTCCTCCTGAGAACACATGTTTAACCACAAATGGCCCTTCATACGTAGGGGTCCATTTTCCCCTGGGATCACTCTGAGGAAGGATGATGCGCTTGATTACCAGGTCCCCAACTTGATACTCTTGTGGTCGGACTTTCTTATTAAATGCCCTGATCCTCCGTTTTTGGTACGTCTGACCATGACAAATAGCAGTAAGTCTCTTTTCGTCAATTAGATTTAATTGATCAAGTCGAGTCTGGATCCAGTCATCTTCGCTCAGATCTGCATCCTTCATTATCCAGAGAGAGGGTATCTGGACTTCAATTTGCAAGACTGCCTCCATGCCATAGACCAAAGAAAAGGGAGTTGCCCCGGTTGACGTCCTTGCTGAGGTACGGTACCCATGAAGAGCGAACGGTAACATCTCGTGCCAATCTTTATAGGTCACTGTCATCTTCTGCACAATCTTCTTGATATTCTTATTTGCCGCTTCTACAGCCCCATTCATCTTCGGTCGGTAAGGAGAAGAGTTATGGTGTTGTATCTTGAATTGCTCGCAGAGCTTAGTGAACATCTTGTTGTTAAGATTGGTACCATTGTCCGTAATGATCCTTTCCGGAACACCGTATCGACAAATCAGATTATGCCGAATGAACCGTGCCACAAGATTCTTGGTTACAGTGGCATAGGAAGCTGCTTCAACCCACTTTGTAAAGTAATCGATTGCCACTAGGATGAAGCGATGTCCGTTGGATGCTGTAGGTTTAATCTCGCCGATCATGTCAATACCCCACATTGCAAAGGGCCAAGGTGCTGTCAAGACATTCAGAGGAACTGGAGGAATGTGCACCTTATCTGCATATATCTGGCACTTATGACAGGTCCGAGAATATTGGTAACAATCAGCTTCCATCGTGGACCAGAAATATCCTACCCGAAGGATTTTCTTTGCCATAGTATGTCCACTGGAATGCATTCTGAAGGTACCTTCATGTAGCTCTGCCATGATTCTTTCTGCTTCAGTCTTATCCATACAACGCAGTAAGGTTGAATCATGGTTTCGCTTGTACAGAATGCCGTTGCTAATGAAGAACTTCGCTGCAAACCTTCTCAGAAACTTCTTGTCGTTGATGGATGCACCTTCAGGATATTCTTGAGCTTCCAAGTACCTCTTCACTTCATGATACCAGGGTTTCTCAATTACCTCTTCAGCCTCAAGATCACAACAGTATGCCGGTTCGTCCAGTTTCCAGAAGATGATTCGGGGAGCCTCATTGTCCCACTTGACTTTGAACATAGAAGACATCGTAGCTAACGCGTCCGCCAACTGATTCTCCTCTCTTGGGAAATGTTCAAAAGTTATCTCTGTGAAATGGGGGATCAATGTCAACACACATTCTCTGTAAGGAATAAGATTCGGATGTTTCGTATCCCACTCGCCTTTGATCTGGTTGATCACGAGAGCGGAATCTCCGAAGACACTCAGAAACTTGATCCTTAAGTCAATCGCAGCTTGCAGACCCATGATACACGCCTCATACTCCGCCATGTTGTTGGTGCAATTGAAACATAGCCGGGCAGTAAGTGGAGTATGAGTGACTTGAGGGGATATGATCACAGCGCCGATACCGTTAACCAAAGCGTTGGAGGCTCCGTCAAAGTGCATAGACCATCGGGATCCTTCCTCAGGTCCTTCATCCGGTCCAGGTACTTCAGAATCAGTTACTACCATGATGTTCTCGTCGGGAAACTCGAAGTTCATTGATTGGTAGTCATCTACTGCCTGGTGTGCCAAGTGGTCTGCCAATACACTTCCTTTGATAGCTTTCTGAGTCGTGTACTGGATGTCGTATTCTGTCAGGATCATTTGCCATCTTGCTATTCTTCCAGACAGAGCAGGCTTTTCGAAGATATACTTTATTGGGTCCATCTTTGAAATCAACAGAGTAGTGTGAGTCAGCATATACTGCCTCAGCCGGCGAGCAGCCCATACCAAAGCGCAGCAAGTTTTCTCGAGCAGTGAGTATCGGGTCTCACAGTCGGTAAACTTTTTGCTAAGGTAATAAATGGCGTGCTCTTTTCGGCCAGACTCGTCATGCTGCCCCAGCACACACCCCATTGAGCTGTCAAGTACTGTCAGGTATAGTATTAGAGGTCTCCCTTCAACCGGTGGCATAAGGATGGGTGGTTCTTGGAGATACTCCTTGATTCAGTCGAAAGCGGCCTGACATTCATCATTCCAACGTACTACTTGATCTTTCTTCAACAGCTTGAAGATTGGCTCACAGGTAGCAGTTAGGTGCGAGATGAATCGGGCGATGTAATTCAGATGTCCCAGAAAGCGTCTGACTTCTTTCTCTGTCTTGGGAACTGGCATCTCTTGTATGGCTTTAACCTTGGCAGGGTCCACTTGAATACCCTTGTCACTTACGACGAAGCCTAGCAACTTTCCAGATCTTACCCCGAAGGTGCACTTGTTAGGATTTAACCTTAGTTTGTATAATTTCAGACGGTCAAACAGCTTCTGTAGATGGTCAAGATGCTCTTCCTCAGTTTGGGACCTTACAATCATGTCGTCGACATACACTTCAATCTCATGGTGGATCATGTCATGAAATAAAGCAACCATGGCACGTTGGTAGGTTGCCCCAACATTTTTCAGTCCAAAAGGCATGACCTTGTAGCAGAAGGTGCCCCACTGAGTAACAAAGGTAGTCTTCTCCATATCTTCAGGAGCCATCTTGATCTGATTATAACCTGAAAAACCATCCATGAAGGAGAACACCTTGTGCTGAGCAGTATTGTCAACCAGAACATCGATGTGAGGTAAAGGGAAATCATCTTTAGGGCTGGCCCTATTCAAATCCCTGTAGTCAACACACATCCTGACTTTACCATCTTTCTTCGGTACCAGAACCACGTTGGCAACCCACTGAGGGTAAGAAGTCACTGCTAGAAACCCGGCATCAAATTGCTTCATAACCTTAGCTTTGATCTTTTCGGACATCTCTGGACGCATACGGCAGACCTTTTGTTTAACCGGAGGGCATTCTTCCTTGGTAGGCAAGTGATGGACCATAATGTCAGTATCCAACCCAGGCATGTCTTCGTAAGACCAGGCGAAGATTTCCATATAATCATGTAACATCTGAACCAACCTTTGTTTCACACCGAGTTCTAGGTTGGCACCAATCTTAACCTCCTTTCTATCTGTCTCAGTACCCAGATTTACCATTTCCACAGGCTCTTCATGTGGCTGAATGGCCCTCTCTTCCTGGAGTAACAGTCTTGCAAGCTCGCCAGGAACTTCGCAATCATCTTCACCTTCGTCTTCGGCTAAGTTGATCGGATTTTCGAAGTCATAACTGGCAGTAGCAGAGTCGTTACCAGTGAGATCCAGAGTGGATTGAAACCTGTATGAGTGAGTGTGTGTAAATATAGCTGTTTTGCAATATATAAAGAAGGAAAGAAAGAAAGAAAGAAAGAAAGGGAGCACAAGATTTGAAATGCAAAAAACGTCCAATGTCTTTATTCATGATATATGGAAATGACAGTTAATAAGCCCTCATAAATGAAGCCAACGGTGCCCCGGATAAGACACCGGGCCATAAAGTTTCAATTTATTGTTTATTACAAATTAAAAAACAAAGGAATTCATTACTGTGTAACAAAAGTAACAGGTATGTGATCTTTTGCAGTCCAATTGTTCAGTCCACCGTCAGTCGTCGGGTAGATCCAGCTATCAAACTCTGATTCCTCTGTATCGCTCTCAATAGCATTCACTCCCGGGTTGGTGATGAACACGGGAGGTCTTCCGATCCTCGCTTTGCGTATAGCCTTCTGAGCCTCTTTCTCAATTACAACCCGAGCGTCCTTTAAGGAGGCCATCTTCAAAGGAGAACCCTCTTCAGTTACTGCTTCTGCTGCTGCCAATGTTGGAGGTACCTCTTCAAAATGTTGAAAGGGGGTTTCAATAAACTCCCCGTCCATCTCAATATACCGGAAGGAATTCAGATGACTAACCATGTATTCTTCCTCCCCCTGCACAATAACAATCTTCCCTCTGACAGGGTACTTGAGCTTCTGGTGTAGAGTGGAGGTCACAGCCCCAGCTTTGTGAATCCAAGGTCGACCTAGCAAACAGGAATAAGATGGACGAATATCCATCACATAGAACGTTGAATCAAAGACTTGGGAACCAACACGAATAGGAATGTCTACCTCACCATGCACCATCCTCTTCGAACCGTCGAAGGCTCTAACAATGATGTTACTAGGCTTCAATTCCAGGCCCTCACAATCCAACCTGTCTAAGGCCTTCTTGGGCAATACATTCAGGGAAGAACCGGTGTCCACCAACACGTGCGCGAGAGTAGTGCCCCTGCATTCTATGGAGACATGCAGGGCGTCATTGTGGTTTTTTCCCTTGGCGGTAAGGTCAGCATCCGAGAAACCCAAACCATTGTCAGCGGTCAAATTGGCCACACAGTCAGTGAATTAATCTGCAGATGTCTCTTGTGGCACATGGGCCGTCTTTAGAAATGAAATCAAGGCCTTGGCATGGGCCTCTGAACACAGCAGCAATGATAACATAGAGATCTTGGAGGGGGTATGCCCCAGCTGTTCAACGACATTGAAGTCACTCTTCTTGATTATCTTAAGGGTTTCCTCCATCTCTTGCTGGGAGGCTTCAACATTGACAGTCTTCGGTGCCTCCATCCGGGCAGGCACATCATCAATCCCTTTGCCCCGAGCATTAGATGACTCGGCAGCAGGGGTAGAAACTGGATCAGAAGTGGAAACAGGCGCACTTGCAGGTGTAATAATAAGAGGTCTTCGGATAACTGGTGGCGTAATGTCAGGCGAGAAGAGCCTGCCACTGCGAGTTACTTTAGCTGGACCAGTGATGTTGCTGATGCTGGTACCAGTGTTGAACTCCTGCTTCACTCCAAGCACATACACATCTGCCCCCTAGTGCCATGGGACATCCTTGTCAGATTCATAGGGGATGGGCCCCGAAACAGTAATAATGATGGGTGCAACAGACATGATCTTGACTGGCTTCCTCGGGGGAGCCTTGGTAGGATTGTTGAAAATCGTGACGACAAATACTTCTTCAGCGGGAACAAAAGGAACAGCAGTCTTCTTGAACAAGATTTCTTTGCTATCCATCAGGCTTTGGATGCCTGACTTCAGCAACAGACAACCAGCAGGGGAAACGACACACAGAAGGCAACCCTTGCTACAACCCGGAAATAAACTGGCCAGCAACAGGTTCCTCTTAACAGTCAACAGAGGGGTAGCAACATCATCCACAGAAACGGCATACGAGTCTTCCCCAATGGCATTTACTCCATGCTGGGGCATAGGAGCAGTCACAACGTTGGGCCTTTCAGGTGCCTCAAACTGTATTTCCTTTGCGTCAATAAGGTCCTGAACCTTATTTCTCAGGGCCCAGCAATCATCAGTAGAATGCCCCGGGCTATCAGAATGATAGGCACAGCAGGCATTGGGATTATACTTCGGAGAGGTCGGGTCGTGTTCACCACCTTCGGAGCCTCTATGACGGTTACCAAGTTGGTCGATAGCAGTTGCGGCAAGATTTGTGACAAGGTCATACTCAGCCGAGTGTATTCTCTTATGGGTCTCTCAGCCCTTGGTTGGTTAGGTTGCCGAGGAGCGGCAGCAGACTTAGCAATTACCACTGGGTTGACAACTTGGCGGCGTTCCGGTTTATTCTGCCTTCTAGGCCCATATACAGCACTGGCCTCCTTTTTGAAAGGTTTCTTCTCAGAACTTGAGGACGCACCTTTCTGAATCTTTCCTGATTTCATACCAGCCTCTATCCTTTCCCCAGTCAGGATGAGGTCTGTGAACCCTGCAGATGAATTGCCAATGAGATGATTGAAGAACGGCCCAGATAGGGTCCCCAAGAACATGTCCACTAATTCACGGTCGGTTAATGGTGGCTGCACCCTGCCATCCAGGCCCCTCCATTTCTGTGCATACTCTTTAAAACCTTCTCCCCATCCTAGCGACATACCCTGGAGTTGGGTACGTGTAGGAGCGAGGTCGGCATTATACTGATACTGCTTGTAAAAAGTAGTAGCCAACTCCTCCCAGTTATGAACCTTGGTTCCATCCAGCTGATAGAACCATTCGAGATGAGTCCCTGAAAGACTCTCCTAGAAGAAGTGGATCCACAAGTTCTTGTCCATAGTATACGGCTGAATCTTCCATACATAAGATCTGAGATGTAGCTTAGGGCAGGACGCCCCGTCATACTTTGCGAAAGATGGTGCTTTGAACTTATGTGGGATGACCACGCCAGAAGATAGACCCAAGTCTCCGAAATCCAAACCAGGCACCTGTTGAATTTCCATGGTATTCAGACGATCCTCTAACTGCTTATATATGTCTTCAGCTGGAGGATACTGCTCCTCGTTGAAATCAGTCTCGTTGTCAGAGACCACTGGACTAGGAACCCTTCCCCCCTGGGGACTGCCTTTCCCTACAGAAGAACCAGCTTGGTCAACCTCATTCTGCAGCGTGTTACCAAACCTCCGGCCCGTGTTGAACAAAACAGTTCTATTCTTCTTCTTCTTCTTAACCAGCAGAGCCTTCAACTCCTCTTGACCTTGGGCTAGACTCATGATTAGCTCTTGGAACTGGGCGTTCTGAGCCTGAAGGGCCTTGATGGACTGCTCGGTAGATGATTCAGGGTTCATGATGCTGAAATAAACAGCGAAGAACATTAAGCAACCTGAAAAGAAGAGCACCTGCTATGCACATGATGCATGATATGTGTTTATGCAATGCATTCAAGGGTTCGAAAGTTCAAATTTGTTGTAGACAAAAAGGAACACACGTTATCATTAAGAAATCATTATTCAGTATATCAAGGCCTTATGGGCAAAATATTACAAAAGCAAATCAATCCCAGAAGACACTACGCATCCTCTTTGGAGCAATGTAAGTGTTGAGAGTCTTTTCCTCGTGCAGTAGGCGGGTGAGCTCCAATACCTTCTTCTCACTAGCATGTAGACTGGACTCAAGAGAATTCCGTTCTTCCTTAAGCTGGATCCAACTCTTCTGCATTTCTTCCCAGGATGTGGGCATATCAGGATGTTGAATGGTGTAGGACACCTCTCCTTCCAATACTGGCTCTTTGATCACAGGGAGAACATGAGGATATGACATCACTAACTTCTAGGAGAGGGCTCGTACCAACTTGAGATAAGGCTCCAACGGGATGGAGTTCCTGTGCCCCAGTGTCTTGCTGTCTATCTTGCTGGGCATCCTCCAAGCTCTGATAAATCTCTGGCGAAGTCCTTGTGCATCATTGTCGAAGTCAAAAACTATGTCAGGAATTAACATATCATGAGGACCATCCCTCCGAGCATAACCAAACTGTCTCCAAGCCAGACACGGGTTGTAAGTAATACCTCCTCTGATTCCAAGTAAAGGAACATTAGGAAACTCCCCGCAACGATCAATGATAGTGACATCTTCTCTGGACTGAGAACACCAATGTATATCAGCATGTGTAAGAGTCATCAATCGTTGTGACCATCTCAACCCCCGCTCGTTCTTCAAAACTGATTGTGGAAGGTGCAAAATAAACCACCTTCCAAGGAGAGGAGTGCAGCACATAAGAACACCTCTTTTTCTCATGGTTCGAGTGTAACATGAGTGAAGGATGTCCCCAAGCAACGTAGGTATAGGATTCCTGGACATGAAGATCTGGACAGCACTGATATCTATAAGCTGATCGGGATTTGGGAACAAAACCAATCCATAGACAAGGAGGGCCACAACTTCTTCAAAGGCTTGTAGGTCAAGGGAGTTCCAACATTCTTGGGCCTTCTCAAACAGAAACCTGGCTAAGAACCCTTTGATACCACTTCTAACTTCCCAATGTCCCTTGATGTCAGATGGTTGTAGGCGTAATGCTTTAGCAATCTCTTCAAGTTTGGGTTCCTTTTCCGTACCGTTGTAGGGTAGTTGACTAAGGATAGGGATCTTCAGAAGCCGGGAGAACTCTTCCAATGTAGGCACCAGTTGATAATCCAGGAAAGTAAAGCAGTGATGCAGAGGGTCAAAGAACTGGAAGAGGACCTTTATCATATCTTCCTTAATGTTGGTGTTGACCAGGCTGATGAGTCTTCCATGCCTCTCACTGAAAGAAGAGCTCTCAGGAATCCTGGATATAAGTTCCTTAAGCTGAGGAGGGATCCTTACAAGGCTGATCTGAATTGTCTTTCTGCGAACAGTTTCCATGTCCTATAAAACAAGAACAAAGATGAAGATTCGAACCCCTGAAATGGTTAGTCAATGCATATGATGTTGTATGATGTTATGATGCTATGATTAAACACACCACAAATAATCACAAGAGCAAACATGATAAGGCACACAAGTCACACCACATCCCTTAGAGTTTAGGCCAGCATGGGGTCTAGGTATTACCCTCTTGAAGTTGGTGGGCTCAACCTGTCCTATCAGAAGTAACCGGGTTCTAAGGGGCCCAATATCATTGGATTGCTTTCATTGTTCATCGTTTCGATTTAGCCACTGAACTGGCGACCGAAATATTCCAAGAAAACAACCCTCAATTGAGTGTAGTATCGAGTATCAACCAACCTCGGACTGCACCAAAGTCAGTTATCTCACTACCCTAAAGAGGCCAAGATGGTTCAATTAAGGTTCCTAAGGTCAGTTGATGCTTCACGACACCATGCGGCGGCCCCGTACTCTCCTTGACTGGACTCAAGGGTTACCGGTACACACCAAAGTGCCACATCAACGTAGCAGACTGCTTCAACCATGTCGGTATACCCCGCACAGTTCCCTCACAGCCTTGTTGCTACTTTCTAAGAAGGTATCCCCCAGATCCGGGTTAGGATCTATAGAACTCTCGAGACAGGCCCACAATTTAAAGCAAACAATTCAGACAATTGAAAACACAAGTGATCTTAGTCCTAAGGTACACCTCACTTTAAATATTCCCCAGCAGAGTCGCCAGTTCTGTGATCGGTGGATTTAGAACTGACTGTTTAACGCTGGTTCGCGAAATGTCGCAGAAGCAAGAGTCGCCACCGTCTTTTATTTTCTCCAACATGGACAGGACAAAAGCACAGCAAAATTCCTTATGAGATAGTTTCTCGGTTCGGGAGGTAGATTTATAGAAAGGGAAGGTGTTAGCACCCTTTCTATCCATGGTTACCCCTGGGCTCTTAGATACTTGCTCATTGTGTTTTCAAAAGTGTTTGCTTTTCAATTGTGAGTGGGTTTGAAAAAGTTTCGTTTAAAGATTTCGGAATAACTCTTGTATCAGTCCTCAAGAGTGTTTGAAAAATTGTTTTGAAAGCTTTTTGAAAGTGTCGGTGTGAAAAGAGTTTTTTATTTGTTTTTTGAATAGAGCAAGTATCTATGAGTCATCTACCTACCCTAAGGAATTAGGCTGTGTAAACGTCCTTGAGGTAGCGCCATCCACCATTGAGAGGTAGGTAGCACCACCATTGGAGGTGTTCGGGTCAATTCGTTTGTAGGGACAGTGTGGTCACCAGAGCAACAGTAGGACACCTTAGAAGATACCCTTATGCCATTGATCCTTTTTTATTCCGAGGCAACCGTTTCGAGGCAACTATTCCGAGGCAACTTGTTTTGAGGCAACTAGATCAATGGACATAAGGACTCACTAAGACGTCCCATACTTGACGACCACGTTTCGAAGGTAAGGCAACAGGTGAGGCGTACCCTAAGAGTGGTGTGTGAGTTTGTGTGTTATTTTCATGTCATGTTTTATCTTGTACATGTATCATGGTGATCTACGCATTGTTTTTAATTTAGGCCATACATTCTTTCATGCAATTAGAATTTAAAAGTGCTGAAATTTAAATGCGGAAAGTAAAATCCTATGCTATTACAAGGCGCGGGTCTATACATCGCCAAATTACAAAGACCCGTTTTAATAAAAATGCGGAAAGTAAAAGACCTAATTACTATTACATGGCTTGAGCAGTTACATAATATTCACAAAGAAAAATAAGAATAAATGCGCGAAAGAATTAAAGTCGCACGTTCGAGGGCGTTGGACCCTTTTGAAATTAAATCGAATTAAAAGTTAATTAATTATTTTATTAAAAGAAAAGAAATTGTTTTTTTTAAAGTTTTTGGTATTTATGAGATAAAGAAATTAAAATTGAAGAGAAACCCTAATTCTAGATTATTTTTAATTATTAATGAAAAATATTAAAGTTTAACCTAATTTACTAAATAATTAATGTACATGTTTATTTACAAAAATATTTAATAATTAATAGTAATGATAATGAGAGAAGATTATTTATTAAAAAGAAAAGGTAAAAAAAAAATATCAAAACCCTAATTCTACCTATTTTAATTTATTAAGAAAAAATGTTGAAATTGAAACCTAAATTAACTAAATTAATTGTTAAAGTTTATTTACAAAAATAATAATGGTGAAATTAATATTAATTAAACATATTTTAGTTTCTGATTTTTTATTATGAAAATTATTTTATGGAATTAAAGAAACAATTAAAAAAAATAATTAAAAGAATTAAAGTTGAAAAAGAAAATAAAATTGAAGAATGCAAACCAGGGGGGGTTTCAGGCCCATTATGGAGGTTTTTGAAGCATTTTGGCCCACTGAATCAAAGCCCTTTTTTGACTTTCTGTGCTTGCGTGTGGATCCATTGACTGAGGTACATGGTAGAACTCCCTTTGTGGCCTTCAGATTGAAGCTCATGGGCGCGTGACAGGCTTGGATGTGAGCGTGCATGATGGACTTTGGATGAAGTGCTGCATAGAAACACATTGTAACAAAATTCATGAATTAAGTGAGGGGACCTGGGAATCGAACCCAGGTCCCAATACCTGTAGGACACCTCAGCCACCAACCAAGCCAACGCATTTCTTTGTAATGTTAATGGAACATGATTATTATAAAAAGAACAAACGTTAGTAATATGAATAACAAAATCACGCGCCAATTTTGAATTGTCCAGTAACATCAAGCCATGTCCATCTTCTTCCTTGCTTTCCCTGTAATTATAAAACAAATAGCGGGGGTTTTAAACCCCCACTAAATGAGACCTGTAAAAATAGCGAATAACACATGGGTTAACATAAAAAGGGCGCGAGGTATTGGTTGGACTCGTCTTGTTGTCACAAACTCAATGGTACCAGTTTGAAGGTCTAATTTTTCCATATGAAGAAACCCCTAATTCGAAGCTTCTGAAACCCTAGAAAACGTTAATGGCAAATCTCGTTTCAAGCATTGTTAGGACAATTAACTGGTACCATTCGCTTCAGAACATCAATATTAGCAAGAATCAACATTTAAAACATATGAATAATGCATGAGAATTAAAAAACGATAATGGACATGTTCATGAAGAAGACGATTCTATTCTACCAATTCTTTGAGCGTGGAAGCGTGTTCTTGATTGCAATCAATTCCTGGAAGGTACATCAACACAATGGAATACTTGTTATGCCTTGAAATGCCCTGCAAAGATGATTTCAGATTCCAAAATTTTGATGAAAAATTGCAATTGGGTTCTATGTTTTCTGACCAACTTTCGTGTCCATGAGCATTAGGTTATGTTATGCCTTTGTAGGTGAATGGAATTAGGTCAAGAAACAAGCCCATAATCCATTGAATTAATGATTTTAATCTTTGATTTTTCCACATCTTTTTTCAATCTTTTTCCATGCCAATCATGCCAAATATGGATGATTTTGTCCCCTTGAGATGGTGCACGAGATCTTTTGCATATCATGAATATATTTGCTGCACAAAAAAGATTTAAAACCATGATTTGATATTTTTTCATATTTAAAACTAATTAAATGAATTAATAATAATAAAAATTCAAATAATTAATCAAAAATAAGAAAATAAATCCCTTTGAGGTTAATGGGTCGTGCATAGCCTTTGGGTAATGATTCATGAAAGAAATTGAGGCCCATTAGCAATTTTGAAGCTTTTGAAGCAAAGTTGACTTTTCAAAATTTCCAAAATTTTCCCAACTTCTACAAGGCATATCTTGCTCAATTTTGAAGCTATGATCATGTTCTTGGACATTTTGGAAAGGTCTTGAAGTCCTCTAACCAATGCCTTTGGTCCCATGTCATTTTGATTTACCAATATCAAGTTATGGTCTTTGACTTAAAGTGCCTTTTTGTTGACTTTTGAAAATGACCTATAATGTTGAAATTGATAACTTTTTGTGAGAGCATTTCTTGGACTTGGAGTGTGAAGATGAGTTGTAGGAAATGTCATCCTCTTCAAAATGAGCTTTAGATGGGATTTTTCTGATAAACCATGAAGAAGTCATGCCTTGGTCAATTTGCAGTTGACTTTTTCACCTGTCCAAAAATGGAAACTTTCGCATCTTGAGACTTTTTGAGCCATGCTTGTGAAATCATGATCAAGAATTGATCAAATGATGTTTGTGGCTTCAAAATAAGATGTTGACCAAAATTTTTGACTTTTGACTGTCAAATGACCATTTTGCCCCTGCAGTTGACTGTGAAGCATTTAGGGTTTTTGACTGTGCAATTTGATGCTGTGAGTCTTGAAACTTGGCCTATGGATGCTTGACAATGTATATGAGCATATGGGACTTGATTGGACCCTTGGAAACTTCAATTTCTTTGCCAGAACCAAAACCCTAATTTTGACTGTGTTAAGAGGCAATTGGACTGGGCAACCCTTGAGGGATTTTGAATCATCTGGAGATTGATCTTGACAAATCTTGAAGAATATGGGAGGGAAAATTTTGGGGTACAACAGTATCATCTCAATTGGGTCTTCCATGTTCATGTAAGAAGCTTTAACCCAAAAAGTGTTTTTGTTGACTTTTCAAAAGGACCTATAATGTAGAAATTTATATCTTTTTATGAGTGCATATTTTGAACTTGTGGGATGAAGATGAGTTGTAGGGAATTGCATCCTCTTCAAAATTATCCTTGGATGGAATTTGTTTGATAAAGTATGTGGAAGTTATGCTTGGTCAATATTTGGTTGACTTTTCTTGAGAAACCCTAATTTAGCAACTTTTTGGTTTTGATGAATTTAGGGAATTCCTTGAAGAATCATGATCAACCCTTGATAAAATGATGTATATCACTAAAAATGTTGATGTTGACCAAAAATATTGAAGTTTGACTGTATGTGGGCCACAATTGACTTTTGACCTAATATAGTCGATTCTCAAGCATCTGAGCAGTTGACTGAGCAAACATCTTGTGCAGTGCTTGAAACTTGACATGGAGGGTCTTGAGAACATATTAGGACCATTGAGAGCATATGAGGTCTTTGTAGTCCACCTATCTTGATGAAAATGGAAACCCTAGTTTGAGGTATACTTCCTTAGGAGAGAGTTTGTCTGGTCAACTCTTAGGCTTCCTTGAGCAACTTGGGGACCTCAATTGACATGTGTTGAGTAAAATGTGAGGGAAAATTTTGGGGTACAACAATAATCAATGGTTTCTTTGTAACCCGTGTTACGGAGCATGATTTAATTGTTATTTGATGTTCTATGAAGATGTGATGCCCTTCTGTGGTCTTTATTTGATTTTATTTTTTGAGAAATTATATGTGAAATGTAGGTGGGTTATAAGGGTGTTACATTAATGGTATCATAGTAGGTCTGTCTGTACGGTCAAATTATTGAGTCTGTAGTGTGTGACAGTGGAATACTGCCGAGATAGTTTCTAACCATTGTGACTGCTATTAGTGTAAAACACAGAAAATGCTGGAAGGAATGATGCTGCACTTGCTGCTTCTTTGCAGGCTATTGCTTAGGATATACAACATCAACCTAATGATGGATCCCGTGTTTTGGATACTGTAATACAGTGAGAGAACTAACTTTTGAATTTTATCACATATGTGCGGATAGCTAGAGTCTCCACCAATTTTTATTTTATCCAATAAGGAAAGGGTGAAAAGAACACGAAAGACCTTGAAGATTTTGAGTTCAGGGGGTAAATCATGAAAATGGAAGGTGTTAGCATCCTTTTCATTATCTACGGGCTCCTAATCGCTAGCTCACTTTTGAAAATTTCTTATTTTGTGTAAGTGTTTTGAAAAGCCTAAAGTACGACTATCTTTGTAATGGTTCTTATGTCAATCCTCAAGAACACGTACAAAGTGTTTTAGAAAATATTTTTGAAAGCGATGTGTGAAATCCGTACCATTGTTTGGTAGGTAGCCCTATATATTGAATGTGAAGGGACAATCGGGGGTCATTTTTGGTCATCAAATGCAAGAGATAAGGATACTTTAGCAATTATCAGAGGGACTAGATAATTTGTTCATAGGCAACATCAAAGGGTCATCGAGGGACTATGATCTTTTATTCGGAGGGACTTTGCTAAAGTATCCCTATTTTTGAGGGACATTACCATGTTCTGAAATAAAACAAAGAGAGATTACCCTAGAAGTGCGCGTGTGAGTAGTGATTCAATTCAATTATTTTATCTTGCATTTAGGGTTATGCTATCGATTGTTTTTATTTTTCCATACACGCCTAATTACTAACAACACACAAATACAACCGAAATATAAAGTGAGGAAAAAATAAAGGTCCTACGTTATTACATGGCTTCGGGGAAGTTTCATAATAAAAATGCGGAAAATAAAACCCTAAAACTATTACATCCTCGAAGCAATTACATAACAGGAAAAAGGTGCGAGAAAAATAAACCTAAATTATTACAAGACGAACAATGCGACCTATACATTTATCTAAGAAAATAAATGGAAGAGAGGAAAAGGTTTTGAAAGAAAAGGAGAGAATGTTTCAAGGTTTTTTTAGAAAAATATTTTTTAATGATAAAATATAATTAATAAACCTAAAATTTCTAATTGATTTTGACGCATTTAAAAAAAAAAGGTTTAATTGATTTAATTAAAAAAAATAAACCTAATGTAATTAATTTTATAAAATTATTAGGTTAATTATTTAGGGTTAAATTAATATTAGGTTTTAATTAAAATTAAGAGAAAATAAGTGAAAAATAAGAAAATAGGGTTAGTGTAAAAAGGATAAAATAGAAATGTTTGGGGTGGATGTTGAAACGACGCCCCCTGCCTCTCCAGCGTGCATGTTTACCACTGCACCAATTGGTTGTTGGTGTTAGAAAGAGATGCGCTGCACATAATATATAAAATCTGCATAAATTGGAAAAATATGAAAAAGATTACAAAAGGCAGGGGTCGAACCCACACCCTTGTATAGTAATGCCTTAACGCGCGCACTTCGGTCACTAGGGTGGCTATACATCCATTAACTTAATCAAACCAAAATATATATAATATAAATATGATCATAGTGACCGGAGAAGCGTTGGAGCCCTAGCTCCGGTCGTCTTCTCCGACGAGTATATTTCATCAACCTGCAAAACAACAATGGTTAGTGATCAAAAGGGATCCTACCCCCATAATTTGAGGGTTGCCAATTCAATGGTGCCCTTGGTTTTGGCTAATTCTCCATGCATAATGAGATACAAAGAAAACAATGTGGATCGGTTCAAGAATGGTGATCCATGATTCTGTCATCATGGGGGTCATGCAATGGGTTAAACCCATATAGTTACATCTCAGAAGCATGTTAGCAATGCTAGTTTTGATGAAAGCATAATAAAAACGAAAATATGAATTTCATGCAAAAATAGAAACCGATGATGCATGGATGCCAGTTTTAGGCTTTTCTGATCATCAAGAGTGGTTGATACTTACTCTACAATGTCCTTGGAGTTGATTTGGATGGTTGTTTGGCCTTGACAAAAGCTGTAGATAAGTGTTTCGATTTTGCCCTAGTTTGACAAAAAATTGAAGTTTTGGAATGTGGTTTTCTTGCAAGGTTTTCGTGGTCCTTCTTGTCTGAATATGAGGTATATTTATAGGCCATGAATTATATTAAAAGATGGGCTTGGACTTTGTATGAGAGCTTTTGATTTTTTTTGAAAATATAACTTGAATAAGACAAAAGAAGAAGATTTGATGCAAGAATAAGCTCACGCGGTTTTTGTATGATCTTGGGGCCCCAAAATAAATCAAATCTCAAGCCCTTTAAGCCTTGCACCTCCATTTGATATTTTTAAATTTAATTTGAATTTAAATTAATAAAAATCAAAATAAATAAGATAAAAATATTATCATGGTACATGAATGGGTTTATAGGTCCATAATAAGGTCAAGAACACGTTTGAACCCTAAAAGATAAGCCCACTTGTCCCAAAATTCAAGTTTGCTCAAATTGGATTTCATGCATTTTCTCAAAATTGCCCAGCTTGTACAACCCATAACTTACTCAATTTTTAACATATGAAGGTGATCTTGGACTTTTTGGAAATCTCAAGATGTCCCCCACAACTCTCATGCCGACCATTTTTCCATTTGAATAATTTATCTTGATGTAAATTGCTTTTTCAAAAAGTGTCCTTTTGTTGACTTTTAAAATGGCCTATAATGTTTTAGCCCATATCTCTCAAATGAAGCATTTTTGGGCCTTGAGCTTAGAGAGGCAAAGTTTTAGAGAATTGAACTTGATTTAAAATGAGCTTTGGTTGAGAATTTTCTGAAGAAGCATGTGAAAGTTATGTTTGGTCAAAGTTCAGTTGACTTTTCCTAAAGAAAACCCTAATTTAGTAACTTTTGACTTTTGATGAATCTTGAGTTTTCTTGAAGAGTTATGATCAACCCTTGATCAAATGGTGAATGTAACTCCAAAGTGTTGATGTTGACCAAAAATCTTGAAGTTTGACTGTATGTTGACCACAATTGACTTTTTACTCAAAATAGTTAATTTTCAATCATCTGAGCAACTGACTGAGCAAATTTGTACAGCAAGACTTGAAATTTAACATGAGGATATCTTGATACATGTGAGAAACCATGAAGTCCACTTGAGGCATTAGAAGTCCAATTTCCTCTGAGAAAACCAAAACCCTAATTATATTCCACTGCTTAGGAGGAGGATCATCTAATCATTCTTGAATAGTCTTGAACACTTGATAACAGTAGGAGCATGAGAATTTCTTTTGAAAATGAGAGGACAAATTTTGGGGTACAACAACCGCCTTTGTTCAATATTTTTAAACCGAAAGAGTTAGATTGGCGTACTTGCCATTCGAGATCTGAAGGCGGAAGAGGATTGAACACCCAAGTGCCCAGAAATTTGCAGTCGCCTGTGCACGAAGTAACGCTTGTTGGTTGATTATTTTGCTTGAATGGGCTTAAAGATTCCATTCAGAGAAGTGATAGAGTGTCGTCAGAGATGGGCTTACAAATGCCATCCAAATTAACCATTGATAAGAGTATCAGAACGAGTTCACACTTGATTGTATCTTGAAGGATGCTTTTCAGGATTCTGTCACTGAAGGGGAAATGATTTTCAGAATGAAGTGCTGAAGGGGAAATGCATTTCAGAAATCCTTTGAAGGAAATTCTTGCCAGAACTCAGTCTCCGAGGGAAATGATTTTCAAGGTTTCATCTCTGAAGGGGACATTCTTTTCAGAATGAAGTGCTGAAAGAGTTGCTTTTCAGAATAAAGCTTCTGAAAGGGATGCTTTTCAGAATGAAGTGCTGAAGGGGAAATGCGTTTCAGAACTCCTCTGAAGGAAATGCTCTCCAGAACTCGGTCTCTGGGGGAAATGCTTTTCAGGGTTCCATCTTTGAAGGGGACATGTGTTGTACCCCAAAATTTTACCTCCCATATTCCTCAATACATTTCAGGTGAGGTCCTCAAATTTCTCAAGGAAGTCCAAAGGGTTGACTAGACAAACTCTCTCCTAAGGCAGTCTACCTCAAATTAGGGTTTCAGTTTGCATCAAGATGTTTGAGTCCAAAGGATCCCAAATTCTCACTATTGTCCTAATATGTTCTCAAGATCATCCATGTCAAGTTTCAAGCTTTGCAGAGGAAGTTTGCTCAGTCAATTGCTCAAAAACCTGAAAATCGACCGTGCTAGGGCAAAAGTCAATTGTGTCCTACATATAGTCAAACTTCAAGATTTTTTGTCAACATTCTCATTTTTAAGTGTTATTCATAATTTTATCAAGATTTGATCATGATCCCTCAAGGATTGCTCACAATTCATGAAAATCCAAAAGTTACTAAATTAGGGTTTTGCAGGAAAAGTCAACTCAACTTTGACCAAGCATAACTTTCTCATACTTTATCAAACATGACCCTTCCAAAGCTCATTTGAAGAGGATGTAATTACCTACAATTCATCTTCAGCTCCCAAGTTCAAAATATGCACTCACAAGAAGATATGAATTTGGACATTATAGGTCGTTTTGAAAAGTCAACAAAAACACCTTTTTTGTCAAATCTTCATACATGAACATGGAAGACTCAATTGAGATGAGACCAAAAGGGTTGCTTATAGGACATCTTAAGCTTTCTAAAAAGTCCAATAACACATCTCTAGGGTCAAAATTGAGGAAGTTATGCATTGGTAAAGTTGACCTTTTTTGCAAAATTGCCAAAAGTCAAATGTGGCCAAAATTGCATTTTTTATCAAATGGGCCCAACTTTTTATGCTTGCATTGAGTTTGTAACATGACCCATGACCCATGATCCTTCCCATTTGTCATTCTTTTATTTTTGTCATTTATTTTGATTTTATTTCAATTAAATCAAATAAAATCAAAATAAAATCATGAAAATATCAAAACTAATCAAAGCTTGAGATTTTGTGCATGTTTAGGCCTATTATACAGCTGGAAAGAGAATCAAATCATGCAAGCTTCATTTGGACACAAAAAGATTAGATTTGGCTTTATTTGGAAATATTTGCATAAGGATCAAATCTTGAATCAATGATCTTAATTAAGGAAGATTTGAAACAAGTTTGTAACCCTAATTCGTCCTAGGGTACATAAGGAACATGTGCATACCAAAAGAAAGAGGATTAGAGGCGTGCAAAGGTGAAAGAAACTTTAAAAAAAATCAAGAAAAGTTGCAAACTGATTTCTCAGTTCCAGGCTTCCTCAAGCAATTCCAGTCACACAAATCGTTTCCTGGATGTTCTAGGATCCTATTCCAGTCATTAGCAAGCTTCTTAAACCCCAGAAATACGCTGTAAGTGTCCCATGATATCCATGTTTTTTTGAAATGATATATCCTAATTCTGGCATTGTTAGCATGTTTTATTGACATATTCTTAATCCTTATGGTGTTTGCAAGCTAATGGTAATATCCAATTGCATTTTTATTGGCTATACAGCAAGTTGCCATGACTAGGGTTTTAGTTTCATTTTTAGGGATTTTGTGTACAGGTACAATTGTCCATGGATAAGGATACCATGATGCTCGCGAGGTTCCCACGAGTTGATTGGTACCGTTGTTGTGCATATATCTTGGTTGCATAAGATTTTGGAGAAACACTGGCTTATACCTACGCCCAGGTGACCGTAGGTAAAAGTCCAAAAACTTTTAGCAACGGAGGGAGGAAGGAGATGATAACGTGGCGCCCCATGGATGGTCCATTCAAATCATCACGTGTTTTGATAAATATTGTTTTGTTTTTTCATATAATGATTATTTGTTGTTCTATGTACAAAAGAACAAGCCAGCTCAGATGGTTAGCGTGCGTTGTGAAAATGCCAAAGGGCCTGGGTTCGATTCCCAGGTCCCCAAATTTATTCCATATTATTTTTATCTACATCATCAGGTACACGTGCATATAAGGAGCCTACTATACACCATCAACCTTCAACCACCAGATCTCCAGCATGCCAGATCCAGCGCCTCTCCCATGGAGGTCAACAATACACCTTAGTCAAGCAAGCGCATGAGATCATGAAAAGTCAAAGAGGCCAGAAGTTATTGGGCCAATAGTTTCCAACGAAACCCCCTCTTGCTGAAAGCTACCAGGCCCATTTTCTTTATTTTCTTATATTTCTTTTATTAATTTAATTAGTTTAATTTATTTTCTAACAAATTAATTTCCTTTTTTACAAAAAATCATAAAATCAATTTCACCAATTTAGAACTTAGGTTTTTTTTTATCAAACTTAATTTAATATTAGTTAAATTCAATTTTAGGGTAATTCTAACCTTTTTGTAAATAATTTAAAATCAATTAGAAAATTAGGGTTTGTTCTTGATTTAATTTTTATTTCTTTTCTCAATAAACAAAATACAAAAATAGGTTAACTTAATTATTTTCTCAACTTAAATTAATTAGTAATTAGGTTTTTATTTATTCAATTAAAATCTTATTTTCTTAAAACAATCAAAAACAACAAAAAAATGATTTTTTCTTCTTAAGTACAATTAGGTTTAGACGGGGTCAAAACCCTAATTTCTCTCTTTCTCGATTCATCGCGCGCATTTATTATTTTTACGATATTAATGTAACTTCTCATGGTATGTAATAATTTAATTAGGATTTTCTTTTATTTCTCGTTTTATGGGTTTTTGGCTATGTAATTAATCCCTCTCCCTGAAGCCTTGTAATAGCGTAGTTTTTATTTCTCGCATTTTAATTCTCGCAAAATATTAACTGTTAGATGTATGATAATAGGATTGCATGACAAGACTGTATGTTAATTTAAAATGGTTAGCAAACCCTAATGTGCAAAGATAATAACTGAAATCAAATCATAAGCAAATGCGCACTCCTAGGGTATACTCTCACTTCGGTTGCCTTCGGTAAACGATCATTAAGTATAAGGTGTCTTAGTGGTCGCCCTCTTGTCTAAACAAAGATCAAATGTCCCGTTCGGAAATGTTGCTTCGGAAATGTTGCCTCGGAAAGGTTGCCTCGGAAATGTTGCCTCGAATATGATCTTAAGACACTAGGGTTATTACTAAGACGTCCTAACATTGCTTTAGTGATCGTACGTCCCTTTCGAATTGACCCTTACAACTCCAACGATGGTGCTACCTACTCTTTAATTGTGGGATAGTGATGTCTAAAGGAAACAAGAACAGAAACATTGTTTTTTCGAGTAGGTAGATACGAGTAAGTACTTGCTCAAAATCAAACTTTTTCACAGTTACACCTTTTTAAACTAAGTTTTCAAAACGACTTCGTAACACTCTTGAGGACTGATACAAGGGTTAAAACAAAGTAAAACAAATTTTTTTCAAAACACACAAACACGGAAGCAATTTTTAAAATGATGAGTAAGTACCTAAGAGCCCGTAGAGAACTACGGATAGAAAGGGTGCTAATACCTTCCCTTTCTATAATCTACCCCCTGTACTCAAAATCTCGAAAAAGGAATTTTTCTGTGCTTTTGTCCTTTCCAGTTGGATAAAATAAAAGTCGGTGGCGACTCTTGCTTACCGTGACATTTTGCAAACACAAACGCAAAACACAAAACGCAAACCACCATTTTCCTAAAACAGTCCGATTCTGCCACCGTATCACAGAACTGGCGACTCTGCTGGGGACTTAATAAGTGGGGTATACCTTAGGAATAGTTCATCATATTTCTTCTCTTGTTTGTTTTGGTTGCTTTACTTTTAAGGGTTTTGTATTGGGAATTACTATAGATCCTAACCCAGATCTGGGGGACACCTTTTAGGTAAGTAGCAATAAACTGTGAGGGAACTGTACGGCATAGACCGATACGGTTGAAGCAGTAGCTACGTTGATGTGGCTCATTGGTTGGTACCGGTATCCCTTGTGGAGAAACAAGGAGAATACAGGGCTGCTATGTGTGTCGTTAAGCATCAACTGACCTTAGAACCCTTAAAGACCAACTTGGCCATTAGGAAGTAGCGAGATAGCCGCCCTTGGTGTAAAGCTGAGAACTGGTTGATACTCGATGCTACACTCATTGATACCATACTCTCGAGATAGTTCCGGCTGCAAGAAAAGATTGTGTGAGCTGAAACCATGACCGATGGAGGATGGTCAATGATATTGAGAACCTCTAGAACCCGATTACTTTTACTAGGACAGGTTGAAACCAACTGAACTTCAAGAGGGTAGTACCTAGACCCCATGCAAGCCTTAAACTTAAGGGCTTTTATGTGACTTGTTTGCCTTTGCCATGTCTGTTATCTGCTATGCCTGTGTTGTTTTTATCATGACATCGTGCATCATAACATAGCATGCATACTTCATTATACTAACCATTTCAAAGACTGAGGGGATTTATCTTTGTTCTGTTTTGCAGATTATGGCTTCCGTGCGCAGAAACACCATCCGAGTTAACTTTGTGCAAATACTTGCTCAACTCAAAGAGTTAGCCTCAAAAGTTTCTGAGACTTCTTCCTTCATTAAGATACATGGTCAGCTTCTTAGCCTGGTTACCTCAAAGTTTGATGAACAGATGATGAGTGTGCTTTTCCAATTCTTCGATCCTGTGCATCATTGCTTCACGTTCCTAGATTATCAGCTAGTTCCCACTTTGGAAGAATTTTCTCACTTATTGGGCATATCCATCCTCGAGCAAATGCCCTTCACAGGTTTGGAAGAGACTCCTAGACCAGAAGACATTGCCTCAACACTGCATCTGAAATGGGCTGATGTAGTATCCAATTGGGAAACGCGGAGCGGGGTTGAAGGTTTCTTAGCCAAGTTTTTGATAGATCAAGCTCAGCTGTTTTGGGATAGCTTGGACTTTCAAGCTTTCGAAGATATCTTGGCTCTCCTTATCTATGGTTTGGTCCTCTTTCCTAATCCAGATTCTTTTGTGGATGTGAATGCGGTTAAGATCTTCCCATCTCGCAATCCTGTGCCTACTCTATTGGGTGATATCTTGCATGCCCTCTACACTCGTACTGTGCGTAGAAGAGGGACCCTCATGTGTTGCATGCCTTTGCTGGCGAGGTGGTTTATTTCGCACCTCCCCAAGTTTGTGCTGAAGAATGAGGAAGGTTTAGGATGGTCTTACAGGATAATGTCACTTGCCCATACAGACATTCTTTGGAGTTCTAAGGTTATGGAAAGCACTGTTGTCATTGATCGTTGTAGGGGATACCCTAATGTCCCACTGCATGGAATCAAAGGGGGAATAACCTACATTCCTTGTTTAGCTTTGCGACAATTTGGTCGTGCTCGAAGAGACGGTCCACATGAGCTACTTCTTACAAATATTGCATTTGACTACAAGGAAGATGTAGACGAGCATCGCCGGAGGTTTACACGAGCTTAGGGCATGGTGAATAGATCTGACCCTCAAGGGCTAGGACCAAGGACTTCCCTCCCTATTCAGCCTTACCTCCAGTGAGTCCGAGCTCGTGCTCAGAAGCTTGGGATGCCCTATGAAGCTGATTTTCCAGTGATAGTGGAGCCCACTAATGAAGAAGGAATTCCTTATAAAGTCCTTTATCCCTACATGCCCACTGACCTTGGGGCATTGAAGGGATCCTGGATTCAGCTGAAAGAGAAGAGGGATATCTACCGGGAAAAGTACCATGAGCAAGAGAGGAAGATCTTGAAGCTCACCAGGCAACTCGAGAATGAAAAAACGATCAATGACTACGTCAGCACCAAGGGGAAGCGTCCATGGGATTTCTGATTTTTTATTTTTCTAGTTTAGATTTGTTTTCCATTTATTTCTTTATAACGCCTTAAAGGAATTGTTGAACCATTTTAGAAGTTTAATCTAATAAAGTTTGTTTTATTTTTTGGTTTGCAAATTTAAATCTCCCAAAGTCTTTGAAATCATTACATACGCATCCCATTATCATACACACCATTACAGGTTTCTCATCTTCTTCGTTGTTTATTTCAGCAGAAATGTCTTCCGATCAAGCTATCAAAGATCTTCAGGCACAAAATGCCCAATTCCAAGAGATGTTCTTGAGCTTGGCTAAAGGGAAAGAGGATTTGAAAGCTCTCATTCTGAAAGAGAAAGGGAAGAAGAAGAAGAAGGTCGTTCTCCTGAGTATGGGCAAAAGGTTTGGGGATAGGTTGAAACAGCAAGCTGATCTGCCCTTTTCATCCAAGGAAGGGGAGGACCAAGAAGAAGAAAACGGCCCCAGTCATGCAATCTTTGATAATGATACTGATTTTAATGAGGAGCAATATCCTCCTGCCGAAGATAGGTACAAGCAGTTAGAAGACCGTCTGAGTGCTATGGAGATTCAAAAGATCCCTAGTTTGTATTTCGGAGAACTAGGACTGGTATCAGGAGTGGTGATCCCTCATAAGTTCAAAGCTCCGGTTTTTGCCAAGTACGATTGAGTATCTTGTCCAAAACTCCATCTCCGCTCGTACGTCAGTAAAATCCAACCCCACACTGCTGATAGAAATTTGTGGGTGCATTTCTTTCAAGATAGTCTGTCAGGGACTCAACTTGAATGGTTTTATCAGTTGGAAGGAGCCAACGTCTGAAACTGGGAGGACCTTGCTGCTGCTTTCTACAGGCAATATCAATATAACGCCGACCTTGCTCCCACTCGTACTCAGCTTCAGGGTATGTCTATGGGTGCAAGTGAAGGTTTTAAGGACTATGCTCAGAAGTGGAGAGATTTAGCTGGAAGAGTCTAATCCCTTTGTCTGATAGGGAGTTGGTTGACATGTTTCTAGGGACGCTATCTGGTCCATTTTTCAATCATCTGATCGGAAGTTCATCATCTGGGTTTACTGAATTTATCTTGACTGGAGAGAGAGTAGAAGCTGGTATCCGAAGTGGTAAGATATAAGAGGATACTTCATCAAGTGTAGTAAAGAAGCCTTTCACCGGTAAGAAAGAAGCTAGTGCAGTCTACGGCCCGAGGGGCCAAAGCAGACCTGAACACCGTCAAGCAGTAAATGCGGTGGTGATATCAAGACCCACAGTTTCTCCATAACGCAACAATCAACAAAGGGTGGAAATACCACAGAGGCAGTACACTCGGCTCAATATGACCTTGTCCCAAATTCTACCACAATTACTGAAGACCAATCTCGTAACTCTGAGGGAGGCCCCGAAGAACCCCAACACCACTTCTCTTCAATATAACCCGAATGCCCGTTGCGCCTATCACTCTGAAAGTCTAGGTTATGATACAAACAATTGTTGGGCCTTGAAAAACAAGGTACAATACTTGATCGAAGCCAAAGAGATTGAGTTTGACGCTCCAGAGAAGCACAACGTCATAACTGCTCCCATGCCCAAGCATG
Organism: Vicia faba; assembly: GCA_948472305.1. NCBI lineage: Eukaryota > Viridiplantae > Streptophyta > Magnoliopsida > Fabales > Fabaceae > Vicia > Vicia faba. Next base: position 958,707,392 of record OX451735.1, read on the forward strand.
GCTCGGGAATCAATGCTATTGAGGTTGTCTCCGCCACAGAAGATGCCGATGATGAGATCCCGGATATCGAAAGATAGATCTACCCTACAACCAATGGTGAATTGAACAACTGGATGGCGAAGGACTTCATACCTGTTTCTTTTATTCCACAGTAATTGACTTTTGTTTTAAGAGTTTGTAATAAACAGTTTGAAACTTTACGGCCCAGTGCCTTGCCCGGGGCACTTTGGCTTTGCTTGTGAGGGCTTATTATTTGTCATTTTCATATATCATCAATAAAGCATTAGACGTTTCTTGCATTAAAAATTTTGCGCTCCTTGTTTTTCTTTTCTGTCTCTCACTTTATCAAAACAGCTATTGTCTTACACACACTCACGTATCATAACACAGATCCACATCCACTATGGATCCCATTGATAACAACTCTGCTACTGCCGGTTATGACTTTGAAAATACGATCAACCAAGCCGAGGACGAAGGTGAGGATGATTGTGAGGTGCCTGGGGAACTTGCTAGACTGTTGTTATAGGAAGAGAGGGCCATACAGCTTCATGAAGAGCCAGTTGAATCAGTAAATTTGGGTACAGAGGAAGACATGAAAGAGGTCAAGATAGGTGCGAATCTAGAGCCTAGTGTCAAGCAACGGTTGATACAGATGCTATGCGATTATGTTGAGATCTTTGCTTGGTCCTATGAAGATATGCCTGGTTTGGACACTGACATTATGGTACACCGCCTGCCAACCAAAGAAGACTGTCCTCCGGTAAAGCAGAAGGTTCTCCGTATGTGGCCTGAGATGTCTGAGAAAATCAAAGCTGAGGTCATGAAACAATTTGACGCCGGATTTCTAGCTGTTACTTCTTACACGCAGTGGGTTGCCAACATTGTTCCGGTGCCTAAGAAGGATGGTAAGGTACGAATGTGTGTGGACTATAGAGATCTGAATAGGGCGAGCCCTAAGGATGACTTCCCACTTCCTCATATCGATGTTCTGGTCGACAACACTGCGCAGCATAAGATCTTCTCCTTTATGGATTGTTTTTCTGGTTACAATCAGATCAAGATGGCTCCTGAGGACATGGAGAAGACAACCTTCGCTACACAGTAGGGAACCTTCTGTTACAAGGTAATGCCTTTCGGGTTGAAGAATGTCGTGGCAACTTATCAGCGCACCATGGTCGCTTTGTTCCACGACATGATTCACCATGAGATTGAGGTTTACGTTGATGACATGATTGCAAGGTCCCACACTGAGGAAGAACACCTTGACCATCTCCAAAAACTGTTCGACAGGTTGAAGATGTACAAGCTGAGGTTAAACCCGAACAAGTGCACCTTCGGGGTGAGGTCTGGTAAGTTGTTGGGTTTCGTCGTTAGTGATAAAGGTATTCAGGTGGACCACGCCAAGGTAAAATCCATACAGGAGATGGCGGCTCCCCGCACAGAAAAAGAAGTTAGAGGTTTCTTGGGACGTCTGAACTGCATCGCTCGATTCATTTCACATATGACTGCTACTTGTGAGCCAATCTTCAAGCTGCTGAATAAAGATCAAGTGGTAAAATGGAATGATGAATGTCATACCGCCTTCGAAAGGATCAAGGAATAACTCCAAGAGCCACCAATTCCGATGCCTCCATTTGAAGGAAGACCTTTGATCTTATACTTGACAATGCTGGATAATTCAATGGGGTGCGTGCTGAGGCAGCATGACGAGTTTGGCCGAAAAGAGCATGCTATTTACTACTTTAGCAAAAAGTTTACCGAATGCGAGACCCGATACTCGTCGCTTGAGAAAACTTGATGCGCTTTGGCATGGGCGGCTCGCTGGCTGAGACAGTATATGCTGACTAACACGACCCTATTGATATCAAAGATGGATCCAATCAAGTATATCTTCGAAAAGCCTTCCTTGTCCGGAAGAATAGCAAGATGGCAGATGATCTTAACTGAGTATGACATCCAATACACAACCCAAAAAGTAATCAAGGGGAGTGTATTGACGGATCATTTGGCGGATCAGGCCGTGGATGATTACCAATCCATGAATTTTGAGTTCCCGGATGAGAACATCATGTTGGTGACTGACTGTGAAAAACCTGGACCGGATGAAGGACCCGAGGAAGGATCTCGATGGTCTATGTATTTTTATGGAGCCTCAAACGCGTTGGGTAATGGAATTGGCGTTGTGATCATATCTCCTGAGGGCTGTCATACTCCATTCACCGCCCGATTATGTTTTAACTGCACTAACAATATGGCGGAGTATGAAGCGTGCATCATGGGCCTTCAAGTAGCTATTTACCAGAGGATTAAGTTCTTGAGTGTATTCATAGATTCTGCTCTAGTGATCAATCAGATCAAAGGCGAGTGGGATACAAAGCACCCAAATCTTATTCCTTACAAAGAATACGTACTGACATTGCTCTCAGATTTTGAGGAGATAACCTTTGAGCACTTCCCCAGAGAAGAGAACTAGTTTGCGGACGCGCTAGCTACCATGTCTTCCATGTTCAAAGTCAGGTGGGACAATGAGGCTCCCAATATTACCATTGAGAGGTTGGACGAACCTGCACATTGCTGTGACATCGAGACTGAAGAGGTAACAGATAAACCCTGGTTCCACGAAAGAGGTATCTTGAGGCTCAAGAATACCCCGAGGGTGCATCTATTAATGATAAGAAGTTCTTGGGAAGATTCACTGCAAAGTTCTTCATCAGTAATGGGATTCTTTATAAGCGTAACCATGATTCGACCTTACTGAGATGTGTGGACAAAAGCGAGGCACAAAAGTTCATGGCAGAATTACATGAAGGTACCTTCGGAACTCATTCCAGTGGACATACCATGGCGAAGAAAATCCTACGGGCAGGATATTACTGGTCTACAATGGAAGTCGATTGCTATCAGCATTCTCGGACCTGTCATAAGTGCCAAGTCTATACGGATAAGGTGCACGTACCTCCAGCTCCCCTGAATGTTTTGACAACTCATTGGCCTTTTGCAATGTGGGGCATCGACATGATCGGCGAGATCAGACCTACTGCGTCTAACGGGCATGGTTTCATCCTGGTAGAAATTGATTATTTCACGAAGTGGGTTGAGGCAACTTCCTTTGCTACAGTAACCAAGAATGTTGTGGCGCGGTTTATCTGACACAATCTGATCTGTCGATACGGTGTACCAGAGAGGATCATTACGGATAATGGTACAAATCTCAACAATACAATGATCACCGAGCTTTACAAAAAGTTTAAGATACAACATCATAACTCTTCTCCTTATCGGCCGAAGATGAATGGGGCTGTTGAAGCGGCTAATAAGAATATCAAGAAGATTATGCAGAAGATGACGGTGACATACACAGACTGGCACGAGATGCTGCCATTCGCTCTTCATGGGTACCGTACCTCAGCACGGAATTCGACCGGGGAAACACCCTACTCCTTGGTGTATGGCATGGAGGCAGTCCTGCCCATCGAAGTCTAGATACCCTCTCTCAGGATTATGAAGGATGCAGGTTTGAGTGAAGAGGATTCGATCCAGACCCGGCTTGATCAGCTGAACCTAATCGACGAGAAGAGACTTACTACTATTTGTCATGGTCAGACGTATCAAAAGCGAATGATCAAGGCTTTTAACAAAAAAGTTAGACGTCAAGAATATCAAGTCGGGGATTTGGTGATCAAACGCATCGTACTGTCGCAAGGTGATCCCAGGGGAAAATGGACCCCTATGTACGAAGGGCCATTTGTGGTTAAGAACATTTTCTCAGGAGGAGCTATGACTCTAACCACCACGGATAGTGATGACCTTCCTCACCCCATCAATGCGGATATAGTGAAAAAACACTACGCATAATCATAGACCCGCCAGGTCGACTGGCCTAGACAAAAATAAGGGCTTCCCGGTGAACCAAAAGGGTTCGGGCAAAAGTAAGGGATGAAAATGAAAAAAAATGTACACCCAGTAAGTCGAAAACCTGAAAAGGCGGCCTGGGCAAAAAAGGGTATCCCGATGGACCGAAAACCCGAAAGGGCGGTCCAGGAAAAAATTAGGGATTAAAGCGTAACACTATGTCTCATTGGATCATCTTGTAACCAGGCTTCGATATCGACTATCAAGCTTAGACGGCACCAATCAATCTGATCTACCTTCGACCAAATATCAAAGTGATGAGACACTCGAAGATATAAAGGCAATAGCAGAGTTGGAACCCAATGGGATTATTCACATAGCTGTTTTTCTTTCTTTTACACAAATTGTATAATTTCTGTCTTTCGGCGGCGTTCTCTTACTAGGACGTCAGCCTCTTGTACAAAACGCCTATTACAGGCTAACTTCATAAATCGATACAATTCATTTTCACAAAGAAATTTCAACTTGTGTTTTCTTTTTCTGTTTTATTTTGCAAGAACGTCCAATGATTTATTTTTGATATATGCATTTGAGAATAATTGTTGCTCATAAATATTTACCTGCGAAACAAAAGACAATTGCTCATAATTCCAAGAACAGTGGGCAAACAAGAAATGTCTGAACCTTACAGTTGCTCTACCCACCAGGTACAGGGACATAGTCGGCTTGAGAATATGACTAAGGTACATGCACTCCCCGCAGAGTAGGAAGTACCCAAAAATAGTGGTGTTAGATCTCCCTAGACGAGGTTCATAATCACGAATAAGTCGGCAAAATTCTTCCCAAGCAGAGTTTATCTATCACCAGCAATAGAAGGTTATCCCCAGTGGAGTTTATTTCTTCCACAGACATAAATTCAATCCCCGACAGAGTTCATCATCACCAGCAACGGTAATTCATCCCCAGCAGAGGTTATTTCTCCAAATCGGCAGATCTTCTAGCAGTGTATCTCTCTTAACCATAGAGTCGTTCTCTCTCCAATTTATTCTCCAGCAGAGTCTCTCCCGGTGGAGTATTCTCAAATAGAACAGATACAAGTCTCCGGCTAATAATCTTCAGTCGTTATCCCCAGCGAGCGCGAAGAACTCAACTCCTTGAACTCTTCAACAGCAGTCCAGGATTTATTCTCCCCAGCTAGAGAACATCACAAAAAACATTGCATATCCATACATCACGGCATGCGCATACGCATCATACAGCACAATCTCATTTATTTTGAGAACATCATTACTCAATACATGCCATACATCATGACACTACATATGAATAACTCTTTACCTTTCAGGGAAAGATACAATCGAGTTCTCGCAAGTTCTCTCTGGTTTAGTCAAATCAATACTAAGATTTCTATTCCAGTAAAAAGGCTATGAAGCCCGAAGATCGACCGAATAATAGTCAACCAACAATACATCCTACTGTGAATCCCGAAGAACGACCAGATAACAGTACCCAAATACTACGAAGCCTGGAATCGACCAGATAGTTGTATATCCCAAATTCAAGCTATGAAGCCCGAAAACTGACCAGAAAATAGCTTAACCCTCAGCAAGTTATTGTGAAGCCTGAATAACGACCAGATAGCAATACAAGATACCATGAAGCATGGACTCGACCAGATAATGGTATAAGACACTGCAAAGCTTGGATTTCGACCAAATACCAGTTTACTCGACCAATTACTATGAAACCCATAATCGACCGGATATTAGTGTTGCCTTAAATTCAAGTGGAAGCCCGGATGCGACCGTATAACCACTTAATTCATTATGAAGCCTGGAGTACGACCGGATAAGAATTGAGAAATTGCGAAGCCTGGAGAATGACCAGATAGCAAGTTTAATCTCATCTCCTCAATAAGTCACTGTGAAGCCTAGAGCACGACCAGATAGTAGTCGGTCTTATTTTTCTCAGCAAATCACTATGAAGCATGGAGCACGACCAGATAGCAGTTCATTTTCACCTCCTCGACTAAGAGATGATTCCCCATTAGAGTAACAGACAACTAAAAGTTCCTAAAACTCTATCCCTCTTAAGACAAGAAACCACCATTCCCCAGCGTAGTCCTCCTCGATAACAGGTGTACGGGCTCTCACAAAGGAATCTCTTATGCGATTGACACTTCTCCTGATGGCATCTTTAAGCCCATCTTCTGACACCAACATCCAAATGGCATCTATAAGCCCATTCCTGACATCGCAAGATGAGTACCACTTCATGCGAGTGCAAATTTCTGGGCACTCTAGTGTTCAATCATCTTCTACCTTCGGATCACGAAAGGCAGACAAGCCAATCTATATCCTCAGGTTCAAGTAGATTGAACAGGGGCAGCTGTTGTACCCCAAAATTTTCCCTCCCATATTCCTCAATACATTTCAGGTAAGGTCCTCAAATTGCTCAAGGAAGTCCAAAGGGTTGACCAGACAAACTCTCTCCTAAGGCAGTCTACCTCAAATTAGGGTTTCAATTGTTAGAACAATGTTTGAATCTACTACCCTATGTTTAAGTTTTGAAGATAACAAAGTGAAAAGATATATTATTTATATGATTCATGTACGAACTATTTGCTGCCTAAATTATTACGTTCTGATTTGCAGAAATTGTGATAGGTATAAGCAAGAGCACACTTAATCAGCATCAGAATATTGGTTCTTGACACCAGCATCAGAAGTTGCCATATCAGAATACCAGATTCAGAAGATCAACTCACGTGTATGCTGAAGCTTGATGAATAGAACTGCGCTCAACACTCTGATAAATAAAACAACAGTTCATCAGCAGCTAAGCAGAGTCAGATTGAGCCAAGCCAGAACATGCATTAAGTAAGCAACTGTATTGTGCATTGAAAGCGTATTATTACCAACGGCCTCATTCCAGACAAGATCTGTTCAATAAGGAAAGTTTGTTATTAGCATTGAATCAAGAATATTGCTCCAACGTTCAAGAATCTAAGTGCTATATAAACAAGAATATGAAGATTGAATTGGCTAATGCTCTCCAACTCTTTACACGCCTAAAAGCTGATCATAATCTTCGTTCTCTCAGTTTGCTAAACACCTCATATCTCCTTACTCAATTATTGTTTAGCAATCTAGTTTCTAAGCTTAAAGTTGTGTATACATCACAGTTGTGATACAGTTTTGTAGAAAACATTCACACACTTAGATTTATCTTCTTTGTAAGAAAGTGTTCCCTTGACAAACCGGGTTGTGGTTTGCATCAAGAAGGCTTTAGCAGTTGTTAAAGCAGTTTGTAATATTCAGTTGAATATAATGGATTAAGACCTCGTTGGAGAGAGGCGAAATCACCTTGACGGGTGGACTGGAGTAGTTTGAGATCAAACGAACCAGGATAAAAATATCTTGTTCATTGCATTGATTTTCGTTTTACAATTCAACCCCCCCTTCTTGTGTTTTTCACTACTTCAATTGGCATCAGAGCGCCTGGTTTTGAGCTAAAACACTTAACCGTGTCAGTACAAGATCCAACGTCAGAAAAACATAATGGCAGGAAACTATTCTCACACCAGCAATGACAACAATGAGGACAGAGACAAATTCAGCGGCAAACCTCCAGTCTTTGATGGAGAAAATTTTGATTAATGGAAAGACAGAATTGAAAGCTTCTTTCTGGCACATGATGCTGATCTGTGGGATATGGTGACAGATGGATACACGCACCCTGTGAATGCAAGCGGTCAGAAGATTGATAGAAAAACAATGTCTGACCAACAAAAGCGTGACTTCAAGAATCACCACAAGGCCAGAACCATCCTCCTCAGCGCCATCTCCTATACTGAATATGAAAAGATCTCCAACAGAGACACAGCAAAGAACATTTTTGACTCACTCAGAATGACGCATGAGGGCAACGTTCAGGTGAAATAAACTAAAGCTCTGGCGCTCATTCAGAAGTATGAGGCGTTCAAAATGGAAGAATCTGAATCCATTGAAACAATGTTCTCAAGATTCCAGATTCTGGTAGCTGGTCTCAAGGTTCTGGACAAAGGATACTCTACTGCTGACCATGTCAAGAAAATCATCAGAAGTTTACCCAAGCAGTGGAGACCAATGGTTACAGCTCTGAAGCTAGCTAAAGATCTCAACAAAATCACTCTGGAGGAACTTATCAGCTCCCTCAGAAGTCATGAGATAGAGCTAGAAGCTGACGAGCCTCAGAAGCAAGGTAAGCCTTTAGCATTAAAATCTAACAAAAAATCTGAGTCTAAAGTTTTGCAGGCAGTTGAAGAAACATCTGATGGATCCTCATCAGAAGAAGACGAACTCTCCCTCCTCTCCAGAAGAGTAAATCAACTGTGGAAGCAAAGACAGAGGAAGTTCAGGAATCCCAGAAGATCTGATCAGAACGAGTGTTCGTCCAGATATAGAAGGACAGACTCTTCCTCTGGATACAGAAGATCTGAAGGTTCCTCAAGTAGCAAAAAGCCAAACACCAAGGACATCATCTGCTATGAGTGTAATGAGCAAGGACACTACAAGAGTGACTGCCCAAAGCTTCAGAGGGAAAAGCCCAAAAAGAAGTTTGGAAGAGAGAAGAAGAAAAGTCTCATGGCTACATGGGATGACTCTGACTCGTCTGAAGCTGACTCAGAATCAGATGATGAGAGGGCAAACATAGCTCTCATGGCTAACATCTCAGAAGATAGTGAAGCTTATGAATCAGACTCAGAATCAGATACTGAAGAGGTATTTCCTAACTTTGCTGTTAATTTTACCAAGGCTGAACTTGCTGAAAGCCTTAATGAGATTCTGGAAAGGTATCAGCAAATTAGAGTTAAATTCAGAGACCTGAAAAGGAATCTTGAATCTGACTCTAATAAGACTGAGAGTCTCAAATTGGAGAATTCTGAGCTGAGAAATAAGATTTCAAAATTATAAAATACTTTACAAAACTCTCAGAAGGAACCAATTTCTGAAACTCCCAGCAACGCTAATGAGATCATCAAGGAGTATGATCACAGTTTCCAGAAGTTCCTTGCTAAAAGCATAGATAGAAGCAAAATGGCTTCAATGATCTATGGAGTTAGCAGAAACGGCAGGAAAGGAATAGGATACCAAGGTAAGGTTCCTACACCAAAGAATGTCATGGACTTAACCATTAAACACACTCCTCTGAATTCACATTTTGTGTATGGTCACACACATGATATTAAATACACTAGCAGTAAGCACTCTGTGAAACCAAAATTCAACCAGAGTTTTGGTAAAACTAACAAATCAGGACCCAAGAAAATCTGGGTACCTAAGGATAAAATAATACATGTTGCAGATATCTTTAGCAGCAAGTCAGAAACACCAGTCATGGTACCTGGACTCTGGCTGCTCACGACACATGACGGGAAGAAGGCATATGTTCCAAAGCCTGGAACTTAAGCCTGGAGGCCACGTTGGCTTTGGAGGCAATCAGAGGGGAAAGATAATTGGCTCTGGAACTGTAGGTAATGGAAATCTTCCCTCTATTAATAATGTTCTGCTAGTAGATGGATTAATGCATAATCTGTTATCCATAAGTCAATTAAGTGATAACGGTTATGATATAATCTTTAATCAAAAATCATGTAAAGCTATTAGTCATAAAGATGGGACTATCCTGTTTAATGGTAAGAGGAAAAACAACATTTACAAAATCAAACTTTCTGAACTAAAGAGTCAGAATGTAAAGTGCCTTCTGTCTGTTAACAACGAGCAGTGGATCTGGCACAGAAGATTGGGGCATGTTAGTATGAGAAGAATATCTCAGATTAACAAACTCAATCTGGTCAGAGGACTTCCTAATTTGAAGTTCAATTCAGATGCTCTGTGTGAAGCATGTCATAAAGGCAAGTTTGCAAAACCTTCTTTTAAATCTAAAAATGTTGTTTCTACCTCTAAGCCATTAGAACTTCTGCACATTGACTTATTTGGACCAGTTAAAACTGCCTCAGTCAGTGGTAAGAAGTATGGGTTAATAATCGTAGATGACTATAGCAGATGGACATGGGTAAAGTTCTTAAGACACAAGGACGAGTCACACTTTGTGTTTGTTACCTTCTGTAACCAAGTTCAGAATGAAAATGATCTTAGAATCGTTAAAGTCATAAGTGATCATGGTGGAGAATTTGAAAACAAAGATTTTGAGTCATTCTTTAATGACAGAGGCATTCTGCATGATTTCTCTTGTCCTAGAACTCCCCAACAAAATGGAGTTGTAGAATGAAAGAACAGAACATTGCAAGAAATGGCCAGAACCATGATCAATGAGACAAACGTTGCTAAGATCTTCTGGGCAGAGGCAATAAACACAGCGTGCTACATTCAGAATAGAATCTCAATAAGACCTATTCTGGAAAAGACTCCATATGAATTGTGGAAGAACAGAAAGCCCAACATTTCATATTTTCATCCATTTGGATGTACTTGCTTTATGTTAAATACAAAGAATTATTTGAACAAGTTTGACTCTAAAGCACAGAAGTGTATTATGTTAGGATACTCTGAACGCTCAAGAGGGTACAGAGTATACAATACAGAAACACAGATTGTGGAAGAATCAATCAATGTTTGTTTTGATGATAAGCTTGACTCTGAAAAGTCAAAGCAGAATGAAGTTTTTGCAGGTACGGAAATTGAATTTACAGGCTCTGAAGACAAGTCATCAGAAGCTCTCAACACAGACACTCCTTCAACGTCTGAAAGGAGCACTGCTAGCAATCCTACTACAGATGCTGATCAACCTCAGAAGAGATTACCCAGAAGCAGCTTGGATCACCCAGAAGAGACTATCTTAGGAAGAAAGGAAGATCCAATCAGAACAAGAGCAAGCTTCAGAAACTCTGAAGAAACACTCATGGGACTTGTGTCTCTGATTGAACCTTCTTCAATTGATGAAGCACTTCTGGATAATGACTGGATTCTGGAAATGCAAGAAGAGCTGAATCAATTCACCAGAAATGACGTATGGGATCTCGTTCCCAGACCAAAAGGATTCAACGTCATTGGAACAAGATGGGTGTTCAGAAACAAGCTACATGAACAAGGTGAAGTCATCAGAAACAAGGCACGACTGGTTGCACAAGGTTATAGTCAGTAAGAGGGGATAGACTATACAGAAACCTTTGCTCCAGTCGCCAGGTTAGAATCTATCAGACTTTTAATTTCATTTGTTGTTAATAGAGGCATCACTCTGTATCAGATGGATGTCAAAAGTGCATTCTTAAATGGTTATATAGAAGAAGAGGTTTATGTACACCAACCCCCTGGTTTTGAAAATACAAAACATCCAGAACATGTGTTCAAACTAAAGAAGTCACTATATGGTCTGAAACAAGCTCCCAGAGCTTGGTATGAAAGGCTAAGTAACTTTCTGTTAGAAAATGAATTCACCAGAGGGAAAGTGGACACTACCTTATTCTGTAAATCAGTTAAGAATGACATCTTAGTCTGTCAAATTTATGTTGATGATATTATTTTTGGTTCTACTAATCCTTCTCTTGGAAGAAAATTTGCTAAGTGTATGCAGGCAGAATTTGAGATGAGCCTCATGGGGGAACTGAAATTCTTTCTGGGAATTCAGATCAATGAAACTCCAGAGGGAACTTACATTCATCAGAGTAAATATATCAGAGATCTTCTGAAGAAATTTGACCTCTCAGAATGTAAGCCATCAAAGATTCCAATTCATCCCACGTGCATTCTGGAAAGAGAAGAGGTAAGCAAAATTGTAGAACAGAAAGTCTACAGAGGTATGATTGGTTCTCTCCTCTATCTGACTGCTTCAAGACCTGATATATTATTCAGTGTTTGTATTTGTGCTAGATTCCAATCAGATCCTAGAGAATCTCACTTAACAGCTGTTAAGCAAATTTTCAAGTATCTGAAAGGTACTACTAATCTGGGTTTGTTTTATAGAAAATCTAGTGATTACAGTTTAGTAGGCTACTGCGATGCTGATTTTGCTGGAGACAGAGTGGAGCGTAAAAGTACTTCTGGAAGCTGCCAGTTTCTGGGAGAAAATCTGATCTCTTGGTCCAGCAAAAGGCAATCAATAATTGCGCTATCAACAGCAGAAGCTGAGTACATAGCAGTAGCAGGATGTAGCACACAAATGCTCTGGATGAAAAGTCAGCTTGATGACTTCCAGATTTTTGAGAGTAACATTCCTATACTCTATGATAATACTTCTGCTATTTGCTTAAGTAAGAATCCCATTTTACATTCTAGAGCTAAGCATATAGAAATAAAACATCATTTCATTAGGGACTATATTCAGAAAGGAATTTTGAATTTGAAATTTTATAGATACAGACCATCAATGGGCTGATATCTTCACTAAACCCCTTTCTGAAGATAGGTTTAATTTCATTCTGAAACATCTCAGCATGAAAATCTGCCCAGAGTGAAAATGTTTTAATTCCATATATTTATCTTCAGAATGTATTTGTTTTCTGTGAACTTCTGATCAATCTCTTTTCAGAAAGATAGAACATGCAGATTGTATCAGATGCAAGTCTAAAGATCTGAAAGTCTAAGCTCAAAGACAGACGTGCTGATCACTACATCAAACAAGTGTCATCCAATCATCAGCAAATCTCTGAAGCAGAACGCGTGCACGCTTCTGAGAAGGCAAAACGCTGATTGGGTGCATTGAGACACATGTCTGGTAACCGTTTTTAAGTATCTTTCTCAAATCCCCCAAAATCAGCAAGCATTAAATGAAAAGTAATCATGCTTTTAAAACGTAATCATGATTTTATTTCTCTCTCTTAAAAACGTTTACAATTTCAAAATATTCTGAACTCTATTTAAACTCGTTAACCACTCATTCTAATCCTTTACAGTTTCTCACTTTTTCTCAAGCATTCTCTGCATTTTTCTGTGTTCATCTCTTACAAACTCTCTTTCTAAGTTTCTTCTCAAAATCTTTTAGTGTGAACATGGCAACCTCCAGCAGTGCTTCTGCAGGTCCTCAGAAGAAAGCATCATCTGAACAGTATCAAATGCCATTCAGAACACTCCTCACTCCTGTGAAGAATCTTGAAGTGTTATCTGAATTGATCATCGATTTTGGAAGCTTGAAGGAAAACGGTTTTGACCTAACTGAAGAAGTTAGGGCACAAAAATGGGAAAGGTATTTTGACAGGTTGGTTGGACCAACATTCCCTATGTTAGTGAAGGAGTTCTGGATTCATGCGACAGCTTCAACGCATCAAGTCACCTCCTACATTATGGGGAATAAGATTGTGATCACTGAGGATCACACAGCAAAGTTAATAGGTTACAGTGGCGGTGGCGTCCGCTGTATTGATATGGCTGAGAGATGTGCTGACGTGGGCGTCATAGCTGAAAAGATTTTCACCCATGGGGTGCCCAGCAGCAAGATCAAAGATCTGAAGGATCATCACAGAGTTTGGGCGAAGATAATTCTGGGGTGCTTCAACCACAGGAAGCCAACTAGTTCCCCTGATTACATAAATGTGGATCAGCAGTTTCTGATCTACTTTATCAATCAGAAGGTAAAAATCAACTTGGCTCATCTTCTGTTCAACCACCTCAGAACAAGCGTGAAGGAAACCAGGGAAGAAGAAAGAACAAAGAGGGATTGGATTCCCTTTGGAAGGTTGATATCAGATATTTGACAGAGAATAGGCTGATAGAGCATCTGATAGAAGCTCAAGAGTTAAGCACCATTGAACCAACAATTGGGAAGCCTCTGAATGCGAAGAACTTGAAGAAAATGAAGTTGATAGAGAATATCAAAAAGGAACCCAACGCTACTTCTATTGCTGATATCACCAGCAGAAGAGTTCCACTGAGTGACTTTCCTTTATTCTCTCAGATAGAATCCAAGCCAGTGGTAGTTCTCAGATATCTGGACGCGTGCAAAGCTGATGGTACAGATCCAAATCTGAACATCAAAGATCTGCATCAACCTCAACCAGAAGTGACTGTGAAGAAGACAAAGAAGAGGAAGGCACCATCAGAAGGATCATCCCAGCAGACACCCAAGAAAAGAGGTAATTTATCTGCTGCTTCTGTTTTAAATTCTTCTACTATTCCAGCATCTATTCCACCTCCAACCTCTCATAGAATCTCAATCCCCATCCCAACAATAGATGAAACTGAACCAGAAGATGACCCTTCTGAGGCATTACAACTCAGAAGACCCAGAACCAAACACCCAAAACCAACAATATCAACAACATCAACAATTGACAAAGTGCTGTCTGACATTGATCAACACACTTCTGATCACTCCCCCAATCCAAACTCTGAACCACAAATTGTCCCTCCTCCACAACCAGAACAACAACAATCTGCTGAAGAACCAGAACAACAACAACCACTCTCATCCATTCCAGAAGAACCTCTCATCCCTGAACAACCAGAAATTCCAACAATTTCTCCTCAACCAGCAATTCCGTCTCCCTCTCCTCAACCAGAAATTCATCCACCATCACCTCAACCTGAGTTTCATCACTCTGAAACTCCTTCTCCTCCACCTTCTGAACCTCATTCACCTCAACCATCACCTCTGGCAATCCAGCTGCCATGTGGAACAACAGTCACAATGGCCCAGTTGCCATCCTCACCAGAATCTACACCACCCAATACTCCCAAAACACCACACAATCCAATCATAATCTCTGATTCTCCCACTCCATCTCCAAAACAAACAGCTGCCAAGCAAACCACCGAAAACCCCAGCAGGATCTTCATAGACTTAACCAGTCTTGACCGTCTTGCTGATCTGAAAAATAAAATAGCCATCCCAAAACCAAAACAACCAGATGTTGGCTCTGGTATTATGAATTTTGAAACAGGTGTGCAGCAATGGATTGCTTCTTTGAAGCAAGTCTGTCCTGGAATAATTGACCCAGCTGCCTCTGACCAGCTCTGGTCACAATTCAGAATTTGGGTACGTGCTGAAGCCCTCAAGTTGCAGGATATCAACTATGAGCAGGCACAACAGAACTTTAGCAAGCTGCTGAAGGAAGTTGAAAGTCAGCTGCCTCAGGAAGTTGTGCTCCCTCTGGATAGTGAACCTTGGTCTGAGAAACAGCTAGCTCCAAAGGTGCAACCAGAAGAAGACAAGACCATTCAAGCTGAAGCAAGTCAAGAAGAAGATGTTGCAGAAAGCTCTCAGAAGCATCCTGCTTCTGATGTTTCTCAAGCTGCCTTGGACAGGCAGACTCTGGAAGAGCTGAAGCTGAATGACATGCGTCTGCAGTAGAGGATGGATGAAAGCGACCAGAAAATGAAAGAAAGGATGGATGTGCAGGATA
This sequence comes from Vicia faba, assembly GCA_948472305.1. Lineage (NCBI taxonomy): Eukaryota > Viridiplantae > Streptophyta > Magnoliopsida > Fabales > Fabaceae > Vicia > Vicia faba. Next base: position 958,722,585 of record OX451735.1, read on the forward strand.
GCAAGATTGACACTGTTGTCAGCATGGTACACAAGCAGAATGAGACTGCTGATCAGATCAAAGCCATGCTGGAGAACCTGTTCACACGCTTTCCTCCCCAACCTTAGTTTTTTCATTCATGTCATTTTCATGTTTTCCTTAAGTATCTGATGTACTGTTTTAATATGTTTTGTTTGATTCTGAACCTTTTAATATGACTAGTTTTTCTGATCTTAATTGTTTTAGCACATCACTTACACTTTTTGATTGCTGACAAAAAGGGGGAGAACAAGAATGATATTTTAAAATAATAACGGATTACTAAGACAGAAATTCTCGAACATTCTAACTCTGTTATACTTGAAAATGTTTTCTGTTTTGCTTAAGTCTACAGGTACAAGAAAGCACCATGATACTCTGAAGACTAAAGCTCTGATACTCTGACCCAAAGCAAAGCTCTGACAAGAAAAGCTCTGATATGCTGATCTAAAGCTCTGCTCTGATATGCTGATCCAAAGCTTCTGATAGTCAAAGACTCTAATACTCTGATGTTCAAAGAAAGGCAAAAAGTTCTGATCCTGAAGAACTCTTGAAATCAAAAAGGGAAGCAATAAACTCAGGGGGAGTATCTCTCATCTCTTATCCCTTATCTTTGATAACCTCGTACTCTGATACATATCTCTGATACATTTTCACGTTATTTTCAATTAAAAATATCCAGTTTTTGTCATCATCAAAAAGGGGGAGATTGTTAGAACAATGTTTGAATCTACTACCCTATGTTTAAGTTTTGATGATAACAAAGTGAAAAGATATATTATTTATATGATTCATGTATGAACTATTTGCTGCCTAAATTATTACGTTCTGATTTGCAGAAATTCTGATAGGTATAAGCAAGAGCACACTTAATCAGCATCAGAATATTGGTTCTTGACACCAGCATCAGAAGTTGCCATATCAGAATACCAGATTCAGAAGATCAACTCACGTGTATGCTGAAGCTTGATGAACAGAACTGCGCTTAACACTCTGATAAATAAAACAACAGTTCATCAGTAGCTAAGCAGAGTCAGAATGAGCCAAGCCAGAACATGCATTAAGTAAGCAACGGTACTGTGCATTGAAAGCGTATTATTACCAACGGCCTCATTCCAGACAAGATCTGCTCAATAAGGAAAGTTTGTTATTAGCATTGAATCAAGAATATTTCTCCAACGTTCAAGAATCTCAGTGCTATATAAACAAGAATATGAAGATTGAATTGGCTAATGCTCTCCAACTCTTTACACGCCTAAAAGCTGATCATAATCTTCGTTCTCTCAGTTTGCTAAACACCTCATATCTCCTTACTCAATTATTGTTTAGCAATCTAGTTTCTAAGCTTAAAGTTGTGTATACATCACAGTTGTGATACAGTTTTGTAGAAAACATTCACACACTTAGATTTATCTTCTTTGTAAGAAAGTGTTCCCTTGACAAACCGGGTTGTGGTTTGCATCAAGAAGGCTTTAGCAGTTGTTAAAGCAGTTTGTAATATTCAGTTGAATATAGTGGATTAAGACCTCGTTGGAGAGAGGCGAAATCACCTTGACGGGTGGACTGGAGTAGTTTGAGATCAAACGAACCAGGATAAAAATATCTTGTTCATTGCATTGATTTTCGTTTTACAATTCAACCCCCCCTTCTTGTGTTTTTCACTACTTCATCAATTTGCATCAATATGTTTAAGTCCAAAGGATCCCAAATGCTCACTATTGTCCTAATATATTATCAAGATCATCCATGTCAAGTTTCAAGCCTTGCAGAGGAAGTTTGCTCAGTCAATTACTCAAAAACCTAAAAATCGACTGTGCTAGGGCACAAGTCAACTGTGTCCTACATACAGTCAAACTTCAAGACTTTTTGTCAACATTCTCATTTTGAAGTGTTATTCATCATTTGATAAAGATTTGATCATGATTCCTCAAGGATTGCTCACAATTCATCAAAACCTAAAAGTTGCTAAATTAGGGTTTTGTAGGAAAAGTCAACTCAACTTTGACCAAGCATAACTTTCTCATACTTTATCAAAAATGACCCATCCAAAGCTCATTTTGATTAGGATGTAATTACCTACAATTCATCTTCATCTCACAATTTCAAAATATGAACTCACAAGAAGATATGAATTTGGACATTATAGGTCATTTTGAAAAGTCAACAAAAATACTTTTTTTGTCAAAGCTTCATACATGAACATGGAAGACTCAATTGATATGAGACAAAAAGGGTTGCTTAGAGGACATCTTAAGCTTTCAAAAAAGTCCAAGAACACATCTCTAGGGTCAAAATTGAGGAAGTTATGCATTGGTAAAGTTGACCTTTTTTACAAAATTGCCAAAAGTCAAATGTGGCCAAAATTGCATTTTTATCAAATGGGCCCAACTTTTTATACTTGCATTGAGTTTGTTACATGACCTACGACCCATGATACTTCCCATTTGTCATTCTTTTATTTTTGTCATTTATTTTGATTTTATTTCAATTAAATCAAATAAAATCAAAATAAAATCATGAAAATATCAAAAGTAATCAAAGCTTGAGATTTTGTACATGTTTAGGCCTATTATACAGCTGGAAAGAGAATCAAATCGTGCAAGCTTCATTTGGACACAAAAATATTTGATTTGGCTTGATTTGGAAATATTTGCATAAGGATCAAATCTTGAATCAATGATCTTAATTGAGGAAGATTTGAAACAAGTTTGTAACCCTAATTCGTCCTAGGGTACATAAGGAACATGTGCAGACCAAAAGCAAGAGGATTAGAGGCGTGCAAATTTGAAAGAAACTTTCAAAAAAATCGAGAAAAGTTGCAAACTGATTTCTCAATTCCAGGCTTCCTCAAGCCATTCCAGTCACACAAATCGTTTCCTGGATGTTCTAGGATCCTATTCCAGTCATTAATAAGCTTCTTAAACCCCAAAAACGTGTTGTAAGTGTCCCACGATATCCATGTTTTTTTGAAACCGTATATCCTAATTTTGGAATTGTTAGCATGTTTTATTGACATATTCTTAATCCTTATGGTGTTTGCAAGCTAATGGTAATATCCAATTGCATTTTAATTGGCTATACAGCAAGTTGCCATGACTAGGGTTTTAGTTTCATTTTTAGGGATTTTGTGTACAGGTACAATTGGCCATAGATAAGGGTACCATGATGCTCGTGAGGTTTCCACGAGTTTATTGGTACCATTGTTGTGCATTTATCTTGCTTGCATAAAACTTTGGAGAAACACGGGCTTATACCTACGCCCAGGTGACAGTAGGTAAAAGTCCAAAAACATTTAGCAATGGAGGGAGGAAGGAGATGATAACGTGGCGCCCCATGGATGGTCAATTCAAATCTGCACGCGTTTTGATAAATATTGTTTTGTTTTTTCATATAATGATTATTTGTTGTTCTATGTACAAAAGAACAAGCCAGCTCAGATGGTCAGCGTGCGTTGTGAAAATGCCAAAGGGCCTGGGTTCGATTCCCAGGTCCCCAACTTTTTTCCATATTATTTTTCTCTACATCATCAGGTACATGTGCATACAAGGAGCCTACTATACACCATCAACCTTCAACCACCAGATCTCCAGCAAGCCAGATCCAACGCCTCTCACATGGAGGTCCACAATACACCTTAGTCAAGCAAGCACATGAGATCATGAAAAGTCAAAGAGGCCAGAAGTTATTGGGCCAAGAGTTTCCAACGGCACCCCCCTCTCGCTGAAAGCTACCAGTCCCATTTTCTTTATTTTCTTATATTTCTTTTATTAATTTAATTAGTTTAATTTATTTTCTAACAAATTAATTTCCTTTTTTACAAAAAATCATAAAATCAATTTCACCAATTTAGAACTTAGGTTTTTTTTTATCAAACTTAATTTAATATTAGTTAAATTCAATTTTAGGATAATTCTATCCTTTTTGTAAATAATTTAAAATCAATTAGAAAATTAGGGTTTGTTCTTGATTTAATTTTTATTTCTTTTCTCAATAAACAAAATACAAAAATAGGTTAACTTAATTATTTTTCTTAACTTAAATTAATTAGTAATTATGTTTTTATTTATTCAATTAAAATCTTATTTTCTTAAAACAATCAAAAACAACAAAAAAATGATTTTTCTTCTTAAGTTCAATTAGGTTTAGACGGGGTCAAAACCCTAATTTCTCTCGTTCTCGATTCATCGCGTGTATTTATTATTTTTACGATATTAATGTAACTGCTCACGGTATGTAATAGTTTAATTAGGATTTTCTTTTATTTCTCGTTTTACGGGATTTTGGCTATGTAATTAATCCCTCTCCCCGAAGCCTTGTAATAGCGTAGTTTTTATTTCTCGCATTTTAATTCTCGCAAAATATTAACTGTTAGATGTATGATAATAGGATTGCATGACAAGACTGTATGTTAATTTAAAATGGTTAGCAAACCCTAATGTGCAAATATAATAACTGAAATCAAATCACTCGCACATGCGCACTCCTAGGGTATACTCTCACTTCGGTTGCCTTCGGTAAACGATCATTAAGTATAGGGTGTCTTAGTGGTTGCCCTCTTGTCTAAACAAAGATCAAATGTCCCATTCGAAAATGTTGCTTCGGAAATGTTGCCTTGGAAATGTTGCCTCGGAAATGTTGCCTCGAATATGATCTTAAGACACTAGGGTTATTACTAAGACGTCCTAACATTGCTTTAGTGATCGTACGTCCCTTTCGAATTGACCCTTACAACTCCAACGATGGTGCTACCTACTCTTTAATAGTGGGATAGTGTTGTCTAAAGGAAATAAGAACAAAAACATTCTTTTTTCGAGTAGGTAGATGCTAGTAGGTACTTGCTCAAAATCAAACTTTTTCACACTTACACCTTTTTAAACAATGTTTTCAAAACGACTTCGTAACACTCTTGAGGACTGATACAAGGGTTAAAAAAAAGTAAAACAAAAACTTTTCAAAACACACAAACACGGAAGCAATTTTTAAAATGATGAGCAAGTACCAAAGAGCCCGTAGAGAACTACGGATAGAAAGGGTGCTAATACCTTCCTTTTCTATAATCTACCCCCCGTACTTAAAATCTAGAAAAAGGAATTTTTCTGTGCTTTTGTCCTTTCCAGTTGGATAAAATAAAAGTCGGTGGCTACTCTTACTTACCGCGACATTTTTCAAACACAAACACAAAACGCAAACCAGTATTTTCCTAAAACAGTCCAGTTCTGCCACCGTATCACAACATGCTTTTTAGAATGAAGCGCTGAAGGAGATGCTTTTTAGAAAAAACTTCTGAAAGGAGATGATTTTCAGAATGAAGTCCTGAAGAGGAAATGCGTTTCAGAACTCCTCTAAAGGAAATGCTCGCCAGAACTCAAACTCTGGAGGGAATTCTTTTCAGGGTTCCATCTTTGAAGGGAACATATTTTTCAGAATGAAGTGCTGAAAGGGAATGCTTTTCAAAATAAACTTCTAAAGGAATTGATTTTCATAATGAAGTATTGAAGGGGAAAGGCATTTCAAAACTCCTCTGAAGGAAATGCTTTCCAGAACTCGGTCTCTAGGGGAAATGCTTTTCAAGGTTCCGTCTCTGAAGGGGATATGCTTTTCAGAACGAAGTGCTGAAGGAGATGCTTTTAAGAATAAAGTTTCTGAAGGGGATGTTTTCAGAATGAAGTGATGAAGGGGAAATGAGTTTCAAAACTCCTCTGAAGGAAATGCTCGCTAGAACTCAATCTCTAGGGGAAATTCTTTTCAGGGTTCCATCTCTGAAGGGACATGCTTTTCAGAATGAAGCGTTGAAGGCGATGCTTTTCAGCATGAAGTACTGAAGGGGAAATGTATTTTAGAACTTATCTGAAGGAAATAAATTAGTCATGTAGATAGTCGCCCCGTCTTGTTTCGGGAATTGATCTATAACCTGTATGTAAATTACTGGTAATATCTTTCCGTTTATGAACGTAACCTGTAAAGATAAAGTTAGTTCTCTACAATGTCATGATGTATGTAATGCATTGTGTAATGATGCTCTCAAAATAAATGAGAATAGTATATGCATATGTTATGATTTTTGTAAATGATGTATGGATGAAATATGTTATTAGTGCGAATTGGTAGCTTTGTATAATAATGTCTGACTGGGGAAAATAAATCCCTCATCGTTACTGAAGATGAAGATGATAATTATTCGATCGGTTTAGCATACCTCTACTGGGGACTTCTGCTTTACATTTGAGGACACGCCGCTAGGGATCTTCGATTTCTTCTTGGGGATAGAAGCATTCAAGGAGAGTCGGTCATTCATCGTTCTTCGCAAGATTTGTATTTTGATTGGATATGAAAGAACTAAAATTCTCTAATGTGCTGTTTGACCGAATTTCGGATATGAATATTATCTCTTTTGGGGAGGACAATATTGAATGTCACCTGGTTGGAGAAGAGAATCTTGCCAGGGAATCTTTGCAATATTGGAGAAATAAACCCTATAGGGTGTGGCGACTTCACTCTGGAAATAATCTTTGATGGGGATTAACTTGTGGGGAAACAATCTAAGGAAATTGCTCTATGGGAATTTATGGTCAGCTTTGAACATTTATCCCCACTCCTGGAGTCTTTCGTAAATGCTAATCCTGTTTTCATGCATATATTTGTAAACAATAATTATATTCAAATACATATGTTCATTTAATATAATCATTCGACGTTTCATGCAAACAAAACATAAGAAAATAAAAATAGTTTTTGAATTTTGAAACTGATTGAATTGATTTGGAAAATTTATCTATAAACAGATAATTTTATACAAAGAGACAGAAATCCTAGTAAGAGGAAATCGTCGTAAAATAAAAAGGTGTACAAAGAGAAACAAAGAAAAATAACTATGTGGAAATGATCCCATCGAGTTTCAACTCTGCTATTACCCCTATATCTTCAAGCATCTCATCCCTCGCTCTCAGAAGAAGTTGATTGAATTGATCTGTACCATTTGAACTTGATGTAGGTAATTATGCTGGCTATAAGTACATATGTGATTGAACAAGACATAGTTGTACGCTTTAATCCCTAACTTTTTCCTGGACCGCCCTTTCGAGTGTTCATTCCACCGAGATATCCTTTATTGCCCAAGCTGCCTTTTCAGGTTTTCTACTTTCCGGATGCATGTTCTTTTTTTATATATATCCCGAATTTTTCCCGAACCCTTTTGGCTCGCCGGGATGCCCTTATTTTTGCCCAGGCAAGTCGACCTAGCGGGTCTCTTTTATGCGTAGTATGATTTAACTATGTCCGCGTTTATAGGGTATGGAAGATCTTCACCGTCTATGGTGGTAAGTATCATAGCGCCGCCAGAAAATATCTTCTTAATAACAAATGGCACTTTGTACGTGGGAGTCGATTTTCCCATGGGATCACCTTGTGGTAAGATGATGCGCTTTACAACCAAATTACCAACCTGGTACACTCGAGGTATGACTTTCTTGTTAAAGGCCTTAATCTTGCGCTTCTGATACATATGACCTTGACAAACTGCCACAAGCCTTTTCTCATTAATAAAATTTATCTAGTCCAGCATGGTCTGAATCGACTCGTATTCGTCTAAACCTACTTCTTTCATAATCCTCAAGGAAGGAATCTTGACTTTGACTGGTAAGGCAACCTCCATACCATAGACGAGAGAGAACGGGGTTTCCCCAATTGTTGTACGCGCTGAAGTGTGATAACCATGAAGAGAAAATGGTAACATATCATGCCAATCTTTAAATGTCAATGTCATCTTATGCAAAATCTTCTTAATATTCTTATTGGCCGCTTCCACTGTGCCATTCATCTTTGGCCGATACGAAGAAGAATTATGGTGTTTAATCTTGAACTGCATGCAGAGTTCCGTGATTATAGTGTTATTGAGATTGGTGCCATGATCAGCGATGATCCTTATAGGTATACCATACTGACAAATAAGATTATGCCTAATAAACCAGACCACCACAATCTTGGTAACAGAGGCAAACAAAGCTGCTTTAACCCACTTTGTGAAATAATCAATAGCGACCAAGATGAAACGATGCCCATTAGATGCAATAGGCTTAATATCTCCAATCATATAAATGCCCCACATCGCAAATGGCCAAGGAGCAGTCAAGACATTTAAAGGAACTGGAGGCACATGTACTTTGTCAGCATAAATTTGGCATTTGTGACAAGTTCTGGAATGACGATGGCAATCAGCTTCCATGGTCGACTAATAATAACCCGCTCTCAGAATTTTCTTAGCCATCATATACCCTCCAGAGTGAGTACCAAAGACTCCTTCATGCATATCTTCCATAATCTTCTCAGCTTCCTTCTTGTCTACACAGCGAATCAAAGTCGAATTGTGATTGTGTTTGTACAAAATTCCATTACTCATAAAGAATTTGGCTGAGAACCTCCATAGGAATTTCCTATCATTAACAGATTCCCCTTTTGGATACTCTTGAGTCTCGAGGTATCTTTTTACTTCGTGGTACCAAGGTTTCTCCTCTACTCCATCAGTATCAACTTCGTAGCATTGTGACGGTTCGTCTAATCTCTACATAGTGATTCAAGGAGCTTCGTTGTCCCATCTAACTTTGAACAATGATGACATGGTAGCTAATGCGTCCGCCAATTGATTCTCTTCTCGTGGAATCTTCTCAAAAGTGATTTATTCAAAGTATGGAATTAATATCAACTCATGCTCTCGATAAGGGATAAGATTTCGGTGCTTGTATCCCATTCTCCCTTAATCTGACTGATTACTAGGTCTGAGTCCCCATATACATTCAAGATTTTATTTCTCATATCGATAGAAGCTTTGATACCCATGATGCACGCTTCATAGTCTACCATGTTGTTAGTACAGTCAAAATATAATCTGGCGGTGAAGGGCGTATGACAACTGTAATACGGTGGGAGAACTAACTTGTTTTGCGTTTTATCGCAAATATTGCGGATAACAAGAGTTGCCACCGATTTTTCTTTTATCCAATAAGGAAAGGGTGAAAAGAACAGGAAAAACCTTGATAAATTTTGAGTTCGGGGGGTAAGTTATGAAAAGGGAAGGTGTTAGCACCCATTTCATCCGTAGTTATCTACAGGCTCTTAATCGCTAGCTCACTTTTAAAAACTTGCTTTTTGTGTGTGATTTGTTTGAAAATATTTTGAAATGACAACTTTGTAATGATTCTTGTATCATTCCTTAAGAACGCGTACAAAATGTTTTGAAAATATATGTTTTTGAAAGTGATGTGTGAAAAGTATTTATGAGAAAAATTTGTGAGCAAGAAATTAAAAGTATCCTTCCCACTCAAGATCGTTCTTATTATTTTCCCCCTCCTTTAGAGATAGTGCTATACGTACCATTAGTTGGTAGGTAGCCCCATCTATTGGATGTGAAGGGACGAGCGAAGGGTCATCGTATGGTCATCGAAGGCAACTTATAAGGATTCTTTAGCAGTTTTGTAAGGTACTATATCATGTTATTCATAGGCAACTTCGAACGGTCATCGAGGGACTATGATCTTTTGTATCGAGGATCTTTTGCTAAAGCATCCCTATGTTCGAGGGACATGACCGTTATCCCGAAAGGAAACAAAGAGAGGCTACCCTAGAGGTGTAAGTGTGCAAGTGTGTTTGTTTCAATTATTTATCTTGAAATTAGGGTTTTGCTATTGGTTGATTTTATCTTTCCATATAAACCCTAGTTACTAACAGTAGTATAGAAAATATAGTAGCAGAAGATAAAGGCGGAAATATAAACCTAAGACTATTACAAGGCTTTGGGGCAGTTACATAATAGTGAAATGCGGAAAAGAAACCCTACAACTATTACATACTAGGAGCAATTACATAATGAAAAAATATGAAAAATATAAAGCTACACTATTACAGTTGAATGGGCCCTATACAATTGATCTAGAAAAATAGGAAAATAAAAAGAAAATATTTTTGGTTATTTTTTTTATGAAGAAAATAGTTTTATGATAATAATTAATAAAAACCTAAAAATTCTAATTAATTTAGTATTAAAAAGATTTAATTAATTTAATTAAAAACTAATAATCACAAAAAAACTTAATCCTAATTTAATTAGGGTTAGAAAAATATTAAGTTAATTAGGGTTTAACTAAAAGGATTAGGGTTAATTAATTTAAAAAGAAAACAATTAAAAAAAAGGAAAGAAAATAAGGGTTAGTAAAAGAGAAACAAAAAATACCAGGGGTGGGTGTTGAACCCACACTCTCTTGCATCAAGGCGCGACCCTTGCCATTAGGCCAACATGTTGTTGGTGTCAAGAAAACAAACATGCTACAATACATATGAAACCTGCAAAAATATGAAAAACAAAGAAATTTTGCAAAAGGCAGGGATCGAACCCACGCCCTAGTGCAGTTATGCCTTAATGCACGCACTTCTACCATTGGGGTGGCCATACATCCTTTTCCTGCTGCATCCTGACCAAAGCAAGCTGTAGCTCTTCCACATCATCTAATAAGGGAGGATTGGTCTTCACAAACAAATCAGACATAGGTGCTTCCTTAGAATACGGCATCTTCAACTAAATATCTCTTGCTTGGACCCACTAAAGATCAGGCTCCAAAGAAACAGCCCCCTAGGTCCCAGGTCTTTCCTATTCTTCCTATGAATGTGACCCCAGGCCTTCGCAATCTGCTCCCTAGCTTCCTTATGGTCTTCTCCCTCCTTCAGGAAGAAACTACTCAAATGAATACTATTTGGTTTATCCCTCATCGGATAACCAAGTTGTTGTCGCGCAAGAACATCGTTGTAGTTAATTCCTCTCTTTGTACCAAGAAGAGGTACATTGGGGAAACTACCATAACTATCGACGATATCTATATCATGGTAAGCCCGATGATACCAATCAATATCTAAGTGAATAAGTGCCATGATCTTAGGAGCCCAACAGGGTTCCTTCTTGACATCCCACAAAGCATCAAACTTAGGCATATGAGAAATAAACCACTGATGCAACAGAGGCGTGCAACAGATAATCATTCCTCATGATAAGAATTCCGAAGGTGAATAGAGTAATAAGCATCACCCAACAATGTGGGAACTAGGTTTCCAATCATGAAGATTCTGATGGCATTAACATCAACAAACATATCCATATTAGGAAATAAAAATAACCCATAAGCAAGTTGAGCAAAGATGGCCTCAAAAGTGAATGTACTCTTCATCCTGACAAAGTAACGAGCTTTCTCTAATAAGTACTGAGCTGGTAATCCTCTAATCTCTCCTTTAGTAGTCATATGGGCTTCAACCTCAGACTTCCCCAGATGTATCAAAGCAGCAATCTCGTGTGGTTTTGGCTCACCCTCCAAACCAGTAAAAGGAACACGATCGGTAATAGGTACATCCAACAGATAAGAATACTCCTCTAGTGTAGGCATCAACTGATAGTCAGGGAAAGTAAAGCAATGATACATCAGATCATAGAACTGGACCAAGGTTGAGAGAATACCCTCCTTCATCCTAAGCTTCATGAGAGGAATGATGGATCCATACTTCTTCCGAAAATCTGCAGAACACTCAATCTCGGGAATTAGACTAATCAACTCATCTATCTTGGGATCTTTGAAACTGTGTTTTCTGGTCTTTCTTTTTCCAGAATCCATGGTCAAAAGGTACCTGAGATATTCACAAATGGTCAACCTTCAAGTCCCTTGAAATAAAATTTCTTCAAAAGATGTTTATGAGTGCATGGATGCATTATGCAATAATCACACACAAGACCACAAACATAAGGTTCATAGGTTCAACGTCACGGGCATGAGGTCGAAGGTACTACCCATAAGGTATGGTCTAAAAGTTATCACTTGCCGAACAAGGTTCTAGAGGTTCCCAGAGTCTATATCCTTCCTTCGGATATTACCAACTTCCCGATTAACTCGATAATTAGTAATATTCTAAAGAAAAACTCGTCCGAGCATAGTATCGTGTGATAACTATTTCCGGATTACTCCATTATAGCTTCCGCACTACACCTAAAAGGCCAAGATGGGTTAGGTATTCTACGGTCCTCAGCTTCAGCAGGCTCCCAGGTCGAAAGCAGTACGTCTTCCCGATTACTCGGTAAACGACACTATAGTCAAAGGGGCCTCCATTGAGTAGGGGATCTCATGCCTCCTTTTTTGGGATTACTCCCTCAAAGTTAACATGACTATACCGCCCGTCCTATCTTAAAGTTTGCCCAAGTTCGGGTATAGGACTTATAAGTAATCGCCAAGCACCCTGAAAACCAGGAAAGTCCAGACAAACATATATACAACATATAACAAATAAACAACAATAGCACATATACATATATAAACAAAGATAGGATCAACCCACTTAGGGATTGACCAACAAGAGGTTAATCTTTCCCCAGTGAAGTCACCATTTTTTCTATAGCGGTAGAAATGTTTAAGACTAAGCCATTGGATTGACTAGACTTATACATATCAAAATAAAAATCGGCACCACGCTTTATTGTTTCCAAATGAATGGGAAAATAGCGAATAACCCAAAAGACGGGGGAAAGATTCAAGGTAAGGGGATTGGTTATACAAAGGGAAGGTATTAGCACCCTAAACATCTATGGTACTCCGCAGGAACCTCTTTGAAAAATCTGTATATTTTGGCTATAAAATGTTGTATGTAAAATAAATGGTGGAGGTGAGAAAAGGAAAATATTTTTTATGATTTTTGCACCCGCCGCATTTGCGAACCTTTAGTGCCTACGTACCACCTTTCATGCAATAGGGGATCAGGGTACACGTAGTTCTTATTTTGAAAATTTTAAAAGACAAGTGTGTTGGTTGATTTTATGAGATAAGACATCATTGTCATTGTCCGTGTGGAAAACATACTTACTACCCATAATCATGAGAAAGGAGAATTTGCATCATCTCAAACTGAAGGATATAACTTGGATTTTAAAATCAAAAATTCCTCACTCAACACCCAAGTGGAAAATATCTCTCTTCACTACATATTGTAGAAGTATAGTTATTTGCATCACTAGAAGGATTGACAAGAGTCTAATATTTTGAGAAAGGTTTTAAAATAAAAAGCCAAAGTGGCAAAATGGTTTGAAATAATATTGATCGACTTTTAGTCTTCTCACAAAAAAATGTCAAGGTATTATTAAGTTGATTGAAGTTTATTTATGAAAATGTTTTGAAAATGCATGGATATAAGTCCAAGTTTACTATGAAAGTGGTTCAAGTTTCAAAACAAGAAGAGTTTTCAAAAGGAGAAAGAAGATTTTTGAAATTAAAGAAGATGGGAGGAGAAGAAGAGACTATCCTAAAGAATAATGTAAAAGCTAGGGATAAGAACCATATAATCAACAAGAAGCCAATACTTGACATTATGAGTCAAAATAGAATTACCATTATTTGTATTCAAACCAAGAAAGCAAAGATACTAGACCTCTTAAGAGAACCAAACTTCAAATGTATTTAGTCTTCACAAAAATTGGGCAAAGTAACGGCTGTATACGAGTGAATTCCAGATTACAAACAAAGTATGTAATCACAATAACCTGCATACAAAGCGAACAAACAACCCAATATCTTGAGGTAAACCTCAAGAACTCCAGACAAAACATCAATTAAGGTCACGATGGTCTCCATCATAGGCCAAGGTTTCTAATCCTAAGTCCAAGAAGTCCAATGCTCCATAATGCAAAGGATAGTAACCAAATAGTCCAAGTATTATTAAAGTTTTTTATGGTTCATGTTGATTATTAGGTATCTCCAAAAAGAAAAGAAAAGCTCAAGTTAGAAAAATAAAATGACAAGAATATAAAGAGGCTCAAGTGAGAAAAGATGAAAAATAACATGAAATGAGAATGCTAAAGTAAATGGTGCATAAAATAAAAGAGCATAAAAATAAAAATACAAGATAAAGTCAATTATTAGAAATTAGTGGTTAGTTGGATGATCATCTTGAAACATGAATTTGGAACTCATTAGAGGATTGGTAGAACCAAAGCCTCCATACAACAAGTTACATTTTCTTTTTGTCAAGTATATCATCCATTTTGGAATCCTCAAAAGTACCAATTAATGATCAATGATGCTTAAGTGATCCGCGTTGACCAAAAGTGACGTAGATCCATTAGAGGATTGGTAGAACCAAAGCCTCCACACAATGAATCTCAAGGTTATTGGATCAAGGAGATCAAATTAACATACTTGGGCTTGCAAATATAGGTTTGGGCCATGAATTATCATTTATTCGAATCAGGACAAAATTTAGCGCTATGTTAAGCAATCGTAAGTGGACTTATATAGAAGTCACACCTATTTTGAGGCTGGTTGTTGTACCCCAAAATTTTCCCTCCCATTTTTCATTCAAGATACAATCCTAGGGTTTCTCGGATATTCAAGTTGACTCAGAAATCGATCAGACAGATTCTCTTCCTGGGAAGTAAATCATCAATTAGGGTTTTGCATTTCTCAAAATAAAATGAGTTTTAAAAGTTTCAAATGGTCTTTATGGTACTTCATGTGTTATCAAAGATGTGTGTGCCAAGTTTCAAGTCTCGCATCATGAGTTTGCTCAGTCAGTGGTTCAGACGACTGAAAATGACTCCATTAACCCAAAAGATGACCTTTTGCGACATCAAGTTCAAGTGACTGTAACTTCTTCGTTATTCGATATTTTTGAGAGTTTCTTCTTGCGTTTGACTCTCCTTGATGTCATCTCCAATTTATCTTCACAAGTCAAGATTTGATTATGTGCGAAAGATATTCAGAAAATTCGAATGCTTTAAAGGTCATTTTGCAAATTTGACCTAATCACAAGAAACTCTTGTCCAATTTTTGAGGCTCATAACTTCTTAAATTTTCAATATCATGAAGTGACTCTTTTTGAAAAGTATCATAAATAGCATTGTCTATGAGATTACTTCAACGATCAAAGTCAAAATGCGCTTGGAAGACCATGAAATTTATTGAAATTTTATAGGAATTTCTTGACTGTAGAATGTTATTTCTAGATGTTGATCATTATGTTGAGATGATTCATTGAAACGAGAGTTTGAGTTTGAAAGTCCATGGGTAGTTTGTTATTCGTACTTCAAATCATTTGCGTTTGGACGATAATGATTATTGGATCGAAATAGGATTTTGATCAAAATTCTTAAAGGCAAAATCCATAATTTTTGGCTCATATTTCAAGTTACTATGAATTGAAGATATTGATTTTGATGAAGAAGAGTCGAGGATCCATTCAAATAAATCTTTTGATTTTGGCCCAATTCAAGCATGTGAGGCATAATTCATTCAGATGAATTTGTTTCAGGATATTCAAAAGGGTCAGTATGCTTATGGCACAATTTTGATATACTTGAAAAAAGAATTCATTCATGTGAACTATTTTGAATTCAAAGAATTCATCAAACTTCATTCATCTTCATCTTCATTCAAGTTTTCAATTTTTCTTTCAAATCAATTACAAGTGCAACACCAATTCCAATTCCAAATTCAAGACATCCATTTCAAGTTTCCAAGAATTCATGATTCAATCCTACAAGAAAATACAAAGCATTATTCAAGGCATGTTTCAAAGATTCAAGTATCATTCTTTTCTCAAGAGGCATTTTAAAAGGAGAATCCAAATTATGCTCATAATTTAAAAATAATATTCAAGTTTTGTAGAAACAAATTCAAGATGAATCAAGTACACAAGATTGCACCAAAGTTTCATTGTTTAATTATAAGTGAATTGGTATACACTTTACAAGTTTATAAATCCTAAAACTCAAATCACAAATTCACAATGTTACAAATTCCTAACAATGCACTAAACTACAAAGGAATTTCTTCATCATCAAGCTTTCTTCAAGTGCTTCAAGTCACTCTTCGTCAATTCCCCATATCGTCCAATTTGCTTGTACATGTAAACAAAAGGAGAGAATTAATTAGCAAAAATTCATGTTGGAACAAGAATGGAAAATTTCAAAGAAATCTCTACATTTTCATCATTAGGGATTGGTAAGAAGAATAAAAAAATAAGGGGGCAACGTTTCGTCTGTGTTTGGTCCATTGTAAATCAAAATCTTTAATTGGTTCACAGAGGACAAAATGAGGAGAAATACAAGTCAAAATTAATATTTAATCATGGTTTCAAATGCTGCAAAAAAATAGTTTACATCATAATAAAAAAGGAACAATCACAAGAGGCCAAAATGATGTCAAAATGAACTGCATTGCAGCCCTCCATAGGCTGTCCACAAGAGGCCAAAATGCTGCCAAAATGGACTGCATTGCAGCCCTCCATAGGCTGTCCATAAGAGGCCAAAATATGTCAAAAATAGATGCAAACATACAGCCAAAATTGCACATATATAGGCCAAGTCAAAACTGCAACAAGAAAGGAGCAAAGCAGCATAACAAATATGTTAAAACCCAATTGCCTTTTCCCCCCAAGAAGTTTGTTTTTTAGATGAAGAGAATAGGCATATAACAGGAGGTAATTCAGGACAGAAGAAGAGGGAACAAGATTTCATTATTAAAAAAAAAGAACAACAGTAAGAATACATACACAAAAATATAGAGAAACCATATACCATAAAAAAGAACCAGCAGCAAGACAACAACATCACAAAGCAGACATAAAACCCTAGAGAATTTTCATCATTTTCCCTTGCAGCCCCTTCAGAAATTAAAGAGAGAATACAAAAAAAAGGATAGAAACCAACTTCCCTGTCAAGCAAAAGCCAGCAACAAGGTAAAATTTCCATCACTTCTCTGCATTTATCATAAAATGTGTCATCTGCATGCATTTTGTTTTGTTAATAATCAAATGAAAAAAGAAGAAAACGAAAAAACCAACAAACCAGTAAAATAATCGTGAACCAGTAATAGAACTGAGAAAACCAAAGAAAACAACAACAAGTGAACACGAAGTCAGTAGAATAACAACCATGAAAAAATCAAAACTAAAACTCAAGTTTTTGCTTTGTTAGAAAATGAATCACAAAATAGAGTAAGAGAAAGAAACCAAAAAAGGATAGAAACAGTGTCACCGTATTTCCTCAGTCCAGATCTCCTACACCACCATATTTCCTCAGTCCACCCTCAATCTCTTTTATCACGTCCATACAAACTAACCATCTGCAGCTTCTTCTTCGTTTTCTCCAGACCAACAACAAACACGCCAACCTTGGTACTGTATTCCTTGCAGCAATTTCAACCTACAATTCAAAATCAACCATAACCCATCAATCATAACCCATAATAAACTGCAATACAATAAGCCCTAAACACAATAACAAAAATAGAACGGTAGCTTGTATTGAAATCGATCAACCTTAAGCTTCATCACTTACCAGCAAATCAAGACAGAGTAAAACACAAGAACGACTGGAAATGAACGCGTTGCTGATGAGTCGAATCAGAACGGAAATCACCGATTTGCATGTTTCTCAGGGATCTTTTGTTGGCGATTAACAAAGTTGCAAAGAAATTCCTTGAACGTTTCGCTTTGGAAGCTTTTGTGTGTTGTTCTCAAGATCGGAAGAAGCATCTGAGTTACCATCATGTTGTTAGTAAGTAAGAAAAGATTTGAGTTTTCTGTCTGAAAGCGAAAGCTGGGAGAGACGATTAGGAGATACAACAGGATTTTCGTTAATCTAATTTTGTTTAATCTGTGAATTACCAAGACCATAACTAAGCGCCACCCCTTTTTTCTTTTCTAGGGTTTTCAAACCCTTCTATTCCAACTGTAAACCGGGTCAGGCCTCTTGGGCCTTTTGGCCCAATCATGCTACCGTTTTCCTCTCATTTACCAATTAAACCGTTTTATTTATGAATAAGTAGCGTAGTTCAGTTGGCAAGGTTCATCTTTGATAATCCAAGGGGCCTGAGTTCGATTCTTCCTGTGGGCATTTCTATTTTGCTTATTTCTCTCAATCTTATTTTCTCTAATTTTTATTTATTTATATTTAGTTTTAATTCTAAAATTCAACTAAACTTAAAACATACATTCTTTTTTTATATATAATTAATTTAATCTAGACTTTGTGATTAATTTTTATCAATTTCTTTTTCTTTCTTTAATAAACTTTGTTTTAGATAAAATTATTAATTAATTTACATATAATAAAACACCAAAAAAATAGTAGAATTTAGTTTTATCCTTATTTATATTTTACTTAAATAGATAAAAATACAAAAATAATACATATGATTTAATTTATTTTAGTCAATTATTTTATTTTTAGAATAGGTTTTATTTTCTTCTTTTCAAATTTTTTTCACAAACAAAATACCAAGTTCTTATACTTTGTCAATTAATCACATTCTTTAGACTGTTATAACTTTAATTAATCGCTCAAATTCAATTTGGTTGTATTGTTTGCTATTTGGACCTTTTAATCGCATTTGACTCATCCCCATTTGTAAAAATTGTACCCCCATTCCCGAACACTTTGTAATAGCGTAGAATTTCAATTCCCGCAATTTACTATTTTCCTTATACTATATAGTAATTAGGCATGCATGGCAAGATTCTAAAAATCAATCGCTAGATAACCTAATCAAAGAATAAAATAACTTGAAACAAACACACTTTCATACACGCACCTCTAGGGTAACCTTTCTTGTTGCCTCAAAAATACAGTCATGTCCCTCGAATATGGGATGATTTAGCAATGACCCTTCGATAAAAAAGATCGTAGTCCCTTGATGACCCTCGACGTTGCCTTCGATAAAACGATCCCGTCCCTTACGAAAATTGCTAAAGCGTCTCATAAGTTGCCTTCGATGATTGTAAAATTGACCCACGCCTGTCCCTTCACATCCAACGATGGGGCTTCTTACCAAATTAATGGTAAGATAGCAAAATTAAAAGGAGGAAGAAAAGGACAATTGAAAATCTTTCGAGTAGATAGATTCGCTCCTAGTTACTCGCTTGCTCACGATAAAAACATTTTTACACCTACACTTTCATTTTAAAACATTTTCAAAAGACAAAACATTTTGTATACGTTTTATAGAGACGAGAAATATTACAAAACATCTTTCCCAAAACCACTTTCGAAAACACGTTCCACAAACACATCTTTGAACAATCTTTCGAAACAAAACTTTGTATGCGTTCTTATAGAAACGAGAACCATTACATAGAGATTTTTCAAAACACTTTCAAAGCCCACACCACAAGCATATTGTCGAATAAAAGCAAGTGATCTAAACGAGTAACTAAGAGCCCATGGAAAACCATGGATGAAAAGGGTGCTAATACCTTCCCTTTTCATAATCTACCCCCCCGAACCCGAGAAATAATCTCGAAAGGTCTTTCCTGTGCTTTTTACCTTTCCTTTTGGATAAAAGAAAAGTCGGTGGCGACTCTTGCTATCCACACAAATGCGATCGAAACGCAAAACACCAAGTCAGTTCTCCCACCGTATCACAAAACTGACGACTCTGCTGGGGAAATCTGAGAAAAAGTAGGGTTACCTTAGGGTAAGATCACCTTTACTCGCTTTCATTATTTGATTTGTGTGCTTTATATTTAGTTCTTTGTATTGGGCTTGCTTTGATCCTCCACCCGTATCTGGGGCACCTTTTTAGGTAAATAGCAATAGATTGTGGAGACTGTAAGCGTAAACCGATATGGTTGAGACAATGGCTATGTTAGTGTGACGCATTTGTGGGTACCGGTATCCCTCGTGGTGAATCGAGGAGAATAAGGGGCCGCTGAGTGGCGTCATGAAGCACTAATTGACCTTAGAACCCTAATTGAACAAACTTGTCCATTAGGACGTAGTAAGGTAACCGATTTCGATGTAAAGCTGAAAATTGGTTGATACTCGATATTACACTCATTGAGGCTAGACTTTTGGGGTATCTCGGCCACAAGAAAAGATTGTTGTGCTGAGACAATGCCTAAGAGAAAGGTCGGTGATATTGAGATCCTTTAGAACCCGATCATTATTTCTAGGACAGGTTGAGCCAACTAGACTTCAAGAGGGTACTTACCTACAAAACTCATGCAAGCCTAAAACATAGGGTTTTGTTTGCTGTGTGTGTATATGTTTGCTTGTACATAAACATCATTAACATCATCAACATCATATGCATGCGCACTAACCATTTCAAGGATTTAGAAATTTATTTTTGTTTTTGTTTTGTAGGACATGAATTCTCTCCGAAGAAACACCATCCGAATCAGCTTTGTAAAAGCACATCCTCAACTTCAAGAGCTAGCCTCAAGAGTGCCCGGGGATTCTCCTTTTACCAAGAAATATGGTCGACTCCTCAGTTTGGCTATATCCAACTTGCAAGAAGAGATGATGTGTGTACTATTCCAATTCTTTGATCCCGTACATCATTGTTTCACTTTCTAGGACTATCAGTTGGTACCTACACTAGAAGAGTTCTCTATACTCTTAGGGGTGCCCGTGCTTAATCAGATACCGTTCACCGGTCTAGAAGGGATTCCAAAACCTGAAGTCATCGCCGAAGCTTTACATGTGAAGAGGGCCGACGTCATAGCCAATTGGGAGACAAGAAGTGGGGTTAAAGGATTTCTAGCTAAGTTTCTATTAGAAAAAGCTCGTTCATTCTAGGATGACATGGATTTCCAAGATTTCGAAGACGTACTAGCTCTCCTCATTTATGGTTTGGTTCTGTTTCCCAATTCGGACCAATTCATAGACGTTAATGCCATCAAAGTCTTTCTCTCTTGCAATCCTATACCTACCTTACTAGGAGACATCTTGCATTGCCTTCATACCCGCACCATGAAGAAAAGAGGTACCCTTTTGTGTTGTATTCCCCTACTCGCCCAGTGGTTCACTTCACACCTACCTCAGTCAGCATTGAAGAACGAGCAAAGACTGACTTGGTTTCAAAGGTTGATGTCTCTCACCCACTCTGATATCCGTTGGTGCTCGAGATCCTTGGAAGACATCTCTATCATTGACCGCTGTGGGGAGTTCCCTAATGTACCTCTACTAGGTATTAGGGGAGGTATCACCTACAACCCGTGCTTAGCTCTTTGACAATTTGGGTATGCCCGAAGATACGGTCCTCATGAGATGCTCATCCAAGGTCTGGTGTTCGACTACGACAAAGAAGACCAAGATTACCGCCAGAGGTTTACACGTGCTTGGGGAATGGTGAACAAGGTGGACAGTAGGACTTTGGGACATAAAAACTCTATCCCTCTTGAGCCTTACCTTAAGTGGGTATGGGCTCGTGCCCAGAGTCTCTTGATGCCTTACCCTTCCATCCTTCCTGTCATCATTGAGCCTGTTATTGAAGGAGACGTCCCATACACCATTCTTCATCCTGACATGCCTACCTCTCTCGAAGACCTGCAGAAAGCTTGTGTTCAGTTGAAGGAAGAACGAGACACCTTTGAAACCCAGTACTACGCCAGTGAGAAGAAGGTTCTAGAGCTCACCAAACTGCTTCACGAAGAGAAAAATCTGAATACCTACATTGCTCCAAAGAGGATGCGTTCGGTCTTTTTGTCTTAGGAGTTTTTGCTGTATTTTGTTTCTTTCTTTGTAAAGCCCAAGGAGGCATGATGTATTAAAACTTTCTTTTATTTAATATGATGTGTGTTCTTTTTTGGTTTGAACAAGTTTAAATCTCTAAATTTCCTTGAAATCATTTGCATATTGCATCTTCATTCATCATAACATCATACAGGTTTCTCATAATAGGTCGCCTTATCCTTCTACTGTTTATTTCAGTGAGATGGATATGGAACAGACTGTGAAAGATCTTCAGGCGCATAATGCCCAGTTTCAACAAATGCTCATGGCTCTGACAAAAGGACAAGAGGAGTTGAAGACTCTGCTGGCCAAAGAGAAGAAGACGAAAACAAAGAAACCAATTGGTGTTGTAATCATGGGAAGAAGGTTTAAAGGACAAACCAGGCAAACTTTAGACTTTACAACATCGTCAGGCGAAGGAGATAATCAAACCCAAGAAGTGAACAACGACCCAGCATCCGAAGGAGAGGAAGAGCCTGATTACTCTGAGGAACAATATCCTCCTGCTGATGATAAATACAAATAGCTAGAGGATCGTTTGAATGCCATGGAGATTCAGAGAGTACCCAGTTTGGACTTTGAAGAATTAGGACTCATCTCGGGGGTTGTCATCCCACAAAAATTCAAGGTCCCAACTTTCGCCAAGTACGATGGTGTCTCTTGTCCGAAGCTACATCTAAGGTCATATGTCAAAAAGATTCAACCCCACACGAATGAAAAGAATATGTGGGTGCATTTCTTCCAGGAGAGGTTATCTGGGACGCAGTTGGATTGGTTCTACCAATTGGAAGGGACCAATGTTCGCAACTGGGAAGAGTTGGCTGCCGCTTTCTATAAACAATATCAGTATAATACTGATTTGGCTCCGACTAGGACACAATTACAAAGCATGTCTATGGGAACGGATGAAGGTTTCAAAACCTATGCTAAAAAATGGAGGGATCTCGCAGGCAGGGTTCAGCCCCCTCTATCCGACAGAGAATTAGTAGATATGTTCCTAGGCACCTTGTCAGGACCATTTTTCAATCACCTGATTGGGAGTTCCTCATCTGGGTTTACCGAATTAATTATGACTGGTGAGCGGGTTGAGGCCGGTATAAAAAGCGGCAAAATTCATAGAGATGCATCCTCGAGTATGGTGAAGAAACCCTTTGTTGGAAAGAAGGAGGTCAGTGCTGCATATGATCATAGGAGTCAAAACAAAACCGACCGTCGTTCGGCAGTAGGGCCTGTCATGATTTCTAATCCTGCGCCAAATCATTAGGGAAATTATCAGCGCAAACCAGAAGCGCCCATGAGACGATTTACCCGGATTAACATGACTATGTCTCAAGTTTTGCCACACCTTCTCAAGACCAATCTGGCAACTTTAAAGGAAGCTCCCAAGAATCCCAATACTGCTTCTCCTTGCTACAACCAGAACACCCGATGTGCCTATCATTCTGAAAGCCCGGGGCACGATACCAATGACTGTTGGGCCTTAAAGAATAAGGTGCAAGACCTTATCGATGCGGAAGAAATTGAATTTAAGCCCCCAGAAACGCCTAATGTAATAACGGCACCAATGCCCAGTCATGGCCAAGGTATCAACGCCATTGACGATGATCGTTTTGTTTCCTCTGTGAATGACTTAGTTACTCCTCTGTTGACCATTAAGCAGAATCTACTGCAAGCCGGCCTGTTCCCAGGCTGCGATGAAGATTGTCACCTATGCAAATCTCTACCGAATGGCTGTCTGTTACTAAAGATAGGCGTCCAGCGCCTGATGACTAGTAAAGAAATCCTATTTGAAAAGCTACCTCTTATCAAAAGCTCTTATCAAGATGTTTCGATAATCACCATTTCCTACAATCCTCCCGGGGTCTCCACCAAAAGACCCGTCAGGATTACATCCGCTCCTAGATCTTCACCCTTAATCATCACTATGCCAAGACCAATACCATACTCCTCGAATAAAGCTGTTCCCTGGAGTTATGAGGCTGACGTTTATTACTATGGCGTCAAGCAAGATCAGTTGGCTGTCAAGAATGAATTTGCGAGAGATATTGATCCCGATATCGGTAACATCACTGGAACCAGCAAAATAATAAGAAGTGGAAGAGTCTTCTCACCTGAGATTTCTCCAAAGACCGTTGCTACTCCTGTGATCATTACTACTGCCACTCCTACTGACACCCCCAGTGATACTCCTAGTGTTATCCCTACTGCCGATACAAGGGGGAAAGAGGCTTTGGTTGAGCCCGCCCAAGTAAGAGAACGTCCCTAAGTCATCCTTGAAGCTTATAGAAAAGAAATAGAAGAAATCCTGAAGATAATCAAGAAAAGTGACTACAACATTGTAGAACAATTGGGGCAGACCCCCTCGAAGATATCATTGTTGTCCTTACTTTTGTGTTCTGAAACTCACGCCAAAGCCTTGGTACAGTTTCTTAAAACCACTCACGTGTCCCAAGAGACCTCCATCAACCAATTTGAAGACTGTGTGGCCAGTCTGACTGCTGATAAAGGATTGGGCTTTTCCGATGCTGATTTAACCTCTAAGGGAAGGAAGCACAACGATGTCTTACATATTTCCATCGAATGCAGGGGCACCACACTTACCCATGTTTTGGTGGATACCGGTTCATCATTGAATGTCTTGCCCAAAAATGCCCTCGACCGACTGGATATCGAGGGGCTCATCTTGAAACCTAGCAACAGCATAGTGAGGGCCTTTGATGGTTCCAAGAGGACAGTACACAGAGAAGTTAATATCCCCATAAAAATTGGGACTCAGACTTTTGACTCAATTTTCTATGTGATGGACATCCGCCCTTCGTACTCTTGTCTGTTGGGTCGACCCTGGATCCATGGTGCTGGTGCCGTCACTTCCACCCTACACCAAATGCTAAAATACCCGATCAGAGGGAAGATTGTCACAGTTCACGGAGAGAAGGAGTACATGGTTAGCCATCTGAACTCTTTCAGGTATGTTGAAATGGATGGTGAATTCATAGAGACTCCCTGCCAGAACTTTGAGGAGGTTCCAGCAACGATAGCGGCAACCAAGTCTACTCTAAAAGTTCTGAAGATTACCAGACCTCCATTAAAGATGGCCTCGTTGAAAGATGCTCGAGAAGTAGTTGAAGAGGGAGGATGTACTATCTGGGGTCAGCTTCTGGATATTCCCTACAAGTCCAACAAATTTGGGTTGGGGTTCACTTCAGAGGCTCAGAAAGTTGTTCGACGTTCTCGCGCTGGGGGACCACCTCTGCGTATCAGCAATGAAGGAGTCAATGCAATAGAAGACAGTGATGGCAGCTGTGACATGGACAAATGGATTTTTCCAACCATCGGCGGAGGGCTCAACAATTGGGAGGCCAAAGATTTCATTCCTATTACTTTTATTCAAGAGTAATTGTCTTTTAATATTTCCAGGCTTGTAATATTTAAACAATTCATACTTTTTTAAAACCTTGTGTCTTACCCGAGGCACAACGATCCATTTGTGAGGGTTGTCACTTCATTCTCATATGTCATTAATGAATCATGGACGTTTTTGCATCAAATTTTGTTTTCTTTGTTTTTTTTCTTTCTTACATTTTATTTCTTTCAAAGGTAGCTATGCTCTTACACACAATCACTTATTAAAAATGCAGATCCACATCCACTAAGAATCCCATGGGTAACAGTTCTTCTATGGCCAATTGTGACTTTGAAAATCCGATCTACCAAGCTGACGACGAAGATGAGGAAGATTATGAAGTGCCAGGGGAGTTGGCCAGGTTGTTGCAACAGGAAGAAAGAACCATTCAGCCACACGAGGAGTCGGTCGAAACAATTAACTTGGGAACTGAGGAAGATAAGAAGGAGGTTAAGGTGGGTGCCAATTTGGAATCCAGTGTCAAGGAACGCCTGATTAAATTATTACACGACTATGTTGAGATCTTTTCCTTATTGTACAAAGACATGTCGGGACTTGATGCAGAGATTATGGTACATTGTCTGCCTACAAAAGAAGATTGTCCCCCAGTAAAGCAAAAGGTTTGTCGTATGAGGCTCGATATGTCTGAAAAGATCAAAGCAGAAGTTATGAAGCAATTCAATGCCTGATTTTTGGCTATCACCTCTTATCCCAAATGGGTGGCCAATGTTATTCTTGTACCTAAGAAAGACGATAAAGTGAGGATGTGTGTGGACTACAGAGATTTGAATAGGGCAAGCCCCAAAGATGATTTCCCACTCCCCCACATTGACATCCTAGTTGATAATACAGCGCGACACAAAGTGTTTTCCTTCATGGACGGCTTCTTGGGCTATAACCAAATCAAAATTGCGCCCAAGGATATGGAGAAAACGATCTTTGTTACATAGTGGGGCACTTTCTGCTATAAGGTCATGCCATTCGGACTGAAGAATGCTGGGGCAACCTATCAACGCGCCATGGTAGCTTTATTTCATGACATGATACATTATGAGATAGAGGTCTACGTAGACGATATGATAGCCAGATCGCAGACGAAAGAAGAGCACCTTGATCACTTACAGAAGCTGTTTGAGAGGCTGAAGAAGTACAAGTTGAGATTGAATCCAAACAAGTGCACAATCGGAGTACGGTCTGGTAAACTCTTAGGTTTTGTCGTCAGCAACAAGGGTATCGAGGTTGATTCCGCCAAGATTAAAGCGATACAAGAAATGCCGTCTCCTCGTACCGATAAAGAAGTCAGAGGATTCTTGGGACGTCTGAATTACATTGCCCGATTCATTTCTCACCTAACAGCTACTTGTGAACCAATCTTCAAACTGTTGAAGAAAGATCAAGTAGTCAGATGGAATGATGAATTTCAGATTGCTTTTGACAAGATCAAAGAGTACTTACAAGAGCCTCTTGTTTTGATGCCACCAGTCGAGGGAAGAACGTTGATCATGTATCTGACCGTTTTAGAGAACTCAATGGGGTGTGTATTGGGGCAGCATGACGAGTCTGGCCGAAAAGAGCACGCTATTTACTACCTGAGCAAAAAGTTTACCGACTGTGAAACCAGATATTCACTGCTCAAGAAAACATGTTGCGCTCTGGCATGGGCTACTCATCGGCTAAGACATTATATGTTGACTTACTACTTTATTGATATCTAAGATGGATCCGATAAAGTACATCTTCGAAAAGCCTGCTCTGTCTGGGAGGATAGCTAGATGGCAGATGATCCTAACAGAATATGACATACAATACACTACCCAGAAAGCTATAAAGGGAAGTGTGCTAGCTGATGATCTTGCCCATCAAGCTGTAGAAGATTATCAGCCCATGAAGTTTGAATTCCCGGATGAAGACATCATGACATTAGACAACTGTGAAGAAATCGGACCATGTGACGGACCTAAACAAGGATCCCGATGGACCCTATTCTTTGATGGGGCATCCAATGCACTTGGTAATGGTATCAGAGATGTACTCATATCTCCGGAAGGGTGTCACACTCCCTTTACTGCCAGACTTTGCTTCAACTGTACAAACAATATGGCAGAATACGAAGCGTGCATCTTTGGTCTCAAGGCTACCATAGACTTGGGGATAAAATACTTGGATGTATTTGGAGATTCAACTTTGGTCATTAGTCAGGTCAAAGGGGAATGGGACACCAAACACCCCAACCTTATCCCTTATAAAGAACATGTGTTAACATTGCTGCCGCATTTCGAGAATATTACCTTCGAGCATTTCCCGCGAGAAGAAAATTGGCTAGTAGATGCTCTAGCCACAATGTCATCTATGTTTAAACTTAATTGGGATAATGAGGCTTCCCAAATCACCATCGAATGAATGGATGAACCAGCATACTGCCACGAGATTAATATTGAAGAGGTAGTGGACCAGCCGTGGTTTCATGAAGTCAAGAGGTATCTCGAGGCTCAAGAATATCCAAAAAGAGCTTCAGTCAATGATAAAAGTTCTTAAGGAGATTCTCTGCTAAGTTCTTCCTGAGTAATGGCATACTGTACAAACGCAATCACGACTCCATTTTACTTTGGTGCATAGACAAGGCTGAGGCTGAAAGATCATGGTTGAATTACACGAAGGCCCTTTTGGTACTCACTCCAGTGGACATACAATGGCGAAGAAAATCCTACGGGCAGGCTATTATTGGTCTACCATGGAAGCAGATTGCTACCAATACTCTCGGACCTGCCATAAGTGTCAGATTTATGCTGACAAGGTGCACGTACCTCTGGTTCCTCTGAATGTCTTGACGGCTCCTTGGCCCTTCGCTATGTGGGGAATCGATATGATCGGGGAAATCAAGCCAACGGCCTCCAATGGACACCGCTTTATCTTAGTGTCCATCGACTATTTTACAAAGTGGGTTGAGGCAGCTTCCTTTGCTTCTGTTACTAAGAATGTGGTCTCCCGGTTCATCAAACAGAATCTCATCTGTCGGTACAGTATCCCAGAGAGAATCCTCACTGATAATGGTACAAATCTAAATAACACTATTATCACCGCCTTGTGCGAGCAATTCAAGATTCAGCATCAAAATTCTCCCCCCTACCGGCCAAAGATGAATGGTGTTGTAGAAGCTGCTAACAAAAACATTAAGAAGATCATACAGAAAATGACAGTCACATACAAAGACTGGTATGAGATGCTACCGTTCGCTCTCCACGGGTATCGTACCACAGCTCCCACATCAACTGGGGAAACACCTTATTCTCTCGTATACGGCATGGAAGCTGTCTTGCCTATTGAGGTCTAGATCCCCTCTCTAAGAATCATGAAGGATGCTGGTTTGAATGAAGAAGATTGGATTCAGACTCGGTTTGACCAACTAAACTTGATTGATGAGAAGAGGCTTACAGCCATCTGTCATGGTCAGATGTATCAAAAACACATGATCAAAGCTTTTAATAAAAAGGTCAAACGTCAGGTATATCGGGTCGGTGACTTGGTAATCAAGCGTATCATTTTGCCATAAGGTGATCCCAGGGGAAAATGGACCCCTACATATGAAGGGCCGTTTGTAATCAAAAGCATTTTCTCTGGTGGAGAAATGATCTTGACTACTATGGATGGTGATGACCTCCCGCACCCTGTAAATACAGACATAGTTAAAAGATACTACACATGATCAAAGACCCGCTAGGTTGACTGGCCTAGGAAAAAATAAGGGCTTCCCGGCGAACCAAAAGGGTTCGGGAAAAAATAAGGGATGAAAATAAAAAAAACTATACACCCGGCAAGTCGAAAACCCGAAAGGGTGGCTTGGGCAAAAAAGGGTATCCCGGTGGACTGAAAACCCGAGAGGGCGGTCCAGGCAAAAGTTAGGGATTAAAGCGTATGACTATGTCCCGTTGGATCATCTTGCAAACAATCTTCAGCGTCGACCAATCAACTCAATTGGCTCTAAATCAATCCAATCGACTTCATTGAGGCGACAAGCGGACAAGACATTCAGAGACATGAAGACTATAGCAGAATGGGAACCCCATGGGATTATTTCACATAGCTATCTTTTCTCTGTATCAATTTTCATTTTTTACGACGACATTCTCTCGCTAGAATGCTCGTCTCATTGTATAAAAAATACTTATACAAAGATATCCCTTTTGAAAGTACAAAACCATCTGTTTTTCTGTGTTTCTGTTTACAAAAATGTCCAATGATTTATTTTTGAGCATATGCATTTGAACATGATTACTGTTACAAATAAATAAAAGAAAAACATAAAGATAATTACTAATGACTTTGATAAATAGGATAATATCTATAAGCCATTCCATAAAACCCCCACAGGTACTTTCTCCAGCCAGAGCAAAAGCAATACATCCTACTACAGAATCGCTAACATATCCTCAGTATGCATCCTGTCGGTATCAAGCGTTCTCATATTCCTGACAAAGCAAAATTTCCAACCACCGGTCCAGAGTGTCCCTAGTAAGTTGCCCAACTTCCCAGATTTCCTCAGCAGGATTTCACAAAGTCTACAAGCAATGTCCGACTTTTCCTCTCTACAACAGAGTTTACATTTGGAAACTCACCCATCAGTGCTTCCAAAGGGATTTATTTTCCCGCTTCCGGAAACACTACGGCACAAACAATCTTTAATTCCTTACATTTGCATCCATACGTCATAACATTGACAACTCAAGTACATACAGTGCAATCTCATTTATTTTGAGAGGAAAACATCACACCATGCATCACATACATCATAGCATTGCATACAATTAACTCTTCACCTTTTTGCAGGAAAGAGTCATTAGACAGTTATTATCAACAAACTTCCGACAGACACAAATTTTCAGCAAGTCAAATACAGATCAGTTTCTGAGAAAAGGCTGGTTCTTGCTGGTTCAGATAAATCTCTCAACGGTTTATTCTGATTCTTCTCCATATTTTTACTGGTTCAGATAAATCTCTCAACGGTTTATTCTGATTCGTCTCCAGATTATTTTTACTGGTTCAGATAAATCTCTCAGTGGTTTATTCTGATTCATCTCTAGATTTTTACTGGTTCAGATAAATCTCTCAACGGTTTATTCTGACTCATCTCCAGATTTTTACTGGTTCAAATAAATCTCTCAACGGTTTATTCTGATTCGTGTCCATATTTTTACTGGTTCAGATAAATCTCTCAACGGTTTATTCTGATTCGTCTCCAGATTATTTTTACTGATTCAGATAAATCTCTCAATGGTTTATTCTGATTCGTCTCCAGATTTTTACTGGTTCAGATAAATCTCTCAACGGTTTATTCTGATTCGTCTCTAGATTTTTACTGGTTCAGATAAATCTCTCAACGGTTTATTCTGATTCGTCTCTAGATTATTTTTACTGGTTCAGATAAATCTCTCAGCGGTTCATTCTGATTCGTCTCCATATTTTTATTGGTTCAGATAAATCTCTCAACGCTTTATTCTGATTCGTCTCCAGATTATTTTTACTGGTTCAGATAAATCTCTCAGCGGTTTATTCAGATTCGTCTCCAGATTTTTACTGGTTCAGATAAATATCTCAACGGTTTATTCTAATTCGTCTTCATATTTTTACTGGTTCAGATAAGTCTCTCAACGGTTTATTCTGATTCGTCTCCAGATTATTTTTACTGATTCAGATTAATCTCTCAACGGTTTATTCTGATTCGTTTTGTGCTTAAGATCGAGTTCAAACTTTCCGTCAACAATCATCTTTGGATGGCATATATAAGCCCATCTCCGACAATTCTCCTTTGTTTCTCCAAATGGCATCTTTAAGCCCATTTCCTTACATAATCAACCAGCACGTCATCAAGTGCAATTTTCTGGGCACTCTAGTGTTCAATCACCTTCTACTTTCAAGCCACGAACGACAAACACGTTGATCTCGCTTTTCAAGTTTAAGAAGATTGAACAGGGGCAACTGTTGTACCACAAAAATTTCCCTCCCATTTTTCATACAAGATACAATCCTAGGGTTTCTCGGATATTCAAGTTGACTCAGAAATCGATCAAACAGATTCTCTTCCGAGGCAGTAAATCAGCAATTGGGGTTTTGCATTTCTCAAAAGAAAGTGAGTTTTCAAAGTTTCAAACGGTCTTTATGGTCCTTCATGTGTTATCAAAGATGTTTGTGCCAAGTTTCAAGTCTCGCATCGTGAGTTTGCTCAGTCAGTGGTTCAGACGACTGAAAATGACTCCATTAACCCAAAAGATGACCTTTTGCGACATCAAGTTCAAGTGACTGTAACTTCTTCGTTATTAGATATTTTTGAGCGTTTCTTCTCGCATATGACTCTCCTCGGTGTCATCTCCAATTTCTCTTCACAAGTCAAGATTTGATTATGTGCAAAAGATCATCAAAAAATTCGAATGCTTTAAAGGTCATTTTGCAAATTTGACCCGATCACAAGAAACTCTTGTCCAATTTTCGAGGCTCATAACTTCTTCAATTTTCAATATCATGAAGTGATTCTTTTTGCAAAGTATCACAAATAGCATTGTCTATGAGATTACTTCAACGATCAAAGTCAAAATGCGCTTGGAAGACCAAGAAATTTATTGAAATTTTATAGGAATTTCTTGACTATAGAATGTTATTTCTAGATGTTAATCATTATGTTGAGATGATTCATTGAAACGAGAGTTGAGTTTGAAAGTCCCTGGGTAGTTTGTTATTCGTACTTCAAATCGTTTGCGTTTGGGCGATAATGATTATTGGATCGAAATAGGATTTAGATCAAAATTCTTAAAGGAAAAATCCATAATTTTTGGCTCATATTTCAAGTTACTATGAATTGAAGATATGGATTTTAATGAAGAAGAGTCGAGGATCCATTCAAATAAATCTTTTGATTTCGGCCCAATTAAGGCATGTGAGGCATAATTCATTCACATGAATTTGTTTCAGGATATTCAAAAGGGTCAGTATGCTTATGGCGCAATTTTGATATACTTGAAAAAAGAATTCATTCATGTGAACTATTTTGAATTCAAAGAATTCATCAAACTTCATTCATCTTCATCTTCATTCAAGTTTTCAATTTTCTTTCAAATCAATTACAAGTGCATCACCAATTCCAATTCCAAATTCAAGACATCCATTTCAAGTTGGCAAGAATTCATGATTCAATCCTACAAGAAAACACAATGCATTATTTAAGGCATGTTTCAAAGATTCAAGTAGGGTTCTTTTCTCAAGAGGCATTTTAAAAGGAGAATCCAAATTATGCTCATAATTTTAAAAGGATATTCAAGTTTGGTAGAAATAAATTCAAGATGAATCGAGTACACAAGATTGCACCAAAGTTTCATTTTTTAATTACAAGTGAATTGGTATACACTTTACAAGTTTCTAAATCTTAAAACTCAAATCACAAATTCACAATGTTACAAATTCCTAACAATGCACTAAACTATAAAGGAATTTCTTCATCATCAAGATTTCTTCAAGCGCTTCAAGTCACTCTTCGTCAATTCCCCCTATCGTCCAATTTGCTCGTACATGTAAACAAAAGGAGAGAATTAATTAGCAAAAATTCATGTTGGAACAAGAATGGAAAATTTCAAAGAAATCTCTACATTTTCATCATTAGGGATTGGTAAGAAGAATCAGAAATAAGGGGGCAACATTTCGTCCGTGTTTGGTCCTTTGCAAATCACAATCTTTAATTGGTTCACAGAGGACAAAATGAGGAGAAATACAAGTCAAAATTAATAGTTCATCATGGTTTCAAATGCTACAAAAAAATAGTTTACATCACAATAAAAAAGGAACAATCACAAGAGGCCAAAATGCTGTCAAAATGGACTGCATTGCAGCCCTCCATAGGCTGTCCACAAGAGGCCAAAATGTTGTCAAAATGGACTGCATTGCAGCCCTCCATAGGCTGTCCATAAGAGGCCAAAATCTGTCAAAAATAGCTGCAAACATACAGCCAAAATTGCACATATATAGGCTAAGTCAAAACTGCAACAAGAAAGGTGCAAAGCAGCATAACAAATATGTTCAAACCCAATTGCCTTTTCCCCCCAAAACGTTTGTTTTTCAGATGAAGAGAATAGGAATATAACAGGAGGCAATTCAGGACAGAAGAAGAGGGAACAAGATTTCATTATTAAAAAAAAAGAACAACAGAAAGAATACATACACAAAAACATAGAGAAACCATATACCATAAAAAAGAACCAGCAGTAAGACAACAACATCACAAAGCAGACATAAAACCCCAGATAATTTTCATCATTTTCCCTTGCAGCCCCTTCAGAAATTAAAGAGAGAATACATAAAAAAGGATAGAAACCAACTTCACTGTCAAGCAAAATCCAGCAACAAGGTAAAATTTCCATCACTTCTCTGCATTTATCATAAAATCTATCATCTGCATGCATTTTGTTTTGTTAATAATCAAATGAAGAAAGAAGAAAACAAAAAAACCAACAAACCAGTAAAATAATCGTGAACCAGTAATAGAACTGATAAAACCAAAGAAAACAACAACAAATGAACACGAAGTCAGTAGAATAACAACCAAGAAAAAATCAAAACTAAAACTCAAGATTTTGATTTGTTAGAAAATGAATCACAAAATAGAGTAAGAGAAAGAAACCAAAAAGGATAGAAACAGTGTCACCGTATTTCCTAAGTCTAGATCTCCTACACCACCATATTTCCTCAGTCCACCCTCAATCTCTTTTATCACGTCCATATAAACTAACCATCTGCAGCTTCTTCTTCTTTTTCACCCGGCCAACAACAAACACCCCAACCTTGGTTATGTATTCCTCGCAGCAATTTCAACCTACAATTCAAAATCAACCATAACCCATCAATCATAACCCATAATAAACTGCAATACAATAAGCCCTAAACACAATAACAAAAATAGAACGGTAGCTTGTATTGAAATCGATCAACCTTAAGCTTCATCACTTACAAGCAAATCAAAACAGAGTAAAACACAAGAATGACTGGAAATGAACGCGTTGCCGATGAGTCGAATCAGGACGGAAATCACCGATTTGCATGTTTCTCAGGGAGCTTTTGTTTGCGATTAACAAAGTTGCGTTGAAATTCCTTGAATGTTTCGCTTTGGAAGCTTTTGTGTGTTGTTCTCAAGATCGGAAGAAGCATCTGAGTTACCATCATGTTGTTAGTAAGCAAGAAAAGATTGGAGTTTTCTGTCTGAAAGTGAAAGCTGGGAGAGACGATTAGGAGATACAAAAGGATTTTAGTTAATCTAATTTTGTTTAATCTGCGAATTACCAAGACCATAACTAAGCGCCACCCCCTTTTTCTTTTCTAGGGTTTTCAAACCCTTCTATTCCCACTGTAAACCGGGTCAGGCCTCTTGGGCATTTTGGCCCAATCATGCTACCGTTTTCCTCTCATTTACCAATTAAACCGTTTTATTTATGAATAAGTAGCGTAGTTCAGTTGGAAAGATGCATCTTTGATAATCCAAGGGGGCTGAGTTTGATTCTTCCTGTGGGCATTTCTGTTTTGCTTATTTCTCTCAATCTTATTTTCTCTAATTTTTTTATTATTTATATTTAGTTTTAATTCTAAAATTCAACTAAACTTAAAACATACATTCTTTTTTTATATATAATTAATTTGATCTAGACTTTGTGATTAATTTTTATCAACTTCTTTTTCTTTCTTTAATAAACTTTGTTTTAGATAAAATTATTAATGAATTTACATATAATAAAACACCAAAAAATAGTAGAATTTAGTTTTATCCTTCTTTAGATTTTACTTAAATAGTTAAAAATACAAAAATACCAAGTTCTTATACTTTGTCAATTAATCACATTCTTTAGACTGTTATAACTTTAATTAATCGCTCAAATTCAATTTGGTTGTATTGTTTGCTATTTGGACCTTTTAATCGCATTTGACTGATCCCCATTTGTAAAAATTGTACCCCCATTCCCGAACGCTTTGTAATAGCATAGAATTTCAATTCCCACAATTTACTGTTTTCCTTATACTGTATAGTAATTAGGCGTGCATGGCAAGATTAAAAAAATCAATTGCTAGATAACCTAATCAAAGAACAAAATAACTTGAAACAAACACACTTTCACACGCGCACCTCTAGGGTAACCTTGCTTGTTGCCTCAAAAATACAGTCATGTCCCTCGAATATGGGATGCTTTAGCAATGACCCTTCGATAAAAAAGATCGTAGTCCCTTGATGACCCTCGATGTTTCCTTCGATAAAATGATCTCGTCCCTTACGAAAATTGCTAAAGCGTCTCATAAGTTGCCTTCGATGATTGTAAAATTGACCCGCCCCTGTCCCTTCACATCCAACGATGGGGCTTCTTACCAAATTAATGGTAAGATAGAAACATTAAAAGGAGGAAGAAAAGAACAATTGAAAACCTTTCGAGTAGATAGATTCGCTCCTAGTTACTCGCTTGCTCACAATAAAAACATTTTTACACCTACACTTTCATTTTAAAACATTTTCAAAAGACAAAACATTTTGTATACGTTTTATAGAGACGAGAACTATTACAAAACATCTTTTCCAAAACCACATTCGAAAACACGTTCCACAAACACATCTTTTAACTATCTTTCGAAACAAAACATTGTACGCGTTCTTATAGAAACGAGAACCATTACATAGAGATTTTTCAAAACACTTTCAAAGCCCACACCACAAGCATACTGTCGAATAAAAGCAAGTGATCTAAACGAGTAACTAAGAGCCCATGGAAAACCATGGATGAAAAGGGTGCTAATACCTACCCTTTTCATAATCTACCCCCCGAACCCGAGAAATAATCTCGAAAGGTCTTTCCTGTGATTTTTTTCCTTTCCTTTTGGATAAAAGAAAAGTCGGTGGCGACTCTTGCTATCCGCACAAATGCGATCGAAACGCAAAACACCAAGTCAGTTCTCCCACCGTATCACACCGGTCAATAGCAATCTATGCACCATTTATTTTGAGACATGATATCGAGATCATGCTCCAATAACACTTAGTGCAATAAGAAAGGGATGAGCTGAAGAAGGGTGGAAAAGAATATATAAACCATGGATCCAATGATGAAGTGGTGGACTTATATAGAAGTCGTACCTATTTTGAGGTCGGTCAATATCAATCTATGCATCATTTATTTTGAGACATGATATCGAGTTCATGCTCCAATAACACTTAGTGCAATAAGAAAGGGATGAGGCGAAGAGGGGTGGAAAACTATTATTAAAATCATTCATCCATTTTTATGGAGTTAGACTTAACACCATGGATCCAATGATATTAAAAAAGTTCATGATCAAAATTCAACTGAAGATCAGCCAGAAAATAATCATAAAATTATACATTAAAAAAGGGTTTTAAAATGTTTTAAAATAGAAATAAGAAAGAAAAATATCAACTATGTTCAAATTAATCAAGAAATAGAAAGTAAGACGATAGAAAAATTAGGAAAGGACTCAAATATTTTTATAAAATTTTAAGTAATTTTTTAAAGTAAGAAACTATTTTTAAAACTAAAAGAAATGAGTAAAATAAACCAAAAATGATAAAAAATAACAAAGTCAGAAATAAAAAATAAATGAGGTCACCAATATTTGTAACAATATCATTGGATCATTCCATATTTTTTTTAGAATTTTAAAATGTATAAAAGTACTTTTAAACATTTAAAACAATTTAAATAAAATGAAAATTTATAAAAAATATCAAAACAAAAAACAAAATTGCAAAATAAAAATAAAAATCAGAAAGAGAAAAATCAAAAATGTTTTTCATAATTTTTTTCAGATTTTTTGGACTTAAAATGAATTTTCTATGATTTTTTGAAATTTAAATCACTTAAAATAAAAATCAGAAAATAAAATGTCAAACCAAAAAAAATATGGGTCATCTGATCATTGCCAAAACGCGTTAGTAAGCAGATCAAGTGGACCTGGCGCATTGTGCATGTTATGGACTTTAGTGAATAAAGCACTGAATCAAATGTAAAATCATATTTAAAAAAAAAATGGCAAATCATCGTTGGTTGGAAGATGACACGTTGGTCATCTTCAACCTCCAACCAACGTGAAATTGCAGGTCTCTCAAACTGTAAAATCAGAAGCTCAGACCTATGCCATTTGCTTCGTCTCATCAAGATGAAGACAACCACACCTTCGTGAAAAATTTATATAAACTGTAGCTCAAGCAATTTGGAAGGAATGTTTTAAAAATGGATTTGAAATTTCATGGTGAAAATGTGTTTCCAGATAAAAGCAAGTATTACAACTAGAACCAGGGCAATGAGAGCTTCACAATGATATCAATGTTTGGAAGAATTGATGGAGAAATCTACCTATTGAAGTTGAGTTACAGAGCTCTGAAACTGGACTTCTATGGATCAATATAGGTCACCATTATTGAAGGTAATTGTATGGTTAGCTTCATGGAAGATCAAGGAAGGTGAATTGATAGAAAAATTGGATTGAAAAAGGCTTGAACACTGATTTTGAAGTTGTGGAAAAGTGAGTTATGGAGCAAGTTTGACAGGGTGATTCTGGATGTTCAAGCTTGATGAAATGAATGAGGGATGACCCTCTATTTATAGGGAATCAAATGGAATGTTCAAGCATATAAAGTGATGAAGTATGGAGGGAAATCATGTGAAGTTGCAAATAAGAAAAGTGTGACT
The DNA here is from genome assembly GCA_948472305.1 of Vicia faba. Taxonomy (NCBI): domain Eukaryota; kingdom Viridiplantae; phylum Streptophyta; class Magnoliopsida; order Fabales; family Fabaceae; genus Vicia; species Vicia faba. The sequence continues at coordinate 958,760,254 of OX451735.1, forward strand.
TCTATTTTGATCAAAACTCATCCAAAACACGCATTTTGCTATGCTAATCACTTCTGGAAGTTCACTAAACATGTTTAGAAGCAAAAACACACAGAAAAAATGTGTTTAGAAGCTAAATCAAGAATTTCAAATTCTGACTTTTGAAGAAACTTCAGTTTCAAGTTACCAAGTTCAAAATAATGGCATTTTCAACTCAAGGGGTCTTAGGGCCTGATTCTTGGTGCTTTAGAAAGATGAAATTACAAGCTTTGTAATGGGGAAAAGAATGGAGTAAAATGGATGTTTGAGATGAAATTTGCAATGAGTCAAAGTTGGGAAAAAGAGGTTGACTTTCCATACTTAGAAATATTTCAAGTTTTTCTTCAAAAGTGACCTATAATGTTTTGCATCCAAACATGGACTTCCTCTTGGAATTTTCTCTTTACCAAAAAAGATGGCATGAAATACACCTCTTGAATGACATTTTGAAACTTGAACCATTCAAAATCTCCAAAAATTGAGAGAGTTATCAATTGTTGAAGTTGGCAAAAAATCATGAAATGACCTATAATCTTTTATATCCTTAAGGGATCTTCCATCCATTTTCTAACTTTGCACATAAAAGAAGGAATAAAGTTAACATCCTCAAGATCATTATGGAAAAATAGTGGACTCAAGGTGATAAAAATTGACCAAGTTGTGATTATTTGAAGTCACACATGGGAAATTGGGGCTTCCTCTAGAGGACTTGTAATCTTTCTTCTTCATCAAGTTTCTTCCACATGAAAACTCCTTGAAACTTTTGAAGTGATTTGTTAATAACCCTTTGAAGAGAAGGATGTTTTTGGAATCACTCAAAAATACCAAAAGATGAGAAAGATATACTTCTTTGAAGTTCAAAACCCTAGCTCCTAAATCAAGAAAATGCTTTGAGGAACTTTGACAATTTTGAACAACCTTCTTGTACCGACACTTTTGCTTTGTAAATAGAAGTTGTTTAGGATGATAATGAGAACTCATAGAAACCAAAACCACTTCCATATCTTGATAATTGATAGAAATATGCACTTGTGTCTAATGGGAACAAGGCCTTGTCTAACCATGACAACTTCTTCAATCAACCCCTTGTACTTTTGAATCAATTGGTTGGACAAGGCCTTGTTCCCATTAGACACAAGTGCATATTTCTATCAATTCTCAAGATATGGAAGTGGTTTTGGTTGCTATGAGTTCTCATTATCATCCTTAACAACCTTCTTATACCGAGACTTTTGCTTTGTAAATAGAAGTTGTTGAGGATGATAATGAGAACTCATAGCAACCAAAACCACTTCCATATCTTGAGAATTGATAGAAATATGCACTTGTGTCTAATGGGAACAAGGCCTTGTCCAACCATGACAACTTCTTCAATCAACCCCTTGTACTTTTGAATCAATCTTGACAACTTTGAAATGTGCTGAACCAAAATAAACCTTGCCATGCCATTTCTTCCAAAACAAATTCAATGGTGAGGTTTGAATTTCTCAAGCTTTATTGACTAGGGCATGGAAATAAACTCATGAACCTATGGATCAACTTGCTAAGCCACATTGCTTTTACCTACATTATTAACAACTAAGACAAACCAACATTGCATTTTATTAATTAAAAGGAAAGTCAAGACAAAACATGCATGATCACAAAAGAAAAACAAGTCAAGGTGCTTGGTGATTCCTCAAAGAGCAAAGCTAAATATAGGGAGGAGAACCAAAAGCCCAAATGTGGCCTTGTTGTGATTGAATCAATATGGTATGATGAAGGGATCTTAGGGAAAAAAATTGGGGTACAACAAAACGGTGCCCGTTAGATGCAGTAGGATTAATATCTCTAATCATATCAATGCCCCACATTGCAAATGGCCAAGGAGAAGTCAATACGTTCAGAGGAACCGAAGGCATGTGTACTTTGTCAGCATAAATCTGGCATTTATGACAAGTTCTGGAATGGAGATGGAAATTAGTTTCCATAGTTGACCAATAATGACCTGCTCTTAGAATTTTCTTAGCCATCATATGCCCGCTGGAATGAGTACTGAAGACTCCCTCATGCATATCTTCCATAATCTTCTTAGCTTCCTCCTTGTCCACACAATGAAGCAAAGTCGAATCATGATTGCGCTTGTACAAAATTCCTGCTCATAAAGAATTTGGAAGAGAATCTCCATGGAAATTTATTATCATTAATAGATTCCCCTTTAGGTATATTCTTGAGCCTCAGGGTATCTTTTCACTTCATGGTACCACAACTTCTCCTCTACTCCATCATTATCAACTTTGTAGCAATGCGCCGACTCATCTAGTCTCCTAATAGTAATTTGAGGAGCTTCATTATTCCATATGACTTTGAACATGGACGACATGGTAGCTAATGCGTCCTACAATTGATTCTCTTCTCACGGAATGTGTTCAAAAGTGATCTCCTTGAAATATGGAATTAGCATCAATGCATGCTCTCGATAAGGGACGAGATTCGGGTGCTTCGTATCCCATTCTCCCTTAATTTAACTGATCACTAGGGTTGAGTCTCCATATACATTCAAGATTTTAATTCTTATATCGATAGCAGCCTTGATACCCATGATGCACGCTTCGTACTCTGCCATGTTGTTGGTACAGTCAAAACATAATCTGGCGGTGAAGGGCGTATGGAAACCCTTGGGAGAGACGATCATAACACCAAATCCATTACCAAGCGCGTTGGAAGCTCCATTTAAAACCATAGTCCATAGAGATCCTAATTCAGGTCCTTCATGTGGTCCAAGTTCTTCATAATCAGTAACTAGCATAATATTCTTATCAAGGAACTCAAAATTCATAGTCTGATAGTCGTTTACATCTTAATGAGCCAAGTGATCTACCAGTACACTTCCTTTGATTCCCTTTTGAGTAGTATACTAAATTTCGTATTCTGTTAAGACCATTTGCCATCTTGCTATTCTTCCGGATAGAACGGCCTTCTGGAATATGTATTTTATCGGATCCATCTTACAGATAAACAAAGTGGTATAAGTTAACATATACTCGGCGAGCAGCCCATGCCAGAGCAGTGAGTATCTTGTTTCACAGTCGGTAAACTTTTTGCTAAGGTAGTATATTACATGCTCTTTTCGACCAGACTCGTCATGTTGCCCCAATACACACCCCATTGAGTTCTCTAACTCTGTTAAGTACATGATCATGGGTCTTCTTTCTACTGGAGGCATCAGAATTGGAGGTTCTTGGAGGTACTCCTTGATTTTGTTAAAAGCTTTTTGACAATCGTTGTTCCACTTCACTGCTTTATCTTTCTTCAGTAACTTGAAGATTGTCTCATAAGTAGCAGTCAAATGGGAAATAAATCTGGCAATATAGTTCAATCGTCCCAGGAAACCTCTGATTTCCTTCTTAGTACGGGGATCTAATATTTATTAAATGTCGTTAACCTTGGAGGGTCAACTTAAATACCTTTACTACTGACGACAAACCCTAAGAGTTTACTGGACCTTACCCCAAAGGTGCGCTTGTTTGGATTCAACCTCATCTTGTATTTCTTTAATCTCTCAAACAGCTTGTGTAGGTGGTCAAGATGTTCTTATTCAGTCTGAGACCTGGCTATCATGTCATCAACGTAAACCTCTATCTCATGATGGATCATGTCATGGAACAAAGCTACCATAGCACGCTGATACATTGCATCGATGTTCTTTAAACCAAAAGGCATAACTTTGTAACAGAAAGTGCCCCACTGTGTGACAAAGGTAGTTTTTTCCATGTCTTCAGGTGCCATCTTGATTTGATTATAACCAGAGAAAACATCTATAAAGGAAAATACTTTATTATGAGCGATGTTGTCAACCAGAACATCAATATGCAGAAGCGAAGAGTCATCTTTGGGGCTTTCCCTATTCAGATCTGTGATCGGTGGAAATAGAACTGACTGTTTTAAAATGATGGTTCGCGAAATGTCGCGGTAAGCAAGAGTCACCACCATCTTTTATGTTCTCCAACATGGAAAGGACAAAAGCACAGCAAAATTCCTTTTTTTGAGATGTCTCTCAGTTTGGGAGGTAGATTTATAGAAAGGGAAGTTGTTAGCACCCTTTCTATCCGTGGTTATCCACAGGCTCTTAGGTACTTGCTCACCATGTTTTCAAAAATTGTTTTCTTTTCAAGTGTTTGTGGGTTTTGAAAAAAGTTTTAGTTTGAAAAAACTTCTAAGTAACTCTTGTATCAGTCCTCAAGAGTGTATGAAGTATTTGTTTGAAAACTTTTTGAAAGTGTAGGTGCGAAAAGTTGTTTTTTGTTTTTTAAAGAGCAAGTACCCAGGAGAAATCTACCTACTCTAAGGAATTAGGTTGTGTAAGAGTCCTTTAGACAGTACTATCCCACTATTGAGAAGTAGGTAGCACCGTCGTTGGAGTTATTCGGGTCAATTCGATTGTTAGGGACATGTGTGGTCACCAAAGGAATAGTAGGACACCTTAGCGGTAACCCTAATGTCCTAGATCGTTTTTTTATCCAAGGCAACCGTTTCGAGGCGACCGGATCTTTAGACAGGAGGGCGACCTCTAAAACACCCTATACTTGATGACCACGTCGAGGCAACCAAGTGAGGCGTACCCTAGGGGTGGTATGTGCATGTGTGTTTAATTCAGTTAAGATTATCTTGTACATGTTATTTGTGAGCTATGGATTGATTTTATTTGTCATACAAGTCTTGCAGGCATAATTAACAGTTAATGTTTGTGCGGGAAATAAAGTGCGGAAAGGTAAATCTACGCTATTACAAGGCGCGGCTCTATACATCGCCAAAAACAAAACCCGTTTGGAAAATAAATGCGAGAAAGTAAATAAAGTGATAAAAGCCTAATTAACTATTACATATCTGGAGCAGATACATAAATATAATGAATTAAAATAAACATGCGCGCGAAAGGTTGAATCGGGACGTCCTTAGGGTTTTGACCCTTTTTGAGAAAAGAATTGAAATTGGTCCTTTTTTATAATTAAATTAAATATTAAACCTAATTTACTAATTAATTAATTAATTAATTAAAGAAAAAAGTATTTTTTGTGTTTTTTAATGTTTTAATGAAATAAAATAAATAAAAAAAGAAATTAAAAGTGTCAAAAGAAAAACCTAATTCTAGATTTGATTTTTATTTAATGTGAAAAAGATTACAATTAACCTAATTAAACAACTAAATTAATTAATGAATTTATTTACAAAAAAAGTAATTGAAATTAATAAAAACGTTTTTTTGGTTTTCTGAATTTTATTGTGAAAAAATTAATTATGTTAATTTTAGTGATAATAATAATAATTAGAAAAATAATTAATAAATAAACTAGAAAATATAAAATAAAAAGGAAAAAGGAATGAACCAAGGGGGTTCTGGGCCCAGAATGGAGGTTTGTGTGGAAATTGGAAGCCCATTTGTTGCCAAGCCACGTTTGACCTTTTGCAATTGCCTAGAGCGTGGGTTAACTAGGAACATGGTATTCTTCACCTCATGGCCATCTGATATGTGAGAATGGCCACTTGGCGCGCTGATTTGTGAGGTATATGGTACACCTTCTTTGGAAACCTGCACACAAGCGTGTAAAGAAAAATAATATGGAAATTTTGGGGGACCTGGGAATCGAACCCAGGTCCCAACGTTCAATGCCTGCACGCCTTAGCCACTGAGCCAATTGCTTCAATTGAAATAATAATAATAACTGGTTATTATAGTAGTAAATCAACACAATGCCTGGAAAAAAAATATAAACGCGCGTTATTTTAAAAGAGTAAATAAGAGAGGGACGCGTCAGCGTCTTCTTCGCTGATCCCTAGTTCAGTTACCTGCGGATTTTTATCCGCATGAGGTTACATAGATTGCTTCAAAAATTGTCCTCAGGCCATGAAAACGCCACCTGAGACCATGGGCATGTCCGTCTTGATCCCCTGATCATCTCTATCCCCATTATTGGGTCCAATTTTCCCTGTATCAAAAACACCTAAAACGCAATATCATGAACCCTAGAATCGGGCATCACGATTCAGGGCCTAAAAATGAAATTGGCTATTGTCATTAGATTAGAAATCAAACAAGAAACATGAATATGCCAATATTTTTGAGAAAAAAAATGCAAGAATGGAGAATTGAGGTTTCGTGTTCAGGGGCCTATTTTTGAGAACTTACAGCGCTATTCAGTGGATCTTAGGACGTGATATTGGTCTCTTTAGGTTCAGTGGACAACAAGGAGGAAGACTATGTGATTCTTTTGATCTGGAAACGTCTGCAACCCTATTCTTGATCTCACACTTTTTCAAGAAATTTTCAGTTTTGCCTTGGCCATTTTAGCAATTCTTGGGTCGTGTCTTAGGTTGGTACTGCTTGCTTATGTATGTGAGAACAAAATTAGGTCAGCAGCTGGGCCTTAATCTTGGTGTATTGAAGTCTTGAGATTTTGTTGACCACCATTAAAAGACCTTTCCATATTTGGTTCAAATCTTGGATTTTATGCATAAAGAAGGCTTGGCACGAATTGGCTAGCTGGCATATGACATATAAAAGCTATTCAAATCAAAAGATGCTATTCCATTAATTTTTTAGATTTTATTTGAATTATTATGGATTTAAAATGAATTAAATTAATAAAAATTAAATAAAATGGAAAAATAAATGTTTGATCTTGAAATTAATCATGGGACATGTGTGTGGCATGACAAGGCTGAATCAAGTTTAAGAAAGTGGGCCCTTTTGTCAAAAATTGAAGTTTCAAGGATAGTTGACTTTTGCAAATTCATGAAAATTTCCCAACATCTCCAATGCATATCTTGCTCAATTTTGATCATATGAACATGTTCTTGGACATTTTGGAAAGGTCTTGAAGTCCTCTAACCAATGCATTTGGTCCCATGTCATTTGGATTTACCAATCTCAAGTTATGGTCTTTGACTTAAAATGCCTTTTTGTTTACTTTTCAAATTGACCTATAATGTAGAAATTGATAACTTTTTGTGAGAGCATTTCTTGGAATTGGAATGTGAAGATGAGTTATAGGAAATGTCATCCCCTTCAAAATGAGCATTGGATGGGATTTTTATGATGAACCATGAAAAGGTTATGCCCTGGTCAAGTTACAGTTGACTTTTCAACTGTCCAAAAATAGTAACTTTTGCATCTTTGATGGTTTTTGAGCCATTCTTGTGGAATCATGATCAAGACTTGATCAAATGATGATTTTGGCTTCAAAATAAGATGTTGACCAAAAATTATGACTTTTGACTGTCAAATGACCATTTTACCCCTGTAGTTGATTGTGAACCAAATAGGGCTTTTGACTGTGCAACTTGGGACTGTGAGTCTTGCAACTTAGCATGTAGATGCTTGAAAATGTATATAGGCCTATAGGACTTGATTGAGCCATTGAAAACCTCAAATTCCTTGAGAGAACCAAAACCCTAATTTTGACTGGCTTAGGAGATGGTTTGACTGTGCCACCCTTGAGTAATCTTGAACCATTTAAAGATGATTCTTGATAAACTTTGAAGAATATGGGAGGGAAAATTTTGGGGTACAACAGTTGCCCCTGTTCAATCTTCTTAGACCTGAGAATGTAGATTGGCTTGCGTGCCTTTCGTGCTCCGAAGGTGGAAGATGATTGAACACCAGAGTGCCCAGAAATTTGCACTCGCATAGTAGAATATCAGCAATGTGATGTCGGGAATGGGCTTACAGATGCCATTTGGAGAGATGATGGATAGGAGGATGGGCTTATAGATGCCATCTGGAGATGTGACAGAATTTTGTCGGGAATGGGCTTATAGAGGCCATTTGGAGACTATTGGTAGGTGGATGGGCTTATAGATGCCATCTGGAGATTGTCTGTTGAATTGTAATTTTTGTAAGTTGAAAGAGGGAACCTGTGTAGGGTTGCCTGATGATGAGCTTGTGTAAAACTAAATCTGAAGTTGAGAAGGAACCGGTGTAGGGTTGCTTCATGACGATCAAGTAGATAATCGTCCTGTCTGGTTTCAGGTATTAACCCATAATCAGTCGTCCACAGAATTTTCCTGGCTTGTTACCGGTGTTGATCTGGAACTGCAAAGGTAGATGGTAATCATCTTTTGATTGACCTTTTCCTGAAAAGGCAAAAACGTTAGCTATATGCAACGTCATGATGCATGAATTGCATGATATTAAGATGTTCTCAGGAATAAATGAAATTGTGTCGTATGCACTTTATCATGTATGTAAATAGGAGATATGAAATGTGAAATGTCTATGAATGTATTTTCGTCTGGGAAAATAAATCCTTGACGAATGCCGGGAATTTGAATCCTGGGCTGATGTTGAAGATTAGAGTTCTTCATTTCTGCTGGGGATGATGATTGCAAGAATAAACTGGTAGGAGAAGATGACTCCGTTGGGGAATAAACTTGATGGAGAGATTACTCTGCGGGGAATTACTCTGTGGAGGAGAGATACTTCGCTGAGATTTTAACGAGAACTCCGCCGGGGATTCCGTTGATAAGTTATGTTGGGGAATTTGATGAACTCCGCTGGGGGATGGAGAGAACTTCGCGAGGACGATCTTTTCGTGGTAATTAGCTGAGGATAACCTAGTTATAGGCTCTGGTGGGGAATAACCTTTTAATAAAGTCGGGGAGATGCTTTTGCACTCTGCGGGGGATAAGCTTCCAGAATCTACTGGGGAGATTGATTCAACTCTCCTGGGGAGACTTTTGGATTATACTGGGGAAGTGGCTCCACTGGGGTGTCTGTATTCCACCGGGGAACAACCTTATATTTCCGTCGAGGAAGATTAAGACTGCCGGGGATGCTTGCTGAGGAACATTTGTATACTCTGATGGAGAATATTGAGATTTTCTGGGGATGTCCAACTTCCTTAAGGCTGACAGTAGCCTAACTCTGCTTGGGGAGAGTATTGCTGACTTGCTAGGGATACTGTGCCTTTTCAGAGCTGATGGTAGGCCAACTCTGCTTAGGGGAGAGTATTGATGAACCTTGTCTTACTCTGCGGGGAGTGGAGGTAACTTGGTCATGTTCTTCAGCTGAACTTACCTTGGTACCTCGGTGGACAGAGCAACCAGATCGCTTTAGACAATTCTTATTGCCCCAGTTTCTGCGGGAGAAGGTACCTGGGGAGGTGCTTGATTGACAAATATTCTTCTGGTAGGTAAGTGACGAGATGACAGGACGTAGTCGTACGCTTTGATCCCTAACTTTTTCTTGGACCGCCCTTTCGGGTTTTCAGTCCACCGGGATACCCATTTTGCCCAAGCCGCCTTTTCAGGTTTTCGACTTGCCGGGTGTACAAATTTTTTTCTTTTCATCCCTTATTTTTGCCCGAACCCTTTTGGTTCGTCGGGAAGCCCTTATTTTTGCCTAGGTGTGTCAACCTAGCGGGTCTTTGATTATGCGTCGTCTTTTTCCGACTATGTCCATGCTCTCAGGATGTAGGGAGTTGTCACTGTCAGTAGTGTTGTGTCGCCATACCACCAGAAGATGTTTAATCAGGCAAGATTCGTAGCTGGAATTCGTGTCCAATGCTCCAAGTGATTCAGATGGATATTTTCCCCAGGCTATTTGGCATCTTGAGAGATTCTCTAAATCTTGACTGGACTGCCCCGGATGATGGACTATGATCATGTCTGCCCCTTGATTGGAAGTGTTTTTCCTTCTTGTTGAGAATATTTTTGTTCACTGGATATTCACCGTGCGAATTTCTCTGCTGTTCGAACAAAAAAAGTCATATGAAAATAATGTTATTTTAAGAATGCAAAGCTTATGTCTGTCTCGAAGTTTTTTTTGAAAATGCAGTTTTTTTTAAGCAAATTTTGTAAAACGTGACGTCAACTCAAGATTTTACGGCGAGCCTTAAGGAGTCAGGATACCTTTGTAACAGTATGCTTTCGAACTAACCCATGCTTCAGCTAGGACTTTTAAGGGTTATAACGTGGCCTGGTTCACGGTTTAAGAAACAAAGGATAAAGGCTCAAAGTATTTGTACCCACCCGCTCTTCGTGATGTTCTTCAAACCTAAACTCAGCTGATCGTGCGTTAGACCTTGTTTGAGTCTTTGTCCTGATATTCTAATGATGGTTCGGATATTGACAGTTTATTTTGATTAGGAAGTCATTCCTTTTTTGGTGAGGGTTTGTAGGACCTCTTTCTTTTTGATTGTGTTATCCCTGTTTTTTGCCTGAACTGTTTCTTTTGTGATTACAGTTAGCGGGATGCCCCAGTTTTGTAAGTCTCCTTCATAGGTTTTGACTTAATGGGCTTTTATTTTTAAGAGATAATGACTGCCTGCCTTTATGATTATTCATAACCATCATCGTCTTTTGCTTTGGAAGGACTTCTTTGGTGCCATTCGTTGTGCACTTGGATCAAACTGAGAGAACTACCCTGCCCCAGGTTATGAATAAGGGTTTTAATTTTTGCGAAAAGAAAAACTCCAACTTCTTTGGCTCGAAGGGGTTTACGAGGGATTATCTTCCTTATAACTCCAGTGTTTAGGAATTGAAACAATGCCTGTACCTCATCAGCGGGGTTTGTCCAAAAGCATACTGTAAAGATCATGGTATTGTTTTCGTCATCCTCCCTCAAGAGGCTTAGAATTTTTAATCAAGAGTTAATCATTAAAAAATGAAAGCAGTTTTAAGCATAGTGAACACAATTACTTCAAAACAGACACGTGTAATGCATTAATGAAATAACAACATTTGAAATAAATAAATGTTTGAACAATTAAAGAAAAATACAACTTGAACATTCGAATGAACAAAAGTTTTTTCAATCCTAGCCATGTTTTGGCAAGGGAGCAGTGATCACATTGGGAGTCTCAGCAGGCTCGAATTCGATCTCCTTAGCGTCGATCATATTCTGGATCTTGTATTTCAACGCCCAACAATCCTCAGTATCGTGCCCCGGGCTACCGGAATGATAAGCACACCTCGCATCTGGGTTGTAGCTTGGAGAAGAAGTCTTTGGACTTGCAGGAGGGTTGATCACCGCAATCAGATTCATCTTCAACATGTGCTGTAATGCTTGTGACAATGGCATGTTGATGTTGGTGAATTGTCTTTTAGGCTCGTCAGGCGCTGATTTCCCTTTTGCTGTTGTCGGCGTGGTGCAGAACCGGAGATCATGACTGCCCCTGCATGTTGGTCACGACGACTCTTCTGGTTGTATGCAGCATTGGACTCTTTCTTGAATGATTTCTTCTCACTGTTCGAGGAGTCACCCTTTGGTATCTTCCCAGACTTGATACCAGCTTCTATCCTCTCACCAGTTAAGATCAGATCTGTGAACCCAGCAGAATAATTCCCAATCACATGGTTGAAGAACGGACCAGACAGGGTCCCCAAGAACATGTCAACGAGCTCACGGTTAGTCAAAGGTGGCTGCACCCTTCCAGCCAGGTCTCTCCACTTTTGCGCATACTCTTTGAATCCTTCACCCATCCCAAGTGACATACCCTGGAGTTGGGTACGCGTAGGAGCGAGGTCGGAATTGTACTGATACTGCTTGTAGAATGCAGTAGCCAAGTCCTCCCAGTTACGAATACTGGCTCCATCCAGCTGATAGAACCATTCGAGTTGAGTCCCTGAAAGACTTTCCTAGAAGAAATGGATCCATAGATTTTTGTCAGCAGTATACGGTTGGATCTTACTTACGTACGACCGGAGGTGCAGTTTAGGACAGGAAGCTCCGTCGTACTTTGCAAAGGCAGGTGCCTTGAACTTGTGTGGGATCACCACCCCAGAGGATAGACCTAGATCTTCGAAGTCTAGGCCAAGCACCTTTTGTATCTCCATGGCGCTTAACCGGTCTTCGAGCTATTTGTACTTATCCTCAGTTGGAAGATACTGTTCATCATTGAAATCCGTCTCGTTTTCGGAGACCACGGGACTAGGAACCCTTCTCTCTTGGGGACTATATTTCCCTACAGAGGAAGTAGCCAAATCAGCCTCATTTTGTGATCCATTCCCAGATCTGCGTCTAGGATTGAACAAAACGGTCCTCTTCTTCTTCTTCTTCTGTATCAGAGTCTTCAACTCCTGTTGACCCTGGGCTAGGCTCATCACCAACTCTTGAAACTGGGCGTTCTGGGCTTGAAGGGCCTTGATAGCTTGTTCATTGGATGATTCAGGATTCATGATGATTGCTGAAATAAACAGCGAAGAAGATAAGTGACCTGTCAAAAGGGTACCTGTAATGCAATGATATGTATGTATGCATGCAATGTTTTCAAGGATCTCGCGGGGTAAACAGAGAAACTTGTTAGAATTCGAAACCGGTAGCTTGACTGAAGAAACTTCATGTTGTTGAGAGTCCTTCTTCAAGAGTTAGGCTCACCATATCGAGTGGGTCATAGCCCCTGACTCAAGTCATCAACCTGGCTAGAGGAAAATAAATCCCCTTTGCCCCTTGCTAGACATTTTGGTTCATCATGACCTGCATCACAAGCCCTTGAGATCCTTGAAATGGGTTAGTCCTTATGCAGGATGTATGCAATGGTATGATGGTATGATGTTATGCTATGCATGGAGTGATGTAAGTGAACCCTGTTATGAGTCCAGATTAAGGACTGTAAACAAAACCTGCAAGGAACCCATGTTGTCAGATAACAAGTATGTGCAGGTAATTCAGTTTGAAGGCACACAAGTCACACAAAAGAGCCCTTAGATTTCAGGCCAGCATGAAGTTTAGGTACTACCCTCTTGAAGTTGGTGGGTTCAAAACCTGTCCTATTAAATGTAACCGGGTTCTAAGGAGCTCAATATCATTGGGTTATTTTCTATGTTCATTGTTTTGATTTAGCCACTGAACTGGCGATCAAAATATTCCAAGAAAATAACCCTCAATGAGTGTAGTATCGAGTATCTACCAACTTCAGACTGCACCAAAGTCGGTCATCTCACTACCCCTAAAGAGGCCAGGATGGTCAAGTAAGGTTCCTAAGGTCAGTTGATGCTTCACGACACCAAGCGGCGGCCCCGTACTCTCCTTGACTTCACTCAAGGGTTACCGGTACTCACCAAAATGCCACATCAACGTAGCAACTGCTTCAACCATGTCGGTATACCCCACACAGTTCCCTCACAGTTTGTTGCTACTTCTAAAAGGGTATCCCCCAGATCCGGGTTAGGATCTATGAAACTCCAAGACAAGTCCCAAAATATTAAAGCAAACAAAGCGAGCAATTGAAAACATAAGAGTGAGCTAATCCTAAGGTACACCTCACTTTTTTTATTTCCCCAGCAGAGTCGCCAATTCTGTGATCGGTGGAAATAGAACTGACTGTTTTAAAATGCTGGTTCGCGAAATGTCGCGGTAAGCAAGAGTCGCCACCGTCTTTTAGGTTCTCAAACATGGAAAGGACAAAAGCACAGCAAAATTCCTTTTTTCGAGATGTCTCTCGGTTCGGGAGGTAGATTTATAGAAAGGGAAGGTGTTAGCACCCTTTCTATCTGTGGTTATCCACGGGCTCTTAGGTACTTGCTCACTATGTTTTCAAAAATTGTTTGCTTTTCAAGTGTTTGTGGGTTTTGAAAAAAGTTTTAGTTTGAAAAAACTTCTAAGTAACTCTTGTATCAGTCCTCAAGAGTGTATGAAGTATTTGTTTGAAAACTTTTTGAAAGTGTAGGTGCGAAAAGTTGTTTTTTGTTTTTGAAAGAGCAAGTACCCAAGAGAAATCTACCTACTCTAAGGAATTAGGCTGTGTAAGAGTCCTTTAGACAGTACTATCCCACTATTAAGAAGTAGGTAGCACTGTCGTTGGAGTTATTCGGGTCAATTCGATTGTTAGGGACATGTGTGGTCACCAAAGCAATAGTAGGACGCCTTAGCGGTAACCCTAATATCCTAGATCCTTTTTTTATCCGAGGCAACCGTTTCGAGACGACTGGATCTTTAGACAGGAGGGAGACCTCTAAAACACCCTATACTTGATGACGACGTCGAGGCAACCAAGTGAGGCGTACCCTAGGGGTGGTATGTGCATGTGTGTTGAATTCAGTTAAGATTATCTTGTACATGTTATTTGTGAGCTACGGATTGATTTTATTTGTCATACAAGTCTTGCAGGCATAATTAACAGTTAATGTTTGTGCGGGAAATAAAGTGCGGAAAGGTAAATCTACGTTATTACAAGGCGCGGGTCTATACATCGCCAAAAACAAAACCCGTTTGGAAAATAAATGCGAGAAAGTAAATAAAGCGATAAAAGCCTAATTAACTATTACATTTCCGGAGCAGATACATAAATATAATGAATTAAAATAAACATGCGCGCGAAAGGTTGAATCAGGACGTCCTTAGGGTTTTGACCCTTTTTGAGAAAAGAATTGAAATTGGTCCTTTTTTATAATTAAATTAAATATTAAACCTAATTTACTAATTAATTAAAGAAAAAAGTATTTTTTGTGTTTTTTAATGTTTTAATGAAAAAAAATAAAAAAAGAAAGAAATTAAAAGTGTCAAAAGAAAAACCTAATTCTAGATTTGATTTTTATTTAATGTGAAAAAGATTACAATTAACCTAATTAAACAACTAAATTAATTAATGAATTTATTTACAAAAAAGTAATTGAAATTAATAAAAACGTTTTTTTGGTTTTCTGAATTTTATTGTGAAAAAATTAATTATGTTAATTTTAGTGATAATAATAATAATTAGAAAAATAATTAATAAATAAACTAGAAAATATAAAATAAAAAGGAAAAAGGAATGAACCAAGGGGGTTCTGGGCCCAGAATGGAGGTTTGTGTGGAAATTGGAAGCCCATTTGTCGCCAAGCCACGTTTGACCTTTTGCAATTGCCTAGAGCGTGGGTTGACCAGGAACATGGTATTCTGCACCTCATGGCCATCAGATATGTGAGAATGGCCACTTGGCGCGCTGATTTATGAGGTATATGGTACACCTTCTTTGGAAACCTGCACACAAGTGTGTAAAGAAAAATAATATGGAAATTTTGGGGGACCTGGGAATCGAACCCAGGTCCCAACGTTCAATGCCTGCACGCCTTAGCCACTGAGCCAATTGCTTCAATTGAAATAATAATAATAACTGGTTATTATATTAGTAAATCAACACAATGCCTGGAAAAAAAATATAAACGCGCGTTATTTTAAAAGAGCGAATGAGAGGGGGACGCGTCAGCGTCTTCTTCGCTGATCCCTGGTTCAGTTACCTGCGGATTTTTATCCGCAGGAGGTTTCGTAGATTGCTTCAAAAATTGTCCTCAGGCCATGAAAATGCCACCTGAGACCATGGGCATGTCCGTCTTGATCCTCTGATCATCTTTATCCCCATTATTGGGTCCAATTTTCCCTGTATCAAAAACACCTAAAACGCAATATCATGAACCCTAGAATCGGGCATCACGATTCAGGGCCTAAAAACGAAATTGGCTATTGTCATTAGATTAGAAATCAAACAAGAAACATGAATATGCCAATATTTTTGAGAAAAAAATGCAAGAATGGAGAATTGAGGTTTCGTGTTCAGGGGCCTATTTTTGAGAACTTACAGCGCTATTCAGTGGATCTTAGGACGTGATATTGGTCTCTTTAGGTTCAGTGGACATCAAGGAGGAAGACTACGTGCTTCTTTTGATCTGGAAACGTCTGCAATCCTATTCTTGATCTCAAACTTTTTCAAGAAATTTTCAGTTTTGCCTTGGCCGTTTTAGCAATGCTTGGGTCGTGTCTTAGGTTGGTACTGCTTGCTTATGTATGTGAGAACAAAATTAGGTCAGCAGCTGGGCCTTAATCTTGGTGTATTGAAGTCTTGAGATTTTGTTGACCACCATTAAAAGACCTTTCCATATTTGGTTCAAATCTTGGAATTTATGCACAAAGAAGGCTTGGCACGAATTGGCTAGCTGGCATATGACATATAAAACCTATTCAAATCAAAAGATGTTATTCCATTAATTTTTTAGATTTTATTTGAATTATTATGGATTTAAAATGAATTAAATCAATAAAAATTATATAGAATGGAAAAATAAATGTTTGATCTTGAAATTAATCATGGGACACGTGTGTGGCATGACAAGGCTGAATCAAGTGGAAGAAAGTGGGCCCTTTTGTCAAAAATTGAAGTTTCAAGGATAGTTGACTTTTGCAAATTCATGAAAATTTCCCAACATCTCCAATGCATATCTTGCTCAATTTTGATCATATGAACATGTTCTTGGACATTTTGGAAATGTCTTGAAGTCCTCTAACCAATGCATTTGGTCCCATGTCATTTGGATTTACCAATCTCAAGTTATGGTCTTTGACTTAAAATGCCTTTTTGTTGACTTTTCAAATTGACCTATAATGTAGAAATTGATAACTTTTTGTGAGAGCATTTCTTGGACTTGGAATGTGAAGATGAGTTATAGGAAATGTCATCCCCTTCAAAATGAGAATTGGATGGGATTTTTCTGATGAACCATGAAAAGGTTATGCCCTGGTCAAGTTACAGTTGACTTTTCAGCTGTCCAAAAATAGTAACTTTTGCATCTTTGATGGTTTTTGAGCCATTCTTATGGAATCATGATCAAGACTTGATCAAATGATGATTGTGGCTTCAAAATAAGATGTTGACCAAAAATTATGACTTTTGAATGTCAAATGACCATTTTACCCCTGCAGTTGATTGTGAACCAAATAGGGCTTTTGACTGTGCAACTTGGGACTGTGAGTCTTGCAACTTAGCATGTAGATGCTTGAAAATGTATATAGGCCTATAGGACTTGATTGAGCCATTGAAAACCTCAAATTCCTTGAGAGAACCAAAACCCTAATTTTGACTGGCTTAGGAGATGGTTTGACTGTGCCACCCTTGAGTAATCTTGAACCATTTGAAGATGATTCTTGATAAACTTTGAAGAATATGGGAGGGAAAATTTTGGGGTACAACAAGATCCATGTAGTTTACACATATACACACTTTTACATCCTTCTTAGGTACTGGAACCATATTTGCAACCCATTGAGGATAGGACTTAACAGCTAAGAAACCTACATTGAACTGTTTCATAACCTCAACTTTTATCTTTTCCGACATCTCGGGACGCATGTGACGAACCTTTTGTTTTATAGGAGGACAACCTTCCTTCATTGGTAGGTGGTGAAACACAATGTCAGTATCAAGCCCTGGCATGTCTTTGTACGACCAAACAAAGATCTCAACATAGTCACACAACATCTGGATTAATCTCTTTTTGACATTGTCTTCTAGGTTGGCACCTATCTTGACTTCTTTCTTGTCATCTTCAGTACCCAAATTCACAACCTCGACTGGCTCTTCATGCAATTGTATGGATCATCATTCTTGGTCTAACAGTCTAGAAAGCTCTACAGGTACTTCACAATCTTCCTCACCTTCGTCCTCGGCTTGGTAGATCTGATTTTCAAAGTCATAATTAGCAATAACATAATTGTCATTAATAGGATCCAGGGTGGATATTGATCTGCAATTTATTGTATGGGTGTGTGTAAGAACACATAGCTATTTTGAAAGCAATAAAGTAAAAGAAAGACAAAGAGCGCAAAATTTGAATGCAAACTTCCAATGATTTATTAAATGAAAATATGTGAATGAAAAATGAAAACCCTAACAAATGGACCATTGTGCCCCGGGTAAGGCACAAGGCTTAAAGTTATTGTTTAAAATTACATAACCAAAACTTGAAAGCAAGAAAATAGAAAATAGTATTTACTCATGACTAAAGGAGATTGGTATAACATCTTCAGTCTTCTAATTGCTGAGCCCATTGCTGGTGGTAGGAAAAATACAACTGTCTAGGTCATAGTCACTATAAGCATCTTCTACCGTATTGACTCCATTGTTGCTAATGCGGAATGGTGGTCTTCCAGCACGAGCACGACGAATATCCCTCTGAGTCTCTACAGTGAAACCCAAACCAAATTTATCAGATTTGTAAGGAATGTTGGTAAGATGACCCCAAGTAGTGCAACCACCTTCTTCTACCACAACTCTAGCGTCTTTTAGAGAAGCCATTTTAGGT